>OU612047.1:140146167-140864724 GCA_914767935.1 Coremacera marginata | reverse complement strand
CCATTGTTTGTATATTACGTTGCATTAGCCACAATATTCAATGCTAAATGATGCAGACAAGAACAATGTATAAACGTATATTAAAGAAACTCCTACATAATTAAAAAAGTGTGCTATTTACTTAAACACGTACATTAAAAAGTTTTTTTTCAG
Source organism: Coremacera marginata (assembly GCA_914767935.1). Taxonomy (NCBI): domain Eukaryota; kingdom Metazoa; phylum Arthropoda; class Insecta; order Diptera; family Sciomyzidae; genus Coremacera; species Coremacera marginata. The sequence continues at coordinate 140,864,571 of OU612047.1, read as the reverse complement.
CACAATATTTTAACAACCAGAAGATTATGTTTCACTTCTAACAATGCTGACTTCAGCAGTCTGATAGCTCAGTTGGTAGTGGAAACAGTTGTTGTTTGGAACCATGAGGTTGTGGATTAAAATGGCACAGCATGCGAGGTTTTTTTTTTAGTTTTGATATAAATATATGAATTATACACTATATATGAATTATAGGAAGAGTTTAGTATTTACTGATTTATTGATTGATTATTTACAACATTAATATGAAATAAGCTCATATTGCTTATAGTGCCAGCCAGTCACTTTAAGCTGCTCTAAGTCGCTCTAAGCTGTCTGCTCGGCTGGCACTATGCGCACTATGAGCTTATTTCAGTTCGGTCCGGCACATCAATCAGCCGGCACAGCATAAACGTGCCCTAACGCACTAACGCCGTGTTCAAACACGTTTACCTCAGAAATATTGCAACTATATGACTAAAAATAGTATTTTAAGCGAAATACTGAAAATAACAATTGTCCTCTTTTTGTATGACAACATCACGCAAAATAAGTTATTAGAGCATAATTTACCTGGCTGAACGAGTAATTTTATTTTTAGAGCTTGTTAACTTAAGCATTACATAATTAATTGGCTGCATTGAAGTGCATTATTTTATGTTCTTTTTCTGCAAGAATGATATCCAATTTAGCAACATTTTAAATAAAAAAAGATCACATTTAACATAACAAGATTTTAAAACTAAATTGTTTCTTGGGAATAACTCAGCAATTTTTTACAGTTTAAATAATTTTGATGTACTGATTAATCCTGTATATATTGGTTGTTCAGAGATTAATGTAGATTTTATGATTTTATTTGTTGCAACAATTTTTTAATAATAAAGAATTACACTAAGGTTGCAACATTATACTTTATTTTAAAGCCTACTTTATTCTCTTTTTTTTCTTTTATTCTACTTTTAATGTTAATTGTATTTTTGTCTATTTTTAGACTTTTGAAGTTAAGATGCCACAACAAGAATTTCGCCAAATTTGCTTGCATTAATGTAAGCTCGGTCGCAGTGCAGCACAAATGGCTCGAAGCAACAGTGATGTTTGGGGTCGTTGGGAAGTCGTTGGGACTTCAGTTTTAAAGATAAGGAAGGTCGCGGACGTCTTTCTACCATTGACGACGATGAATTGAAAGCTTTGGTGAAAACAAATTTATGCACAACTGTTCGAGAGCTTGCAGAAAAGCTAAGCGTAAGTATAGGATTAATTTCAGAACGCTTGAGTCGTTTCAGCCTAAAAAAATGTCTTCGAAGAATTCGTCGTTGGTATTTATAAACTTGTATCTTTTTAGCTACAATGTGCAGATTCTAATTGTTAGAACAATTCTAATTGCTAATAGGGTGAGGTGGGGTAATGTGTACCATAGGGTGATGTGTAACACTGCGATTTTTTGAACAAAGTGGTAACCAATGAGTAAATACACAACTGCGATATGCTTTTTTTTGACAGCATTTTGTTTTTCATAAATGTTGGAAGTAGGCAGACATTCATTTCATTAGAGTTCTTAAAAAGCGTGAATTTTTTTTATAAAGTTACAAAAAATCGTATAAAATTTTCATCAAATTTTAAAAGTGAGTTGCTGTAAAATGGAGTATTGTTGAATATCTTTAAAGATAACAAAAATATTTTGTTTTTAGCAATTCTTAAAAATATAAATTTTTAGACCGAGATTTTTACATGATTTGTTGTGATTTTAGGCCAAAACGTTTAAATCATAAAAATTCACTAGAATGATTGAACATATGCAAACGCCTTTTTTATTTTTTGTGAGACATTTTATTTGTGAGAACTGTCACTTCGAATAATCGTTTTACATTTGAAATGTATTTTTTTTTTTGTGCACTTAATAAAATCATTCATATATGTTAACGATGAGTTTTTTTAATTTCAACGTATACATACATGTGTGTGTGCATTGAGAAGCAAATAGATTTACGAAATATTGCTTTTATTTAATTAAGTTCTTTGACAAACCATAAAAAGTCGAAATAAACGCAAAAAAATTAAAGTTCCTGGTATTTAAACCAACATTTTATTAGTGTTACACATCACCCCACTGATTTTAAAAAGATCAAAAAACCATATTTTAAGTTTTTGTTTTACTTCATCCATTTCTCAAAATATTCAAAAGCCATGAAAACACTAAACTCGAATTGGTTCTTCCGCAAGAGATAGGCCTTAAAATTAATTATAAATTCAATTTCTTAACACTTTTATAAGAGCAAATGAAAACGTTTTACACATCAACCCACTTCAGTCTATTTATCCAAAAATGAGATAAGTCCTTTAAAAAAAAATTGTTGAAAACCTGCATTAATTTCTGAACAACCTCAAAAATACTTAATGCACCGAAGAACTTATACAAGAATCCTTTTGAAAATAAAATTACAAGAAAATTGCACTTTGGCTGATTATGGCTAATAAATATTCTTTAATCCATATTCTTTAACACTATCTTCTATTATAAAATTGTTACTCATACGCCGTGTGGCACTTAATAAAAAGTGAAGAAGTAACAAAACATTTAATTAACTTAACCTACACTCAGAATGGCAAAATGTGCAGCTCATGCTAAGAATACCATCAAATTAATATAAAAAATAATAAAAAGAAATATAAAAAAAGAAATGAAGGAAAAGCAAAATGCCAACAAAAAGATTAAAAATTTCAGAATACAATAATGGAAAAAATGCTCGGTGGTAACTATTTTAGTATTTCCGGTAGATCATAGCTAGGCAAGGGCAAAATTGTAGCAACTAGAGCGATAGAAAAAGGTTAAGAGTGTGGTGGTAATGGTCATTGAGCTGTTAAGGGAGGGACGGGGACAGAAAAAAAGTAATGTAGTGTGAATTGCATGTAGCAAACTAACACAACAACAAATTCACACAATTGTGGCAGGCAAGAGATAAAAAGTATGAAAAATGTGGCACATAAATGTGACACACACACACACACACACACACGTACACATAAAGGCGAGAAATAAAATTCAAAAAATGTTGGCGTGCAATTTTTAGCGAAAGCAAGTCAATGTTAGAGCATTTGTGTGCATTACACATGCCGCCTCGCATGTGTATGCGTGCGTACATCTGTGTGTGTTTTGAAGTAGTGTGTATTTTATTAATGGCATGCAATATACAAACACATTCATAGACACACCCACACACGTGCTCGGCATGCAGTACACTTCAGAGTGCTTTAGGGATAAAAACTGCAACTCTGAAGAGAGTGAGAGAACATAAAAAAACTAAAATAAATGAGAAAAAATGGAAAAAAATGGTGCGCGCTCAACTCGACTGAACTCAACTGTTGGCAAATTAAATGCAGTACGAATGACAAATGTTTGGAATTTGCAAGCTGAGTGCTTGGCAATTCTGCTGGTTATACTTTTTAGAATTTTTATTTTTCTCTTTTTTTTTTTTTCTTTTACTAAACCACAATAGTACGCATTTGTAGTGCATTATTTTTTTGCAAGCAATTCAATTTCATAAAACATAACAAAAAATAATAAAAACACTTGGAATATTCTAGTAAGAGAAATATTCTCTATTATTGCAGCTCCTTTCACTAAACTTTCAATTAAACTTTATAACTCACTCACTTGTTGTTTTTTTTTTGATTTACCAGCATTCTTAAGCTTTATTATTTTTATTATTATTACACTTTTTCCTAAGCTGCTCTCGCAGCAAACCTTAATTTTTTTCTAATATTTTTTTAATAACTTTTCTACTGCAATCCGAATTGTTTTTCATCTCAACTCTTTTGTAGAACTTTTATACTAATACCTTAATACGCTTTTCTATTTGCATCACATTTATGTGTGAATATGTATAGGTGAAGTGTGTGTGTGTGTGTTTATCTTAATGTGCTTGTACTTCGTTGTATAGTTTTTGTTTTAGTTTTAAGCCATAATCTGCTTAAATTTTTGCAGCTTTGCACACCGCAAAAAGTGCAACAAACTCTTGGCCACAAAAAGTTTTTGTAACAATGGTATCATTTATTTCTCTTGTTCAAATTTAAATATATATATAGCATTTTTTTGACACAACATGATGTGTTTGTTTTAGCTACATAAGCTAAGATGTCACCGCTAGCCGCAATGGGGTTCAGTTGGTCAACTGGCTTAGATAAATGATATAGTAACAAATGATAAGCCTTTCTGATAGGTTTAGACAACTTTTAGTTTAAATTGTTTGCAGCTAGAGAAGTATTTGAATTAAAAAATTTTATTGTATTTTTGTACCTTAAGCAAAATTTTATGCAAGAATCAACAAAATATAATGAGTGTGAATTGAGAATGTTTCTTTTTAGATCTTGCTATTTTGTGACTTTATCAAAGAACTGACAAAATCCAAAGTTAGATATTCGTTTCACTCGCCATGCTACTAATATTTTGGCATTTATATTGTCTTTGTTCGAGTAATATTAAAGGCTGTTGGTATACCCCAAAAAGTGACCAAAAACGTTGCATACATACCGCGTTGTAAGATATTATTTTACGTTGAAAAAGAAAAAAAAAATAAGCAGTCGGGTGACAGTCCGAAGTGAAAACTTATAGCTATTAAATAACATATCTCTTATGAATTATCAGAAGAAGCTAGTGTTGCCAAATCAGACTCGTTCGGCTTTTTCATATCTTTTTGTCAATGTAGGCGTTATTGAATGTTTAAACTGGTATTTTTTAATGTTTATGTATAATATATTTGTAACACAATTACTTTTGTTGGGTAAACGGTAGTTGGCTCAGAAATCGCTTCGGTAATCGACTTGTAATCGATTGGTTATCGGTTGGTAATCGGTAATGGGTTGGTAATGGTTGATAGTCGCTTCGGTACTTAACAATCGGTTGGTAATCACTTTGGTAATCGGTTGATAATCGCTTTGGTAATCGCTTGGTAGTCGCTTCGATAATTGGTAATCGATTTGTCATCGCTTCGGTAATCGGAAGATAATCGCTTCGGTTATCGGTTGGTAATCGGTAATCGCTTCGGTAATCGGTAACTGGTCAGTAATCGGTTGGTAATCGCTCCGGTAATCGTTAATTGGTGCGGAAAATGCTTCAGTAATCAGTAATTTGTTTGGTAATCCGTTGGTAATCGCTTCAGTAATCGGTAATTGGTTTAGGAATTGGTTGGTAATCGTTTCCTTAATCGGTAATCGCTTCGGTAATCGGATGATAATCGTTTCGGTAATTGGTAATCAGTTGATAATTGCTTCGGTAATCGGTAATCGGTTTTTCGGTAATTGGTTTGTAATCACTTCGGTAATCGTCCCGGTAATCGGTTCGGTAATTGCTTCGGTCTTAGGCTTGGTCTATGCTAGGTAATCCCTAAAAAAGACTGCTGTGCAGCAATAATTTCTGTTACTCTAACAGCGTTATGATATCGCTAACAGCGTGATGATATAGCAAATCTATAAAGAAGTTTCTACTTAAAAAAAAAAAACAAAAAAAAAATAGGCAGTGACCGACAAAACAGATCGAAGTTAAGACTAAGAGCTATGACCAATTTAAAGCTATGAAACAAGTGTTTTTATTATATTCCGAAAAAGATACATCAGGTTTATAGTAACTAAAGTAAAAAACAAAAATGTTTTATTCGAATTTCTGTAAGTATAGTGTAAAAACCTTCGTTTAATATTTAGTAGTACTGACTTTTGGGTTATTGGACGGAATCAAAAATAAAGCTTCATTTAAAATAATTCAATGTGTGGCAAAATTTTAATTATCTGAAAACTTAATATTGAGGCCGCCACTTAGTATCATAGGTGCGTAGTCAAATTTTGCGGTAAATCTTGTTTTGAGTATTTAAGAACCTCTTTCGAATAAACCGTCAAATTTTCGAATAAAAAAATTCTCTTCCGAATTGGCATTAAGATAAGTCAAATATTAAAGCTGGTCCTTATATTTTTTATCCTTCAACATTTCTTCTGATCACTCCTTTTTGCTACCCTTAAGGAGGTCCTCGTACAAGAAGCACAAAAACAACCGATTATAGTTCAAATTTCTCACGAATCGACCCCTATAAGGGTAAAATATATGAAATCGTCTTATTATTTTTGCCCTTCAATATTTCTGCACAAAGCAACTAGCCCCTATCTGCCACCTTTCTGTGAACCCAATACAAAAAACACAATAATTGTCGATTAGAGTTGTAAAAGAATGCACTCATTTTGCATTGCAATAAGTGACTTCATAGCTAATGGCTTCAAGTTTTAATTGAAATTCTTAAATCATTTTTGATTACAATGACTTCAACACAAGAAGTCATTCATTTAGTTAAATGACTTTATTATAGTTATTGAATGCATTTAAAAAAATTTAAGTTATTACTGACTTCAGTAAATTTTATATCGCTGTCATGACTGAAAAACTAAATTGATTAAATTCATTAATTCTTTTGAAAAGTTTTTATAATTATTGAAGTCTTTGAAGTCAATTTGAAATTATTGACATCATATGACTGCAATCTTTCAAAATAAATGAAATCATTACCGAGAAAAATTATTAAGTTTACTACCGTAAACAATTCCAAAAACAAAAAAAAAATTCAATTCAAAAGCAGAATAAAATCAGCGTAAAATTGCAAAGAAAAATATTTCGTTTTTTTTTCTTTTTTTTTAATAAAAAACCTATATTAATAATTATGTACTTTTTTCATTTTTTCAAAATGACTTTAAAAATTTTTGAATGCAATCAAAAGACTTCAATTGATTTTATTGACTGCAAATGAAAATAATTGAATGCAATTAAGGACTTCAAAAACAGCGACTTCAATCATAGCGAATAAATCAAAAAACTTTAACAAACATTTTTATGAATCCATTTCGAAGTCATGACTTCAAAATGATTGCTGATTTCAAAACTTAGTCATAATGGCAAGAAAATGAGTAAATGACTTAAGTATTTTTTTTTGGCATTCAGTGCCAGTTTTTGATTGCAGAAATGCATTCTTTTATAACTCTGTTGTCGATTATAATTAAAATTTCTCCCAAATTGACATCTAGAGGGGTCAAATATATGAACCGTCTTATTGTTTTTTACCCTTTAACATTCCTTCTAAGCATACCTTACCCCTATCTGCCACTCTTCTGGGAGTCCTCAAACAAAAAACACAAAATCTGACTATGCATATTTCCCCCGAATTGACTTCAAGAGGGGTCAAATATATGTGCAATTCCTACTTTTTTGACCCTTCCACATGTTTTGTGAACAAGAGATGTGAATGAGCATATAAAATTTCTAAATTTTTTTTTTAATTTTTAATATTTTTGACACAATGCTAGGAAAATTTATACAAGCAAAAATATCTTAGCACGAAAATATTTTCCAAGCATGCACATTTCACCGAACCTTTGCGTTTGCTTCAGTGGGTATGAAACAAGCATTGCTTCCTCGTATACTATTTGTGTTATAATCATATTATTATATGAAGTTTCATTGGGTACTCTAAGCACATATTATGCCTTGAAAAACAAATTCTTATAATAAATTTGTTAGAATAACTTATAATAAGTACCTTAACGATTGCTCGTAAACATAGAAATGCATAAATAAAGTAATCATCTGTCATGCAACGTGTCGGCAGGATTTATCTTTAATGTTAAAAATGTGCTAAGTATTGTAAAAGAATTCTAAAAATAATTTATTACTCCTTGACACGATTCTTTAACTCTAACATTTGACAGATGTAAAACGGTCGATTACCTTTTCTTTCTTAGTTGGTATATCGTGATTAAAAAGCATTGGTTTCTGGCATTGTATATGTTTCAAATAAATGTCTTAATTAACACTATGAGTAAGTATGTTTTATATTAACGTTACATAATGTAATGTAACATAATTTATACAATATCGCGGGGAAATCTAGTTAATATTTTTTTGACTTTAGCTTTGTTAGTAAGAAGTTAAGAAATGCTAAAATATTGCGCCTTGGTAGAAAATTGTTGGAAGCACTGTTTATAAAAAGTTTGTTAAATATATATAGTTTGTTTCATAAAGGTTCATAAAAATATTTTAAAACTTCTTATTGACACGAATTAAATATAACTATTATTGTTCCTGGAGGAAAGTTTATGATATTAATTCCAAGCATTCCTTGCTTTTGCATCTTAATTTTTTAAAAAAATCGTTAGAAATGTGCACATAACATAACATAACATAACATAACATAACATAACATAACATAACATAACATAACATAACATAACATAACATAACATAACATAACATAACATAACATAACATAACATAACATAACATAACATAACATAACATAACATAACATAACATAACATAACATAACATAACATAACATAACATAACATAACATAACATAACATAACATAACATAACATAACATAACATAACATAACATAACATAACATAACATAACATAACATAACATAACATAACATAACATAACATAACATAACATAACATAACATAACATAACATAACATAACATAACATAACATAACATAACATAACATAACATAACATAACAAAACATAACAACATAACATAACATAACATAACATAATATAACATAACATAACATAACATAACATAACATAACATAGCATACCATAACATAGCATAACATAACATAACATAACATAACATAACATAACATAACATAACATAACATAACATAACATAACATAACATAACATAACATAACATAACATAACATAACATAACATAACATAACATAACATAACATAACATAACATAACATAACATAACATAACATAACATAACATAACATAACATAACATAACATAACATAACATAACATAACATAACATAACATAACATAACATAACATAACATAATATAACATAACATAACATAACATAACATAACATAACATAACATAACACAACATAACATAACATAACATAACATAACATAACATAACATAACATAACATAACATAACATAACATAACATAACATAACATAACATAACATAACATAACATAACAAATCATAACATAACATAACAAACCATAACATAACATAACATAACATAACATACAATAAAAAATTATTTCTTATTGAAAAAAGCTTTTGAAGTTTTTTGCTTTAATTCTATTGCTCTTAAATGCTTTTTGCACTTTTTAATAAGATATCATGTAATGAGAATCTCTGATTTTAAAACTCAACATTTAATTTGGTTCAAATGTGATTTATTACGCTTTTAACAACAAGCTTAAAACCGTCCAAAGAAAAGCCAATTTTGTAATTTCTCTTTCCCTTCCTCACATATTGTTGCCAGATTAAATAAAAGCATGCCTTAATAAGTTTTCACTGAAAGCGTATAAATATAAAATTAAAATCGTTTTATAACAAAGTGCACAATGCGGTAAATGTTGTTACGTTAATGTCAACATAAGCGTTAAGTTTAAATTCATTGTGGCAGCATATACACAATGTTGCCATAGTATGTCAACTAAAGGTTTATGTTTCGAAAAAAATAAAAAAAAAAAATTTTAAAGAAAATTTAAAATAAAATGGCATCATTATCGATTGAATTCTGTAAATTAAAATAATACTCTCTTGGTCCTTGGAGCTGTGAAAAAAAGCCAGTTAATTTAAATGCAAACGTTTTAATTTTTAAAATTAATCGTTTTTGACATAAAAATTGATAACAATTTAAGCGGAAAAATGCGTTTACTGGTTTTAATTTATTTAAAATAAATTGACTTAATTGAAAATTCCTGGAATAAAAAGAGCAGTGAGCTATTTAAACCTGTTACAACCAGAGCAATAAGCTGCTTTTGCAAAATAGTTGCAGGTTAAGAATCAAGGCATTTGAGCAAGAACTTTAAAATTATTTGCTTGAATAACAAAATTTTGAAAAATCTTGGTTTTTGTTATGATAAAAAACTAAACATATTTTTTAAATACTTGTTATAAAAACCAATTCTTTTGTTCTTTTAATTTGAATGAAATGTTTTTATAACTGTATCTCTTACTGTATGATGATAAAGTTTTTATTTCAAGAAATTTTAAAATGCTATTTATTGCTGAACACCTTTCACTTTAACATTTTACTACTACCTTTTACTACTAAAGAAAATGCTATTTATTGCTAGACACCTTTAACTTAATACAGTTTCATAAAATTAAGCACAAGAAGTTTAATATAAATTGTTTCTTGAGCAACAATCTAGAAATGTTTCTAAAAAATTAATGTTTGTTAATTAATTAGCAATTGCTCATTAAGCAAATATTATAATAAACAAATGCTTTTCGATGTAAATTTTAGAGTGGAATAGATTGCTACTATAAACAAGCAGCTTAAAAAAAGAAGCTTAACGAAATTTCACTGCAAATGTTCCTTGGATAAAATAATTTCAAAATTGTGCCTGAAGCTTATTAAAAGGTACACAAATTAAATTAATTAATCTTAGAATAAGGAAAATTTTAATCATGCTTAAGTTGTCTCACAAAAATGTGCGAAATAAAAATTATTTAATAAGAAGCTGTAAGCTCGAAATCAACTGCCCTTTTAAGCACTTTGAGTTTTTCCATAGGATAATACATGAAACGTTTTTCAGCAGCTCTTTCTAGCTTCAGCTTCGGCATCAGCGCGCACTATAAACGCAGCATTATAGAGCTTTTGAGCTTTCAAAATTCTTGTTAGCTTCGTATAGAACTTTAGTGCCTTTAATGTGACAATAAATCGAGCACCACTTTTAAAACCATTTTACAAGTAACTTTAAGCGCGAAATCAACTGGCATAGCAACTGTTTCAGCAACTGTTTTCAGCTTCAGCTTCGGCGCGCACTGTAAGCGCGACATAATAGACTTTTTGAATTTTCATAGAACTTATTGGTTTCATGTAGAACTTTAGTGCATTTAATGTGATAATGCATCGCGTACCTAATGAGCACATGCTTTCTTCCCACCCTCCTACTAATTATCGCCCGTATTTTGAATCACAATGCTTTCGCATTTATAGGGGGCAACTCCTGAGTGTTGGTTAAATTTGAAAAAAAAGTAGGCAGTGGGGGAACTGCCGACCGAAGTGAAAACTTAAAGCTATGAAATAATATATCTGCTATGAATTTCCGAAGTAGCTAAAGTCGGAAATCAGACGCATTCTACTCTTCTAACTCTTTTTGTCAATTTATGCGTTATTGAATGTATAAACTGCTATTTTTTAATGTTTATGCACAATGTATTTGTAACACAATTGCTTTGGATGGGCAATCGGCAATTGGCTCGGTAATCGGTTGGTAGTCGCTTCGGTAATCGCTTCGGTAATTGGTTCGATAATTGGTTAGGAATCGCTTCGGTAGTTGGTTTGGTAATCGATTGGTAATTGCTTCGGTAATTGTGTCGGTAATCAGTTGGTTTGGTAATCGGTAATTGGTTCGGATATCGATCGGTAATCGCTTCGATAATCGGTAATTGGTTCGGTAATCGGTTGGTAATCGCATCGGTAATCGGTGATTGGTTTGGTAATCGGTTGGTAATCCCTTCGGTAATTGTTTCGGTAGTCGGTTGGCAATTGCTTCGGTAATCGGAAATTAGTTCGGTAATCGGTAGTTGACTCAGTAATCGCTTCGATAATTGGTTCGGTAATTGGTTGATAATCGCTTTGGTAATCGGTAATTAGTTCGGTAATCGGTTGGTAATCGCTTCGGTAATTGGTAAATGGTTCGGTCATTGGTTGGCAATCGCTTCGGTAATTGGTTTGGTAATCGGCCGGTAATCGCTTCGGTAATTGTTTCGGTAACCGGTTAGTTCGGTAATCGGTAATTTCTTCGGTTATCGGTAATTGGTTCCGTAATGGGTTGGTAATCGCTTCGGTAATTAATTCGGTAATCAATTAGAAATCGCTTCAGTAATCGGTAATTGGTTCGGTAATCGATTGGTAATCGCTTCGGTGATTGGTTCGGTAATAGGTTGGTAATTGCTTCGGTAATCGGTAATTGGTTCGGTAATCGGAAATTGGCTCGGTAATCCGTTGCTAATCGCTTCGGTAATTGGTTCGGTAATCGGTTGGTAATCGCTTCTGTAGTCGGTAATTAGTTCGGTAATCGATTGGTAATCGCTTCGGTAATTGGTTTGGTATTCGGTTGGTAATCGCTTCGGTAAACGGTATTTAGTTCGGTAATCGGTTGGACATCGCTTCGGTAATTGGTAATTAGTCCGGTAATCGGTTGGTAATCGCTTCGGTAATTTGTTCATTATCGCTTCGTTAATTGGTAATTGGTTCAGTAATCAGTTGGTAATCACCTCGGTAATAAAAAAAAGGGTCACCAAACATGTTTACCTAACATAACCACGGTATAAGCAATGCTGTACAATGTTACAGAAATTAATAGCTTAAAGTGTGATGATATCGCTAACAGCGCGATGATATCGCTAGCAGCGTGAGTATATCGCTAACAGCGTGATGATATCGCGAATGTATAGTTTTGCTCTCTACTTATTTAGGCTCAATGCGCCTAAAGAAATTTTCTCTAAAAAAAATAAAATATCAAACCCAATGATTCATAAAAAATCCAAACTATGTGAATAAGCGATATAGAGACGTAAGCGCTGAAAACCATTTAATTAAAAGCTTAAGCTCGAAATCAACAGGTATTATAAACTCTTTGACATTTTCACACAGAATTTGACACGAAGAGTTTTTTAGCAGCTGTTCTCAGCAGCTGTTTTCAGCTTCAGCCTCGGCTTCAGCACGCAATATAAATTCGACGTAGTAGAATTTTTAACTTTCATAGAACTTGTTAGTTTTATGTAGAACTTTTGTGCATTTTATGTGACAATACGAGTATATTTAGCATATAATGAGCACTAAGCATATAATAAAACTTGTTAGTTTTATGTAGAACTTTTGTGCATTTTATGTGACAATACGAGTATATTTAGCATATAATGAGCACATATTTCAAGCATTCATAAAGTCAAAAAAATGCAAAACCGTGTGAACGAGCGAGGTAAAAATATAAGCGCTGAAAACGATGGTAGCTTTAAGCTTGAAATCAACTTGCACTATAAACACTTTGAGTTTCAGCTTCATACACTTGTCGTTGTTCTTGCAAAATGCAAACTGTGTGAAGAAGCGACCTAGAGATAAAAGCGCTGTAAGCGATTTAATAAGTAGCTTTAAGCACGTAATCAACTTACAGTAGAAACACTGCCATTTTTTCTAAAGGAATATACATGAAGCGTTTTTCGGCAACTCTTTTCAGCTGCAGCTTCGGCTTCAGCGCATACTAAAAACGCGACATAAAAGACTTTTGAACTTTAATTGTTGAACATAGAATTGCTTAATTTCGCGTACAACTTTAGTGCATTAAATGTGAAAAAATATTGAGCACGTAATGAACACAATTTTAAGCATTCATGATGCTATAATTGATATTAGTGATTGCAGCAGCAACAACACGCAATTTGGCTACAAAACTATCTCGCCCAACTAACTTATTGATTCAACATGACGTATACGTAATAATTAATTGATACACACAAATATTGCAACATACGTCGAACTACAACTAAAATAAATTATAACGAATACAATAAATCATCAACTAGCTAAATATATAAATGAAGCAACATAAAAAAAAAATGCCCAAATCAGGTCATATTTGAAAGCAGCAATCATATTTGATTGCTTGCATTTCAATGCAGTTCAATTCAAATTGAGTTCAGTTTGAATGCTTCAGTTTGAAATTTAGTAGAAACTGTCAAAATACAACACCACCACAGCTGGGAACACATCAAATATGCAAATAAAATCAAGTAATTGATTACATTAAATATTTAAAACACACGCTCGTCATGGATTTTACTATTCAATTAATATGGGTTTTAAAACAAACTAAATTTAGTGTTGGCCGACAATAAATTTTTAACTAAATTGAATTGACATTTGTTTAAAAATTTCACCACACATAAATTATTCTACTACTGTTTGCAAATATTTTTCACATAAATAACTGATAAAGTGGGTGCAAATAGTGGCAAGGCAAAAAATTGTTTTATAAATATCCTGAACATGTTTTGATATGTTGTTTTATAGCAAAACATGTGAAAATATGACAGAATTTGTCTGGAATTTTTTAGAAAATATTCCCTAATATTATTTTTTTTAAATATTTTGGCGTTTTGTGTGAACTTTAACTTTAGAGAAATGCTGTTGTTTGCTCAGCCAGCTAGCATACGTTATGTGGCTGTTGTGAATTTTTGGCTGCAGCAGGTCATGCTGACAAATGTTTATTTATGCAGCTGTATTTTTTCTTTAAGCCGCACGCAAACACACAAACATGTCTCAACACTCACACACACACACATATGCATATCGGTGACGTATCACGAAGCAAAAGTTTGTATTTGCCACACACAACATAACACAGCACAACACAACAACAACAACAAGTGCTGCAAATACTGTGCAAGCATTCATGTTTGTTATTTGTTTCCGTTGTTATTTTGTGAATTGTGATTCTTGTGCACACAATTTACGAGTTTTGCAGATTTTATTGACTGACACTTGAAATTGTTGTACGTCAAATATTGCTGCACATTTATAGCGTGGCTCTTTTGTTGTTCTTGTTGTTGTTATAGATAAATTTTATATATGCATATTAAAGAAAATTTAATTTTTTTATTGCAGTTTTTATTGCATGTGGCGTATACGCAACATTTAATGTAAATAACATTAATCATATGAAATACAAGAGATAAATCAAAAATATTTTCGAGAGAAATGAAATATTTTGGCTAGCATTATTTATTATGACAATAAAAATTAAAAATGAAAGAATTATATGTGACTAAATCACATTTAAAGCAATTTTTAAATAATTTAGAATTATAATGTTTACTCACAAGCATTATTAAATTCAAAAGATTGCTCTATGGCGTCAGAATTTTGAAATAAATTCTTTTTTATGGAAAAGAATTAAGCAGCGGAAAGATTAAAAATTTCTTCAATTAAATATAAAATCATTCAAGTAAACTTCAATAACAGGTTTTTGCTCAAAAAAAGCTGTAGAAAAGTGTTTTCACTTTAAAAACAATGCTTCCGAAAATTGCTCGAAAAAGTTTTGTCAAGCAAAATAAAGCGTTTTTTATTAAAAAAAAATTGTTTTAAATTTTTATTTATTTTAGTTTATATTGCACCTTAAATTTCAATTAAAATAATTTCAATAATCCTGTTCCTTAACAAAACCATTCAAAGGTAATGCCAAGCAAATTAAAAAAAAAAATCGTAACTGCCGACCGAAGTAAAAACCTAAAGCTATATAACTAAATAACTGTGTTTTTTTTTTTATTTTCAAATAAATTGTAGCACTAAATCATTAATTTTTTTAATCATTTCATTATATTCCAAAGAGCATACAAAAAGCTTAAAGTTACTTAAGTAAGAAACAAAAATGTTTGTTTGGAATTTCTATAATTATCGTGTACAAACCGTATCGGTTGAAGTTTTATATTTAGTAGTACTGAGTTTTCGACAATTGAACATAGTCAAATCTAATATTTTATTAAAAAATTCAATTAGTTGTAGATTTCTATCATCTGCAAAGTTAATATTATTGAAGTCTTCACTTAGCTTCTAAACACATCGTCAAATTAGTCGGTAAATATTTTTTCGAGTTTTTTAGAACCTTCTTTTGAATAAATTATCAAAAAAAAAAAACCCTCCCGAATTGAGTTTTAAAGGAGTCTACTATTTGAGCTGGTTCTATTATTAGTTGCCTTTCAACATTTCTTCTGAACATACTCAAACCCTATCTGCCACCCATCTGGTGGTCCCCGTGCAAAAAAACAAAAAGTCATCAGTTTTTAAAAAGAATACCGCCATACACAATATAAATGCTTTAATATTATCATATGAACTGACTTTAAAGTGCGTTGCTTTAGTTTATGCTTTGAAACTTGTTGCTCACAGTAATGTGCTCATTAACTAATAGTTCCCGCAGTTCCAGGGACACCATCTTTGCCTTAGTTCGCGTTTTATGCAAGCCAAAAGACTGGCTTGAAAGTGTGCCATATTAATGCGCAAAGTCTGATTAAAAAGATTGATGAATTCGGATATTTATTTGAAGATTCAGGTGCTGATATTGTGTGTGTTTCTGAGACGTGGTTTCTGCTTAGCGTAAATGACAGAGTTTTTAAAGTAAATAATTATAAGCAATTTCGAGCGGATAGAGCACGCCATGGTGAACATAGCAACACATGTTTATAAGAGAAGGTATTTCATGCAAGTTTGTTTGTAGATTATGTCCATCTGACGAAGTGGTGTTTTTTTTCCTTAAAGTAGCATATGCCTCAAGTACGCTTCTCTTAGATACAGCATATAGACCCAATCGTACTATAGACACCGCTGTCTTTATTGATGAAGTGGAGTCTTTGTCACTTACATACCCGGACATAATCATCTGTGGCGGTTATAATAGCAACATTTTGTAGGAATCTCACCTTGTCGATGATATGAAATCTATTGGATTTTCTCTATCAAATACGAATACACCAACACACTTTTCGAACACAATAAATACATTACTAGACCTCTTTTTCATGAATGACGCCAGTAAAATCTTGCGCCTCAATTATCTGTGCCTATGTTTTCTAAACATGATCTAATATTTCTTACTTATGATATCAAACAGGTTCCTCAGGAAGAAAAGTTGATTTTCGTGATTTTAAAAGTGTTGATCAGGTAGCGTTGTTTGCTGAAGTCGAAAGCATAAATTGGTCCAATTTATATTCTTTCCCACAAGTAAATGACCAAGCCCTGTTCCTTGAAGAAAATATAAAATGTCTTTTTAACAAATATGTCCCCAATAAAACAAAAATTATTAAACACAACCAGCCTCCTTAGTTTTCAAGTAGAATAAAAATGATGCTAATCGGGATACGCAATGAGGCTTATAATAGGTGGAAACGGTTCAAGACGGCCGAGCTGCATTATTACTTTAAGCAATTAAGAAGAGACGTCGTTCGCATGGTTTCAGCTGCTTAGCTGGCACATTACGAACATAAGTGGAACCTTGTACGAAAAATTGGCATAGGCAAAAGTGTGGCCTGTGATAATCAAAATATTGATGTTAAGAAGCTTAACAAAAAATTTACAAACGTACCAATGCCTACTTCGAGACCAGATTTTTATAACGACGTTAACGACGTTAAAATGCTTCTCCCAAAGTTATTGCCATTCTTTACTTTTTTTTCAATACTATTTTAACTAGTTTCCCTCCAGCTGGAAAATAGCAAAGATTGTTCCCATTCCCAAATAGATTTCTCTCTCACGCCATTCGCTTCGGCATACAATGACATAAGTCGGCTTCTTAAATGTTCTCGAAGTTTCTGCATCTTGAAGCTTTACAGACTCTTGAATTTACATAAAATATAAGCCAGAGACGGAGATTTTGCTGGACGACTTGACCGGGGGATTGAGACTTGTACCTCAGATGTATCCCCCTTATATACGCCTATGTTTCAAATGTTTGTTATCCAATTCTTAAACTACTTATGCAAATCTAATACACAAACCTAATACTTAGCACCATTATGATACATTTTTAAACATTTCTTTAACCCTTCAACCTTCTCCGTACCTAAATTGCTTCAACCCATATTAATATATATATTTTCATATAGAAAGTCATATCATTTAAGCTAAGCTCGTCACTCAGAATTTGAGTCATTGCTATTAGGTATTCGAGGGTTAAGAAAAAACATGCAAACACTGATAAGAACTCGCTTGACTACCACTACCGATAATGTAGTGAATAAAATTATGATCAACGCTTAAAGCAAAGACATACACCAACCTTGCCAATTTTGAAAGCTTAAAGCAAAGACATACACCAACCTTGTACACCAAACTTGCCAATTTAAAAGCTTAAAGCAAAGACATACACCAAACTTGCCAATTTTAAAAGCTTAAGGCAAATACATACACCAAACTTGCCAATTTTAAAAGATTTTAGCAAAGACATACACCAAACTTGCTGATTTTGAATAGATTTTAGCAAAGACATACACCAAACTTGCCAATTTTTAATAGCTTTTAGCAAAGACATACACCAAACTTGCTAATTTTTAATAGGTTTTAGCAAATACATACACCTTTGCACATTTTTAGCAAAAAAAAAGCCCCCACTAGATGGCGCTAAGCCAAAGTGACGTCATCGGCTTGAGCCACCGCGTCACCTGCGCCAGAATCGCTATATCCTATCTACTGAAACCCCTGCAGATTTTAGTTCCTACATTAATAATAAATGGTTCACGCATCGAGGTGGGTAAATCCGCAAAAAATTTGGGTATTACTTTCAATAGTTCCTTAACTTGGTCAAACCACATTAATGAAGTGCTAGGTAAAACTTGTAGCATGCTGCGTAATCTCTGAGCCACTCAACATTTTACCCCTCACAACATCAGAATATTACTCGCATAAACTTATTTGGTCCCTAGATTACTATATGGATGTGAAATTTTTGCAGCTTGCGACTCAACGAGCAGGCGCAAACTAAATGTGCTATACAATAATATTGCACGATACGATTTTACGATAAAGCGCTCCGATTGAGTATCACAGTTTGCAAATAAAATATACCAGGTTTCCTTTGATAATCTTGTTAATTCGAGAGCTCTGATCCCGCTGCACAGAACCATTACAATGCAAGAATCTGAATACTTGTATAAAAGGTTACATTTCCTACCTGGAAAATAGGTTCGATCGCATTCGTACTACAACAATATAGTTAAGTTCCACTTAAATTTAAATATGGATTGTCTGTTTAAACATTCACTTGCGAATAACTAAAATTTTTTATGAACTCTTTATCTTAATTTTTATTTTAAATCATTACTTCAAATTGCGAATAACAAAATTTTAATGTAAATTAAAAACAAATTTAAATTTGTATAAAACTTTCATCTAAATTATTTTAACTTCCCTATAGGAACAAACTAACTTGTTTCTAAAAACAACTAATTAAAAAACTAGTTTAAAATAAACCAGTATATGAACTACTTTGAATTATATTATAGCGGCATCCACTTCAATTCTAAATAGTTTTTATTGCATTATATATATATGAAGTAATTGAAATACTACTTAACAACAAGTGATTGATACACTATTTTGAATTATATTAAGGTGGTAACTACTCTGATTTTGACATGTTTTAATTGCAAATTTTTATAGATTACAAGTTTATATTTATTTAACCATGTTATTTCATCCAATATTATTAACTTTAGGCCATCTGTAATAGTTTTCCATTGGTTATTTTAAAGTAAAAGTTAAAAAGTTTAAGTTAAAAATATATGCAGACGAAAGTCAATTGACTTATTTAGCGGACATCACCATACAAAATGTCCGTATGGTTCGATCTATGGAAAAAAGTCAGAATTTCAACTAGTTGTGGTGGACAAAAAAGTACTCTATTAACTACTTTTAAATTAGTTGATTTTCCTACAGGGTTATTACTAAAATTGAAATTATTTTTCTGTTGCTACAATTACAACTACAAAATTGTGTGGCATCCCTGTAGGAAAATCAACTAATTTGAAAGTAGTTGATAAAGTAGTTTTTTGTCAACCACAACTAGTTGAAATTCTGACTATTTTCCATAGAACGAACTAACATATTTTGTATGGTGATGTCCGCTAAATAAGTCAATTGACTTTCGTCTGCATATATTTTGAACTACTAGTTAAATTAGTTATATTTAAATTATTTTTTTAATTACTTTAAAATAATCAATTGCCTGATGGCCTTAAGTTAATAATATTTGAGGAAATAACATGGTTAAATCTATATATACTTGTAGTCTAATAAAAATTTGCAATTAATACATGTCAAAATCAGAGTAGTTGCCGCCTTAATATAATTCAAAGTAGATTATCAATCACTTGTTTTTAAGTAGTATTTCAATTACTTCATATATAATTCAATAAAAACTATTTAGAATTGAAGTGGATGCCGCCTTAATATAATTCAAAGTAGTTCATATACTGCTTTATTTTAAATTAGTTTTATAATTAGTTGTTTTTAAGAACAAGTTAGTTTGTTCCTATAGGGATTGTATATATTTTTATATAGGGGAAAAAGTGTTTTTAATTTTTAATTATCCTAATGACAAAACATTTAAATAGAAATTATATAGTTTACAAGTTAACATGTTTACTTTACAATGCAATCAAAAAATTCACTTTCATTGCGACATCCTCTATTTTGTTTTGTATCAGCAACGCGGATCGAGTGTGCCTGAGAAGATGGGAAACAAAAATTAACAACAACCACAAAGCTCTGTTAAAGCATATGTCTTTCTTTTATTACTCTTGCATTTGACTCTCTCAAATTCATGAACTCTCCCACAGCAAATCTGTTCAATAGAGCTGTATAGCTTTGCAACATATTTAGTTATTGCTTCTTTTATATGGGGAAAAGGTGTTTTTAATTTTTTATTTTTACGACCTTAATGACAAAACATTAGAACATAAACTATATTGTGCACTTCGTATGTAAGAGAGCTTTCAAATGATATAAGTTTCTTCCAAATGTGTTGCCTATAAATTAAGAAAAAGAGGGTAAAAAATTTGTGTTAGCATATTAATATATAAATTATTATTATTTATTTGAATGCTAAGCACATATGGCTTTATAGCAATTAATATTGGGCAAAATTAATACAATTTACTTTTGTACAATTAAATTTTTATAAAAATGTAAAATTGTCAGGCTTTCAGGTATATATAGTTGCAATCTGGTTAAGGTTATTCGGTTATTACAATAACCTTTACTCTGTATTTATTTATATGACAATAAAATAAGTCGAAATTCATAAATAGACAATCACACTATTTGGGTTCTTTCGTTCAATTAAACAGAACTTTTTCATTTCCCAATAGATTTTCTTCAACAATAACTTATTTTTTATTCGAAAAAATATCAATATTAACAAAATATTTTGGGTTCTTAGCAAAAGTTTGGAATTAGTTCTTGTTTTTTTTTGTAAATTTTTCTGAAAAACACGTACAATTCTGGAATATTGAATTGGCTCCGCCGAATTAACAAATTAATCAAAAAATTATGTAGGCATTGCTTGAATTTAATAAGCTTTATTTTGATGTATTTATCTGATGTATTATTGTAGGTTATGGAGATATATGCAATTAAGTGAAACCAACTTAGCTACCGATTTTACGTTAGAAATGGTTAGTGGCATTTGTTAGTGATTAATCAAGCACATGAAATGAAACACGACCGTTCGTTATAAATGTATTTAATGGAGTAATAGTTCATGATATAAAAAAGAAACAGTGTAATAGATAAAGTACAAAATAGCATTTGAGTTGCCAATGCACTATTCTAAGTAGTAGTATAAAAGTATAAACTAACAAATTCCGCCTCAATTCAAATGCGGTAATTCATTCAATTAAATTTAAATATAATTATGCAAAGTTTCAAAATTCTATTTTTAACATCTTACAAAAATAGTTATGTTTATCTTTTGTTAAAGATTTTGTTAATATATCAGCTAAATTTTCTGATGATGGAATGTACTTTACGTCGAGTTCATTTGTTATGTACTTCTCCCGAATATAGTGGAACTTTATATCGATGTGCTTGCTCCTCTTATGTGCTATCGGATTTTTAACCAGAAACTGAGCACCTTGATTGTCGCACAGCAAAGTAGTTGGGTATTGAACAATATCATTAAACTTCATTTCCTTGAGCAAACTACGATGAAATGCAATTTCCTTCGCTCCTTGGCACATCGCTATATATTCGGCTTCCATTGAGCTAAGTGAGACAACATTTTGTTTCTTAGCCTCCCAAGCGATCGGACCTCCACCAAAAAATAAGACAAAACCGCTATAAGACTTGCGGTCAGTTGAATCTGATGCCCAGTCGGCGTCTGTGAAGCAAACAAAACGATTATTAATATTGTACGATAAAGTACCTTTGGGTTTTCCCTTGAGATATCTAAGGACGCGTTTAGCAGCAATAAAATGTTCTTTGTGAGGGTGACTATGGAATTGAGCTAACTTTGATACAGTGTGTGATATGTCAGGCCTCGATATTGTTGCCAAATATGTGAGGCCTCCAAGTAACCATTGATAGTTCTTCACGTCAAATCCCAAGCAATTTATGTCTTCACATTTTTCTAAAACAGTCCCACTTGCAAACGGTGTTGATGCCGGCTTGCACTCATGCATATTCCAACGTTTTAACAGTTCAGATGTGTAACGGCTCTGGTGAATGGACATTTCGCCTCGTAGACCAACTCTTTCTATTTCCATCCCCAAATAGTATCTAATGGGCCCGCGATCTACTGCTCTTACATGCGTTTCAAGTGCATGCATAATACTGCACAATGTATGCTCTGATGAACATGCCAAAATAATGTCATCAACGTATACACTAATTATATTGATTTCGTTGCTTTTAAACATTGTGTACACGCAGTTATCCGTCTTACATCTTTCGAAACCGATATCCGATAAAATTGAGGTTATTTTTATATTCCACTCTCTTCCAGCTTGCTTAAGCCCGTACAATGGTTTACGCAGCTTACAAACCTTTGCAGACTGCTCACAGTCAATGAACATTTCCGGCTGTCTCATAAAAACTTCCTCTTCTAAATTTCCATTTAAGTAAGCTGATACAACATCGATATGGTGGACGAGCAATTTATGCTGTACTGCAAGTGATAAGATCAGTCGGATTGTAGAATGTCGTGCAACTGGAGCATATGTATCAAAATAGTCTTCATATTGCTTCTGCGAACACCCCTGTGCAACTAAGCGAGCTTTATATTTTTCAATGCTTCCGTCAGCAGTATACTTCGTACTAAAAATCCACTTACATCCGATAATGTTTTTATCAACTGGACGATCTACAAGCTCCCAAGTCCGGTTTCTCATCAACGCGTCGTATTCCGCCTGCATAGCATACCTCCAATGATGTCCAGACTCTGATTGCAAAGCTTCAGTTATAGTAATCGGGGTAGCAAACATTGAGTTTAAGGCTTCTGGCGCGTCCATTATATACATCTTTCGAGGCCTGCCCACATTTCCAGATCTACAAATCCTTGGCCTACCTCGCTTACGCTTACCCAGGCTGATACCTGGCACATCGCCGTCATCATCCGACGATTCCACTGACGAGCTTTGCGCTATATCGTGGTTAACAAGGACTTCGTCAGTCTCTTCTGCACATTCACAGTCGATTTGTTCATTTTTTGTAGCCTCAACTTCATCAGTTTTATTTTCGGAATTGTTTATGCCCACCTCAACAGGCCGCATGTCAACAAAAAACTCTTCACTCGAAATAATATCCTCTCGACTACCTTCATTTTCTGCAAATGAATCTTCAAAAAACGTAACATCTCTTGCTATAACGATTGACTTAGTTTGCTTGTTGTATAGTCTGTATGCTTTTGATTGGTCAGCATAACCAACAAAAACCAGCTTTACACCCTTAGCTTCAAACTTAGATCGCCCTGGTCGTTTATAAAGAGCAACTGCATCGCAACCAAAGGTTCTAAAGTGCGACACTGAAGGTTTTCTTCCATGCCATCTTTCATATGGCGTTATATCATTGAGCACTCTGGTTGTAGATCGATTTCTAATATACGTCGCAGTGTTGATGGCTTCAGCCCACATCCATTGCGGAAGACCTGAATCGTTGAGCATACATCTTGCCATCTCCACGAGTGTTCTGTTGGCTCGTTCGGCAATGCCATTTTGTTGTGGAGTGTAACTTACAGTTGTATGGTGTAATATGCCATGCTGCTTTAAAAAACTATTAAAATTAGAATTGACGAACTCGAGCCCATTATCACTACGAATGCATTTTATTTTGCACCCGGTCTGCTTCTCAACTTTAGCCATAAAATTTTTGAACGCTGAAAAAGCCTCTGATTTGTGCCTTATAAACTGTGTCTCTATATACCGCGAATAGTCGTCGATAAAAGTTATAAAATAACATTTTCCACCTTGTGAATTAATACGCATCGGGCCACACAAATCAGTATGTATTAGCTGCAGAACGCCGGTGCTTTGCACACTCGAGTAAGACTTAAATGGCTTGCTGCTTATTTTGCACATTGCACAGGTCATGCACTTGAAGTCTTTAGGCATACTAACCTTAAGGCCTCGCACTGACTCTTTTTGCATTAATTTACGCAGATCTGATAAATTCAGATGTCCAAATCTGCGATGCCAAGTGTTCCCACTTAACATCGAATTTAAATATTCTTGCTTTTTAAAAAGTTTAGCATAAAAAATTCCACCACTCATCGTCGCTTTAAAAACTAATTTGTTTTGTTTCGATTTGACATTCGCCTCGCTCTCACTAAACTGAACGATGTTACCATTTTCAATTATTTTGCAAATCGAAAGAAAATTGGAATGCAAGTTTGGAACATACAAAACGTTCCTTAGGGTTATGTCAGTGTAGACAGACTTTAAGTTTATATTACCAATTCCCTTTGAAACTACATATTCTCCCGACGCAAGTACAATTTTTTGCGAGTGCTCTTGAAGCGTATGGAACAGCTTATCATCACTGCACATATGAGATGATGCACCGCTGTCTAAAATCCACACATCGTTGCCTCTTTTTTCCTCAAAATTGCATAGACTCAACACTACAGATGAAGTTTTTTTTTCATTCCGTTCCATGTTGTTGCCGTAATTTGAGCACTGTGAGCGGATGTGGCCTCTCTTGCCACACGCAAAACACTTGACACTTCTTAAATTTTTCGGTTTTATGTTCTCATTGCTGGATTGAATATTTCTGCTCCGATTAGTGAAGTTTCGGCGGCACGATTTTTCAAAATTCTTTCCCTTACGTTCCTGTACAACAAAAACACTTTCGCCGCTCGCCTCCGTTTTGTCGCCTTGACGTTGCTCCTCTTCTAAGATCTTAATTTTTAAATGTTCTATGCTCGGTAGAGTGTCGCGGCTCTCAATTGCCACAACAAAACCTTCCATTTCATCCGGCAGGCTGCATAACAACAAAATAGACAACAAATCATTTGGCATATGCACTCCGATTTCCTTCAAATTATCAGAAATGCTACAAAAATTATTTATTTGTGGTGAAAATTTTTCCCCGTTCTTAAGTTTGAAACGCACAAGTTTTTTAAACAAATTAACCTTTCTGGCAGGTCCATCCGCGTTGTACAAACTACTTAAAACGCTCCAAGCTTCTTTCGCAGTCGCGCACTTCTTTATGTGGATTAGTTCAGAAGGTTTCACGCTTAAGGTGATTGTTGCTAATGCCTTTCTATCACAAGCAACCCATCCAGCCTTCTCTGCCGCTGATGCTGAATCAGGTGCAGTCCCTATGACCACGTCCCAGTAATCAAGAGTGATGAGCAAACTCTTAATTTGAACCGACCACGTTGCATAATTTTCATTGTTTAATTTTTCGATCTGCGTCAAGGAATTAGCCATTTCTATCAACTCTCGTTGAGTTTTAGAAGGATACAAATACAATTTATAATTTCCGAAAACACGTGGCGACTGGGCCCATAACCTTTGTTAGTGATTAATCAAGCACATGAAATGAAACACGACCGTTCGTTATAAATGTATTTAATGGAGTAATAGTTGATGATATAAAAAAGAAACAGTGTAATAGATAAAGTACAAAATAGCATTTGAGTTGCCAATGCACTATTCTAAGTAGTAGTATAAAAGTATAAACTAACAGCATTCATTGTACATTCATTATGTGGTTGTAAGCTAGTGAAATTATACCTCCTATATAATTATACCCATATTCCTAAAATATAATTATACTTATAACTCTTATATAATTAAACCTTATATAATTATAGCTATTTAATATTATATATTTAAATTATGAGTTAAGCCTCAATAAATTCAAATAAATTCAACTCCTATAAACATTAATACTTAAATTTTTTTTTTTAATTTTTGTGTGCTAGAGTCATTTTATGTCTTCACTTTGTGTTAGAGTCATTAAATTTAAACGCTTTTGATTTTGTGGAGCTTCTACTCAATTGCAGCTTTAAAGCTTTTCACATTTAATTTAATTTATAGACCTGTCGCTGCATATAAATACTTTAATTGTCCCACCATTTTAGTTGTTTGTCAACGCATGCACCATATGCAGTTGGCAATGTGTGTGTGCGCACGTGTGTTTGTTTTAATTGCCCTAGTGTCCTCCTATACAGCTGCTTTATGTCTGTCCTTGTTGCTTTAAAACCATTTAGAACGGCTTATTTATTGCGCTGATTTTAATTAAGATTGTGTGCGTGTCAGTTTGTGTGAACTAATTTATATATAGTCGCCCATTTATTTAAGTGCATTCTTTTTATTATTTCCAACACATATTTTATGTAATTTTATTTTATATATTTTCCTTTGTCATTTCATTTCCATTTAAATGTCATTTTAATAATTCATACAAATCATTTTAGTTCAGAATTTCTTGAACTCATTAATATTTCATAGCTTTCAACATCTATGTGCGCGCTATAATATCCTTGTGAAATTGCGCGCATTCCTGCCTTACTTCAAGCATTGCCGTGGACATCCCGCTTTAGTATATTTTTCAATATTCTGCTGCTCTAATGTGTTTTTAATGTCCTTGCAATTGAATTCCACATCTTGTGCACCTTCCGCTGTTGTTTCCTTCCGTTCAATTCTATTTCAAACGGCTGCCAGCCTCAATGCGACCCAACTAAATCAGCCAAAATCCAATCTCGTCCTTGCTAAACATTCGTAATCCTTCCCGTGCGCTCAAACAGCGTCACCAGAAGGACACTTTTGCACCATTTGCAGTCAGCTCGCAGCCATTTGTTGTAAATATCCTGGCGGCATTGTTGCCGTGTCTACTGCTGCTGCTGCTTCTGCCTCTGCTACTGCGTGTTTTTGCGCTGGCTGCCTTTTGGCATTCGTAATCGAAATGCTTGGTAAAATCAAGGATATTCGACAACAAGCAGCAGAAAAACAAAAAAATTACAGCAAATCGATGTGCTGCGAAATAATATTGCGATCACGTTTTCATATTTTCCAGGTCAGTGCGTTCGTAGCGTTCGGAAACTGTACGGTTTCTATGGTCTCTTGGACGTTGGTTTATTCTTGGGTTGTTTTTTGTTGCACGCATTCATGTGTCTGATGTCAGGCAGCCAGTCAGGCAGTGAGCGAGCGAGCCATTTGCTTGTTTTGCGCTCGTTTAGCTGATTTTGTGCCCCATTCACACAGCTTCGCTTCATGGACAAAGCGTGGTTTTGTAAAAAGAAAACCAAGAGGATGAAAGAAAAAAAAAAATCATTGATATAAAATAAAATAAAACATTCTGTGGCTTGGTACTCCTAAACTCAGATCGTTACGAATGCAGCAGGCGAAACAACTTGATGGACTTTATCGATGCATGCTTGAAGTACTGGATGTTGTTATTGCATGTTGGCGGTCACTAAATTATTTTTTAAAAATCTGCAGTGCATCAAATTTTGTTGTACGCGAGTTTTTGAAACTATTTTTTTGGGAATAAAGTTGTGCTCATTGAATTTGAAGATATCATATTTGTTGTTTTTATTGGTTGAGATGAAAGTATCAGTAACCTAAAAACTTTCCTTTAAGTAACTGTCGAGGAAATAATATCAAATTAATGTGATTGTATTCAGGTCGTTGATATGTTAAGAAGATTACTCACTGACATTAGAACATTCATTGAAATTGGTCCCTATAAAAAAATTTCACAAATGTTGATTTGACTACACAAGGGTGCACAATTTATTAATAACAGCACAATTTTTGACATTCAGAAATTTCCAACATGTACAGTAGATACGATACTTAAGTGTACAGAAGTACTTACAGTGGATTTCTTCATTCTGCAGCGTATATGTTTGTGTACACGAACGCAAACACATACACTAAACTATGGTCGCAATTAACACAAACATGATCATTCTGTACAACGAAAAAAACCTAAGGCAAATTAACAATAAACTTATGCCAATTTATTCAATGGCTTTGGTAATTTGGTGTCTTCCAAGTTCCTCAATAAGACAACCAAGTTTTATTTGTTGATTCATTAAATTTAACTTTTATCTAAGTCTTTTTATATAATTTTACATAAGTTTAAGTGATAATCAAATCAAATTTTATACGTAGCCTTTGTGTATTTTAACAAGAATTTTCTCAATTTTATGTACTTCAATTTTAACAATTCAAACAATTTATTTTTGTAAAAATTATCGAAGTATTCATTTTTAAACCATCTTGCACCAGCTTGCACAAATTTTTCTTTCTCAAAAGCCAACTTGTATGTTTTTACTATGGTTTTTTCTCTATGTATATCGTCTGAGAGAGAAACAAACAGTAGTGTTTGTAATGCTTGCGTAGTTAGCAATCAACACAAACGGCATACGGTAACTCTCAGCGAACATTATGTTCTGTGGATTCCAGGTGGGTTATTTACTTACTTACTTACTTAGTTGGTCGTAACAACCCGTGTCCGGGTTTCAACCGACCTCATCAGCTCTCGCCAGGCGCCTCTGCTTTGCGCGCGCCTTCTCCAATCGGATACACCAAGTGCGGTTAGGGCTTCCTGAGCCTGGTCCATCCATCGGAGGCATGGTCTCCCTCGTCGTCGTTGACCAGCGACCCTCGCCTCGAGCACCTTTTTCGCTGGAGCTTCGTCGT
Organism: Coremacera marginata; assembly: GCA_914767935.1. Lineage (NCBI taxonomy): Eukaryota > Metazoa > Arthropoda > Insecta > Diptera > Sciomyzidae > Coremacera > Coremacera marginata. The sequence continues at coordinate 140,835,861 of OU612047.1, read as the reverse complement.
TCATACGATGGACATGACCCAGCCAGCGTAGTCGCTGCAAAGTTATACGCCGAACTACGTCAATGTCATCGTAGAGCTCATACAGCTCGTGGTTCATTCGGATGCGATAGTCATCGCCGACTTGAACAGGACCGAAGATTTTGCGAAGAACTTTTCTCTCGAACACCCCCAGAGCGGCTGCGTCAGTTTGCGAAACTACCCATGCCTCAGCGCCATAAAGCAGCACAGGTAGAACGAGCGTCTTGTAGAGTATTAGTTTTGTCGATCGAGAGAGGGCTCTGGAACTTAGTTGCTTACTGAGCCCGTAGTAGCACCTATTAGCAATTATTGTTCTTCGCTTTATCTCCAGGCTGATTTCGTTTTTGGTATTAATGGCGGTGCCAAGGTAAACGAACTCCTTGACTACTTCAAAGTTATAGCTGCCGGATGAAACGTGGGAGTCTAAACGCCGAGCTCCCTTGTTTGTAGACAGCATATATTTTGTTTTGCCCTCATTTATCGTCAAACCCACTTTGGCTGATTCCTTTTCGATAGCGGCGAAAGCAGCGGTAACATCTCTCTTGGTTCTGCCGACAATATCAATATCATCAGCGTACGCAAGGAGCTGGACGCCTTTGTAGAAAATGGTGCCATTACGATGCACACCGGCCTTTCGTACGATCCCCTCCATGATGATGTTAAAGAGATCGCAAGACAGTGGATCGCCTTGCCTGAAACCTCTTTCGGTATTGAAGGTTTCGGAGAGGTCATTTCCTACCTTGACGGAGCTGCGTGTGTTGCTCAACGTCATTCTGCAAAGTCTAATCAACTTTGCAGGTATACCGAACTCAGACATTGTTGCGTATAGGCAATCCCTTCTCGGGCTATCGAACGCAGCTTTAAAATCGACAAAGAGATGGTGCGTGTCAATTTGATTTTCGTGGGTTTTCTCCAGGATTTGTCGTAGCGTGAAAATCTGGTCTATGGTGGACTTACCAGGTCGAAAGCCACACTGATAAGGTCCAATCAGTGTTTTTGTAATCGGCTTTAATCTTTCACATAGTACGCTTGAGAGAACCTTATATGCGATGGAAATAAGACTGATACCTCTATAACTTGCGCAGATTGTTGGGTCTCCTTTCTTAAGTATAGGGCACAGTACGCTGAGGTTCCAATCGTCGGGCATGCTTCTTCTAGCCATATTTTGCTGATGAGCTGATGCATGCGCCTTATCAATTCATCGCCGCCGGTTTTAAACAATTCAGCTGACAGGCCGTCAGCACCCGCTGCTTTGTTGTTTTTGAGTCGTTGGATAGCAACTCGAACCTCATCATGGCTAGGTGGTGGTACTTCCACTCCGTCATTGTTGATTGGTAGCTCTGGGCTGCGCTCTCCATGGGCGGCATTGATCCAATTGGACCAATGCCGTCCAGGTGGGTTATAGGAACTTTTATAATCGAGAAATTATCGTTCTGGATATCGTTTTTGATAATTAAAAGAATAAAAGTATTGAAAAATTATCGTTCTCTATATAATTAGTGGTAATTTTTCGATAATTAAGACAGTAAAATTATCGATATTGTTAACGACTATAAAGACTATAAAACTATCGATCTCGATGTCGTTTACGATAATTTCACAATAAGTTAAGCGATAAATAATCGAGAAATTATCGTTCTCAATAATAAACATGATACAAATTTTAACTCTGTGCTTTCTCAGTCTCTCAAAAATCATTACATATACGATTTGTAGTGTAGCTTACGCTACGGAATAAAAATGTTTGCGTTCATTTTTATGCTATTATTGTATAATTTTTTGTGTTTGCATTCAACTGCAAAAAGTTGTACGCAACAAAATAATGAGTGAAGTCATTAACAATACACAATTTTAATGTACTGTTCTCTCAAGTCTTCGTTACAGTACATTGAACCAAAACCGTACATAAAATCAGAGGAAATGTTTTTTGTATTAATAATTTGGTCCCAATTGGTTCAATGAATCTCTCTTCTTTAATTTTATGAACTTTTTCTTATAGTCAACGAATCGATTCTTTAATTTAAGGAAATAGTTATTTTTTTCAAGAACAGATTCATTAAAATGTAAATATATTGAAATCAATGAACTCGTGCATTAATTTAAAGAATGCTTTCTTTCGGTATAACAAAAAATTAATTAAATTAATGAACCTTTTTATTTGAACCATTGAACAGAGAGTGATTGAATCAACGAATCGTACACAGGACCAATTTTTTTAAATTTTTTAGTTCAGTGTACCTTATTATACGCCACGTTAGCGATTATTTTCGTTCACTGTAGTAAACTCAACAAAAAAACTCAACAAACAATGCGTTCTACACACTTGCTTTTGCACACAAGAAAAAAAAAAACGAAGAAAAGGCGCAACAGCAAAAACAAAAAAAAAAAAAAGAAAAGTTGACAGTGGGGGGACTGCTGACCGAAGTGAAAGCTTAAAACTTAAAGTGAAATAACATAGAGATTATGAATTTCCGAAGTAGCTAGAGTCGACAAATCAGATGCGTTCGACTTTTTTAATTTTTTTTTTCATTTTATGCATTATTGAATGTATAAACTGCTATTTTTTAATGTTTATATATATTTGTAACACAATTACTTTGGTTGGGCAATCGGTAATTGGCTCGGTAATTGGTTGGCAATAGCTTCGGTAATTTTATCGGTAATTGGTTGATAATCGCTTCGGTATTCGGTAATTGGTTCGGTAATTGCTTGAATAATCGTTAATTCGTTCGGTAATTGGTTGATTATCGCTACGGTAATCGGTTGGTAATCGCTTCGGTTTTCGCTTGGGTAATCTGTAATTAGTTCGGTAATCGGTTGGTAATCGTTTCGGTAGTCCGTAATTGGTTCGGTTATTGGTTGCACATCGCTTCGCTAATCGGTAATTGTTTCGATAATAAGTTGGTAATCGCTTCGGTAATCGGTTATTAGTTCGGTTATCGGTTGGTAATCGCTTCGGTAATCTCTACTTGGTTCGGTAATTGGTTGGACATCGCTTCGCTAATTGGTATTTGGTTCAGTAATCGGTTGGTAATCGCTTCTGTAATTCGGAAGGAAATTGCTTTTTATTTTGTTCTGTAATCGATTGGTAATCGCTTCGGTAATCGGTAATTGGTTCGGTTATCGGTTGGTAATCGCTTCGGTAATCGGTAATTGGTTCGGTAATCGGTTGGTAATCGCTTCGCTAATCGGTAATTGGTTCGGTAATTGGTTCGGTAATTGGTTCGGTAATTGGTTGGTAATAGCTTCTGTAATTCGTAAGGGAATTAGTTGGTAATTTGTTCAGTAATCGGTTGGTAATCGCTTCTGTAATTCGTAAGGAAATTGGTTGGTAATTTGTTCAGTAATCGGTTAGTAATCGCTTCGGTAATCGGTTATTGGTTCAGTTATCAGTTGGTAATCGCTTCGGTAATCGGTAATTGGTTGGTAATCGCGTCAGTAATCGGTAATTGGTTCGATTATCACTTCGGCAACCAGTAATTAGTTAGCAATCATTTCGGTAATCGGTAATTGGTTCGGTAATTGGTTGGTAATTGCTTCTGTAATCGGCAATTAGTTCGGTAATCGATTGGTAATTGCTTCAGTAATCGGTAATTGGTTCGGTAATCGGTTATCGAATCGATAATCACTTCGTTAATCGGTAATTGGTTCGTTTATCAGTTTTTAATCGCCTCGGTAATAAAAAAAAGCTCTCCAAACATGTTTGCCTAGCATAACCACTGCTGAACAATGCAACAGAAATGAACAGCTAAAAGCATGATAATATTGCTAACAGCGTTATGATATCGTGAATCTATAGTTGTTTTTTGCTTTGATTGTTGCCTTTTTTTCATATTATTTTATGAAAATAATAAGCGATCAATGAGTAAAATGAAACAAAACACATGGAAGCCGTGCGAGCAGGTGAAAAAGCAGCAACCAGTGTTCTGTGTACCAGCGTACAAGTCACTTTAAGCTGCTTGTTCGGCTGGCACTAGACGCACTTTGAGCATTTTTCATATGATTTTATGTGTAGCGTTTTCCAGCTTCCTTTCTTGGTTTGGTCCAGCACGGCAACCAGCCGGCACTTTAAATGCGTGCTTAAATAACATCTGAAGCGAGAATTATAGGAAGATTGTTGCAGACCTGATAAAACACTTATCTAACTAGGATGTTTGATGAGCTTCCTCGTAAAACTGTTGTACTTGTTTTCTTATCTAGACTACTTAACAAAAAATGTAGGGAACTATAGTAAAAGCAAGGAGAGCGTTTCCACCAAAATAGAAAGGATATGAAAAGCAGATCTCAGGGTAGGTAGGATGTGAATATATTGGCTGATTACTGATGGATACTCAAGAGAGATGAAGAGACAAATATAAGGAAAAGGCACAGAGCTTCATTAGACAGGTCATATGTGTATAAGAGAGTACATAACTCTTGGGTACAGCTAATTGCTTTTTTTGTGTGCCCATGCAATTGCCTAATAAGCATGTTTCCAAAATATTTAGGCGAAATATTTACAAGTTTTTTGTGCAGAGTTTGTTTTTTTTTTTGCTTTTTATGAACGATATTGATGACATTATAATGGAAATTGTTTTTAGTTTTAATCATAACATTTTGGTTCATTCTTATAACTTTACTTTTTTAGTGTTTTTTTTTTGTTTTTTTGCTGTTCTATGTTATTGTAGTTATTATATTTTTTTCCACCCACCCTTGTGAGATTCCTTAATTCTTCAATCTAGTCACGTAGAAATTTTTCTCATCATAATCCAAAGTAATTGAAAAGAGCTACAGCAGAAAACAATTTTTCTATATCCGTTATTTTGTTGTAATTTCCAAAACCGGCATAACGCTGTTATAACGAAATAGAATAATAACAAAATACAAATTGAATCCAAAACGAATGAAATCACAAAATGGAAGCATTGGGCACTAGTATTAAGGTTAAATCTCACAGCTTTGGGAAACAAATTAGGGTATTTTATTTAAAACGTACAAAATATTGATAGGAATAAGATCATTTTTGTATAGGAATGCGTTATTAATCTGCTGAGTAGCTTTTATAGAAAGGAAAAAATATGAATGTGTTTTGCACTCGAATAAATGAAATTTTTTTAAAAAATTATTTCAAATTTTTTAGCTGCACGTATAATTTCCGAAATAAGAATTTCCAAATTGAATCTAGGAAAGTAGCTGAATTCCTTACTTAACTGTTTTTAGCCACAAAAATGTGCGCTTGGTTTCTAAATGGATTTTCAAATCAAAGTAAAAATTCAGACACGTGACACATGAATCGCAAGAACAACAACAATAACAACAACAACAGCGACAAAAACCAAACAATAAGCAAACCTATAACAATGCAAATCCACACACACACGGCAAAGTGGTTTAACATGGCGTATTAGTAATTTTTTTTCTCGCGTATGTGAGCAAAATACGAAATAAAAAATTCAACAGCAGCAATATTTCTGCGCTGTTAACAAATTGAGCCAGAAAGCGTTGCCAATGCAGGCTTCAATTTCGGCCCGGCTAAAGGTTGCCAGCCGCCAACATGGTTGGCAGTCGAAAGCTTTTATTGAGCACGCGGCACAAATTTGAAGTGCAGGTGTTTTAGGTAAATGTTTTTTTTTTTCTTTTTTACGCTTTCCTTTATTTTGTTCTATGCTTTAAATTTTATTTTTTACTTTTGTGTGTCTTGGCTCAGTTGGCAATTTCGCGTTAGTTGTTTTTTTTTGTTTTTTTTGTTTTTTTCTTTTATTCGCTGCTATCCTTTTATGCTGCAAATTTGTTGAGTAGCTGGCAAATAACTGTAGCAGTTGAATAGAATAAAGAAAAAGTAGAAGAATTTGTAGCAGTGAAAGAACGCACACAACATAAAAAAAAACTGTCAGCGTGTTGGACGCTAAAAGAAAAAAAAATGCAGCAACGTGCTTGCCATGCTTGGCTTGAGTAGCAAAAAGCATGAAAAAATTTAAGCATTGAGCATAACTCAGTTCTTATATTATATTGAGTGATTTTTTATTGCCTATGGTTTTTGTTTTTCCGATTTTTTTGTTTTTTTTTTTTGCAAAATAGCTAAATTATAAATAACATGTTTCACATTTCCCAAGAGGCAAGCGTCATTTTATGACATTAACCTAGTTTTGAACACATGTTATTTACACACAACAACAAAGGAAATAACAAAAACAAAAAAACAACAACAAAAGAAAACAACGCGCAAATACGAAATAAATTTGTAGCTAATAAATTTTTACAGCTTAGCAAGAAGTGTACAAGCAAAAAAAAAAAAAATGTAACAAAACAATGAAAACCATAACATAAACTTCTACAAAACACGCACTAAAAGTTAAGCCAAAAAATTCGTCGAACTCTTAAAATATGCGGCAGGTAAGCAGCGTGCTATTTTTCTTTTTTATGTTGCTGTCACTGGTAACAAGAAAATGTATGCCAAAAGTTTTGCTTGATTGCAAAAGATCAAGCGAGAGGCACTTAAACGTTTTTAGCTTTGTGTGCCTTCAGGACAGTTTCTTGGAAAAAATTACTTAAAATTATTAGTAAAGATGAATAGAATTATGGTATATTTTTTGGCTAAACCAGTGCTCAGGGAATGCCTACCGGATTCGTAGCCAATGAAGGGTATTTTGATGTTCAAACCCATTCTACCCATAGCTGCCAGAGAATTTCAAAAAAATTAAAAAGAAATAAGACTTTTCAAATCAAAAGTTAGTATTTGCCTTTTTGAAAAATTTTTTATTATGATGTTAAACAACTTCAGAAAGAAAAAGTTATCATTTTTTATAAAAATTAAAAAAAAAATCGCTTGAAGAACGAATAATTGTTTCAACAAAGGAAAGTTTTGCTTAGCTTAAAAGGCTACAATCATTATATTTGAATTAAATATAAGCAGTTTGTATATTAAAGCACTACTTTCGATTATGACTTTCGAATTTAAAAAAGTATCTGATATCCAAAAAATATATATTTATATTATACTAGCTGAATACCCGGCTTAGCTCGGGAGTTGATTTAAATAATTTTCGATTTCATTCGTCGATTTGAAAAAACTTTTCACAAACTTTAAAAGGAATTTTGTGTGCATCTTTCAAATGAGTAAAATGTTGCTTCAACATCTGAAAATTATGAGAAAAAGTATCGTGATTTGTGTGTGCGTGCCGCCGATCGCTAGCAAAGATATATTTTCAAGTTTTATATTTTATTCGATAGATTGCACATTTTGGAAAAAAATCAGAGCAAAAACGAATTTTTGGCAATTCACGAGGAAACTGAACAAAAATTAAATAAGCATTGAAAATAGAAATTGCAATGTCAAACAACACCAACTTATGACGCAAATGACTTCCGCATGTGTTGATGCGTACTCAAATACCACAGAATTCGGCATCAGCTGTCCTGATTTGCGAAAAAAGAAAGTGGAATATAAATACACATAAAAAAGAAAAGAAGATATTTATCACCGTTTGCGCTTTGCTACGCCTTACTGTATTTTGTAGTACAGCGCCCTCTGGGGTTCAAGATATAGCAAAATACATAGCGCCAAAAGACTCACCGCACCCGAAAACCACTTATAAAAATCATATTTATCGGATGAGTTGTTTTGAGTTTTTTGCGGTATTTGTTTAACAGCGCCCTCTGGTTTTCAAGATAGAATAAAATATAACGCTAAAGCCCTTTCCATAATCGATATCAAACCTCTATATATTCGATATACAAATTTTTACCTAAATCGGATGAGCGGTTTTTGAATGTTTCACGATTTCTTAAATGATTTGTACTACAGTTCCCTCTGGTGTTCAAGATAGTACAAAAAAGATAAGTCCAAAACAGTCATCGTATTAGAAAACCCCTATATACCAATTTTCTGGTGTTCAAGATAGAACAGAGTAGATAAGTCATAAAAACTCACCATATCCGAAAACCTCTGTATACAAATTTTCATGCAAATCTTGAAGAAATTGAATGGTGAACTCGATTGAAGCGGTCGTGTTTTAGTGAGCTCCTAATCTTTTAAAATCTGCAAGTTTAATCACGCTAAATAAAAAAACATTAACTACAAGATACGTTCTGTAAATGGTGTATCATGGTTTTGTGTCGTTCTCGAAATTAGTTGTCTAAGAACAAGTCGCTAAATTGTACAATTTGCTAAGCATTTATTATCATGATTTAAACAAAAAAAGCTATTAAACGGGGTTTTGCTACAATAACATTGCCGCCACGCTCAAATTGAGTCAAAATCAACGTTCGTGCGTTCGTTGTCATCTTCACCTCATCCGCTACTTCTAATCTCTTCGTTTTTGAGTCAAAAATCAACGTCTCATCATCGTGCGTGCGTTGCCATCTTCGACTCCTCCGCTACTTCTAATCTCTTCGTTTTCGTCTACGTGAATGTTGTCATCCTGCTTGCTTCGCTGTGTTTGCTAATCAGCTGTTACGTTGTTTTACGTTTCATTGCCTGCTTACTCTGTTGTCGCTCAATGCGCGTGTGCTCTTTTGCTTTGTTTGCGTCGCTGCGGTCTACAACCTGCTGTTACGTCTGCCCTGCTCTGTATATCTTTCGTCTCTTCATTAGTAGCCTTGTTCTGTTGTAGAACTCGGCAAGCCAATGTCACCGTCTCCCCGATTGACGCGTCAACAGCAGCAGCTAAATTGTATTCGCATGGGTAATAAAACTGATGGCACACCAAAGAATGAGAGTAGAGATCTAATATCTCGGTCTCTGCGCACTTACCTCCAGGAAATGGAACAACGTCTGAGCAATAACATCAAGACTGAGAGAAAAGTTCTGGAAGATCGTCTCTTTGAGCGGCTTGCTGCAGAAACTTCTAAACTTGAAGAGAAGGTAGCTCTTAAAATCGAAACGGAAGTAAACGCACTCAATTCTGCTGTCAATGAGTGTGAAAAAAAAATTGCTTTGCTCGATAATAAACTTCGCGCAATAACATCTCGGTGTGAGGAATTAGAAAAGCAAAAAACTGAGCTTGCAAACAACCACAACAACTCGAGCAACATTGATATCTCATCGGATGCTGTCTTGTTCGGAGTGCCGCTCTCAGTAGAGGAAAATCTGAAAATTATCTTCAACCGAGTATGCCACTTTATTGACTTCAAACCACCGCAGCTCAGAGATATCTTTAGAGTCAAACCTAGCCAGCACAAACAAAATTCGGTCATAATTGCAAAATTTTTTCCACCTTTCGACCGCAATCGTACTCTTAAAGCATTCGGAGACTATCGCAGGCGAACGAAATCTGCTGTCAATCTGCGAGCTGCTGGGTTTGACTCAGACAACAACTTCTACATCCATGAAAGTCTTAATGCAGCTAACCGAAAAACTTTACAAGCTGCAATTGTCTATAAGCGCCAGAAAAAAATCTTCAAAAAAAATCTCAGACAACAACTTCTACATCCATGAAAGTCTTAATGCAGCTAACCGAAAAACTTTACAAGCTGCAATTGTCTATAAGCGCCAGAAAAAAATCTTCAATGCGTTTACTTTTCGTGGTGCAGTCCACATCAGACTGGAAAAAAATGCGGACAGCTTCCCAATTTGCAGTATTGATGAAGTATCATGCAGTTAACGGAGCCTCTGGTATTGCTGAACCTCTTGAATCTAATATTAATTAATTTGCCTTCTCATATAATATTATTTTTATTTATCAATAATAAGTTAAACCATTTTAATTATCACACTTATTGTTATTCGATGGTTTCTAAATTTCTAATTTTCCTCTTTTGCTGCAACTCAAACTCTTTGTTTCCTTTTTCTTTCCACAAAATCTCTATCAAATCAACTTTCCTACTTTCTACAGCTTATAGTTTCGTTCTCGTCCCCAAACGATTTAATGGTTGGGAATAACCATAACTTTGATGCTAATAATAATCAGAAGATTATGATTGATATTCTGTGTAAGCAACACACTGGTTTAAAAATTGCCCATTTTAATGCAAGAAGTCTGAATGACTTCAAATTAGATTGTGCCAAATATATTTTTGTTGACTCCTCGGTAGATGTACTTTGCGTCACTGAAACTTGGCTACGCAATAATATAAAAGACTCGGTAGTAAACATTGACAACTATAATCTTTTCCGTCATGACAGACAAAGCGGAAGGGGAGGGGGTATTGCAATATATTGTAAAAAAAGCCTTAATGTCAAATTTTTGAGCGACTCTCGTGGATCTGATGCGGAGTTCTTAAACATTGAAATCTATGATTGCAGAGTTAAAGTTTATCTCTCGTGCGTTTACAATCCCAGCCGCAGCTCTAGTCTTGAAGCGTTATTTACCTCGATATCTAGCTGTTTAATAGACTATGACCATATCATATTATGTGGTGACTTTAATATTAATTTGCTCTGCAAAGATAGCTTAACAAACAAATTTCTTGATGATTTGTCGGAAGTTGGTATTTCTGTTGTCAATTCTGAGGCGCCTACTCGCTTTGCTAGCAATGCTGCTCCTAGTCTACTTGATTTATTTGCAGTCTCGGATATTACAACGGTTCTTTTATTTGATCAGATATCATTTTTATCCGATCATGACCTGATTTTCTGCATATTCAATATACATCTCATGCACTCTGAAGTGAGCAGAACATTCACTTATCGGGACTTTAAATCGATTTGCTTTGATGCTCTATTTGCTGATCTGTCTAGAGTAAATTGGATGGATTGCTACTACTTCAGTTCTGTTGATGATAAATTGAATTTTTTTCTAAGCACAATTTCGTCTACTTTTGAAATCCATGTGCCACTACGTACAACTCGAATCATTAACAGTACTTGTCCATGGTTCACAAATTCCATCAAGCAAGCTCTCAAAAAACGTCATAAGGCCTATTCTAGGTGGAAACGCAATCCAACTGTGACCAACTGGGAAGAATATAGGAGGGCTAGAAATGAGGCTTCATCTGCAGTGAAATTGTCTAAAAAAAGATTCTATCTCTCAAAGCTAAGTACGTCATTGCCATCAAAGAAGCTCTGGAATAACCTGAAAAAAATTGGAATTGGAACCAATAACAACTCTGGAGAATGTCTTATAGATCCAGATGTTCTTAATGCGTATTTTGTGACCAGCCCTTCGACTGAATCTCCCAGCTCAAACTCTAGCTCAAATATCAATATCTCCTCCTCCAGTTTGTTGCAAAAATTTCAGTTTACTGCTGTAAATGAGTCAGATGTTGTTAGAAGTATCTTGAGGATTAAATCAAATGCTATTGGCGAAGACGGGATTGAGATTAAATTTATCAAGCTCATACTACCCTATGTTATTAGTCCTCTAGTACATATATTCAACCACTGCCTCACTAGCTCTACGTTTCCTTCTATCTGGAAAATCGCTACGATATTACCTATAGGTAAAAAGCCCACAGCAGCTGTACCGAGTGATTTTCGTCCAATAAGCCTTTTGTCGTCCATTTCTAAAGGCCTCGAATCTCTTATGGCTGAGCAGATTTCCAACCATCTTTGTGCACATAATCTCTTGTCTCCTCTTCAGTCAGGCTTTCGCTCAGGACATAGCTGTTCCACTGCTTTAGTGAAAATTCTCGAAGATTTAAGGTCATCTTTTGATAAAGGTTATATCAGCTTAGTCTGCCTCTTAGACTTTTCAAAAGCGTTCGATAGTGTAAGCCACCATATTCTTTGCAAAAAATTGGAAATCTGCTTCAGCTTCTCGGATTCTTCTGTACATCTCTTGAAAAGCTACTTGGAAGGAAGAACTCAAAGGGTCAAGGTAGGAAATAAATACTCAAGTTACAGAACTATCGGTAGTGGTGTGCCTCAAGGGTCAGTTCTGGGACCGCTTCTGTTTACAATGTATATCAACGACATCTTCTCTCTATGTAAGAATGTCACAATGCATGCCTATGCGGATGACCTGCAACTCTATCTCTCACGACCGACATGCCTCATTGAAGATCTTTGCGCAAGAGTTAATGAAGATTTGGATGCTGTCAGCAGATGGGCTGATGCAAATAAATTGAAGTTGAATCCTCTAAAATCGTATGTCTTACCAGTAGCGAAATCTAAATATCCTCTGATTGATCTGCCTCCTATTTTCCTAAGCGGCACTAAGCTTGACTTTGTAAACAAAGTTACTAATCTAGGATTTGTTGTAAACTCTTCTCTTACGTGTGTAGATCACATAAATGGTGTGATAAGTAAAGTTTATTATTCCTTACGCAACCTTAGGAAAACCGCTTCGTTTGTTCCCACTGAAACTAGGCGTAAATTAGTGATTCAATTAATTGTACCTCTTATTACATTCTTTGACGTTGTCTATAGCAAGCTGGATTCTAGGTCATCCCACAAGCTTTTAGTGGCTTATAATAATGCAGCAAGATATGTGTACGGTATCCGAAGATTTGACCATATCTCATCATTCAGCAATCGCATACTAGGTCGCAGCATTACAAATCACCTTATTGCAAGAAACTGTATTTTTTTGCATAGGCTTGTAACTCTGAAATGTCCAAGCTACTTGTATGATAAACTTCAATTCTGCAGATCAACTAGAAATTTATCTCTCGTAGTTCCCCATTTTCGTTACAATGAATCTAGTAGACTGTTTTTTATTAGCGCAATAAGACTCTGGAATTCCCTACCAAACAACATGAAACGCGTTAGTAACATAACGAAATTTAAGCATCTAATCTATGAACACTTCTCTTGACTCTTCTTATAATTTTCGCTTTTCTGAAACAAACTATCCAAACTTTACTTTTCTCTATCACAATGGTTACCCATTTCTTAAATTAAATTCATTTCGTTCAATTATATTTTATCAGTGTTACTATAATTTATTGTAAACTTTATAATATTTTGCTTTTATTATCACTTTTATCTGTTGTTATACCAATTGTGAGTTCATATATATATTAAGTAATTAAATTGTTGCATTTAAAAGAGCTTATCTTGCATGCTAATACCTTTATTACTACAAAAATAAAATAAAAAAAAAAATAAAAAAATAAATCGGATGAACGGTTTCGGAGATAAAATATTAAAACAAACTGCCTTAAACACGATCGCAGCGCTACCTACCGGGTCCAATTGTGAATCTGAACCATCAAGGGATCCACTCAAACACACACAAAAAATTTCATCAAAATCAGTGCAGCCGTTAAGGAACAGTTTAATAACATAAGCACGTACAAATTGTATAACAGCGCCCTCTAGTTTCGAGAAAAGGCAAAAAAGATAGCACCAAAACCCTTGCCGTACTCGAAAATCGCTATTTACAAATTTTCATCCAAATCGGATGAGCAGTTTTGGAGTTTTATACGATTTCCTAAGATTTGTACTAAAGCGCCCTCTGGTGTTCAAGATAGCACAAAAAAGATAACCCCAAAACACACACCGTATCAGAAAAACCCTATTTTCCAATTTTCATGCAAACCGAATCCACGGTTTAGCGGTTTATCGAGGTTTTTAAAATATTTGTACTACAGCGCCCTCTGGTGTTTAAGATAGAAAAGAGTAGATAAGTCAAAAAACTCATTGTGTCCGAGAACCTCTACGTTTTTTTTCGTTACTTTTTCGACGTTTTTTAAAATATTTGTACTACAGCGCCCTTTGGTGTTCAAGATAGCACAAAAAAGATAAGTCCAAAACACTCACCGCTTTAGGAAACCCCTATATTCCAATTTTCATGCAAATCGGATGCACGCTTTCGGAGTTTTCGAGGTTTTTCAAAGTATTTGTACTATAGCGCCCTCTGGTGTTTGAAATAAAGCAGAGTAGATAAGTTATAAAAACTCACCGCATCCGGAAACTTCTACACGCAAATTTTCATGCAGATACGATGAACGGTTTCGGAGAAAAGCTAAAAAAAATAATGCCTGGAAACCTATTGCAGCGCCCCCTACAGGGTCCAACTTTTTTTACTGGATAAAAAGCAGCCTATGTTGTGACCGGAAATATAAGGAACCTAGATGTTAAGCTTAATTTAAATCCATCCATTCGTTTTTGCGTGATGCTTTAACAGACAGACAGACAAAAATTTTAAAAATGCGATTTTCGGACTCCTCGTCACTCAAAATGCCCAACGCAAAAAGAATTTCAAAAAAAGTATTTCATATGTACATATTTTTTTTTTACAATTTTATATATATCATATATATGATAAGAATTAAGCCTCAATATAATTTTATAAATTCTAGAATATAAAGTAGACATTTTTTTATAATATTTGCAAGCATGAGAAATTGTCAGACATGGAAGGAGATACAAGTTTTTGTGAAGTTTTTTCCCAATCGGAGCATGAAATCGGAGCTCAGTTTTTTTAATATCTTCTTAATCAACCTCACTTCACTTTCCTTCACTCTTCACTTTTAACTACGGAATCCTTTGATTCCTTCTTTCTTTTTGCTTACACACTATTTTTTTTTTTTTGGTGTAGAATCACGTCTTATAGCGCGATTTGTGTAGAGGTCTTTTACGCAAATTTCGTCAAGCATATGTAACGTTTTTGTTCACTTTTTTATAGCCTTTAATATTCATCATACGAAGAAAATATGTAAGCCAAAATATGCCAAATATGCAGAATAAAACAAATATATAACTTTTGATTGTATTACTTCTTTAATAAAGTCACAAAACAACAAAATCTAAGAAAAGAAGTTCACATTTTCGTACGAAAAAAATTATGCATAAAATGCTTCAGTAGCTGCTTGTGTTGTTGTTATGGTTGTTGATTTGGTTCGTGCTAAAATCATGAGCACACGTCGCACAGTGTGATATTTGGCCAATCGACCAATATTATAATTCTAAATTTTTGAAAGATTGTTAATAAAAAACTGTTCAATATTTCGGATTTATCTAAAACAACCTCTTTAATAAGAAGGTGTTTTATAAAATTGTATAAAGAGAAATATACTCTTTATTTTTAATCATTTATATCAGCGTTCTTCAAACTGTGTTACGCGGAACCCTAGGGTTCCGCGAGATGCCGCAGGGATTCCATTCGAAAATGTAGGAATTGAAGAAAATTACTATAAAATTTAATATATAATTTCAAAAAACAAATGGTTTTTTAAAAATTTTGAGTAAGCCAAATCGTGCAAAAATTTTAAAGAAAACTCAAACAACAGGTCAAGAAATATTAAATTTACTTGATGCTGATTTTTAAAATCGTTCGATTTCTTGGAATTTATGCCATCATAGGTATATGCACTGATGAAGCTAAGGCCATTTTTGGAGTTACAGAGGGCGTAATAGCACGCAAATTGTAGTCTACATCTTTATGCTCTTGCTGTTAAACACATACCACAAGCACTTAAAGAACTTTTTAATGAAACTGTTAAGATTGTGAATTTCATCAAAACTTGAACCATAAATGTTATGATATTTACCCTATTGTGCGATGATGCCCAGTGGCGGCCGTGGCGTAGTGGGTAGAGTGTGTAACTCTTACGCCAGAGAACTCAGGTTCGAATCCTCCATCCGACACTGAAAGTTTTTTTCAATTGAATTAATTTTTCTGTTCGGCCGTCACCTCTCTGCAGACAATGGCAAACCTCAGAGAGTAAAAACTGCCATGAAAAGCTTCTTGAGAACATAAGCCGTTCGGAGTCGGCGTAAAACATGTAGGTCCAGTTCTCGATCATTTGTGTGCAAACATTTCACATCACACACAACACAATTGATCATAAGAAGCTCGGTCAAAGTCCTTTCAAGGGCTGAAATGGCCATTTCGTTTTTTTTTTGTGCGATGATATGGGAAGCTTACATAAAAATTGCTTCTTCATACAGAAGTAAAATGTTAACCAAAGGAAAGGTTCTGACCAGGTACTTTGAATTATACGACGAAATTCAAATCTTTTTATCAGAACATGCACATGATTTACCTGGAAACCTTAAAACGTTAGTTGGCTTCAAAATCTAGCCTATCTTTTCGATATATATTCGTACCTAAACGATTTTCGTACCTAAACGAATTTAGCCGACCTATTCGATTTATTTTCGTACCTAAACGATGTATATCTTTCACTTCCAGGGCCAAATACTATAACTTTAAAGTTCAGATGTAAAGTCAACTGAATTTAATTAAAGTAGAAGCTTTAGGGGGAATGTATAAATAAAATAATACACAGTTTTTTGTTAAATTAAATGGTTTTTATGGCAGCCGCGACCAAAATGTCAAAAATAATATTTTGACGCAAGTAGGAATATACTCCTTCTACTATATATTCTATACTATATATTCCTATATATTCCTACTATATATTCCTTCTACTTATATACGGACACCGCATTAAAATTTACATTTGGCTACATTGGAATTGCTCCATTTTAGATAAAAAGAAAAATGCAAGAGTATCCGGAAATTTAAAAAACGCATATTAAGAGAATTGACACCTTTTGTTACAACCTACCAATGTGAGAAATAATTTTTCATATTCGTAGCTACAAAATCCAAATAGAGAAATCAACTTGATCCGAAAATTAAATCTCCAACTAGCAAGAATACATTTTGATATTGGTAAATTGTGATCTAATAAACAAGCACACCAAAGATATTAGCTTTTTCAAAATATATTTTTTTTTTCGTGTGTATTTTATGATACATAATATCAGATCTTTGAAAGATTCCAATCATTTGTAGCTGCATTTTTTTTAAGTCGCAATAAATTAGTAAAATTTTTTATTTAGAGTTTATTTTATTTCGTGAATAAGACTTCAGAAAAATTAAGTCACCAAACATTTTGAATGTTTTTGAATTACTAATCATTTTGTAGAAACATTACCTGATTTCATTGTCAGCATCCTAATCAATTGTGATTTGACTTTGAACGCATTCAAGTAACACAAATTTTAAAGTTTTTACGTAATAAACTTAAGCAAAATTTTGTGCTGATTTTGAATCCGGCTTCAGTTTCGTTCTACCACGCCCGCTTTTCCGATATTTACTTAAATATGGAAGTGATGAAGAATTTTGCAAAATTTTGAAAAATTTTGTTAAGTCCCAATAAACATTGTGGCGAGGGGTGATTCGATAACGAATCGCTTGTGCATCGTTTCTTTTAAAGTTTTCGAATAGTTTCATACCGACTTCATCAGAGGTTGGCTTGATGATTAAAGAAAGAACCGATTAATATCATGACTTTCCTAAACTCCACTTAAGATGTTTTGAAAAAAAAAAAACAATTTTTTCCGACTCTTCAATATACAAATTTTTTTAAAAAAAAGCATTTTTTACCAATTTTCTATTCTTAATACGTCATTTAAGCGAATATTTGTTTTTAAATTTTATGGTTTTTTTTTAATTTTAAGTGAAAAAAGACTTAATATAAATTTTCATAAAATTTTATATGAAAAAATTTTGTGAAATATTTTTTCTTCTGTTATGTTATTTCATGCTTATTCTTTATATAAATAATTTCCACTTATAATTTGTTCAAGATTTTCATATGAAAAAGTTCTCGTTAACAAATTGCTTTTTGTTCTTTTGGCGACTCGTTAACAAATTGCTTTTCATATTTTTATATTTTGCTTTATGTAGTTTTTGGCGACTCGTTAACGGATTGCTTTTTTTAGTTTTGGCGAAAAAGTTCTCGTTAACAAATTGCTTTTTGTTCTTTTGGCGACTCGTTAACAAATTGCTTTTCATATTTTTATATTTTGCTTTATGTAGTTTTTGGCGACTCGTTAACGGATTGCTTTTTTTAGTTTTGGCGCCTCGTTAACGAATTGCTTTTCATAGTTTTGGCGACTCGTTAACGAATTGCTTTTTTCGGTTCTGACGAATGTATAACGAAGCCGAAAAAAAGTTGGTCAAAAAATGATAAAAAAAATAATTTTTTGAAAAGCCAAATTTTAAAAAAATACCTAAATAACAAAAAAAAAAAAACAACAAAAAAATAAATTTTTTTTTTGACCAAGTTGGGGTTCGAACCCGTGTCCGCGAATGCTGGCTTTTATTAACAAGCAAATTAAGCAAGATATATTCAGCATCTGAAATAGCTGAGTGGGTAAGGTGACGGACTAGCATTCAGGAGACGTGGTTTCGATTCTTGACGTGCTAAGCTTGAAATTAGTTTTTATTTTTTTTTTTATATATTATTTCTTATTTTTTATACGATTTATATGATTCGTTATCGAATTGTATCTTTTAGTTTTGGAAACTCGTTAAAGAATTGCTTTTTATAGTTTTGGCGACTCGTTAACGAATTGCTTATAATAGTTTTGGCGACTCGTTAACGAATTGCTTTTTTCGGTTTTGACGATTCATTAACGAAGGAGCAATTACGAGAAAACGATTCGTAAACGATAACATTAGTGAATCATTTTGTTTATTAGGGTTGTACAATAAAACTTTTTTATACTTTTTTAATGAGTTCCATACTTAAGAAACGTGTAAGTTTATTGTATAAATTTATTGTATTATATTGAATTTTTTCTCTAAGTGAAATATGAAATTATGCAAAAAAATAAACAAAACATTAAAAACAATGTATTAAAAAAAATTCCAACCAAGGGATTTGAAGTCCTAGCCGACTTTCAGTTACTTGAATGCAATCAATTACCACATAAATGAATGCGATACTGCAATCAAATTATGACAAATGATTGCTTATCTCACATGTTGAAGTCAAAAAAGTAGACCGAAATGGAATTATGTATTGTAATGAATTTGAACAAAAACAAAATACTTGAAACGTAAAATGATTAAAATCTTTCACAGCTCTGCAAAATATGTACGATATTATATGAAATAAAATTATTTGTTTTTTATTGAAAAAATATAAATATATATCTTTTATAAAGTTGTCAACATTATAGGGTTCCGTCGTAAACTTAATATAGAAAAAGGTTCCGCTGATGATGGAAGTTTGAAGAACGCTGATCTATATATATATATAACACAGTGACATACGTGGGAACGTGCATAACTTGAGGATAGATCGTCCGATTCTTATTGTTATCTTTTTTTTGTTGTGTTCATCTTTGCTTAAGGAAGGTTTATACGTCATGAAAAATTGAAAAACACCAGAGGGCGTTGTAGTACAATATTTGACTAAGCTGCTAAAAACACCTAAACTGTTCATCTGATAAGCATAAACATTTGTACATAGGAGTTTTTTAATACGGAAACTGTTTTGGCTTGCTTGTTAACATCCACCTTGAACACCAGAGGGTGCTCAAGTACGAATCTTTTAAAAAACTGTCAAAAACTTCTAAACTGTTCATCCGATTAGTATTTAAGTTAATGTATAACAGTTTTTAAGTGCGATGAGTGCATTGGCATTATCTACTTTGATCCATCTAGAACACCAGAGGGCGTTGTAGTAAAAATCTTTTACAAAATTGCTTAAAACTCCTAAACTAATCATCCGATTAGCATCAAAATTGCACATGCAAAGTGACTTTATTTATAAGGTAAAATTTCTTAAAATTCTAAAAAAAAATGATGTTATGAGTTGATATTTTCCATATAAGCTTTGATGTTTAATATATGTAATGAAATTTGTCGAATCGGGTGAAAACAACGTCTATCTCTAATACAAAGTGACGTCATACAAGCTTTAAAATCTTCTTAAATCACTTAAATTTGTATAAAAATTAATCTAATGACTTAAAATAATGCACATGTTTTTAATATACTGATTTTTAATATAGTATGACTCTGAATTTGTAATTGGCAAAATCGAATGAAAGCTCTGCCTCCTTCCCCCTCACCTTACTTCCCATACAAAATCAACCCACAAAATATAATATACATAATATACATAATGAAAATAGAAAAACGTTAATAAATATCACAAAAATTAATGTATTCATTTGATTATTTTTAAATAAGCTGTGAAAATATGACGAAAATATTTAAGCAGATTATACACAAACATTGTATAGAAGGCTTCAAAGATATTTTTTAAAAACGGGCACGAGGGGCGGAAGAGTATTTTTGCTTCAATCTTGTCTGAAATCATACCTTCCTAGTTATTATATTCATTTAATTTTTTTTTTTATAAAACAGTTATCAACTTGTTGCTGATTTAAAAAACTATCCTGCTTAATTCTATCAAATTATACGGATATTTATTCCAACAATGACTAAATTCGTAGTATTTAATATTATCCCACTATAACATACACATAAATATTTTGTGAAAATAATTTAACTAATTTAACACAACAAGCACATACAATGTAAACTGATAACTTAATACTGTAATGCAAGCTGAAATAAATGATTGATGGAATGACATTCTTGCCAGCAGAAATGATTGAGTGCATTGCAGGCAGGCAAAAGTCGGGCTTGCATGATAAACGCATCAAAATGAAGCTATACTACCACAAGCTATACTTTTGTTAATATTTAGTTAGAACGACAACAAAAACCAGCATTATTAGTATACCAGTAGTTAAACGTAAACATTATAGGTGGTTGCTTCTATGTGTGAGAGTATTTGTATCTGGTGGCAAGAGCGAAAGCATTTTATTGGTAGTCATTAAATGTGACATCTTTGTGTGTGGTTGAGTGTGGATGTGTGTATTGTTAGTTGGTGGTAAATGATACAAAGTTGATAGCGGAAACGGATGTGGATGCATGTATAACAGCACAAGCGGAAGTAGCATGCAAGCTAACTAGATATGAATACTAGATATGTATAGATATGCATTCATGTGAATTCCACAACAAAGTAAATTATGCAAAATGTTTATAATAGAGCAACTACACTAGTGTTCGATTATGCGTGTGTGTGTGCGCACACACAAATTAATCAAATATATTGTGCTATACCGCAAAACGTTTGACACATAATTAAGGCTTGTGTGGCTTTTGTCAGCATTAAATTTAACAACTAAAACAACAACTGCTGCATAAGAAAAATATTGGCAAAAAAAAAAAACAAAATGAAAACAAAACAACTAAGCCATTAAAAACATATTAAATAAATTGCTGCCTGGCTGCAGGCGGCGCCGCCATCCAAATAGCAAAAAGAACAAAAGAAATGCTGTCTATTTAATAGAAGAAATATTATTCTTTAACAAGACTTGGCGGTGGTGTGCAAGAGTTGCCTAAAACTTATTTAATTAGTTCTCATTGACATGTTTTGATTGAAGACTTAATTTTTTTTTTTATATTGCATTGTGTTGTGCTCTGTTGTGTTATTTTTGCCAGTCTTTGAGTTTGTTGATATTTTATTACTCACATACTTGCCAAAGTGCGCCCTTGAAGCGCGCTAATTTAATGATCAAGTGTCAAAATTCAATTCGCATAAATAATAAAAAATATCAGCCAATCAAGGACCAATATAATACTACAAAGTCGACAAATAATTTTGTACCAAAATAAAAACTGTAGCTAAATTTATTTATAATTTTTTTTTATATACTTGTCGTTAGATATTTTAAAACTGGAAGCAGACCGAAAATTTTTTCTTATTCAATTTTTAACTCTTAAAGCTATGAAAAACATAGCTATTATGAATTTCCGAAGTAGCTAGAGTCGGCAAATCAGACGCGTTCTACTTTTTTAACTCATTTTATCAATTTATGCGTTATGAATCCATAAACTGCTATTTTTAGTGTTTATATATAATATATTTTTAACACAATTACTTTGGTTGGATAATCTCAGTAATTGAATCGGTAATCGATTGGTAATCGCTTCTGTAATCTGTTGATTATCGCTTCGGTAATCGGTTGGTAATCGCTTTGGTAATCGTTTGGAAATCGCTTCGGTAATTGGTTGGTTACCGCTTCGGTAATTGGTTGGTAATCGCTTTGGTAATCGTTTGGAAATCGCTTCGGTAGTTGGTAATCGGCTAGTAATAGCTTCAGTAAACGGTAATGGGTTGGTAATCGCTTCGGTTATAGATTATAAGTTGGTAATCGTTTCGTTAATCGCTTCGGTAATCGGTTGGTAATTGGTTTGTAATCGGTTGGTAGTCGCTTTGGAAATTGGTAATCGGTTGATAATCGCTACGATAATCGGAAATGGGTTGGTAATTGCTTAGGTAATCGGTTGGTTATTGCTTTGGTTATTGGCAATTGGGTGCATATCGCTCCGGTAATCGGTTGGTTATCGCTTCGGTGATCGGTAATCGGTTGGTAATCGCTTCGGTAATTGGATGGTAATCGGTTGGTAATCGCTTCAGTAATCGGTAATTGGTTGGTAATCGCTTCGGTTATCGGTAATCGGTTGGTAATATTCGGTAAGCGGTAATTAGTTCGGTAATCTGTTGGTAATCGCTAACAGCGTAATGATATCGCTAACATTGTGATGATATTGCGAATCTGTAGTTTTTTGATCTCTACCAAAAAGTGCTTAACGCTCCTAAAGAAGTTTTCACTTCAAAAAAAAAAAATTAGTGCCAAAAAAATGATTGATATACATGACCATGTTCTTAGTCAGAATATGAATCAGGAAGGGATATTTTTTTTATCTATGTACCTAGGTATACAAATATAAAAATTTTTAATTAATTTTAATATGGTGGAGGCACCATATTTTCCTTCTTGACTGCACTCATTCTGATTCAGCTTTCTTTTCCGAGTGACTGTAAAATCAAGCCATGCAAAATTTTTTCTTTTTTTTCGGTTGATTAAGAGATGGTAAACTGTGTTGTTTGATGTGATGAGACGTGATGAGGGTGATGAGACACGATACAGACTACTTATTCCAAATTCAATACTTTATACTTTAAACTCAACTTTTTACAAATCAAATTAAATTCTTATACTTCCCTATTCAAACTTTTACCCCGCCATATTAAATATTCGCCATTTTGTTCGATCCCATTCTCACCAAGGACGTAGAAAGCGAAATATTGCTCGAAGAACTAACAATCTTTTTTTTCCAAAATTGAAAAAATTAAAAATTAAAGAGGGGGAGGGGGGTGGTTGGTAAATCGAAGTAACAGAGTTCACCAGACGAATATGTCTTCGGAAGTTACAAAACTTCGAGAAAAAAAAATCTAGAAATAGTTAAGCGGTACATTACATTCTAAGATCGGAAATACATAAGTACGAGTATGGAAAAAAAATATTTTGGCAGTTTCTCGGAGGCTCAAAAACATTTTTTTTTCCGATTTGCCGGGAAGTCGTCTTTAAAATAAGGGATCACCCTTCAAACTCATTGAACTCTTTCGATCTACTCAGATGTGCAGCAGTTTTTGAAAGGCAAATTAAGTCGAGAGCTAACATTTTCACCGTTTTAATAATCGAGAACGATAAATTCTCGATAATTTTATCGTTTTTGTCTGATTTTTTTTTTTCGATTACTGTAATAAAAAGTTGAGGTTTCCATTTAAAGAATTAAACTTGACTTTGACTTGATCTAAGATCTAAAACTAGTCCTAAGACTAGTCTGGAAGGACAAATCCAGGAACTAGTCTTAGCCCTAGCAATAAAGGATTATTCTTAGAACTAGTACTGAAGGACTAGTCTTAAAACTAGTACTTAAGTAGTAGTCTTAAAACTAGTACTGAAGGACTAGTCCTGAAACTACCCGTAGAACAAGTCCTGAAGGACTAGTCCTAGAATTAGCCCTGATGACCGAGTCTTATCGTTTTAATTATCGAGATCGTAAACGATAATTTCGCGACACTTTCTCGAGAATAAAAATTATTGTGACCCGCCTTGGACCCTCGGAGCGTAACCAACGCTTAGAGTTACCGTATGTCGTTTGACTCCAAACTTACATCGCTAACATTACAAGCATTACAGTACTGGTTGTTTTCGGCCGAAAGGTACAGAATGACAATGTGTTTTTTTTTTTTTGGTATGCGTTCGTAGTGTATGCGTTCGTAAGGTATAGAATGAAGAGTCATGCGATATATGGAACACTTGTATATCGTACCGTTTATTTTCGTTCACTGGTGCAAGCATCCAAAAGCAAAATTATAAACAACACTTCTTAAATGCATCCGTGGTAGCTACAATTTCACGTGACCTTTATACCACCAATTACCAGAGATCACCGAGGCGTGTGCGTGACTTTAATTAAAAGAAAAATAATATAACTTTTAATGATTGCAAACGCTGAAAATGCCTGCAACGTATTTTCTTTTGAAAAAAATATTCTTTTTGAAATAGAGCTCGTCAAAAACTGCGAAAAATTAAATAAATGAAATTAAGAAAAAAATTATTTACAAGAAAGTTAAGAAGTTTTAATTACAAGCGTGTCAGTAACACAAAGAGAGTCAATTACGTCAATTGAGCTCGTAACATATGCAGCGATATTAATGCACACTTCAAAGCTTAAAGCTTGCTTAAGTCTCTTGAAGCCTTTGTTTGAGCAGAGTTCATATTGGAATGAGCCCGCAGGTTTGCATGCGAGTGTGCGTATGTGTCGTTAACTTGATGTAACGTAAAGCGAGTGTGTAAGAATTTTAACACAAACACACACACAAATAAATGCAAAAGCAAATAAATACAAAAGCATTTTTGCAGAAATTTCCAAAAGAAAAACCAAGAAAATTGAGCAAAAAATTAAACAAAATAAATGGTTGCTAAATAACAAACAGAGATAAGGAAGCGTTGCAGCAGCTTCAAGTTATGCGGCACTTAAAAATTCATTGCATGAACTTTTGACTGCTTGCGTGCCTCACTTCCTTTTGATGTGGAGTACAATTAATAAAAATGCAAATATTTTGGCATGTTTTTGGTGAGTGTGTGTATATGTGTGTGTTTGAATTTTTTCGCTCTATGTTGCTGTTGCCAGAGCAACAACAGCGAACAGACCAGTAGCCAAGAGGGGGAGATATTTTGGGTTCAAACCCATTGTCCTCTGAGGTCTAATGATAAAAAAAATTAATACAAATAAGAATACTAGACCAAAAATTATATTTTTGTTAAATATTTTGAAAAAAGTTCCTTCTTGTTTCTACAAAAAAAAAAAAAAAAAAAAAAATTGAAATTCACTTATGCAAAATATTTACCATTTCTAATATACAATTTGAAAAAAAATTTTTGAAAAACAATAAAAAAAAATTTCAGATTATTTTGTTTTTTTATCAAGATCAAGAGGAAAGATCAAATTTTACTTATAAACGTCACAGTTATTATGTTATAATTAAACATAATAAATTTGTATATTAATGTAACATTTCCGATATAGATACACGCAATACTCAAAAATTGTCTAATAAAAATACATCAAGAATTTCTTAAAGTGCATTTATACCTAGCTATAAGCCGGTACCGCATAATCACACAGAAAAAAAACTTTCATCAATTTAAGCTTGAAGTGTCATCATTGTCACATTTTTTCACACAAAAAAAAAACCTTCAAAAGGTGTCATATCAACTTGCAATGACTTTAAGATTTATATGAAGACATAAATTTCCATATCAATATTTCAATTTTTCATATCATTTTTCAGTAATATGTGCCAGATCAATCTTTTATTCAGCAAAATGAAAGAAAAATGTTATTTTTGATAAGATCAAATTGAATAGCAAAGATTAACTTGATATTGATCTGGTTTTTTTCGATGCATGAAGCAAGACGTCTTGTATTATTTCGGATATAGAAGAACCTTATATTGAAAATTAAAAGAAAAACCAAAAGTTGACTTTTTTGGAGGTAAAGTACGAACAATCAATATATAAAAGGGGTTTCAAAAAATTAAAGCTCAAAACACGAATATAATTTTTTGTATTTTAGGGAATTATGTGGGCAGACTTCCAATACAATTTCCAAATATAGATGAATACAACTCATTAATAAAAGTTTTTTGTAAGCTTGTAAGCAATTATAGCAAAATAAGCAAGAATCAGATTTGTAAAAGAGTGCATTCATGCAATCAAAAACTGGCACTGAATGCCAAAAAAAATGATTTAAGTCATTCAATCATTTTT
The DNA here is from genome assembly GCA_914767935.1 of Coremacera marginata. NCBI lineage: Eukaryota > Metazoa > Arthropoda > Insecta > Diptera > Sciomyzidae > Coremacera > Coremacera marginata. The sequence goes on along the minus strand of OU612047.1, from coordinate 140,810,030 downwards.
TTATATCATGACTTCTAGTTTGGAATTCAGCAATCATTTTGAAGTCATGACTTAAAAATTCAATTCGTAAAAATTTTTGTTGAAGTCTTTTGGTTCATTCACTATGATGTAAGTCGTGTTTCTTGAAGTCATTGATTGCATTCAATTGAAATAAATTTTAAGTCAGTAATATGATTTGAAGTCAGTTGAAATCATGGTATAAATTACTGAATTATTTGAATAATTTGAAGTCAATTGAAATCTTTTGATTGCATTCAAAAAGTGCTGAAGGGATTTTGTTGTATAGAACGACTCAAATTTTTACTCAAATAAAAAATCTATAATTATTAACAAAGGTTTTTTTATATTTTAAAAAAACAAAAACAAAACGAAAATATGTTCTTTGGAATTTTTCGCAAGATCCGTTCTGTTTTTGAATTGAATTATTTTTATGTAACATATTAGCTTTTGAAATTGTTTACGGAAGAGATTAAGCTAAGAAAATATATATTGTAGCTTAAATTATTTTTCTCGGTCATGAATTCAAGGGCTTCAAAGATTTCAGTAATTATTGTAGCTGTAGCAGTTTTATCAAAAGAATTAATGAACTACTGCAATCAGGTTAGTTTTTCAGACTGCAATATAAACTTTAATGAAGTCAGCAATGACTCCAATTTCTTTTTTATGCATTCATTAACTCAAAATAATTTTAGGAATTCTTGTGTGGAAGTCATTGCAATTAGAAATGATTTAAAGAGTTCAATCAAAACATGAAGCCATTAGCTATAAAGTCTGGTCCGGGACCGAACCACTTTTCTGCCACAACATCGAATTCAAATCATTTTTGGAAGGGAATTGCGAAAATAAATTTTTGAAGTGAAAACTTCCTTAGGTGCCTTGAGCACTTTTTGCCAGAGAGCAAACCTTTAGATTCGCGATATCATCACGTTGTTATCGTTTATCGTTTTAAAAAATTAAAGTTGACCTTGACTTGATTTTAAAACTTAGGCTCAAATTCCTGAACTAGCCATGAACTAGTGCTGAACTAGTTTGAAAGGACTAGTCCTGGAACTAGTCTGAAGGAATTAGTGCTAAATTAGTCCTGAAACTAGTGCTGGAACTAGACTTAGAACTAGAACGCTGTTAACGATATCATAACGCTGTTAGCGATATCATCACGCTGTTAGCGTAACAGAATTTATTACTGTAAAGCATTCCTTTTAAGGGATTTCCTAGCATCGACCAAGCCGAAGACCGCAGCAATTACTGAACCGATTACCGATCCAATTACCGATTATCGAGGCGATTACCAACCGATTACCAAACCGACTACCGATTACCGAAGCGATTACCAACCGATTACCGATTACCGAAGAGATTAACAACCGATTACCGAAGCGATTACCAACCGATCACCAAAGCAATTACCAACCGATTACCGACGATTGGCAACCGATTACCGACGCGATTACCAGCCGATAGCGACAGAAGTGATTGCCAACGGATTTCCGAACCAATTATCGATTACCGAAGCGATTACCAACCGATTACCGAAGGGATTACCAACCGATTACCGAACCGATTACCTATTAAAAAGCCGATTACCGAACCAATTACCGATTACCGAGGTGATTACCGAACCAACTATCGATTACCGTAGCGATTACAAACCGCTTACCGATTACCGAAGAGATTAGCAACCGATTACCGAACGATTACTAACCAATTACCAAAGCGATAAGCAACCGATTATCGAAGCGGTTACCAATCGATAATCAGTTACCGAAGCGATTACCAACCGATTATCGAAGCGATTACCAGCCGATTACCGAAGCGATAACCAACCGAATACCGAAGCGATTACCAATCGATTACCGAAGTGATTACCAACCTATAACCAAATAACGAAGCGATTACAAACCGATTACCAACCGATTACAGAGCCAATTACCGATTACTCAACCAAAGTATTTGTGTTACAAATATATTATATATAAACAGTAAAAAATAGCAGTTAATACATTCAATAAGGCATAAATTGGTAACAAGGGTTAATATAAGGAACGCGTCTGATTTGCCGACTCAAGCTACTTCGGAAATTCATAACAGCTATGTTATTCCATAGTTTTAAGTTTTCACTTCAGTCGGCAGTCCCCCCCCTGCCCACTTTTTTTTGGCCGAACTAGGAGTCACTTTTCTAAATTTTTCGCCAATACTTCAGAATTTAGACTCCAATCCTTAAGTATTGTATAATATATCGACTTTTTTGTTTCGACAAAATACATTTTTTTACTTACCCACCCGATCTTAGTTCTAACCATCCTCATGTACCTACCACCGTAATGTTAGAGAACTGAAATCTCGCAAAATATAATTAAACTTTTGGTAAAAAAGTATTTTGATTATTCTAGTAGAACTAGTTTAAAGAATTGTTTTAATTTTTTTTTGCCTAACGTTAGTGGTCGCTCTTTTAAAGTGTTCGTCTTATCTTCAGTACTTAGAGTCGGATCTTAAAACGTGATATATCAATGTTTTTGTCTAGAGGAAACCAAATTTTTTTTGCTTCAAAGGTCAAATCGTCCTTAAGTACCCCGTTGTAGTACTTACCCACCAGTTCTAAGCGTCTACATGATGAAATAAAACAAATAAAAGTAAAATCATATCAAGTATTTTGAAGCCATTGTCAAGCACCTAAAAGACTTCACTATATGCTCAATGGTACTTCAAAGTCCTCACCATATGGTACACAAACTAAACTAAACTAAATAGCCCCAAAAAAGATTTTTGTGGCCTGCCAATGTCGCCTTTTTTGACATCACATGTCGAGGGAATTTGCACGATGTTGTGTTCGTGATTTTGACACGGATCAAATCAACAACCATAACATCAACATAAGCAGCTACTGAAACATTTTTTTTTTTTAAGTTTTTTACTTCGATTTTGCTATTTTTTATGATAGTTTTTTTTTGTGAAGTGATAAAATCCAATTTTAGATATGCGTTTCAATCGCCATGTGACTAATATTTTAGCGCATATTTTATTTTTGTACGATCTATATTAAAAGCTCTAGGTGTATCCTAAAAAGTGATCCAAAACGTTGCATGTGCTTTAAAAAATTTTGTGAAAGATACCCCCATACAAACCGCGCTGTAAGACGTAATTTTACGCTAAAACAGCAAATGGATTATGTTTTTATAAACTATCTCTTCAAAATTAACTTTTTACTTTAGAAAAAAAAAATTCATTCTGAAATATGATATGAAATATAAATATATATATATATATATATATTAGGATGCCAGCTATTTGTATGGTGAATTTTCATAGTGGTATTTTTATGGAGTGCGCATCGGTATTGTGTGACATTGTGTCTAAAACGTAAATGCTGAAAATTTTAAGAGATTCTGATAATTTGAAGCCGTGTCGCAGTGAAGTCAAAGATTAACAATTGTAGAAATTTTCCATTTCAATTGAAATCCACCAAACAAAAGAACCGTGGCGTTATTTTATTAAACGGTTAAGTCATTAACATTGTCCAAAATACACTACTATCAGCATTGTCTCAAAATACTACACTGTGTCGAATAGAATCACTTTTAAATATTTAACAACGGCACCATTGGTAGCTACTACGCTTTGTGCAACCCTGCAGTAAAAACGTGAAATTGCGCGCAAATTGGATCGTTGACAGTTATTCAGTTTAAAGCAGTTTAAAGCAGTTATATTTGTGAATTTAATTATGTCAAATTTAAGAGAAGAAATTTATCTAGTTGGTTATCCGAAACACCAATTAGTGGGAGGTAAACTACCTTCAAGAGGTGAATGTTTAAAAGTTTTATTTTTCAATATGAGAGTTACAAAACTAAATCTTAATGAAAGTGCGCGTTTGGTGATTAAGGAGTGTTCAGTGTTTTGGGAAAAAGCTCGAATTCCTATGCATGAAAACCATAGGGCTGAGAAGAAATTGAAGGACTTATATGAAGAGTGGCGAGGCCTACTAAAATCAAAAAAAAAGGAATACGGTCTTTAATAACAAAAAAAGAGAAGAATGGAAGGAGGGATTAAATGATTTGTTTGATATTGCTCACCAAAATGCTCTTGATATAATAAAAATCGAAGAAGATAAGCAATTTTTGCTTAAACAACGACTCAAAGGACGTCAAGGATGCATGCTCGGAGTTGATAGTAAATTAAACAAAAAAGAAAAAAACATTCAAAAGCGTAAGGAGCAGGAAGAACTCAGGAAGCAAAAATATGAAGAGGCTTCAACATCGTCAACTGGTAAATTTTTAATGTACTTTTCATCGTAGCTATGAATTTAGCATATGAATGTGGCATATGGCATCATTTAAACCAAGGCGTAACCTTAGGACCAATTTTTCAGTGCTGGTTTAAGCCCTAGTAAACTAGAGTTTAGTTAAACTAAGATTAAAGTTAATCAGAGTTTAACTACAAAATCAGTTTTCAGTGCTTGATAACAATTGGCCCTTAAAACATCAAACTCGTAGAAAAGTTTAATTTTTCTAAGCATATTGTTATAAAATATTCAAAATTATTTAAATTTTAGTACATTTTCGAACTTTGGTGGCTTAACATTTTTTTTAAATTATGGTAACTAAGAGTGATAGGAATGCTGAAAAATGTACATTGGTGTTTATTACCATACAAATAACCATTATTTTCAGGTTTTACCATGGAAAATGCAATAAGTCCAACTATTTCTGAATTATCTAGTTCTTTCCAGTCTGATGATACAGAATCAATTGAGAACGATGTTGTATCATCACCGAAATCAAAACGGGCGCGGAAAAGTTTCTTAACACCAAGACTCTCTGCTGTTTTAGACAAAGTGAAGATTAGTGAAAGAGATGCGGTTCATTTAAGGTAGCACTAATTGAAGCAGTCGGGCTCAATTCGTCTGATTTTGTTATAAATCGAACGTCTATACGTAATCAACGAGCTACTTTCAGAGAAGCACAAAGTGCAAAAATAGTAAAAAAATGTTCGACCAATACTCAACCACTAACAATTCGTTGGGACACAAAGCTGTTAACGTGTGTGTCAGGCAAGATAGAAGACCGCGTAACTGTTATCGCCTCAGCTCCATCTTTAGAACACATTTTGCCTGATATACCATCAGGAACAGGTCTCGAAATATCTTCGGCCGTTTATGATACTCTAGAGGAAAATAATATTTTGGAAAAAACACAGGCTTTTGTATTTGACACAACTTCAGCAAACACAGGAAGACTCAAAGGTGCCTGCACTCTTCTGGAAAAAAGATTAGGGCGAGATATACTTTTTTTAGGTTGCAGACATCATATTTTAGAAATAGTCTTAGCAGCTGTATTTACTGTAGCAAACGTTGGGTTGCCTACTGGTCCAGACATTGCGATATTTAAAAAATTTAAGAAATTGTGGCCAACAATACAACAGGAAAACTATATCATTGGAGTAATGCAACCAAGAATCAAACATATTAGACACCGCAAAGATATTAAACTTTGCAGAACAAAAACTTTCTGAAAACTTTCCAAGAAATGATTATAAAGAATTTCTGGAATTGATAATCATATTCTTGGGCGGCACTCCTCCTCGAGCAATAAAATTTGCGAAGCCAGGAGCTATGCATTTAGCCAGATGGATGTCAAAAGCTATATACTCGCTAAAAATTGTTATGTTTATAAATCAATTTAAGGAATTAACTAAAGATGAAATAAATGGCTTAATCGAAGTTGCAGGCTTTATCATTAAATGTTACGCTTTTTTCTGGTTCAATGTTGACAAAACAGAAGAAGCTCCTTTAAATGACTTGGAATTTATAAGGACATTAGAAAATTACAAGAATATTAACCAAAAAATCGCCGATGTTGCAATATCTAAAATAATTAACCATTTATACTACTTAAATGAGGAGTGCGTGGGCTTTGCATTGTTCGACGACAGAATTGATGGAGACACCAAAGCCGAACTTATAAAAATTATGTGTCTTGATGAAAACGAGGAACAAATTCAAGGAGATGAAGAAGAGGAGATACAAAAAAAGCTTACATTAAAAGCTTTTGATGTTAAATCATTTATACTCAGAGATAATGCTACAATTCTAAAGGAACTGTTCTCAAAAAAAACAAAACTTGTTTTTAAAAGATTCCAGATATCCATGGATTTTCTGAAAACAGATCCAAACACTTGGCAACATTTGGAAGAGTATCGAAATGGACAAAATTATGTTCAAAATCTGAAAGTTACCAATGACTGCGCAGAAAGAGGAATAAAATTAATAACAGACTATCATGATAAAATAACGAAAGATGAAGAACAAAAACAACATTTGCTCAAAGTAGTTTTTTATTTTCTACTTTAAAATTTCTATTTCAGAATAATATTTTATTTCAGGTAGTACAAAATTACAGGCAGCAGTATTGTAACAAAGCGAATTTAGAAAACTTACAAAACAAATTTGATGTATAATCAACGTTTTCAGTCGATACAAAAGTCACTAAGTGCTTATAATGTATGCGTTTTATAACCTTCATTAAAATTATAGTTATAAGAAATAATATTCCAAAAAAATAGGTAAGATTCAGCTGACATTTTAATGTAATTTTAATTTGAAACTTTAACATAGGTGCGACATGGGTTTTTTTTATCCGATTTAAATAAAACTATCAGAAATTTTTGTTTAGATATAGTGTCACAAAATACCGCTGCGCGTTTCTCAAAAATCCAAAATTTTAGAATAAGTGGCACCCTAATATATATATATATATATATATATATATATTTAAATAATAGCTATTTCTGTAACCATGACTGTAAATATTAAAAAAAAATATGAATAATTTATGAACTTGGATCATTTTACAGGAGATTATTTCGAGACAACACTAAAAAATTTGTGGTTTTTTTTCAAATTTCAATCAATACAAAAAAAATATTGGAAATTTACTTTTCACTTCACTTTTCACTTACTCTAATAATAAAAAAGCCACTTTTAATAATTGGTGGTACAAAAATTCCCTACTTTAAAAGTAATTTTTGTGTGATATGTATTATATCAATACATTTTTGTAATCAAAACTCCTGGCCCCCAGGTAAAATCCTGGCTACGGCCCTGACAGGCAAACGAAAAATGTTTTTTATAAAAATAATGCAATTTTGTGCATACGAAATTTTTTTTTGTATGCGTAAAAAAAGAAAAAATTAAAAATTGCTGCAACATGGAAACAGTTAACAGCGGAAGCAGAAGCGGAAGCAAGAGTTTGCACAGAGTTGTTGACTGCGCGGAAATGCGTTGCTGTTGGAAAGTTTATAAAAAAGCAGTTGGTTAAATATAGCAATAATTAACAGAACCGCTTTGATTAAGCTTTTACATGAATAATTAATTAAGTTTTATAGAAATTTATTATGTTTTCATTATGCCGCAGAAAAAAAATTTCAGCTAGCAAAGGTCAACAAAAGGTTTATTTAACCACTACACTTTAAAGTAAATAATTAATTTATGATAATGTTAACCCACCATAACGCACACATATAACTACTAAATCAGCCCAAGCACATCACAATATGCCACACAACACACATACATGCCTAGTCAAACAGATAAACGCGCTCGCAAGCACAGTGCGACCGACTTAAGAACCTTTCTGCATTTTAATTTAATAACTTAATAATAACTACAGCAACTTTTGAAACTTTTGTGTGCAGAGCTTTACTTAAGCTTTCACCAAACATTTTTGTTTTTTTTTCCATTGCGTGCTGCAGATCTTCAGCTAGCTTTTATAAACTAATCCTGCTGCTGCTACTGCTGCTTTTTGTTTGACATGCTTTTAATGAGCAATTATAAAAAATAGCTAATTCTGCGCTCATAGCTCGTTGCTACTGCTTAATTCTTGTCTTGATTCCGTATTTATTTATTCTCTCGTACAGTTGGTATGATGCGCTTAAATAAAAATAATGAAAAAAATATATAAAGTTGGTTTATGAAGGACATCCACTTAATGTTTAATGTTTCCTTTTTGTGCTTATTTTAGGATTAAGTGTGGAAACCACTGTTTGGTGCACGTCAAATATTTTCAAACGTGCCAATGAATTCATATCGTTCACGTAAAGGGAATTAATTTGGAATATTTTCAGTAAGTAAGAAGCTTTGCTATATTTAACTAAGCTTATGTTGTTCCATTTACAGCTCAATGAGCATTCCTTTTAAGAAAAAAATATTTCATTTCTTTATGTTCCATAATTTATTGAAAACGTAATGATAAAAATAACATAATTATAACAGTTCTCATTTTCGCATTTCCACAAATTTTTTTTATATAAATCCTTAATGTCAACTAAGAACACAGCTATGCATTAAGTGATTAAATGTTAGTTTGTTCCGACGACCTACCCATCAGGCTCATAACCATATGCTTAATTTAGTCTTTATATTTTAAACAGTATAGCGTGTATACAGTAAAGAAGTGAAGCTTCTCTATACACACTCTTTTTCTTCTAGAATAAGAACGATTTTAGTATAAGAGACAAAAGGAAAGAGGAAGAGAGAGAGAGAGAGAGAGAGCGTCTCGAAAGAAATACAATACAAAATTCCATAAAAAATATTCTGTTTATTCAATACTAGCAGGCAACGGACGTTTTTTTTTATTATAACGCAAAAACTTCATATAAAAAAATACACGCTAAAGGTGGTCAGCTAATCGCGCTGCGTTCAAAAATAAACAAATTTTGATCGCTATACAATATCTCATTCTCACTGTTTTTTGATAGTTTCCATCATAAGCAACAACAAAAACTTTTAAAAGCCGTTCAAACGATCACTGTTTGACTTTAGCCCTTAAAAATAAAAAAACATTTTTTTTTGTCTTGTTTTGTTTTGCAGCTCAGCTCTGCATTTATATGTATCTTACTTTTTGCCTTGCGCGAGGATCATTTGTTTTTTAATGCTATGCTTGCTGAGCAGAAAAAGAGAAAAGTAGAGCACAACATGGAGTTTATTGAAACTCTCGCAACACAAACGCGTGAAAGAAAACGATCAAGCAATGCGTGGCACCGGGGATGATTTCTTAAAAAACTTAACATTTTAATTAAATGTCCTTGCTATTAACATTTTGAAAAGAAAATAAACCTTATACTGTGCTGTAGCAAAAATGTGACACTTAAAAACTTGTTTCATTAAAATCGATCCAGTACTTTTGGAGTTTACCTGGAAACAAAAAATTTGCACTTAAATTTTATATAATAGTATAAATAGATACAGATGTAGATTTACACTATAATTGATTTGTTTTTCAATTGGTTATTCTGACATATATGGCTAATGATAACTCAAACCGTGCTTCAAAATTTTCAATATAACGTAAAGAAATTGTGTATGAAATAAAAATAAAAAATTAAAGCTGGCGGATAAGGTTGCCGTCTGAACTTTTGTATTTTTACGAAATCAGTGCTGGAATGAACCCTAGGTAAAATTGGGTTGCTGAATTCGAATCCATTGTCAGAATTTCAAAATTAAAAGAAGTCATAAAAATACCAGGTTCGGAATCGAATCCGTTGTAAAAATTTCAAAATTACAAGAAGTCGCAAAAATATAAAGAAGTGTAGGTGACACCTCCATCTGGAATTTTGACATCAGATGTTTAATGTTTCAGAATGATCAGATGTTTGGAAATTCTGACATCAGATTCGAAATCAGCGACCCTATAAAACTATAAGATGGTGTTTAATACTCTAAAAAATACATTTTATAAGGTGGCAGCCGTATTGTAGTAAAATTACATAATTTTGAAATTCCGACAACGGATTCGGATTCAGCGACTCATTTTTAACTAGTATTTGTAATATTTAAAAATATTGTTAGAAATACTTTAAGCAGTTATTTATATAGGTATTTCGTGGATTTTTTAGTCATGGTATAACATTTTTTTTAAGAAAAAACAAATATTAATAAAGTTTTTTCAAATTTCTATATTTTTAAAATTAATTATATTATGTCAAAAATTTAAAAAAGTCGAATTCTACATACATAACTTATATTTTTTTTTTCTTTGAAAATAATTTTAAATTTAAGTCCACGAATTATGAAATTTACTATAGAAAATTTTAACTGATATATATTAATTATGTATAATTATGTAATGTGTAATTATACAATTAATTATAAATTAATTTTAAGTGTTTTACTGCTATAACTCTTAAACTTGTGTACAAATTATTAGTGCCGTTCCGAAGCCTAGTTTCCAAAAACGGGTTTTGTAAAATCCCCTAAAATTCAAATATGATTTTGTAGGTCATTCTTTTTTTTCTTTAATATCTTAGTTCCGAAGTAAATTTTTGAGTAAAAATTAAAAATTAGTTAAAGCAACAACATTATTTTGATTATTGCTTAAAAAATACATTTATCTAAAATATGGGTTTTACCATAAAAATCCAACTCGAGGTTTGTAAACTACAAAAATTTTCCTGCAACAAAGGTTAACAAAGAAACTAAGCAAATATAACGGCACTGTTGATGCATGTGGAGCGACAAAAAATATCGTATTTTCAACAGAGTTTTGTCTGTCTAATTTTTGTTCCTCTCTCCAGTTTAGAGTAATGCGTCATTTAGAATAAGTTCTTATTCTCTATTACTGGACCCGGAGCTAGTACAATGAAACAAAATTTTTAATTGAAATAAAAATAGTTCCACATTACATTTAAAAGTGCTCAGTTCGATGGCAATTTTTTGGTGTTTTTTAGTATTTTTGTGGAGAATAACTGGTGAGTACCATTTGGTTTGCTCACCTTCGAAGTCCCCCAAAATTTTTTTATAATAAACAATATTGCACTATAACTATTTCAGTGATTAAATATATTATGGATCATTAGTTTAAATTTAGAATGTCGTTTTCGTAGCTTGTATGGTTAGCATTGTATGGTATTTATAAGATAAATTGTAAGAAAAATTCACCTCCATGTTGTTCACCCCCATGATAACATTGAGGTGAATGGCTCCATGGAGGTGAGCTTGCAATCACGGTGGTGATTTTTATATACATGGATCATGATACAATAATAAGGCAGGGTAGGGAGATTTACCACACCGACCTCGAATGCCAAAATGCATTTTAGCATTGCAACTTTTTTGTTTTATTAATAAATGTAATAATAAGAAAGAAAACTATTTCTAGGAAAAATAGTATAAATTAGGACAAAGTTATTTATAATGACATAAATGGCCTTTTTGTGATTTTAAAGCTTTGTTTTCAGTAAATTTTTCCTGCCCATTGGTTGGATGTTATTTTTTTGTTATAGTTTCTTTTTAGTTCTATAGTTAACTAGGATATATGTTGTTTTTTTTTATTATTTTTTTTTTTTATAATTATTTCTTTAACATTCTTTTTGTTTAACTATGCTTATTTGTATGCAATCTGCACTCCATGGAACTTTGTGACGACACTATTTCAGGAGTGAAATAGCACCACACAATCTTTATGCCAAACGACATACCGACAACATCGTCATACGGACATCAAGCTGCTCCATCATCAGATCAGCCGCATTGCATACACGTATGACGGCCAACCGAATTAAACAACGATATTACTCTCTTACCTATAGCCTATATTTAATATACATGAATTATACTTACCTTATATATATATTACTAGCAAGTAAAGCATAAGACATGAATTATATTTTATTACCATCAAACATGAATTATATACATTAATCAAACCTTGTAAATGGTACTTAGTACAAAGTACATAATACCATAGTAAGGTAGTAACAAATGTGCAATGCTGGCAGCAATCAGCACTTAGTTTTAAGCATGATTCAATCATTAAAAGGTTATCCAGATATTTGACGTCTTCTCATAAAAATAAGAATGTATACCCTTATTTGAAGAGGACAGCAAAAGAGCAATGAGAGACAGCAAGTTGCATGAATATCATACTTTTTCGTAGTACAAAATACTAAAGATACATTTGACTACTACGTTTTCAACTACCTGTTTGTTTTGAACAATACTTATATTATGATCTTTTAAAAATGTAAGGTTACATTTTGGATGTAAAACAACATTGAAAAAAATTTGATTTGTGTATGCAAAACACATTTTGAAACAATTTGTATATATATTTTTATTATGGTTTTGAGCTTTGAGCTAAAAAAGGTAATAAACAATAGTCAGTTTAGAGGTAAAATTTATTGAAAATATGTTTTTAAATCTGTGATACAGAGTTTTGAAATCGTTTGTTTTACCAAAAGGATGATTATAGTTATTTCTACATTTATATTAAGGATAATCAAGCATACTTTTTCCTCTTTTGACAAAAGATAGCTAGTTTTGTTCACATAATCGCAGAGAATAACACCGAAAAAAAGCAATATAAAATTAAAAATAACAACATTAAATTAAAATTTAACAGTGATAAAAGGAGGGATAAGTTTGGAATTTTTGAATCAGAAATGATATTTTTAATTTGAACATTAATGTCATTTTTATTCCAAAGTTGGTCATTGTTAGAACAAAGTTGTTTGATTTTTTAATACGGAAATCCAACGGCACTGCGTACTTTCGCACTTGCTCACTGCCGAACACATACGACGGCTTAAATATTCTACATGTTGAAGGCATTTTTTATTTTAAATTATTTAACACTAGTTCGAAATTAAAAATATTACATACTAAGACACAAAGTAATTAGAGATAATGACGCTATAAAAATTGAAACAAATTTCCACAAATTATTTTCATGTCAATAAATTTAACTAAAGTAAAGATTTTTTTAACATAATCACAAGCATATGGAAAAAGTACTTTTAAAAAAGCACAGCAGAACACTGAAACATACTTTTTTTTGGGATGACCACACAACCCTGGCTGTCATTTTTCTAAGAGAGTAAAAATATTTTTGTTCACATAAAATGTGAATCATGGTTTTAAGTTTCTTTTATTTCAATAAAAGAGTCGTGTAAGAGTCACCAAGCTGAATAGACGTGCTTCATTTCGGATCTCCATCGCAGCTGCTGCATCAGCCACTCAGCGAACATCGTTGCTCGGGATACGACAAACAGGTATAGACATTTACTAAGTCAGACATTGACACTCTCCTCTCCCGCCTTGCGAGCACACATCAGGGTCATAGACGGTCTCACTACCTCTGCCTGTTGTTTGCTTGCCGCCACTACTCTACACGAGTCATTCCCACCACGTTAGCCGACTAATACCTTCTTCTCTCTCCCCCCTTGCGAGTACACATCAGGGTCATAGACGGTCTCACTACCTCTGCCTGTTGTTTGCTTGCCGCCACTACTCTACACGAGACATACCCCCCACGGTAGTTAAACAATACATGCTCCTCTCCCGCCTTGTGAGTACACATCAGGGTCATAGAAGGTCTTATTACCTCTGCCTGTTGTTTGCTCTCCACCATTACTCTGCACGAGCGATACCTACAACAACAACTGAACCGCTTGTCAGGGGAAATCAACAGTACACACGCACACACATACACCCACACACCCAAAAACCATCCAAAAGCTCCCCAAAGCTAGGAGCCGATGGTGAGGCCAACCCGTACCCAGAAGATAAGCTAAAATCTCCAACCGGTGCTGTACCTAACGCAGCCCAAAATTCTTGTACAAGACCCTGGACAGCCGCTGAGCTTACACTGGCTGGAAAATTAGAGGTAACGTCCGGAGGTTCGTTACAACTTGAAGTCACCTCTCTGAGCATATAATCACCTCGGTGGAGCATAAAAACATCTACAAGGAAATAATTTAAATAAAAGTGCTATAACTCATAAATTAAAAGTGTTCCACTTCCCTTTACTTAATTGCAATTATTAAAATTTAAACAAAAATTTAAAAAAAAATTGAATACTTAAAAGAAAAAAAATTTTTTTTTGACTAGCTGAAAATATTAACGGAAATAAAGAATGACCCTAGTTAGTAAGTTAGTTAGTTTGTTAATTGAGAAGGGAGCAAGTCGCCTAGTTACTGCGGCCTCAAGGGCCTATTGTAACAAGCCTCTATAAGTTATAGTTCATCCTTAATCGTTAAGTTCGTTGATGAACAGAGCGATGTCCTTGGGTGATATCCTAATGCCCTGATTAGACCGTTACAGTGACAAAGATGTGCTCTGCTGTTTCTTCATCTTCATTGCATAATCTACACAGATCTTCCCCGGACTATGCCCATGATTGATAAGTGTTTATTTACGTTACAATATCCAGTTAGGAAACAGGTGACAAGTCTGATAGATCTTCCACTTAGGGTCAGGAATTGTTTCGTTCTTTGGAGCAAAGTAGTTAGCATGATTGTTTTAGCTTGTCTGTTACACCTTCAGTTTCCCTCCTAAATAAAGTACCTCTATGTTTAGCCACATTTTAATGTTATGTCGCATATTCTGGGCCTATGAAGGAACTTGGAGCCCCTTTCCTGGCTAGTTTGTCCGCGATCTCGTTTCCTAAATAGCCGCTATGGCCTGGTACCCAAATGAGATGGATGGGTAGATACCTTGATAAGCAGCTGTAGGCAATCCCATACGAGTTTGGACGTGATTTTATATGCGCTGAGTGCAAGTAGTGCTGCTTTACTGCCAGAGTGAATGTAAATGTTTTTGTTCCTAGTGGGGCTGTTAACAGTTTGTAAAAGTATGTATGTATCTCTTAGACAGATCTCAATAGCATGGACTTCAGCTTGGAAGACTAAATTACCTGTGCCCATTCTGGCACATATAGATTTTCCCTGCCTTTAGCCAAAAACGCCAGCTCCCACCCCTTCATCTGTCTTTTAGCCATCAGTATACCAGGCTTGAAAGTCACCAGTGAACCGTGGCCTCTCTTTTTCCCATATGATTCTCTTTGGGAAGGAGACTTGGAAGTTTTTGCAAAAGTTGAGTTTTGCAAGGCAGGGTAATAACCTTAGATTCACGTCCTTAGTTATTTCCTCTAATAGCGCTGAGTGAGTCTGAGCCTGACTATGAAGAGCAGAGCTTCTTTCTTGACAAGAAGATGTAATGGTGGTATATCAAGCAAAGTCTCCAAAGCATCAGTTGGAGCAATACGCATCACTCGTGTGATACATGCACAAGCTAGTCGTTGCAATTTGCTGAGCTTGGTTTGAGCTGTTTTTTGGATCTTTTTACTCCACCATACTGGTGCGGCATATAAGACGATAGGTCTCGTGATACATCCGTATACATCCACATGACTAGTTTGGGACTTAGGCCCCAGTTTTTACCAACAAAGCTTCTGCCGATCCATAATGAGGCTCTTGCTTTGTTTACGGTGTTGTTTAGGTGTGGGTTCCATGTGAGTTTACCATCTAGCGTCACACCTTAGTATTTGATTTCTTTTGAGAAGTTTATAGTTTCACCGAGAAAATTAGGTTCAGTTAGATTTTCCCTGGGTCTTTTCCTGGTGAAGACGATGATTTTGGTTTTCTTAGGGTTGACGTTTAGCTAATATGTTGAGTGTTCTCTGGAGGAGATACGATAAGGTATCCTCGGATTTTCCTCTGATAAGGATCACGATGTCATCAGCGTAACCCTACACATCGAAGCCATTTGAGCTAAGAAGTTCTAAGAGTTCATCAACCACAATGGACCACAGTATTGGAGAGATCCTTGACCCTAATATGACCCTAATACGAAAACGAATCCTTAGCTTAAAAAAATATTATTAAAAATATTACACTGACTCTAATGGAGAAGTTGATAATTTTTTCAGCTGGTTTTTTTGAATTTGGACTTATTAAAATTATTTTTTTAATTATCTCAAAAAAAAAAAAAATAAAAAACTCAAAATCAGTGTGACTTTTTACAATTTTATGAAACCGAATTGTTATATATAAGCTAGGGACTAATAGATGCGTAAGAAAGCTGTAAAGAAATACAATCTAAGGCATATATTTTTTGAGTTACCCTCATCATGGGAAACGGCCCATCTATTATATAAAATTATATAAAATTGAAGTGCAAATTTATGCTTCCAGGTAAACTCTAAAAATACTGGGTTGATTTTAATGAAATTAGTTTTAAAATGTCATATTTGTGTAACAGCACAGCATAGGCGTATGTTAACTTCAAATTTTAAAAATAAGTATATATAATTAAAGTGTTAAAATTTTAACAAATCATCCCCGACGCCATGCGAGAGTTTCAACAAACTCCATGTTGCACTCTACTCGTCTCTTTTTCTGCTCATTTAGCACAGCTTGCTCTCCATGTTGCTCGTCTCGTTTTCTGCTCATTTAGCACAGCACAAAAAAATAGATGAGCTTCGCGCAAGGCGAAAAGTGAGATGCATGGAAATGCAGTGCTGAACTGCAAAACAATATAAGACAAAATGCTAAAATGTTTTTAATTTCGTTTGACATGCATTAAGGGCTGAGGTCACACGGTGATTGCTTGAAAGATTTTCAAAAGTTTTTGCTGCTTTCAATGGAAACTGTCAGAAAATGTGAAAGTGAAAGTGAAAGCGGATAAGCACATTGTAGAGCGAAATTTTACGCAAAAATCAAAAATTGTTTTTTTAAAAATTAATGCGATAAAAACATTCACTGAACCATGACGAGCTCTCTTTTGGTTATTTAAAATAAAGGTGCAATCAAGAGAAATTTTAATGTATTTATACACATGTATTTAAACTAAATTTTTTTTAGAAATATTTAAATTTACTTAATACTTTCGGTTGATGTATTTTCACAAAAACAATCTTTACAAGCGAATATTTGAAAGATATTTTCATATTTTGTTTTTAACATATTTAAACGTTTAATTTAAAATAAATTAAACATTTACTATCAAAAAAATAAATTTTAATTTTACAAACCTCTTCTAATTTTTTATTAAGGATAAAAAATATTTTATTCAGGAAATCAGCGAATTGGTGTTTATTTAGTTTATTTTAATGATTACAGATTTGTTGAATTTACCTGAAAATAAATAAAAAAAAAATTATATAAGTTTTAGCTTTAAATATTTTACTAAAAGTATGCAATAAAAAATGTTGGGTAACAGATAATTCAATGCTAGATTTAAGTTTTTTTTTAATTAAAAAAGGGAAGCTATTAAAAATATAACAATGGGCCTTAAAAACCATTTTATCTTATATCCCATCTTAGAGTTACGGCTGTGCACCATATTAATAATGCATTCCGTTTAGCTCTGCAATCAACATTTGCCATTTCGTTAGCATTCATTGCATAAAAAACTAATATTTTTCAACATTTACGCTCAATTAAAGTGTGCGCCTTTGCTTGATGGCTTCATTTGGCGGAAATGGCAACGTCGCCATATTGTTTTAACGATTTTAATTTTTTTTTTCTGTTTCATTGTGATTTCGATAATTTAAGCAGTCATACAAACAAACACACACACACACACACACATACATACCAATAAAGACCCAACTGCTCGCGGCTAAAACACTTTCCGGCTTGAGCGCGAATAACTAGTCAAATAATAATTTAAGCTAGAGTAGCGCCATCTAGCGCAAGTTAACGACAAAATCATTTAATAAAAGCCTTTAGGGGATGGGTTGGTTTTGGGTTTGGGACTGGATTGTGTGTGTTAAGTTTGCATATCCGGCAACTGTGCGGGGAATTTATTTTAATGTGCTTTTGGCACCAGGCAAAAGGCACAAAACAAAAAAAAAAAAAATAAATGATGCTTTGTGTATCCAGCAAAGGAGCGGAATTCTGCTTGCCAAGCGAGCCAACAAACTAAGGCACAAAAATAAAAACTTGTAATTAATTTAAAACTTCAAATTGAGCAACTTTTCAAAAGCAAAAGTTTGAAAATTACATAAATTAAATTATTTTATTGTTAGCTATTGTGAAAATTTAATAAATCGAATTCAGTTTTTTGTTTTTTATTTTTTTTTTTTCAATGCTTAAATAAGTTTATGTATAGTTTGTGAAGTGAAAGAAAAAAAAAAATGCTAATATCCGGCAAAATATTTACTCACACTATATTATCGCCATATAAAGTGTCAGTAGAGTAAATAAACAATCAACCAACACAAGCACGCAAAGCTTACAAGTTAAATAAACAGAGATACTTTTAGAAAAACGCAACAGATGCAGTTTTGCAGCAAAGTTTATTGCATTTGGCTGCTAAAAAATTAAATAAAAGCATTTACGTAACAATTAACTAAACATTTATTTAATTTTCTGTTTAGCAAAACTGTGATATTTAATTCAAATAAACAACTTCTGCTAAAAAGTTTTTATTTTGAGCATCATTTAATTCTTGACCGCTAATTGTGGAACTTTATGATTGTATATTTTGTACAAATTTTGTGTTGCTGTAACTTAATGTATTTGCATTAAATTAGCGGTTTTTGATGTGTGCTTTTAAAATATATGGTTTAATGTGGGGTAACGATTTTCATGAGTTTACAGAAATTTAAAAGTTGTGCTATGCTGTGCTCAAATTGTGCTAGCATGTGGCACAAAAAAATTTAGGAAATGTTCATATTTGAGTATTTTAGGAGCATAAGTATATATTTTTTGTTACTATTAAATAAAGAATAAATGTGCTGCAATGTACTAAATATGTGCTATCATATACTACGTTTTGAAAAAAAAAAGATTTTTATTGACCGATTTTAACGAGCTTGCAGAAATTCAAATATTGTGCTGCAATGTGCTAAGATTGTGCTGTAATGTGGTGAAAAGAACTAAAAACAAAATTGAGTCAATGAGCTTTTCAGAAAAAGAATGCATTTCTAAATGCCAGACTCGTTTGTTTTTGACTCAAAAACGTGATTTTTGCAAAATACACAACCTGCTAAGGTTTGCTCAAAATATGCTTTTTTGTAAAGTAAACTTAAACTTTACGTTCAAAGTTAAAAAAAAACTTAAAAAAGAAACTACGTCGAAATATGGATTAAAACTTCATGAAATGCTATGTTTTTAACTGTTATGTAGAAAATATAAAATATGTGTTGTTTTATTATGTTTTAATAGTGTTTTTAAAATCTTTTTTAGAATTTATGAAAACAGGCGGTGACAGTGTAATGCGTGTGAAAAAATGCGAGAAAATAAAGTAGGCAGTGAGAGCACTACCGACCGAAGTGAAGAATTTAAGCTATTAAATAACATAGCTGTTATGGATTTCCAAAGCAGCTAGAGTCACCAAATCAGACACGTTCTACTTTTGTTAATTCTTTTTATCAATTTAAGCGTTATTGAAAGAATAAACTGCTATTTTTTAATGTTAATATGTAATATATTTGTAACACAATTACTTTGGTTGAGTAATTGGCTCGGTAATTGGTAATCGCTTCGGTAATCGATTGGTAATTGCTTCGGTCATAGGTAATCGGTTGGTAACCGCTACAGTAATCGGTGAGTAATCACTTCGGTAATTGTTAATCAACTGGTAATCGCTTCGGTAAACGGTTATGGGTTGGTAATCCCTTCGGTAATTGGTTGGAAATCGCTTCGGTTATCGGTTCGTTATTGGTTCGATAATCGGTTGGTAATCGCTTCGGTAGTCGGTTGGTAATTGCTTCGGTGATTGGCAGTCGGTTGGTAAACGCTTCGGCAATTTGTAATTGTTTCGGTAATCGGTTAGTAATCGGTTGGTAACCGCTTTGGTAATCGGCAATCGGTTGGTTATCGCTTTCCTTGTTGGTAATCGCTTCGATAATCAGTAATGGGTGGGTAATAGCTTCGGTAATTGCCAATAGATTGGTAACCGCTTCGGTAATCGGCGATCGGTTGGTTATCGCTTCGGTAATGGGTTGGTAATCGCTTCGGTAATCGGTTGGTACTCGCTTCGGTAATTGGTAATCGTTTCGGTAATCGATAATGGATTGACAATAGCTTCGGTAATCGGTAATCGATTGGTAACTGGTAATCGGTTGGTAATTGCTTCGGTAATCGGTTTGGTCATCGCTTCGGTAATAAGTAATTGGTTCGGCAATCGGTCGGTAATCGCTTTGGTAATCGGTAATTGCTTCCATAATTCGTTGGTAATCGCTTTGGTAATCGCTTTGGCAATCGGTGATTGGTTCGGTAATTGTAATAAGTAATTGGTTCAGCAATCGGTCGGTAATCGCTTTGGTAATCGGTAATTGCTTCCATAATTCGTTGGTAATCGCTTTGGTAATCGCTTTGGTAGTCGGTGATTGGTTCGGTAATTGGTTGGTATCAGCTTCGGTAATCGGTAATTGGTTCGTTAAACGGTTGGTAATAACCTCGGATATAAAAAAAAAACTCATCAAACATGTTTGCCTAGCATAACCACGGCATAACCAATGCTGTACAATGAAACAGAAATGAACAGCTAAAAGCATGAATGCTAACAGCATAATGATATCGCGAATCTATAGTTTAGCTCTCAACCAAAAAGTGCTCAACGCGCCTAAAAAAGTTGTCAATTCAAAAAACGAAGAATATAAACAGAGACGATTAATTCACTGTGTATATTTGTCGGCCAAACGTACACACAAACAACTTTCCATAAAAACATTGAAAATCCGCACAAAGTGAAGAGAAAGAAAGCTTTCACTTGACGCCAAAATAGATTTTTTTTCTATTATCAGTTTGCCGCTCACATTGTGCTTTCTTCTAAGCGAGCGAAGTGGTGGCGAATTCATTAGGAAAATAATAGTAATAACAAATTTTTACGAAAAAAATATATGTTTTTGACATTAATTTTGTATTGAGTTTTTTTTAATGCAATTAAAATTTTAAATTTGATCTGAACTAAAATTTCAAATTTGATTTGAATAAAATGCATTGTTAAGTCGAATTCTACTGGAAAATTTATTGTTACTAATCCAGAAGACTATGCAATTTGAACATAAACAACAGTCATCATACATGCATGCCAATTAATTTTTTCAAAATAATCTTTGCAAAATATAGGAAACTAATTCTTAATTTACTTTAAGAACAATTAATTTTCATTCCATTAATTGTATTGCCCAAAAGTATTTTTCAATTTAATATTTTCGAATTTTACCAAACGTTTTTCAATCCAAATAAAAAAATAGATTTTTATATGGTCGAATTTCCACCACAGGCGGTACTAGTATAAGTAAAAACATATATAAAAGAAATTATATAAATGAAAAAATAGGCCCTAATATTACATATATAGATATAAAAATAGGCCCTAATACTATATCTAATTAGCGTTTATCTGGTTGATTGTACGTTAGGAGGTGCTAGCGGTGGCTAGAACTTGATAGAAACTTGCTTGTTAGAAATTTGCGAAAAACAGCAAACATGCATTGTAATAAGCAACGTTTACTTTGTTACCAGTATATTGCAATACCTACATTAACATACCTTAGTTATAATTGCATATTAACCGTGAAAAAAGTATCTACCCTGGCCTGTTCCTTTACTATCTCGCAAAGAAGTCAGTGTAATTAAATACATTTCTAATTGATTAGACATTTAAGCATTATTAATTTCATAAAGAAGCATTTATTCCTAATAGTAATATTGAAAAAATAAGAAAAACAAAAATTAAATAAGTTTTATTTTCTATTAAAAAAAAAAATCCGCCATATTTTGTCCCATGTATTTTAAGTCTCCTAACCTAGACGTTTTACGTCCGTTAAAAAATGTCGATAAAGTACTTATCGTTACAATTTTAAATCTCAGCGCGTTGACTTTGATGTGAAGTTAACTACAAACGAAGCGCAAGCCACCCGAGTGCTTTCATTGGCGGACTGTTCGATCATGCCACTCGGCATGTACAGATGTGTCGGTGAATGCAGTAGCTACCTTGGTAAGGTTTATTCCTTTGTTATTCAAAGTATAACTTTGTTTGTAATGTGTATTAACTTTCATTTCTGCGTAGCTTTTCGTGTTCCTTCGTTTTTTCTTAACAATACATACGTAATCTTCTGATAGTATTTGTTTTTTGGTTTTAATATCTCTCCCCTGCCTCTCAAAATGCCAGGGTAGAGACCATAAGTCCAGTTTAAGTGAGCAGAAATGAAATTTACGGCGCATCTACATCATGTGTGCTTGTCAACTATGTTTTTGTTTTGGCGCAACTCATTTTTTTGTTTGTGTTCTCTCTGAGTCTCTGGCCTTCATGTCTCTACCCTGTATAGTATAGAGTATTTCCACTGGTCCTTTATAGTATAAAGAATACTTGATTGCATAGTATAACTTCGGAAGAAGACATATTTTAAAATATTTATATCACGCCGCCTTCTAATGTCAGACAACCTTTTCACGTAGAATCACCCATATAAGAGGTAGGCTACTAAACCGGATGTTTTGATTAATTTTTACACCAACTTGCCTTTGGTACAATACCACCATGTGTAAAAAATCCGCAGCTGTATATCTTTGGTACGACTTAGGTAAAGAAGTAACATGTCTTCTTAACCAAAATTCAAAAATTCATTATATTTACGTTTGTTACTAACCACACTAATGACTCGTCAGATGGTTCTCAATCTCTCCACACCTGTTTACCATCCCGTGACAATAGCACCATTTTTTAAAATCTCTACGGCACATGACAGCACAACTGGGGCACATCACAGCACAAATTTAAATTTCCAAAATAAAAGTATCAACTCATAAAAATCATACCATCGAAACACCAATATTGAAATACTACCTACATTAAAGCACATATTGGGCACATGAAAGCATTTTCAAATTTTTGAAAAAAATCACTAAATCATAAAAATGATGCTACAAATATATATTTTTTTTTGCTTAAACCGGCACATGATGGCAGACATCGGGCACAAAGCAGCACAACTTTTTTTACTTATAGCTAAATCAAAACTAGCAAACCGACATAATACTCGTACACTTTAAAATTGCCCTATTAAACTGCCCAGCAGAAAATTATGTGCGTACCGAGAATGTAAAAAGAAATTGCATAACGATTGATTGTTTATCTGCACTATTGACATCATCGAGTGTCACATTAAAAGACTATAAAATAAATTACTACACTAGAGAGCGGCGAAATGCAAACATGTAACGCTAAAACAATTATAACAACAACAAAAACAACAGTAATCAGCGATCAACGAATCTGGATGCTGGCAGACAAGTCGTCGCTATGTCTCGCAACGATGCAAGCGAAAGATAAGCGGCGGTAAGTAAAATCGATAAATTGTGAAGAAAGTCAGGCGCAAAGACAGACAGACAGACAGACAGACAGACAGACAGACAAACAGATAGCTTTATAGATAGACTGAGTTAAAATGTTAACATACAATTAAATAAATGATCGATTAATGCAAAATTTAAAACTTGACAAATGCGATATATTTTCTCCATAACAAGGAGAATGACAGTTATAAAGTAACAACAATGTACTAAAATCATGATTATTGATTGCACATTAGTCGCAATGGAAATTGTAATTGCTGTTGTTGTTGTTGTTGATGGATGCACTTTATGTGTGGGCTGTTGACATGATTTCAACACTGAAAGACTGGAATGGGCAAGAAGAGAGAAAAAATACAACAAACAACAACAACTTGTTGATTTGACAATTGCTTTTAGTTATTGCTTTTATTACTGCTGCCAATCACTTTTTTCCCCTATTGGATCTCAACACGATTTTTTGTTTCAACTTATTAGACCTCACGCACGCGATGTTACCAAGATGTCGCAATGATGTTCTTTTAATTTCATTCTATCCTTCATTGTGGCACGCCACTTTATTTCATTGTCATTGAATGCTCATTGTTTTTGGTTGTTGTCTGTCTGTCGCAGTGCTCATTCTCTGTGGTTTTCTTCCTACAATCATTCATTTATTTATTTCATGACTGACACTTGACAGTTATGGGTTTGACAGTCGTTGTCGTCGTCGTCGTCACATGCGCATTTCGTTGACATTGTTGACATTGTTGTAATTGTTATTGTCAATTGTCCATGAAGTGTCAGCGTATTTGTTGACAGTTGCGGAAATTATTGTCGTTGTGGCCTGATGAGTGTTGATTTTACTGAAGCAGCAGCTCCTACCAAGCTGTCAAAATAAGGCATATTTTTGAGCATTATTTGATGACTAGCAGGTAGCTTGTAAAGTTACTAATAAACATTAAATCTGAAAAATTTATCAAGGGCTGATATTTTATTTCTTCGTTAATTAAGGAAAAAATAAGTACTTGAATTCTGATTTGGAAGAGAGAGAGAGAAAAAAAAATAATGATTTTTAACATTTCAAGAAATTTTATGAGAGTAAATGAAATGGCAATATTTTGTTTTAAGTAACCAAATATAAGACAAATTTATCTTTTACCTAATGCGAGTGGGCAAAATTAGTAAAGAAAAAAAAAAAAAGTTGTCAATTTTTATATATAAATATAGAGAATTCGAGTTTGAAGTCTCATTAATGCGAATTTAAGAGAATTTTGTGATATCTTCTTAGTTGTGAACATGCAAATCTTTTAAATTTGGTTTAAATATATATTGAAATTTAATTTTTTACAGTATTGTGCTGATTATTTCCACGAATACTTATATTGTAATATAATAAATATACAAAACTTTAAATTTCTATTTTACAAGTTCTACTATAAAAAATTTACTAAAAAGCATTAAAAAACAAAAATTATATGTTAAAAAAACCGGTACTAGAAATCTTGAAAACATTTTTTTTTTTTTTGGTTTTGAAGTAAAGTGGTCGGCATAATTATTTTGACAAACGGAAAATGCAACTAGTAAAGAATGGAGCTTCGGCAGGGTACCGAAGCTAAGATACCCCCTCGCGGCCGTACTGAAGTATTTCCGAAGTCTTTAGACGTCTATAAAATTTGTATGTATAAGCTGCAGAAATATTTGTGTCATGCGCTTAATTTAATTTTACCCTAAGCTGCCACATAGAGTAATTTGTAAGCAAAGAAAAATGCCACACCCACTTTTCTAGTATAAGGACTCCATATTTTACCGAATAATATATGTATGGGTTGGATAAGCGACGTGGGCGGAACTTGGGTACATACAGACACGATGTCATTCAGTTATATATATTTTCAAAACATTTTTAATTTTGATGAAGTCACTTTGTATTGAAGGTAGGCACCACGCCGATTTTGCCAAATATCAAAGAGTGGCTTATGTTAAATATCAAAGTTTGTATGCAAAATTTCGAGACATTTCTGTAATTTTTGCAGATTTTTAAGCGATTTAACGTTTCAAATAAAGCCACTTTGTATCGGAGGTAGGCGTGGTTTTCATCCGATTTTGCCAAATATCATAGTGATAGTCTATATTACATATAAAAGCCTATGTGCAAAATTCCAAGATATTTCTGCAGTTTGAGCAGATTTTTAAGAGATTTTACGGTTAATATAAAGCTACTTTGTATGGAAGGTAGGCGTGGTTTTATTCGATTTTTCCAAATTGTCAGCATTTATATTGAAGACCAAAGCTTATATGCAAAATTTCAAGGCATTTCATTAATGTTTGTGGATTCTGAAGAAATTTTACGGTTAAAATAAAGTCACTTTGTATGTGAGGTAGGCGTGGTTTTCATCTGATTTGACTCATTCTCGAACTTGATCTTCCTTTTTTAAAAAGAAGCTTATATTTTTAATTTCATGGCGATAGCTTTAAAATTACGGCTGTAATCGTGTCGACAGACGGACATACGGACAGATAGACGGACACACGGAAATCGACTCAGGAGGTGATACTGATCAAAAATATATATATACTTTTCTATACCTGCCACGCCTCCTTATTGGCGTTACAAACGGAATGACAAAGTTTATATACCCCTTACGCAGTACGGTGTACACATATATTCAGTTTTTGAAATAGTTTGAGAAAATGCGAATTAATATATTTTTATTTGCATTAAATGTTACCAAATATGTGTACATTTTTTTAAAAATAACTTATAAGGATATCATCTTGAAAAAAAATTTTGACAGTTAAATTTTATGCAAAACTAAACTTAAAGATTAGAAAAATTAATACTAAAACTTCACAATTTAATAAAAAATATATTCGCCATTATCTTTTATTACTTTTTGAAGGCGTTAGGTATCAATTCTATAAGATTTTTCAAAATATCTGCCTGAATTTGCTCCCAAAGACTTTTTATTTCAAAAATAGTCTCATTCCCAGTCTTAGTCAAGCAAACGCTTCGCTTTCCTTTAATTTTAAGGACCACAAATTTTTTATAACGCTTAAATCAGGACTTTACGGTGGCCAGTTTAAGACATCTACGCCAGTTCAATTCAAAAGGTTCATTAGGAACCTACTCTTGTGACATGGTGCATTATCTTGTTGCAAAATAAATGACTCACCAATAAGTTTGTCACCAGATGCAAATGCATGATCATTTAAGACATTTACATTTATAAAAATGCGCTGGTCTTATTACATATTCTTGGTCTTCAAAGTTTTTCCTCAACACACCTAACCCCTAAATGCTACCCCTTTGGAGGTCCCAATACAAAAAAACATAAAAGTTGTCGATTATAGTTCATATCACTCCCGAATTGATCCCTAGATGTGTTAAATATATGGGTGCGTCTAAGGTGCACACATGCCCCTTAATGCCACTTTTCTTGGATCCCTATACAAAACACACAAAAACTGTAGATTGTAGTTCATATCTCACGCGAATAAGCCCTAGAGGGGTCAAATATATTAGGGCATGGAAAGGTTCGCTCGCGTACCCAAATAATCGTACCCCCTGCGGACGTGTACCCTAGAAAATATTTTATCGCTCTTGAGCTGGGAGCTCACGAGCCGCCCACGAAAATGAAAGGCAGGAATGAAATCTGAGCAGTTTAGATAAAAATTTAGCACCCAGTGGAATCTATGGCAACTTTTATGATTTCTGCAGACTGTGGACAAAAATCTAGGTTCCACATGGTTTATATATGGGACTAGTTGGGTTATTGGAACTTTTTTAGGTTCTGTGGACTCCTTGGACAAAAATCTTAAATGTTTTGACAAATACTTTCCATTTCTACAAATAGGTTCAACAGAAGTATTTTTGGAACATGTTGAGTCAGTGGAACTCTTTGGGTTTAGTGGACTCCTGGAATACAATTTTCTCCACAAATAAGTTTACTCCTTGGATCAAAATCTGGGACTTTTTTGTCAAATAGGTACCACTTGGACAGATAGGTTCCAATTGCAATATTTTTGGAACTAGTTTAGTCATTGAAACTTTTTGGATGTAGTGGACTTTTGAATAAAATTTTTCTTAATAAAATAGGTTCCACTTGATCAAATGGATGTCAAATCAAATTCTACTTTTAATATTTTGGCATCTAGCTGGGTCATTTTAATTTCATTTGGCTCAGTGGACTTCTTGGACACTATTTTTTTTATAAAATGAGATCCACTTAGAAAAATAGGTTCCACTTACACTATTTTTTGAACTAGTGGAGTGATTGGAACTTTTTTGGGTTAAGTGGACATCTTTGAACACATATATTGCATTTTCTGACAAATAGGTTCCACTTGTAATATTTTTGGAAATATTTCGAACATCCATACACAAATGCGATTAGTGAACTTCTTGGAAAAAATCATGAATTTTTTGACCTATTACAAAACTAGTTCCAATAGTGCAAGTGGATCCTCGATTTGTCGAAAATCTTAGGTTTTTGTCTATGAAGTCCACAAAACTTAAAAAAATTACAGTCATCCCACTAGTAATATAGTTTATCCAAATATCCAAACCATTTGGCCATAGAACCATATATTTTTGTCCAAGGAGTCCACTAAGGCCAAGAAAGTTAAAATGATCCTACTAGTGTCAAAAATATTGAAAGTGGGACCTATTTGCCTAAGTGGAAGCTATTTAAAAAAAAAAATTTGCACAAGGAGTCTAAAACCTCAAAGAAGTTCCAATGACCCAAGTAGTTCAAAAACTAGTCCAAGTGGAACGTATGTGCAAGTGGAACCTTTTGGTCAAGAAATCCTAGATTTTTGTCTAAGGAGTCTCCTTAATCCAAAAAAGTTTCAATGACTCCAAGCTGAGTCATTCCAAAAATATTGAAAGTGGAACATATTTGTCAAAAAAACAAGATCTTTGTTCACAGAGTTCATAAAACCAAAAAAGTTTCACTGATCCAACAGTTCAAAAATATTTAAAATGGAAACTATTTGTCAAAAAATGTTTTTCCAAGGAGTCTACAAAACTCAAAAAAGATCCAATGGAGCCCAATTGCCGAAAATTCATCGAATTTTGTCTAAAGAGTCCATAGAATTAGTAAAAATTTCTCTTACCTAACTGGGAGCTCCACTGTGCCCTTTTTTCAATCATTGCCATGTACGGCTCATGAACCGTCCCATGCGCATAAATCATTGCACGCTCATGGACGGGTACGCCAAAATTAGCAACCGTTTTGCTTTTTTATAAAATGTATGAAAAATCTGCCTAATTTATGTTTGCAATTCAACTAATTATTTTATGATTGATTTGGAGTCTTTTAAATTTAATCACATTTATTCTTTCGTAAAATTTTTATTGTTCCCGCCATTTTTTATAAATGATGTCATATATGCAATATAATATGAGTTTTAAAATAAGCTCATCATTAAATAAATTTATGAAGCTTTATATAAATATCGTGATAATTATTGAGCGCAATGCAAGAAAGGCTGATCACATTTTCAAAAGCGTAATATTCTTACAACTCCATTAGAAAGATGTAAATACAAGTTCTATAACGAAAAAAAAAAAAAAAAAATAAAGCTAATCTGGGGATCAAAATAATATGTCTAGTATTGCAATTAGATTCTAAACAAGCAAGTCTGTGCTAGAAAGAAAAATATAGAAATAAAGTTGAGTTTATTATTGTATAAATAATATATGGCAGGCTTGAGACTATACATTCATTAATTAAATATTGCAATATTAACCCCATTAATATGTCTCTCTTATTATTGGATTTGCTTAGACAAACTTTTCTTTCAGTTTCTTCACTCAATGAGCTCTTTTAACCCTTCCACTTTTTCCTTTATCATTTTAATAACTTCCAAACTTTATGGCAATGCTTGACGCAGTCAATGAGTAGTCACAAAAAAAAAAAGAAAGAAACATTGACAAGCAAAAAACTAAACATTGACAAGCGTCAAAAACTTAACGCTCTCAAATGTTTGTTCACTGTTTGCGCAACTACTTCGACACTTAGTCCAAACAATGGTAGCACTTTTCACTTCCCTTAATTGTGTTTTTCATCAACAGTCTATCCTCTTTTAGTTTTCAACATTAAGTTGTCCTTGTTTTTGTATTTTTTTTTAAGTCCTTTTGCGTACTACCCGTCAAACTAAACACTTGCCTGAACCGCACTTGAGAATTCATTACCAACAATTGTGACAAGCAAGCCATAAAAAAAGGAGTAAAAATGTGCTCGCGCATCCACGACTAACAATGAAGTGCAATTAAAAGTTTGTGCAGTGCAGGCAGTTGTAGGGTGCAAGGAAAAAACGTATTTAAAAAGTAGCAACATAAGCGCAGTAAAAAGTTTGCAAAAAATAGTAGTTAAACTTTTACTGCCACGTCAAGGCGCGAAAAAAAAAATCGTTGCTGCTGTTGCACATGCAGAGTAACAAAAATACAGCCAGCCAGTCACGCAAGGAAGACAAACAGACATACAGACAGACAGACAGAAAAACGCACAAGCAGCGACACAGCACACAAAACAGTAGAGCTTAAGGCGCTCCCGTTTTTCAAGGTGTCAATTTCGATTGTCATCATTGTGGTGTTACCGCGGTCACCGCGCACCGACTGCTGCGTTCCGCATCTTTAAAGCTGTCAAGTCATTGCGTCATGCTGTGTCAGACGCGTTTCGCAAGGAAAAAGTTTTCGCATGATTTTTTTTTTTCCAATATTATTTTTCTTATGTTTCTATTCCCTTTTCGGCAATTCTCTTTGTTGTTGTTGTTGTTCTATCTAATTGATTCTTAAAGAATTTGAACACGCTTGTCATGCAGTCGTGCGACGAATGCATTTTGAACGCTTTTATGCCTGACTGCATGATTTTCGTGCCACTTACGTTGAGTTGCCGCATTTTAGTCGCTAGAGTGCGTTAGCGGACATTCGATTTCATTGTCTGTCTGTCAAAGTGGCAGCTTAGTCGAAAGTGAGTTTAGCAGCGCGCCAAGAATTGAAGGCGAAAAAGTTGAAATATACATTAAATATGATGCAAACTATATTAGCAGCAGTGAAAAAATAAATATCAGCAAACATTTATTTTTATTTAGAAAATGTATTTTCTTAAGACTAGAGAGCAAATTTTGTGCGTTTTTAAATTTATAAGAGAAACAGCACATTCTATCCGAAGTTTTGAAATGCTTTAAGCATGCATTTTCATGCAAACTGCATCTTTCATGCTTCCTAACATAAGGAATTCATATTCAAATTCATATGCATATTCATATTCATATTCATATTCATATTCATATTCATATTCATATTCATATTCATATTCATATTCATATTCATATTCATATTCATATTCATATTCATATTCATATTCATATTCATATTCATATTCATATTCATATTCATATTCATATTCATATTCATATTCATATTCATATTCATATTCATATTCATATTCATATTCATATTCATATTCATATTCATATTCATATTCATATTCATATTCATATTCATATTCATATTCATATTCATATTCATA
The DNA here is from genome assembly GCA_914767935.1 of Coremacera marginata. Lineage (NCBI taxonomy): Eukaryota > Metazoa > Arthropoda > Insecta > Diptera > Sciomyzidae > Coremacera > Coremacera marginata. Next base: position 140,779,440 of record OU612047.1, on the reverse strand, counting down.
TTCATATTCATATTCATATTCATATTCATATTCATATTCATATTCATATTCATATTCATATTCATATTCATATTCATATTCATATTCATATTCATATTCATATTCATATTCATAATGGATGCAGTTAAGATGCTTCTACTGTTGCGGACATAGAGCACAAAAAAGAAAATGAAGCTTCATACAAAGAAAAATGTGTCTCATGAATGTTTCAGCGGTACTTTGCCTGACTCGAAAGTGAAACTTATGCCCGTAAAAGTGAAGATTTGTAGAGGTAATAAACGCTTTAATACAGAGTATGCCGATCTCACAATTTAACTTCCAACAAGTTCTATTCCCACATCGATATAATTTCTAAGAAACTTGTGAATACAGTTTCGAAATTCTCTTCCTCCCTTTAGCTTTGATAGCACTTGCAAAGTTAAGTCTTAAAATTTTTTGAGCTAGATTGTGTTCCTGAAAGCACTCTTACAAGGATCCTCTCTGAACTTGTGAGCGGAAATATTATTCTCCTTCGATAGTACTTCCAAAGTACTTGTAAAAGCAAGTTAATTCAATACTTTCCTTTCCACTTTACATTCTTTTGCACTGGAAAAGAAAAACGATCATCAATTTGAGCTTGAAGTATCATCATTGTCACAATTTTTCATATAGAACAAAAAACCCCCAAGAGGTGTCATATCAATTTGCAATGACTATAAGCTTTTTTTTATATCAATTCTTCTGTTTTTAGATCATTTTCCGGTAATATGTTGTCAGATCAAACTTATTAGTAAAATGATATAAGACCGAAGCAGGGTACAGAAGCTAAAATACCCCCCTGCGACCGGATTGAAGTATATTCGAAGTCCTTAGCCGCCTATAAAATATTTATGTATTTTCTGCAAAAATATTTGTGTCATTCATACGCTTTATTTTATTTTACCCTTAGCTGCTACATAGAGTAGTTTGTTAACCCAGTCTTGTTCGTCAATCCAAATTTTTTTTTAATTTTTTTAAGGCTTCGTATTTTTTTAATAAATATTTGGTGTTAGGATTAATGGACCATCAGAACTTTAAGGTATATATCAAACAAAGTTCATATATTTTGGTACGTCAGAAACCCAATTTCAATTTTATAGAGCGATGCTTTTCGTTAGAGTAGCAAACTACCCCAGTGTCGCATAAACGTTGCTGCCCTTTTTTAGTCACGCCCAGGTTTTGCATGTTGCTTGGAACAATTCCCATTAACTCTTATGCCAAATATTAACAGTACGTTCAAAAGGTCCATAGGATGACACATAGATGGCGTTACTTAATTTTTTCCATATGATTTTTATTTAGTACCAACCTCCAAACGATATGTATAAAAATTTGAGAACAATCTGACAATTGATTCGTGAGTTATAGCATTTTGTGCAATTATTGAAAAAAAAATGGAAATATGTGAATTTCGAGCTTTGATAAAGCATTGCTTTTTGATGAAAAAATATACAGTGGAAACCAAACAATGACTTGATAAACATTCTCCGGACTCTGCTCCATCGAGGCAAATGGCAGAAAAGTGGATTGCTGAATTTAAACGTGGTCGTACCAGCACAAATGATGCAGAGCGCAGTGGACGCCTAAATCAGACTGTTATTCCGCAAAACATCAAAAAAATCCACAAATTGGTTATGAACGATAGCAAATTGAAGGCGCACGAGCTAGCTGACATTGTAAAGATATCAGATGGTATTGTTTTTACCATCTTACACTAACAAAGTGCAAAGTCTGTGCAAAGTGGGTGCCGCGTGAACTCACAGTCGACCAAAAACAACAACAATGCTTCAGAGGAGTGATTGGCGCTGTTAAGCCGCAATAAAATCGAATTCTATCGTCGATATGTGACAATGGATGAAACATGGCTTCACTATTACACACCAGAATCCAAAAGACAGTCAGCTGAGTGGACAGCAGTCGACGAACCGAATCCAAAACGAGCAAAGATCCAACAGTCGGCTTGTAAGGTGATAACTGTGCACATTTGGATCGATTGAAGGCTGAAATCGCCAAGAAACGGCCACATTTGCAAAAGAAAAAAAGTGTTGTTTCACCAAGACAATGCACAGTGTCACAAATCAATGAAAACGATGGCAAAATTGATTGAATTGGGCTTCGAATTGCTTACCCACCAACCGTATTCTCCAGATTTAGCCCCCAGCGACTTTTTCCTGTTTTCAGATCTCAAGAGAATGCTTGCTGGAAAGATATTGAAGTCCAATGATGAATTAATCGCTGAAACTGCAGCCTATTTTGACGAGAAAGAGAAATCGTACTATAAAAGTGGTATCGAAAAGTTGGAAAATCGCTATACTCGCTGTATCGCTCTTGAAGGTAACTATGTTGAATAATATAATCGAGTTTTATCAAAATTTTGTTTTTTTCTCACTTATCCTACTGACTTATTGAATGACCTGTTGCACTCTAAACAATTTCTGTTGAATTTTACGTAGATAATCGTCGGCAACGCTTTTACGACTGAAAGTGTCTAAATTTAGATCATGCATCACATGCACATTCTTAAACATTTTTTGTTGAATAACACACAAAGAATGCTTAACGATTTACACACTGATGTGTAAAAATTGAAACTCACTTATGTTTATTTTAAAAAAAAAATGTTTAAATGTATACATATGTAAATTTAGGTTGCCTCATTTGGAAAAACGTTGCCGACGATTGGAAGTTAAGAAGTATTTATACAGGGCTCGAGAAAATTTTTGCTTCTAGAACTAACAAATTTTTTCAAAATTAGAAAACGTTAAAATTATAATAAAAACAACTTTTAGTGGGCGGGTGGGAGGGGGGAGGGGTTTTGAGTTAAATTTTTTTTAACTCTAAAATTATTTTAAAAGGTTGGGTCATTTTTAATTTAACAAAAAATTTTTTTTTTATAAATAATATGGACGATACGTTTTGCTTCAAAAAGACAAATTATTGATAAATATGCTTTCCCGAACGTCGAATAAATTTTTTTCATGATTTTACAATGAGTTAGTTAGTTTTATGAGTTACGATGAGTAATAGACATAATTTTTGTTGAATGATCACAAAAATAATTAAGAAAAAAAAAATTTAGTTCAAATAAAATTATTAGTCCTGCGACTAATATTTCGCTAGCTACGCCCTGATTTATATATTTTTTAAAATTCCTTCCTTTTTACACAAATCTTCTAGAAAATTTTGTTTCTGCTGTTAAGAACGAGTTTAAAGTTTCCATGTGAAACATTATATTCGAAGCAAGCTGAAAAACGAAAAGTATTTCGATTAAATTGAAATTCACAACATAGTGATGTTTTACTCGTAGATCGGCTGAAGCTGAGGTAAGACCCAAAACCCTTTTCACTTGGATGGTACACTTTGAGCAAAACCATGCTCATCCCGCTAACATATATGAATTTGAACATAAACCGCCACCGGGAACTATGTGCAGGCAGCACTGGGTTAAAAAATTAACAATTCACAAAAGTTGACAGAGCCAAAAACAAACAGGTTAACTTTTGTGAGTCTCTACTGTATTTTGATATCTTCTTTATATTTTTTTTTTATTCTTACTTCATATCCTGAATTATATACTCATCTTAATGATTTATATTTCAATAAATATTAAAGAAAGTTTTTGCAAAAATTTTCAACAATTAAGTGCAACAAAAGCTATCTATAAAAACTTGCAAAATTAATATGTTTAAAAACTGCAGCACTTCCGTTTGGAAATAATTTGTTGACTCTAAGGATAATATTTATAGAACGTGTGTTCTTGTAGGTACAAAGCTGGTTGTTATTCGTGTGCCAAACATTTGCATTTTGCCGCAAACTTTATTTGCAGGTGAAACGTAACGTAACGCAGAGCAACTTCAACAGTTAGGTTCAAAAACAAGCCAAAGAAAGATAAGCAAATTTATTTAAACGCAGCTTGCGCTACCTAACTGGATCTTCTCCAGCCATGAGCCACAGTTCTAAAAATGTGCAAATTAGCAGAAAGCTAAAAGTTAGCACCACACAGACACACACACACACTCACCTAAAACACTAGCTGCGTTTAACATATGCAAATGCTAAGAAAGCAAGCAGCAATGTATTTTTTTTAACGTAATTCACGCGCTTAATTTTTCATGCTAGTAAAAGTCAACGTTTCTGCGGCACGTACACACACACACTTACACATACAATCACATACATTTACACACACTCGTAAACTTATGCTCTCACATCTGCATCTCAAAACAAGCTGAAGCACAACTTTATAAGCTCGTTCAAATTCAAATGCAGCTACTCGTCGCTACCCGCCATGTTTATTCAATGAATTTGCAATTTTTGCCAAAAACTTCTGTGCATATCCTTCCGCACCAACGAATGTGGGCAGCATTTATGTGGGCGTGGCTTGTGGGCTTGATGAATTTGAAGCGCGCAAAATTAAACAAATGAAAATTTTTGGGTTTTTGTTAGATGTGTGCTGTTATTATGGTGATTTTTGTTGTGGTTGTTGTTGTGGTTGCTGTTGGCCAAACGTCACAACCGGAAGTTATTTTAACCGTATGTTTGCTTATCTTTGGCAAATGAAATTTTATTACATGACTTCCAATGACGCCGTAATTTCGGTGCACCATAACTTTTTGCAGTGCACTGCAAATAACTGTAGTTTTGAACAGAAACAACAAAATACTTTGTTTTTGTTTTTACTTTACAATAACACGCAAAAGTTAAGCTTTGACTATACCTCAGCTGTGGCTGTTTAGCAATGATTTCAGTTTTTGTGCAAAGCTAAAAAAGGGGGAGAAACTTTCATAGCTTGATTTACGTTTAACGGGCGCTTAAGAAAACTTTGGGTGCATTGACCTTGACAAAGTCGTCAATGCAATATATATGTTTTGCACTTACAAAAACTTTGCAACAATTTAAAGAAATTTGACACACAACTGTTGCTATATCTTAAAGCTTTGGCATAAATGAAATATTTCAATGTTTTTTTTTTTAGAATAGAAATTTTATAAAAAAATACCTACTCTGCTCTACTAATTTTTTCGATCTCTTGTTTGGAATCTCAACAACAAAAGCTGCAAAACATCAACAGCTGTTCCGAGCCAAGTTTGTTAACTAATCAATTATATTGTATAACTTTGCTTAGAATATAGCACAGAATGTGGCTCATTCAGCACAACTGATATTGACAGGAGACAGTCTGATATACAGAAAGAGAGCAAACAGAGTGCAACATGAGAGTGCTACGCTGACATAAGCTGACGTTTGTTAAACGTAAATGTTATTTTGCAAAACAAATACAATTATGACAAGCAAATATAAACAGAAACATTACAACAACAATTAAAACAACAACAAAAACTACAGTACATGCAAAAATACACAGCTTGTTTTCACAAATGCACCTACTGCAACTCATGCCAGTGCAAACAAGATGAGTGACTTAATGTCTGTCATACACGTTAATGTTAAACAGTTATGCATCGCAACATACACACACATATATGATTTGTACACATATGTGTATGTCTGCATTGTATAATGTATATTTCTGCAGTGTTCTAATTACATATATGACATGCCGACTGACAGATATACTTCCAGCTTAATTTGTGTTGCATTTATTTGATTGTTTTCTACGTTAAACGTGATGTTATAACATGTTGCACTATGTTTACATTGTACATAGTAGTAGTTTGTTCTTACTTAAATTTTAGATAATTTTGATAAAAATTTACGTTCACTTAAAATTCGACATGAAATTTATGAGAATTAACAACGCTTTTTATAATGATGACAAATTTCTTCCATAGAAAAAGATAGCCCTGAAATTTTTATTCAAAGTGACCTTTAGAAAAATTTTCCAAAAAATACTTTTCCAGAATATTTCAACATACTACAAATTTTTTTAAGGTTTTCAACCATCCTTTTAAAATATTCTACTGATCATGTTCACATTATTAAGCTGTTAAAAAAGATTGGTTGGGTTATTTTTGAGGCATAAGCTTCTTCGCTAAAGAAGTTATTTACGGGAGTGAAGTGAATAATATGAAATTTGAAAATTGAAGCGTTGGTTACGAAATTTACAAGCGTCAGTTACGATTTTTTTTTATGCATCAACTTTGTATTTGTGCTAAGCGCAAAAACAAACACATGTACAGCAACAACAGAAGCCACTCATGATGGTCAGAACATTTTCAAAACAGCTTAAACAACAAACAAATGGTAGAAAAGTAGATTGCTGAATTTAAACGTGGTCGTACCAGCACAAATGATGCAGAGCGCAGTGGACGCTCAAATCAGACAGTTATTCCACAAAAAATTAAAAAAATCCACAAATTGGTTATGAACGATCGCAAATTGAAGCTGCACGAGCTAGCTGACATTGTAAAGATATTAGATGGTAGTTTTTTTACCATTTTACACAAACATTTGGGTATGCGAAAGCTCTGTGCAAAGTGGGTGCCGCGTGAGCTCAAAAACAACAACGAACTGATGCTTCAGAGGAGTGTTTGGCGCTGTTAAGCCACAATAAAATCGAATTCTATCGTCGATATGTGACAATGGATGAAACATGGCTTCACTATTACACACCAGAATTCAAAAGACAGTCAGCTGAGTGGACAGCAGTCGACTAACCGAATCCAAAGCGAGCAAAGACCCAACAGTCGGCTTGTAAGGTAATGGCGTCTGTAATTTGGGATGCGAAAGGAATAATATTCATCGACTATCTCCAAAAAGGAACCACCATTAACAGCGAATATTACTGTGCACTTCTGGATCAAATTGAAGGCTGAAATCGCCTAGAAACGGCCACATTTGCAAAAGAAAAAAATGTTATTTCACAAAGACAGTGCACCGTGTGACAAATCGATGAAAACGATGGCAAAATTTAATGAATTGGGCTTCGAGTTGCTTATCCATCCACCGTTTTCTCCAGATTTAGCCTCCAGCGTCTTTTTCCTGTTTTCAGATCTCAAAAGAATGCTTGCTGGAAAGAAATTCAAGTCCAATGATGAGGTAATTGCTGAAACTGGGGCCTATTTTGACGAGAAAGAGAAATCATACTATAAAAGTTATAGCAAAAAGTTGGAAAATCGCTATACTCTTTGTATCGCTCTCGAAGGCAACTACGTTGAATAATATAATCGAGTTTTATCAAAATTTTGTTTTTTTCTTACTTATCCTACGGACTTATTGAATGACCTGATAGGACCTCTATATGCAGAATTGGTCTATAAAAGAAAGGCATTTTTTTCTAGTTTAACGATATATATCGACAATTAAAAGAAATTATTTCTCTAATTGTGATTATTTGGTTATGAAAATGTGAATGATTTTCATACTTCCGTAGAAGATTTTCAGAATAAATTAGCTGCTTTCCTTTGATTTCATGATATATTTTCACGTTATTTTCACATTTTTGAAGGCATCAGACTTGATAAAAAAAAACAAATGTACTGATCACAATACATTTTTATAACATTGATGGTTATTTCAATTCATACCTTGGAAGTTTTTATTTATTTCAGAAATATTTTTCCTGTGATTCTATAAAAATAGCTTGTTTTCAGCGAAATTATTCTCTGAGTTAAAAAGTTTTCTCTGAGTGAGAAAAATTAATTCAAATGGAATAAAAAATTTTAACACAATAACGCTTAGTTTTTATATTAATTATTTCACACTTCTGGTGTCAATTTGAAGAAAAATATGTACTTCATTTTTAGAAAATCGTCCATGGCGCTAAATGAAGCCCAATTTTCTAACGATTGGGTGCTATTTTTCTATATATTCTGCAAAATTTTTTTTTTGAATGTAGCATTACACAAAATGTCCTCCATTTCAAACCTTTTATAATTAAATCTTCAAATAAGTCAAAATCAAAAATCAAGCGCCAATTAAGCGCTTTCTAAGCCTCTCAACCTGTTTCAAAAGTAGTTCCTAGCAACTTCTAAGCTCTCAATTGTTATAGTCGTTTGTCCAAAATCTTTTCATCGTCAAATTAAATGCTTTTGTAACTCCAAATATTATCTTTCAATTATCTCTAAATTGAAAATTTAATAAATGGGAAAAATTTTTGAGTTAACTTAAAATAGCAGCCATTTAATTTTCCAGACAATTTCAACAAACTTAAACATACTTCGACACAATCGACAATCAACGCACAACCCAACCATATCAAATGTACCACAAATATTACCAGCAAATTTCTATCAATATCAATATCAATATCAATGAAAAATTTGCACAATTTTCACTTTTACTGTTTACCGTTAGAACAACCCCAACAATTTTCAACACTCACAGCGTATCATTTTTACCCTCGCTTAAGTTTAGAAAAAAAAAGCAAAAATAATTTTCTACATTTAATATAAAAACAAACATAAAGTTGCCACCCAGCGTAAAAGGAAGCAACGAGTACTATTGTCACGCCCAATCCAATTATTTTTAGTGGGAGTTTTGCTTGTAAATTGATAAAAATTAAATGACAAAAGACAAAACTGAGCATAACTAGCTAGCTGCACAATGCATAAAGGGGAGAGGGCAAAATAAACAAAGAATTTTTGAGGCGTAGGGAGGGGGGCAGAGGGGAGGGTTGAAGGTGCAAAGAGCACAGCAATAGCAAAGCATGCCATGCCGCAAAAGCAGGGAATACGCAGAAAATAAGCAATTTTCGTTACACTTAAATGAAAATTGAATTTCACTTTTATTTCATTTAAGGTCGTTGCTGTGGTTGGCAACACTTGGCGTTGAAATATTTTTAGAAGAGTGGCGCTTGAAGGCGGTGTGTGTGCGTGTGTGTGTATATGTGGTTAATGTTACGCTGTAGGAATTTGTAGTAAGTGAAGGAATTTATCATAATACTGCTTAAATTCATTTCAATAACTCGAAAAAAAAACAATCTAAATTTTTGATGTTATTATTAAAGCTATATTAAAGATTTACAAAAAACGAAAAGTCAATAGTTTTTAGATACAACGCTTTTATTTTTCTCTCTACCCGCTTAAATGGTGTTCAAAATTTATTCATAAACGAGTCAGGCGCACACTTGAAGTTTTTTGAGTGTACTCAAAACTGTTTCAATTATAGCTCTGTAGCTACCCTATAGGAACAAACTAACTTGTTTTTAAAATCAACTAATTAAAAAACTAATTTAAAATAAACTAGTATATGAACTACTTTGAATTATATTAAGGCGGCATCCTCTCAATTCTAAATAGTTTAGATTGCATTATATATGAAGTAATTGAAATACTACTTAAAACAAGTGGTTGATAAACTACTTTGAATTACATGACATGTTTTAATTGCATATTTTTATTAGATTACAAGTTTATACATATTTAACCATGTTATTTCATCAACTATTATTAACTTTAGGCCATCAGTAATAGTTTTCAATTGGTTATTTTAAAGTAATTAAAAAAATAATTTAAATATAACTAATTAAACAAGTAGTTGAAAATATATGCAAACGAAACTCAATTGACTTATTTAGCGGACATCACCATACAAAATAAGTAAGTTTGTTCTATGGAAAAAAGTCAGAATTTCAACTAGTTGTGGTTGACAAAAAACTACTGTTGATAACTACTTTTAAATTAGTTGATTTTCCTGCAGGGTACTTGCTTGAAATCTTTGCCAGCTTGGCAAACACTGCCTCAAACTAAAATCATAAAATATTGTGTACATGCCACAAACTACTACACTCATACTTATGATCTTCTCTTTTGTCACACCACCCACCAACTTCAGCCTAACTTATATAATTCAGGCTCATTTTACTGCGTCCAAATATCAGCAGCTCCTCATTTTGTGGCAGCTAAACAAACAATGTTTTCCATTAAAGTGTCATCATAACACATGCATTAAGCTCACTCTTGTTTTTGTAGTAGTTGAACTTTGTTGTTGTTCTTATAATGATAGCTGCTTTTGTAGTTGTAGTGGTGCTTATGTTAGTAATAATAAACTACTTTGTTATGTTTGCATTGACACAAATTTAAAATTCAAACGGATGCTGCAAAAAAAAAAAAAAAATAAATAGGTAGAAGAAAACTTTAATGGGGGAATAGAGAAGAAAGCTTTTACAGGCTGCAAACAGGATACTGTGAAAAATCTTAAAAGCTTTAGGGTATAAATGGAAAATTGAACTATTTTTAATATTAAAGCATCTCATTTAATACATGTTAGCAATTCTTAAGGAAGAGGAAATGTTTAACGATATCTAACCATGAACTTTAATCGTTTTATTTTAGTAGTTTTAATACATTCGGAATTAGTAAACGAAAATAAACGCTAACATAGCGTAAGCTAAGATACTGTAACTTACTACATTAACGTTGTATAGCGTAGACGACTTTACTCACATCTGTAGCGTTCGGGTTTATGTACTTGAACGCAAATGCAGCAATATATTTCGATAGCTTAAGAAACCATTACAAACATTATCATTTCGTAGCGTAACCCTATTGGAACAAACTAACTTGTTTTTAAAAACAACTAATTAAAAAACTAGTTTAAAATAAACCAGTATATGAACTACTTTTAATTATATTAAGGCGGCAACTACTCTGATGTTGACATGTTTTAATTGCAAATTTTTATTAGATTACAAGTTTGTATATATTTAACCATGTTATTTCATCAAATATTATTAACTTTAGGCCATCAGTAATAATTTTCAATTAGTTATTTAAAAGCAATAAAAAAAATAATTTAAATGTAACTAATTTAACAAGTAGTTGAAAATATATGCAGACGAAAGTCAATTAACTTATTTAGCGGACATCACCATACAAAATAAGTTAGTTCGTTCTATGGAAAAAAGTCAGAATTTCAACTAGTTGTGGTTGACAGAAAACTTTGATTTTCCTACAGGGAAGCTACTCTAAAATGTGTATGTGTATGTGTAGCGGTTTCTTGAAAGACAAGAAGAGCATAGAGCTAACACTTTTATCGTTTTAATTATTGAGAAATTATTGTGAACAATATGGAGAACGATAAGTTTTCGATAATTTTAACGTCTTAATTAAAGAAATATTATCTTTAGCTATCGAACATTCATGTTCAAATCGTCGATACAATCCATGGAATGATAGTGATGGAAAAATAAAAGTGCGTGCTGTGACTGAGGCTGTAGGCATCTTAAATCAGCGGGTATATCACACTTTATATAAATATCAGCAGGACCTAGGGGGCCGCGGCTTCGCCACGTTTTCTCTTATCAATAAAGACGCTAACCAATGCGTTAATACGTAAATATATTAGACCATTTTTTGCCACAATTTTGAAATCAATTATAAATTTTACTTTAAGTTTTTTGATAAAAAAAATATTAGCGTGTAAGATTGATTCTTTTAAATGCAACTATGCAATAATTTACAACAGAAATCTGAAGTAGCAATTTTTATAAATAATAACAGTTTCATTGGAAAATTTAGTGCTAAAAAAATGGCATATATTTATTGTCCGAAATTAAAAATAGAAGGCAAAGTAAGAAGGTAAATTATAGAGTTTATGTAAGAAATAAAAAATGAGTAAATTTGAGATAAAACGAGTATATTCATATATGTGGGCCTAGGAAAAAATGCTTCTGGCAGACCTGCAGCATTGAAGTTTTTCAAACTTTTGAATTTATAAGTATATACACTGGCGATCAAAACTGAGTGGATGTTTCATAATTTAACATTCATCAGCCTGCCAATTATTTAATATTAAAGAAAAAGTAATAAAAATTTCACTATTTATTCTTTAGAGTGTTTACAACAAAACTTTGTTTTCAGAACAATTTATGGAAAACAAAATCAAAAATTACAACAACAAAACTTAAAAATGCGGCATTCACTCAGTTTTGAACTTTTCGATCAGCATCAAAGGAACACTTGTTTGTGTTCGTTACAACGGTTACTTTTATAAGTATTCGCTTCTGATCTATTCAGTTATAGCTTTTAACATATTGAGTCAACTTTTATATATGCAAAAATATTCTGTGAGGAGTGATATCGAAAACAGTGTTGTTGCGATGGAAAAAAATGGGTTTTCATCTCGGAAAATTTGAATAGAACTTAAAATAAGTCAAAGTATTGTCATTGCTGTGAAAAAAAAGAAAGCAAATTGCTTCTACACCTAACTTGGTGGTCGGCCAAAACTACTGTCGAACTCAGACGCACGTCTGAATGGAAAAGAATGAAAAATGATTCAAAGAATGATTGCGAAACACCATATTTAGCGACTAAATCACTAAACAAAGATGTTAGTGCATCAATAGCCTGCCAGGCTTTGCACAGAATAAGGCTTTCAGTAATGTAAAGGCACGGTTGAAGTTCAGCAGAATCTATTGGAATTGGACTGTGGAGGACTGGAAACGTGCCATATGGTCTGATGAAACAAAAATTAACCGTTTACAGTCGGATGGTAAACAATATTACTGGGCACATAAGCATGAAAGAATAAAAAAACATCTTGTGAAGCAAACCGTAAGACATGGTGGTGGCAGCTTGATGGTATGGGGTTGCTTTACGTGGTGGCATGTTTGGCCTCTTGTGAAAATTTATGGTATAATGAAGATGGAAGGTTACCTTGATATTTTAAGAACCCATTTATGGGAATTTGTGAACTTTTACACGTATCCAGAAGAGGAAATAGAATTCCAACAGGATGGAGATCCAAAACATACATCCAAAATTGTCAAAAAATGGTTATTCCAGCAACTGAAGTGACCAGCACAAAGCCCTGATCCGAACCCCATTGAAAATTTGTGGACTATAGGCGTCCAAATTTGTGAAAAGGCGTTTAAGTATGTACAAAAGAGCTGCCCCAAATATGACGGAGTTATTACGTCGGGTTCAGGTCGAATTGAGCAATATCCCTAGAGAGATCATTGAAAATTTGCCAAGGCGCATTCAAGGAGTCATAAAAAATAAAGGGCTTTGGACAAAGAACTGATATTAGTCTACTGGTGTTCTTTTGAAGCTGGTCGAAAAGTGCAAAACTGAGTGAGTGCCGCATTTTTAAGTTCTGTTGTTGTAATTTTTGATTTTGTTTTACATGTATTGTTCTTGGAATAGAGTTTTGTTGTTAAGACTTTAAAGAATAAATGGTGAAATTTTTATTAAGTTTTGCTTAATATTAATGAATTGGCAGGCTGATGAATGCTGAATTACGAAACATCCACTCAGTTTTGATCGCCAGTGTAAGTTTTAGTTTTAGTAAATTTTGAAAATATAAGGATTTTTTCAATAAATAAGTCTATGGAGGAAAATACAGATTTTTGCATTGAGATAGTTTAGAATATACTGCAGCCAAGATAACTGTGTATTGAAATAAAATCAAACCTTCGTATACCGTAAACATATCTAGCTGAGTTGTTATATGCCACTTATAACTTATGTGATAACCTCGAATAGAGCTTGCTATAAACAACTTCGTAGTAGGTTATTATGGGCACGATTAATTGTACTATCAATCTTCTTCTCGTTTCTGTAGGAATAAATCATGCAGTTTTCCTTAGGTTTCTTAATGAATAATTTACTTTACTAACCACACTGTTGATATGGTCTTCGCACGTGAGTAAAGAGTTCATAATAAGGCCGAGACTAGTTACTTTGCTAATAAGACTAAGTTAAGTTCCATTAAGGAAGATAGGAGGCAGTTCAGTATATGGATATTTATATTTCATAACAGGTAACATATGAGATTTTTTGGGGTTTAAGCCCGGGCTTTTCTTTGTCCCATTTGGTAATTTCAATAGCAGGTCATCGTTTACTCTAGCACATAAATCTCTTCAATGAGACCTGAAGGTCGAGAAAGATACAGTTGCAAGTCATCTGCATGCGAGTGCATTGAGACATCTTTACATATCGTAAAAATTTCGTTTAAAAATTTCGTTTGTAAATACGATCGGCCAAAGTACTGATCCTTAATGGTACTCCACTATTAATTTACCTGATCCCTGAAAATATATTCTACATTTTAACTCTCTGCGTCCTTCCTTCTCAGTAACTTATCAGAAGTTTTACAGCAGTATCTGAAAAGTTGAACAACATTTCTAAATTTCTACAGAGCAAGAGGTGACCGGACACTGTCGAACGCTTTCGAGAAATCAAACAAACATACTAAGGTGATCTGTCCCTTGTCAAAAGGAGTTCTTATATCATTCAGAATTTTTACAATTGCAGTTCATGACGAAATCCAGAGTGCAAGGAAGAGAGTAAATTTTGTTTAAGTAGATATTTAGAAATTTGTTCCGCCATTAGGAATTCAAGAACTTTTGAAATTGAGTATAGCAGACTTATGGGTCGAAAATCCCTTGGGATGGCAGCTGTTGGTTTTTACCTATTGGAATTATTGACGAAATGCTCCAGATGGAAAGAAATTTAGAACTTGGAAATTTAACACGTTATTTGAGATGGCAAAAAATGTGGAAAAAATTATGACATTTAAATATTCATATTTAAACATCATATATGTCGGTCAATTTAACATAACATAACATAACATAACATAACATAACATAACATAACATAACATAACATAACATAACATAACATAACATAACATAACATAACATAACATAACAAAACATAACATAACATAACATAACATAACATAACATAACATAACATAACATCACATAACATAACATAACATAACAAAACATAACATAACATAACATAACATAACATAACATAACATAACATAACATAACATAACATAACATAACATAACATAACATAACATAACATAACATAACATAACATAACATAACATAACATAACATAACATAACATAACATAACATAACATAACATAACATAACATAACATAACATAACATAACATAACATAACATAACATAACATAACATAACATAACATAACATAACATAACATAACATAACATAACATTACATAACATAACATAACATAACATAACATAACATAACATAACATAACATAACATAACATAACATAACATAACATAACATAACATAACATAACATAACATAACATAACATAACATAACATAACATAACATAACATAACATAACATAACATAACATAACATAACATAACATAACATAACATAACATAACATAACATAACATAACATAACATAACATAACATAACATAACATAACATAACATAACATAACATAACATAACATAACATAACATAACAAAACATAACATAACATAACATAACATAACATAACATTACATAACATTACATAACATAACATAACATAACATAACATAACATAACATAACATAACATAACATAACATAACATAACATAACATAACATACCATAACATAACATAACATAACATAACATAACATAACATAACATAACATAACATTACATAACATAACATAACATAACATAACATAACATAACATAACATAACATAACATAAAATAACATAATATAACATAACACAACATAACATAGCATAACATAACATAGCATAACATAACATAACATAACATAACATAACATAACATAACATAACATAACATAACATAACATAACATAACATAACATAACATAATATAACATAATATAAGGTCATTCAATAAGTCCGTACGATAAGTAAGAAAAAAACAAAATATTGATAAAACTCGATTATATTATTCAATATAGTTACCTTCGAGAGCGATACAAGCGAGTATAGCGATTTTCCATCTTTACGATACCACTTTTATAGCACGATTGGAGAATACGATGGGTGGGTAAGCGTTTTCATCGATTTGTGACACGGTGCATTGTCTTGGTGTAACAACACTTTTTTCTTTTGCAAATGTGGCCGTTTCTTGGCGATTTCAGCCTTCAATCGATCCAAAAGTGCACAGTAATAGTCGCTGTCATAATAGTCATTGTTTGGTTTCAACTGTATTTTTTTTTCATCAAAAAGCAATGCTTTATCAAAGCTCGAAATTCGCATATTTCAATTTTTTCCAATAGTTACAATACCTACACAAAATGCTATAACTCACGAATCAATTGTTAGATTGTTGTCAAATTTTTAAACGTATCATTCGAAGGTTGGTACTAATCAAAAAATCATATGGAAATAAATCTAGTAACGCCATCTATGTCATTCTATGGAATTATTGAACGTACGTTAAAAAACACGTTAATATTCACGTAATATAAATCTTATCATATTTCATTAAGATTTTTCAATCTGCTGCAACATAGCTCAGTTGTACTTTATTAAATTGCCAATGCTGGGACATCTTTTAGCAAGTACTAGTAAGTGGAACATTTTATGTGCAGTGTATGCAATATGTAGAACAACCAATTCACAATTCTCTATCTGTTAAGAGATTATTGTGATCTACTGCAACATAGATTTTGTAATACATACTTGATATTGAATCAATATCAGTGCTTAACAGATGGTTTTGGATCAGTACGTAGTGTATTGATCTCCTAATCACAACGATGCGAGTTCGAATCCCAGCGGAAGATTGAAGAAATATATTTAATATATTGAAAATACATTTTCTCCTTATAATAGATGCAAGGAACAAAGATGCATCAGTTTCTAAAAAAAATGCTGTTGACAAATAAAAGTGATGTTTTTGAGATTTTACTCAAGCAAATCACAGAACGAGGCGTAAAATGCTTTGCTTAAAAAAAACGTAATGGCCATTTCAGCCCTTGATAGGACTTTGACCGAGCTTTTTATGCTCAGTTGTGTTCTGCGTGATGTGGAATGTTTGAACGAAAATGATCGAGAACTGGACCTACAAAGTTTTATGCCCACTCCGAACGACTTATGTTCTTAAGAAGCTTTTCATGGCAGTTCTTTAAACTCTGAGGTTTGCCATTGTCTGCAGAGATTTTATTTCAATTGAAAAAACTTTCTGTGTCAGGTGGGAATTGAACCAGAGTTCTCTGGTGTATGGACCACGCTCTCTACCCACTGCGCCGCAACCGCCAGCTTGAATTGTTTTTCGATATTTTTTCTTCTTTCCTTCTTGTTCTCTTTCTAATACTATTATGCTGTTTGTTAAAATCGGACGAATAATTGATTTTTAGCGGTAATTTTATTCAATTCATTTCAAATTCAATTTTAAGCAGATTTTTCGATTTTAAAATAGTCGTAAGTTTTTTATTATGGTGAGCTTTAAACGTTTTTTTTTACTTTATAATGGTACTATAATAAGGTTTTTGGGTAATAAGGTTTTTGTTAAAAAAAAAAAAAAAAAAACAAATTTCGCAAAAACTATTCGCATGAAATTTGAATTTGCCTAATTTTTTTACCTTTTTCCTATCGACTGCACTAATTGGCAATTTTTTCTCGAAGTCGAAGATATATATACAAATTTTTACGGATTTTTATTTTTTACCAATTATAATTTAAATAGCAAATATTTTCTAAGAAAAATGTCGTCTTTTTTTCAATATCGTCATAACTTGTCATAACTTAAAAATACTTCTTCAGGATAAACATTCTAAGATTTTAGCATGCATGCAGGTGTTAAAAAATGAGATAATTTTTCGACTTTTGGGGAATTTTTCGTTAAGTACCTAAATTCAACTAAAAAAAAAACTATATGTTGGCAAACCTGGATTTCAAAAATTTTGTTGAGTAAAAATTAAAAATATTTTCGTAGAATAGTTGAAGGTCTTCCAACTGAGAAGTACATGTTTTGCGATTTTTAATGATTTTTATTTTATTTAACTTCTATGGTTCCTGTACTTTCCGTATGGAGAAGTGGAGCCAAGTGGAGAAGTTGGCACCTTTTTTGGTGTTATTAATATTTCTATACTTATTACTTTCCAATTTTACAAGGAAGTTGACACCGCTTAAAGTAAAAGATCAAAACTACCTTTGGGCTCACTGTTAGCTCAACTCTGATTGATGATTTTTTTATAATAAGTATAATTTTTTTAGTACAGCCAACTTTTTTGTTTTTTAAGATACATTTATGTTATTGGTGTCATTGAGAACAAAATTGAATACATTACCAAATTGATTATAAAAAAAAATTTCATTTATTATGCGAAATTCTGAGAAATTTGCATTCCAAGTTAAAATTTGGTAGTTTGCATTCAAAGTTAAATTAGATCTTTGAACGAGCACAGCTTACGAGAACGGTTACGTCGGTGCTGTTTGTTGATATACCGTTGAAAAGCTGATTTTATTGCCTTTGTAATGAGCAATAGTTTTCGGTAACTTAGTTTTTGTGCTAAAAACAATAAAGTGAATCAAAGTCGTGAAATATTAATTAACCCTGTAGCTCCTAAGAATGTGAAAATAGACACCCCCTACGAAACGATATTTTTCTCAGCTCGACAAAACCTTAACCTCCGTAAATAGTTGCACTCAATTGACATCCTGTATATGAAATTGCTACTCTTATAATTAAATTCTCATTTGGCAAATATGTTGTCTCATATGTTTTCGCAATTATTGTGTATATCTTAAATTTTTTTTGGTAGCAATAAATTAAAATAGCACATTACGCATATGAATTAAAAAATTTTTTAATAAATTTTAATACTTAAGACGCAAATAAAACTCACAAAACAAATTTTGTTGGTGTTTGCGAACTCATGTCATGCTTTTAAGTATAGATCAATATTTGAACGCCTCTTACATTGATTAGAAAAATGTCAACAAAGGCTACAACAACAATAACGCCAATTTTCAAATTAACTAAATAAAGAAAAACAACGAAAAATTAAAACAAAGCCATATGGCGTCAACTTTGTCAATAGTAAACAATCATAAATAGTTAGTTCCCATAAGTTGGCAAAAGCGAAATAATAAAAATAATAAACAATTTTTTAAAGGCAGCCACAAATTCAGGCAACACCTACGAGAACGCAAGCTATATTGACCAAAATAATCAGCTAAAATTTTGTTGACCACATAAATGATTGAAGATGCGGCATCAATCAGCTAGGTAACTGTTGATCTAGCCTAGGCTACAAATAAGCGCTAGAGATGTGAATTTCTTAAATATATTGCTAATCGATAGGAATTTTAATATCACTTTAAATATCATTTAGATCTAAGAAGCTAGAAAATTTCACAATTTTTTTCTGAACATTTTAAAATTTAATTTTTATTTTTCCTTAAAAAAATCGCATATTATTTAAATTACTTTAATAAAATATTTCAAATATATTAAAAAAAATTACTTAAAATTATTAAAAAGATATTTTTAAATTATGTGCCTTTGAAATATTCTTAAATGTTTATATAGCGTCGCAAAAGCTAAACATGAGCACAACGTTTATAGAATACGCCCAACTTGTACTGATCTTAGCTGTCAGTTATGTGTGAATTATGATGATGATCATGATGTTGCTTCATGTGACGTTACTTTTATTTGTTGACCTCGCAGCGTAACCAAAAATAGCTAACAAACATGACCATAAAAATTATTTGTCAGTTCTTATAAAATGTAGAACCTTTAAAACAGCTTAGTTCTGCCCAAACTCTATTGTTCAGATTAAAAAAAAAAAAAAAAAATGTATAAACGGGTTAGACCAAATAAAGCTTACATTATGACAAAATTCTATTATAATTTAAGTTATTTTGTTTTGGTCCGTTATGTTATTATTTTAATGCCTTGTAAATTCTTCAAAAATGTTTTTCTATTCAATTCCTACTCATTGTTATTTTAATTAAATAAACATTTTATTATTTTTAATTTAAAATTTTGTTTGCTATTTTATAAAAAGTTTCTATTGAAAAAAGTTCTGAATTTTTTTATTTTTTATTATTTTTAATTTTCAGCACATTTTGGTTTCTTATTTTTTAAAATTTTTATATAAATAACCAAAAAGTAGTCCCATACTTCTTTTTGTTACTTCCGTATAGTTCCCTTATCTTATATGTATAAGTTTTCAAATATCTCCTCTCAAATCGATATGTTACGGCCTCTCACCACGCCCATCTCTAGTAAGTGTTTACTTTAAGCAAACACATACGTTGTTGTTCTTTCTTAATGGCATATTTATTTAACTATCGACGCCACAATCTAAAGTTTGCACAGAAAACCATTTAAGTACTCAAAAAACATTAAACACTTTGGCGCTAATTTGAGACTCAAGTTAATAATTTGCTGCCTCTGTAGTCGTCATGATTTTGTTTTATAAATGAAAAAAAAAAAACAAGATGAATGTTTCCATGTTGTTCAGTATAGATAACTACACAGTGCAAAGTCCAATATTTCAATTGTTAGACATATCTTAAAGAAATTAGCTCTCATGACATAATTAGATACAACTAATATTGAGTTGGTAAATGTTGCAAATTGGGCCAATATTTATCATTAGATTTTATATGATATGTCAACATAAAGATGTGTCAACATGTAAAATCAGACTGACATATAAGACAGCTCATAAGATTTAAATGATTGACCGTCTTAAACTATCCTGACTATCCGCGTTTACAGCAATACAACGAATTAGAATGGTGAGTTCAAACGATGTAACATGTAACACTGAAACGCAAACATTTTTCCGCACTCACCAGTATGCGTGTTCCATGCTTGTGCATATATAATTCGGCTGGTCGTTATTGTGTGGAGACAAAAAGTGGTCAGATTTAAGTAGGGACCGCGCCCTCCATTTCAAAACAGCCGCATGTACTGCGTAAGGGTTATATTAACTTTGTTACTCCATTTTTAACAGACAGAGCTGGGTCAAAAAGTATCCATTACAATTCAATTCCAATTCCTTGGAATTAAGAAATAGTAATTTGTCATTTCAATTCCTCAGGAATAGAATTGGAAAAAAATTGTCAATTCCATTATAGGAATTGTAATTCGTAATTGAACATCTCAATTCCTCTGGAATGGAATTGGAAAAAATCGTCAATTTCATTACAGGAATTTTAATTGGTATTTGAACAACGTTTAATTTTCTCAGAAATGGAATTGAAAATACATCCATCCATTCCATTACAGGATTTGTAATTGGTAATTGAACATCTCAATTTCTCAGGAATGGAATTGGAAAAAATCTTCAATTCCATTACAGGAGTTGTAATTGGTTATTGAACGTTTCAATTTCTCAGAAATAGAATTGAGAAAAAATCGTCAACTCTGTTACAGGAATTGCAATTGATAATTGAACGTTTCAATTCCTCAGGAATGGAATTGGAAAAAAGTCTTCAATTTTATTACAGGAGTTGTAATTGGTTATTGAACGTTTCAATTTCTCAGAAATAGAATTGAAAAATATCATCCATTCCATTACAGGAATTGTAATTGGTTATTGAACATCTCAACTTCTTAGAAATAAAATTGGAAAAACAATCGTCAATTCCATTACAGGAATTGTAATTGGTAATTGAACATCTCAATTCCTTAGGAATGTAAGTGTAAAAATCGTCAATGCAATAACAGGAATTAGAATTGGTAATTGAACATCTCAATTCCTCAGGAATGGAATTGGAAAAAATTGTTCATTCAATTACAGGAATTGCAATTGGAGATTGGAACTTCAATTACTTTTCACTAACTCAAAACACCTTTATTATTCATTATAAAACTTAATTTGACTCACTTTATATCGTAAAAATTTTTGAAATAAAATTGTTCATTCAAAACGGCGCGGCAGGTATAGGGAAGTATATATATATTTTTGATCAGCATCACACCAGAGTCGATTTAGCCATGCCTGTCTGTCCGTATGTGATCACGATTACAGCCGTAATTCTAAAAGTCGCAACATAAGCTTTACCCGGTGTTGCTCGGGAGTTGATATAAATAATTTTTGAACTCATTCGTCGATTTGAAAAAAACATTTCACAAACTTTGGAAGGAATGATGTGTTCATCTTTCAAACCGGTAACTTCAGTGGATACCGGTTCCACTTCGTTGCTCATCCACTGAAGTGGGCGTATCTATAGGTTGACTACGCTCATGCTTACTACAGTTGCCAACAATAATACGGCAAAGTCTAATACGGCAAAAATCGTTTGAAATATAGCATTTTCATTGATTAGTGGGAGGTAAAAGGTGGCGTGGAAACTCATGTTTAGTTCAGCTACTGACATTAGGTACATGCAAACTAAATTGTCAAATTTAATTCTTTAAGACCAAAATTTTGTGAACTATATTATTTTTATTGATTTGTGGGCGGTAAATGGTAGTGTGACAAAATTAATAAAGCATATGTAGAATGGGTAGACTAACACGACAAAAAAATCCGCAAGCAAATCAGACACTTCTTTCTTGAGTTATGAAATTAGTAACACATTTCACGACTTTGTTTTATATATGTATAAAGATATGCAACACTTGCTTTTCAATAGCATAACTCACTCGCTCTCACGATTTCTGCTTTTATTTTTTCGTACCTAATTCAATATAAGAAAAATACATCGTTTTTAGAGATTAAAAAAAAATGAAATTACCATTTCAGCTCTTGAAAGGGCTTTGACCGAGATTCTTATGATCAATTGTGTTGTGCGTGTTGTGAAATGTTTGAACACAAGTGATCGAGAGCTGGGCCTACAAGTTTCATACCGACTCCGAATGTTCTCAAGAAGCTTTTCATGACAGTTTTTACTCTCTGAGGCTTGCCATTGCCTGCAGAGAGGTGACGGCCGAACGGAAAAATGAATTCAATTGAAAAATCTTTCTGTGTCAGTAGGTAAGTGAACCAGGATTCTCTATCGTATGAGCCACACACTCTACCAACTGTGCCACGGCCGCCACTTTTAGAGATGAAGACTTTTTATTTTTGCGAAAGGACTTGTTTTTGTTGAAGAAAACCTTTCGTATAGCAAATTATTTATGTACCATAGGGAAAATTTCTACAAATTTTTCTCTAAAAATGAGGATTTTTAAGTGCAAGTAAAATACTTATCATTATTAGAGACATGAAATATTTTCATTTCCCATAAGTGAAGAAATATCTCTTCGAATATGGAAAAATCCATTCTAATTGAAAGAAAATTTTATTTGAGAAAAAGAGAAAATTGCTTTTATCGAAAATGGAGAAATGTTTTATTACAAAAAGATAACAGCTTTTCTCTGAGTGTACAACTGGCTCTGTGGCATCACACATCTGCATTTTTTATTGTATTAATCTTGTTGAAGATCAACAAAAACTATAGCAAACGACAAAAACAAATGCTTTAAAAGCTTCATGCTAATTTTACATACATATTAAGAATAACAAAAACAACAACACAAGCAGTTACTAAGAAATATCTTAGTCAAACAATTTATTTCAAGAAAAAACGACACGATTTTAGGTTCGTATATTTTGGCATGAACCATACCAATAACCACAACAGCAATATAAATAGCTACTGAAAAAGCATTTTATGCATAATTTTTCTAATACGAAAATGTGAAATTATTTTTTATAAATTTCGCTATTTTGCGACTTTATTAAAAAAAGTGGTAAAGTTGAAAGTTAAATATTCGTTTTATTCGCCATATAACTGATATTTTGGCGTAAATTTATCTTTAAACGATGAATATTAATAGCTGTAGGTATACTAAAAAAAGTGATCAAAAGTGTCATACAAATAGCGCTGTAAGACGTAATTCTATGTCAAAAGTGGATCCAGTAAAATCTTTTGACAAGAGCAACACTCATTAAAAAAATATTTTATTTAAAATGTAAATAGAGCCAATTTTACGCATCAAAACAAGAAAACGGAAATTACAAAATAAAAAAAAAATATAAAAATAAGTAAAAAATTGTTCTTAACATTTGGCTTGATTTTGTTTCAAGACTTTATTTAGTCTTCTAGACATAGACTCGGCAAGACATTTTCTTTTTCAAATGGAATTCTAACAAATTCTTATTAAAGGTTTTTTTTAAGTCATGCTTGCTGGAAATCGTTTTCTGTCTGACTTTTCTATTAAGTATGGAGACTGTGGCGGATGATCAAGGCTCCTAGGAGTTCGATATTGTAACTATCCCCGCACATATTTAGACGTGTGCTTAGGAACGTTCTCCTGCTCAAAGATCTACTTTTTCGGTAAGGCTAGTTTTCGATACTACGCAGTGGCGGATCTAGAACTGCCCGTTTGGGGGGGAGGGGAAGGGGAAGGAAGAGGGAGGTCGTTAATAAATCAACGAAAATGAAAATGTTTTTTTTTTCATACAATATATAAAAAGAGCGACACAATAATGCAGTGCCAAATTAATAAGCAGTTCCAAATGCAACGACAAGAGCAAATTTTTGCTGCAAATGTAAGAATAAAATTATTGCATTTATAAAACATTTGTTTCTAAACTGTTTTGTTTTAAGAATATTTGAGCGTTTGGGAGGGCTTTAGCCCAATTTACCCCCATGGATCCGAGCCTGATACTACGTGCAACATTTTTCAGTAGAATTTGAAAATAAATTATTTTGTTCATACTAGTTTCAATTAAAACGATAGTGTTTGTATTATATGATACATTTGTCGTTGAACAATTAATTTTGGACTTGGCAATTTTTTTGAGGTTTTTCATTACAAATATTTCAAACTTGCCTTTATCGGTGTATAAAATCCTTTACCAAAAAGCTAGAGCCTCATTTTTGTATTTTTTGTTGAATTACAAACACTTTTTCTTATTCAATTTTGAAATGTATCACTTCTTGCGTGGTACATCCCAGTAGCCTGTCACTTCCGTTTTCCATAAAATAAACATTCCTTATACATAGAACACTTAAAGCAAAAACTTTGACATAAACTTATGTTGACTCTATACTGACAAAAAATTTTTCAATTCAATTTAGGAATTTGTCGATATGAACAATATTTTTCATATTGACGAATTCCTAGGTTGAGTTGGAAGTTTTTTTCAAGGTTTTTTCTTTGTTTTTTCTTGTGATTCAACCCAAAGTATTGGACAAAAATAAACTAAGCATGTTTCAAGTAATGAAGAAAGTTCCAAAAATATTGCAAAAATCCAATACACTGAAAGTTTTTAAGACTTGCAAATAGGTCTTAGTTTTATGAATACATTTTGCTAGTTTTTATTTAACCAGTTTTAGATAACAAAGTAGTGCTGAAAATTAATTTTGCACACTTTTTCTCAAGTTTTTCAAAAATTAAAATCTTCTAAAAGTCAGTCTTTTTAGGCGTGAAGAACGGACAAACAAATAAACATGCAACGAATAACTTTTATATATATTAGTAAGAATTGCTTATATAAATTTAAGCCATAAGTAAAATTTTCCAAATATCTGTTTACAATACATTTTCAAAAAAAGATATACATTTTTTAACACTATTTTATGTATTTGTTTCTCAAAAAACACTTGCCATTGATTCACCCTTTATTAGAGTGAGTGTGCCACGCATTTACTTATTTTGCGATTTTCACGACTTCTGTCAAAACTAGCGGAAATTCACATAAAATTTGTCTAATTTATAAAAAAATAATTCCCATTTATGTTTACCACAACTATTGAAGCTTATTAAATGACTTCCTTTATCTTAATCAAAGCATTTTATGTGAACGTTATACACGTAGTTTGCTGATACAAGCAAAAGAAAAGTCGACCTGCATCACTTCAGACTGCCTTCGCATTAAAGTAAACTTTTTATTATCAATAAAATGGTTAGATGGAAGTTAACAAGTAGTTGGCCGTTTTTGTTACATCAAATATTCATCAAGATCCTTGACGTCAAATTTAGCAGCAGCACATAGTTTTTGGCAATTGTAGGAGGTTAAATACAGAAGCAATAAATGGGAAGAAAAGTTTGAGATTTTATGATTATAGCCAAGAGGTAAAAAAAGGTAGATTTTATTCAATAATATTTAATCAGTGCTAAAATGTAGCACTGTTGAAATTATTTTATTATAAGATTGTTTTTATTAAAAAGCGTACATATACATACCTCAAAATGATTGCTTGAACATTTTTTCATCCAAAGTATTAAACAGTAGACAATAATAGTCTATAGTGTCTATTAAATTTATGACTTATTTGCATAAGAAAAGAAAACTTTTTGTGCACAAGAACATGTAATATAATAACACAAATACAAAGCATCAAAGTCTGACGTAAAAACAGATATAAATAAAAAAAGAAATCAACTATAATAAAAGCCGTAAAAAGCCAGCTGTTGTCATCACCAAAGTTGATTCAATTTCAAAATAAAACATAAGCAGATTTCATGCTAAATTTAAAAACAAAAATTTAGGTGTCTAGTATTAACCTTGACTTTGGTTGACTTTGTTTTGACAAGCTGGAGAAAGGTAAATAAACAATTCAAAATAAACACAAAAATATTTTATGAATACGTAAATAGAATAACGTATGAATATGAATAAATAGTTTTATTAAAAAAAAAAAAAACAAATCATAGATGCCGAACCAAAGCACAAAAGCTTTGAAATGTATTGATTGCCTTATGAAAAGTTGGAAGCCATAAAATTCAATGAGTAACTTTATTGTACTAAGCTGAACTCTTTTCATAACTGTGAACAATAATTAAAGACAATAACGGCAATACAGGCCTGCAAATTCGTAAATTTTTTGCACCTTCTCGGATTTTATTGGACTGAATTAACAAAAAAAAAAAAAAAAAATATAAACAAAAACTATATAACACAATATTTTGAAATAGCCACCCACAGTTTAAAAAAAATTTTTTTAATATAAAGTATATCAATGCCTAACGCCAAACTTCAAAGTCGAAGTCAAAGTCATCATCAATTTGTAAATTTTACTCACATCACTGTAAGTTCATTACCGATATCATGAACTCGGTGGGACTTCATAAATATCTATAAAAACATTTTAACTTATTTAAAAATTTTATAAGCCAAGCAAAACACAAAACTTTCAATAACTCAAGAGTTTACAATTTTATAGTCTAAATTTAGTAGCAGCTGTAACAACTTATTGTGTCTGACGCCCACTAAACTGCTGTTA
Source organism: Coremacera marginata (assembly GCA_914767935.1). Classification (NCBI taxonomy): domain Eukaryota; kingdom Metazoa; phylum Arthropoda; class Insecta; order Diptera; family Sciomyzidae; genus Coremacera; species Coremacera marginata. The sequence goes on along the minus strand of OU612047.1, from coordinate 140,752,573 downwards.
GTTGTGATTTATGACCACAATAATGTACAAAATTCAGGAAAACATTAGAAAATCTCATTTATAAACCATAAAATAATAAACGCCAATAAAAAAAAATAAAATAAAAAAAAAAATCGATAACAACTTTACAGTGGACATGAAAATAAAAGCAGTGTTGGCCAAATGAAAAATAATTTAAAAATAATTAAAACAAAAATGTTTGTTTGTATTTTGTAAAAATAAACAATTGAGAAAAAATAACAACAAAGAAAATTTTAAATAAACAGCTACACAATATTATTGTATGCAGCGTCATGTGGCAATGGCAATTAAGAGATTTTTGTTTAAAAATCTTTTGCAGTGGCTTAAATGGCAAACTAACAACCTGTTGATGGACACAACTTACGTAATTGTTGTTTATTTTTTTTTCAATTTGTTTGGCATAAAGTTGTTTTTGTTTTTCTATTGCTTTCGAAATCAAACATTACTTTGCTTTGTAACAATTTCCTTGCCAAAGATTTGTGCCATCAATATTGACATTGTAGAAATAACAAAGTTTCGTTGTAATTTAAATTGCTGTTTGCTGAAAGCAATAACGGGGCAAAAGAATTTTTTTATTTATTTTCTTTTATAGCGTTGTCCAGATGTTGGCACAGTTTGGGTGACGCGTAAAGCATGATTCTCAATTGACAATATAAACATAGATACGGTCAAAGCTTATACATATCATTGAATGTCAACAAAATGTGGATATTGTGGCCAAATAAATGTGGCAACAAAGATTTAACAATATTTTGATGGTATAAAGGTAAATATATTTAATTTGAGCTGTATAGTCTTAGTCAAATTTATATATATTTGGACAAAAAGTCACTAATTCAATGAAGCAAGTTATTTTTCATAAAAAATGTGGATAATCTTAGAAAGATATTTTCAACACCTGTCCACTGATGCTGTTTGAAGGCATAAAGTATAGCTTCCGTATAGAGAAATTTCCCAAAAAAAAAAATTTTCTGTTTTCCTTGATAGTCGAAGGGATATTTTCGTATTTTCTTTTTACGTCACGTAATAATTTTATAACATTTGTCAACAATGTATGAAGTAAACAAAAATTTGTCTAGATGTTTCAAAACTATTTTCTGACTTAATCCATCGGTTCAAACTTTAATCAGTTTTCTTCCGTATTCTTTTTCAAATTCTTCTTCTGTATCATTGAGAGAAAATCATTACTAACCTAGCTTTACCTTACCAAACCTTACCATACCTTTCCTTAGCTTTCGTAACTTCACCATACCTTGCTTAACTTAATTAACCGTACTGGACCCAGCATTATCTAAACTCACTAGAGCCCGTTAGATCTCATCTTACCTTACCTTACTTTATATTGAATTACCTTACCTTACCTTACTTTACCGTACCATACCTTAACATACTCTAATCTACTCTACCTTACCTTGCCCTACCTCTCCTTACCTTATGTTAAATTACCTTATCTTACCTCTTCTTACCTTATATCTTCTTAACTTACCTTATCGTAACTTACATCTCCATACCATACCTTACCTTCATTTATCTTACCATACCTTAACTGACCTTACTTTACCTTACTTCTCCTTACTTAATCTAACCTTGTCTTGCATTAGCTTACCTCTCTTTACCTTACCCTACCTTCTAACCATACCTTACCTTACCTTACCATGCTTTGTTTTATCTCATCTCATCTCTCATCTCATCTCATCTCATCTCATCTCATCTCATCTCATCTCATCTCATCTCATCTCATCTCATCTCATCTCATCTCATCTCATCTCATCTCATCTCATCTCATCTCATCTCATCTCAACTCATCTCTCATCTCTCATCTCTCATCTCTCATCTCTCATCTCTCATCTCTCATCTCTCATCTCTCATCTCTCATCTCTCATCTCTCATCTCTCATCTCTCATCTCTCATCTCTCATCTCTCATCTCTCATCTCAACTCATCTCTCATCTCTCATCTCTCATCTCTCATCTCAACTCATCTCTCATCTCTCATCTCTCATCTCTCATCTCTCATCTCTCATCTCTCATCTCTCATCTCTCATCTCTCATCTCTCATCTCTCATCTCTCATCTCTCATCTCTCATCTCTCATCTCTCATCTCTCATCTCTCATCTCTCATCTCTCATCTCTCATCTCTCATCTCTCATCTCTCATCTCTCATCTCTCATCTCTCATCTCTCATCTCTCATCTCTCATCTCTCATCTCTCATCTCTTATCTCTCATCTCTCATCTCTCATCTCTCATCTCTTATCTCTTATCTCTTTTCTCTTATCTCTTATCTCTTATCTCTTATCTCTTATCTCTTATCTCTTATCTCTTATCTCTTATCTCTTATCTCTTATCTCTTATCTCTTATCTCTTATCTCTTATCTCTTATCTCTTATCTCTTATCTCTTATCTCTTATCTCTTATCTCTTATCTCTTATCTCTTATCTCTTATCTCTTATCTCTTATCTCTTATCTCTTATCTCTTATCTCTTATCTCTTATCTCTTATCTCTTATCTCTTATCTCTTATCTCTTATCTCTTATCTCTTATCTCTTATCTCTTATCTCTTATCTCTTATCTCTTATCTCTTATCTCTTATCTCTTATCTCTTATCTCTTATCTCTTATCTCTTATCTCTTATCTCTTATCTCTTATCTCTTATCTCTTATCTCTTATCTCTTATCTCTTATCTCTTATCTCTTATCTCTTATCTCTTATCTCTTATCTCTTATCTCTTATCTCTTATCTCTTATCTCTTATCTCTTCTCTCTTATCTCTTATCTCTTATCTCTTATCTTATCTTATCTTATCGTATTTTATAAGATTAAGATTTACTCTATGTTTTACTTTTAGTTTTAGTTTTAATTCAATCTTATTTTAGTTTTAGTTTTAGTTTCAGTTTTAGTTTTAGTTTTAGTTTTAGTTTTAGTTTTAGTTTTAGTTTTAGTTTTAGTTTTAGTTTTAGTTTTAGTTTTAGTTTTAGTTTTAGTTTTAGTTTTAGTTTTAGTTTTAGTTTTAGTTTTAGTTTTAGTTTTAGTTTTAGTTTTAGTTTTAGTTTTAGTTTTAGTTTTAGTTTTAGTTTTAGTTTTAGTTTTAGTTTTAGTTTTAGTTTTAGTTTTAGTTTTAGTTTTAGTTTTAGTTTTAGTTTTAGTTTTAGTTTTAGTTTTAGTTTTAGTTTTAGTTTTAGTTTTAGTTTTAGTTTTAGTTTTAGTTTTAGTTTTAGTTTTAGTTTTAGTTTTAGTTTTAGTTTTAGTTTTAGTTTTAGTTTTAGTTTTAGTTTTAGTTTTAGTTTTAGTTTTAGTTTTAGTTTTAGTTTTAGTTTTAGTTTTAGTTTTAGTTTTAGTTTTAGTTTTAGTTTTAGTTTTAGTTTTAGTTTTAGTTTTAGTTTTAGTTTTAGTTTTGGTCTTAGTTTACATTTTTCTTTTTAGTTTTTGTTTATATATACCTTAAATTTATTTTTACTCTGGTTTTAATTTGTATTTTAATGTATATATTTTCATATAAATTATTTTTTTTATTCTTCAAAGTTTTATTTCAAAGTTCACCTTAAATATTATATATAATGAAATTGATTTAAATTTTTTACATCTATTTGGGTTGTTTTGTGTATTAATATCAAAACCCAAGTTTCACTATTATCTACAATAACTCTAAATATTTTAATTTAATTTTTACGTTTGAGATTAAAAGTCAGTTTATATAAAGAAATTCGAAAAATGTTAATTATATCAAAATATATTGTATGAAGATATTTAATTAATAGTTATTATAAGTCATACCTTGTTTGATAAAAAATATTCTTTTAACGGCGAAATAAGAAACATAAAAACAAAACAATAAATGTTTTATAGCATTAGATACCCGCTTGTTACATTGTCATAACATTGATTGATTGATGCCATAATTGTAAAATTTATGTGCAAATGCAGAAGATATTAACAAAGAAATTTATCGCATGCGATTTAGATAAATGGTAGTATAACAACAATCAATACGCCCAACCCGACTCACACAAACACAAAAAGTAATAAATAAACTTTGCTTAAGTACTGTATTTAAGCACCAGTTACAAAAAATTGAGTAAATTTTCCGGATTCTCATATTTTAATATAGAGAAATTCATAAATGTGTTTTCTACAAAGCATGTCAGTGAAGTGTTCACTTGATGTATTATTTGTTTATATTTTATTTGTTTTCTTGTGTGCTAACGTTTGTTATGGATTTTTGCTGATTTTGGAACATTAATTTATATAGAAGGAAAAAACGGAAACATATCTAATAATTAGTTTTTAATAAATTAGTTTTTTATAATCAATTGCTTATAACCACTATTAAAATGTTTTCATTTATAATCAGATGTGACTACATATCCATTTATGTGTACAGGCTCAATATAACGCTAACTCAATTGATATAATTTGAGCTTCAATTATTAACAATTATTTAATCCAAAAAACATATTCAAGCGCCGCTGGAAATAATGCCAACATATTTAAGCAGCAAAGCAATTATTATTTAAAATGCAATTTATTAACACTGCAATTGATCTCATATTTTTTGAACACAGTTTAAAAAAAAAACCTAATCTAATGAAAATTAAATTTATAAAATTTAACTTTATTTCAAACAAGGCCTTTAAAAAATTTCAATCATCAAATTTTTTTATGAACTAACCATGATTTTCTCCACTTGAATAACTCAGGTGCACATTGTGTTCATGTCGGCAATAGGGTTAAAATCTTATAATAAACACTTTAGACAAGCCTAATTTAGCCGCAAGCTAAGAATGTAGTTAGTATTGTGAATAATTATATTAACAGCAATAATCATAGCGTTGCCATTTGATGCCGCGAGTTATAAATTTGCTACGGTAAGTCAAATTATCATTGATTCGATATAACATATGTATGTATGTTGTGTATGTGCAGATAATGAAAAATAATGTTTTAATAATAAAAAGCTATGATTTTATTCATAATTCAAGTTTTATGCCCCAAGATTATAGATATCTAAGGCTATTACATACATACGTATCTTTTAAATTGGCGTTGTGCAAAATTTGCAAATAAAAAACATTGACAATTTCAAAATATATTTTCCTTAACTACGAATCAGATTAATAATATAAGAGAATTTGATTTTATTTTAATATCTTAAGTTCGTTAATTAAATATTGAAAAATGTCTTGCTTGCATTAATAAAAGAAATACAAATAACATATGGCAACTATCTCCAATTTTTAAGGCAGTGCACAGTGGTAAGGCAGTGGACACAAATGTGTCCAAAATCGATCGATGGAGAAGTATTTGAACCGTTTATTTTTAAAGTGGTTTAAGTTAGTTTTTTCTTCTTTACTAGGTTTTGTGGTTTAATCAGACACAGGACTAAACCGGATAAGAGGCTAAGTCGGACACGGGATTAAGCCAGACACGGGGTATGCCGGACGCGGCATAAATATTTCTGAATTCATAGGGAGTTGCGAACCGTGTAAGCACTGAGCGGATACATAGTGTAAGGACAAAATATGTAACCAAATTTTACCCTTCATGTTTTAGCTTACGTTTGTTGTCAGCCGTATCGCGACCGAAGCACAGCTGGAACGCCAAAGCAGGCGCGAGTATCACGCATCACAGCCCCGAGCAGTGCCAAGCAGTGTCAAGCAGTGCCTATCTGCGCTACCGAAGCCCATCAAGGTTTTAAGTTCTAGGGCCGGGGTTTGGAAATATTTCCACGTTAAATGTAAATATTTCCTTTATATTATGCAATACAATACAATATATATAATAATATATAATGAATTCTGAAAATAAATCGTTTATTTATTCACCTGGGTCCGATTATTATTGGGCCAACATCGGGGCAGACTAGGGTTAAGTCTTTGATCATAAGATATTACAGACATAGGTCATTCTTAAATAAGGGTCTGTTGGGGTTAAAACAGTAACGCCAGAGATTTCGCTAAGTGTACGATAAAGACCAACATAAGTATGATATATCATTTCAAATTAATTTATAGTTATTATTTATTTTCTTCTAACTTAAAAGCTACGCCACCGAAATAGCGGGAAAACGACATTAGCTCAAAAATAAGCCGCTTAGTTCGACAAGAAGTCACGTAGCTTGAAAACAAGGCCCACCAACAGGTTCGAACATGTACGAGAGAGAAATAGCGCAAAATTATCATGCAACATGCATGATAGCCACCACCAACGAAGACAAAGATGTGAGAAGTTTCGACTCAAATCGGAGGCCAAACCACTATAAAAGGCGAACATAATGTTCGAGTCGAGGTCAGTCGTACCAGAGCCAGTGAGCAGTGAAGTGTGAACGGTAAGAAATTAAATTTGATAAATCATCCATACGTCAACGTCAGTGCTGAGATAACTATTGCTAAGCGAAGCAGCGTCTACATAAGAAATGCGACAGCAGAGACAGAAGCGCAGTCGACGCAACTGCCAACAGCAGCCAAAGGTATTAGTCGACGCAGAAAGGGATTCAGAACCCTAACAGCGTGTAGAGTCCGCCGGATGCAGTACCCAATTGCATCAACGACGTCGCCGCCCAGAACATCGCTGCCGCTACACGAGCAGCATCTGGGCTAGAGCTGGTACGTGGTTCATAGAGAAAGTCATAGAGAGAAGAAATCAATTCTAGAGGTCAGTGGTAGGTAGCTAGTATAAATCGAGGTAAAAAGTAAAATAATACAGTGCTCCGTAGGATACAGAGTGTAAATTAGGCCGAACCGGAGGAGAAGGGGTATTTGGACCACAGCGGTCAACCTATTCGCTGGTGAGCAGTATTTGCATCCTACCAGGCAACCTACTTGCGGATGCGGGGTAAATTGCACCATATTAATCAAACTTATTCGCTGGTGAGCGGTATCTGTACCCTACTAGGCAAGCCTACTCGTGGGCGTGGGGTAGTTTCATCATATCAGTTAGATCTTTTTCTGGTGAGCAGTATTTGCACCGCATTAGGCAACCTACATGCAGATGCAGGATAATTTGCACCATATCAGGCAAACCTCTTCGCTGCTGAGCGGTATTTGCGACTATTACTATGCACTTTTGGATCGATTGAAGGCTGAAATCGCCAAGAAACGGCCACATTTGCAAAAGAAAAAAAATGTTTTTCAGAGACTTTTTCCTGTTTTCAGATGTCAAGAGAATGCTTGCTGGAAAGAAATTCCAGTCCTATGATGAAGTAATCGCTGGAACTGAGGCCTATTTTGACGAGAAGAGAAATCGTACTATACAAGTGGTATCGAAAAGTTGGAAAATCGCTATACTCGTTGTATCGCTCTCGAAGGCAACTATGTTGAATAATATAATCGAGTTTTATCAAAATTTTGTATTTTTTTTACTTATCCTATGGACTTATTGAATGACCTGTTACTCCCTTAGAGCCAAATTTTCACGCATGCTGTAAATTTCGTTTTACTGTATCACAATTAAAAGATTTGCTTAAAACACAAATAAAATTGTAACGTCTATTGAAATCACGTGTTTGATTTAGAGTTCAAATTATAAATTATTGGACGAGCGGCTGTCCCGCTTTGTCTGTCTGAGCATGGACCCAGGTAAACTGGGAGTCGTTACAATCGTCACGTAATTCATATACGTTTTGAGCAAGTTCAATTTTTTCAGTGGTACGTGCAGTCAGAAGTAGACGTTTAAATGTATACGGCGTTGTTTAAGTAAAAATAAATAAAATGTATATTTTATTTTAAAAGATTTATTTGGGTGAAAATTAAACTATTTTCGAAAACGATAAAAAAAATAGCTTTTAAATCATGAGATGTTTGTGGGGGTCTAAGCCAAAAATGGTCGGGATTAAGCCGGACACTTAATTTGTTGATATTTTATTTAGAATAGCAACTGAGTCAATCCAAATCAACTGATCCAACACTGCTTGCTCGACCATTTTTATAAAAGTTGATCCTAAAAGTTATCCAATGAATTTAAATCTCAGAACTACTTTCAAGAAAATTATTTTTGCTTTTCTATTAAAATGATGGACATATTTAGTTTGCTACCTTTAGCGATTATGCGTTTCTGTTAAATTATATTTCTCAGCTCCTAGTATACACATAATGATGAATTAAAAACCACAATATTAACCACAGTTTGGCCTTTAATCTGACATTTAAGAGATTCTGATGAAATAGTTTCTTCATATTAAAAAATTTCTTAATGCTTTCTGTTCTAAATTTTTTTATAAATAATTTTTTTTAAGCGTATATTTCGATTAGTTGCTTTTACATAATTTTTTTTTTACATTCTGACTCATCAATTTTGTTTGTTTACAACCTCTTTCAAATTTCACGTTTTGAAAATAAAATTTTAAATTTATTCACAATAAATTTTGATTTCAAATTCTAAGTTTGAAATTGTCTTCGTTTGAAAGATACAGCCCCCCTGTAGGAAAATCAACTAATTTAAAAGTAGTTGATAAAGTAGTTTTTTGTCAACCACAAATAGTTGAAATTCGGACTTTTTTCCATAGAACGAACTAACATATTTTGTATGGTGATGTCCGCTAAATAAGTCAATTGACTTTCGTCTGCATATATTTTCAACTACTTGTTAAATTAGTTAAATTTAAATTATTTTTTAACTACTTTAAAATAAATCACTTGACAACTATTATTGATGGTCAAAGTTAATAAAATTTGCATTTAAAAGATGTCAAGATCAGAGTAGTTGCCGCCTTAATATGATTCAAAGTAGTTTATCAATCACTTGTTTTTGAGTAGTATTTCAATTACTTCATATATAATGCAATAAAAACTATTTAGAATTGAAGTGGATGCCGCCTTAATATAATTCAAAGTAGTTCATATACTGGTTTATTTTAAACTAGTTTTTTAATTAGTTGTTTTTAAAAACAAGTTAGTTTGTTCCTATAGGGCCCTTACACTTCGTGAAAATTCTCTTCATAGTATGTACATTAGGGTGGTCGTCATTTGGCATTTTTCGAATTTCAATGATGGATGGTTATTGATTAGCTCCAAATATCAAAAAAACTACTCTGAATTTTTTTGATTTTTAAATTGAGCTTTAAAATCTCCCTATTTGCTCATTTGTCAGTCCCGACCTAGCCCCAGTCTCCTCTAATCTTAATATTTGCTTTTTGAAAAACTTATCGCCGATTTAATAAAACACATTACACTAAAAAAACTAATATGCAGTTTAGAAAGTTTTCTGAGCCGCTACAAAGAAAGTGCAAAAGACAGATATTTACGTTTTAGCAATTTTTTTATAATTCACGGCGTATTGCTTAAGTTTGCCCTAATATTAGTACTTAAATAATTTTTTTTTTGGTTAACATTAACATTTTAAGCTTTAGTTTAAAAAATTAAAAGAAAGCTCAATATATTAAATAAATCAAATGATTTGGTTTTCCCCAGAAGCAGCAAAATGCAAGAGAATATAATTAATTGCTTCTTGTTGTGCTTTCCAGGCAGCACAGAGTGCACCCGTAGTCGATTGCGTTCTGACGCAATAAATTACAAAACCGTCATTGAATGATTTGCTGACTAGCGCCTCGTTGAAGGCGCTGATCAATTGAAAATCGATTGAAATTAGTTCAATGATTAAATCTGATGAAATAATGCACATCTTCGTTCGTTTGACGTCGACTGGCTGCGGTTTGTCTCGTGCTGAGATATGCGGGTTGATATGGATAAAGGATGTAAAATGAACATGAGTGAGTGAATAAGTAAGTGAGTGTAACAAGTTCTGCTATAGAATGTTCTGCTTTTTTTTTCAACAATATTGAAGATGCTGGCTGACCTTCATTACAGAACCATTGAAGCATTGAATATAAACTTTAACGAGCGAACGCATCATTGAATCAGTTTTAAGGGTAAAGCATGCATCAATGAATTGTGTTGGCCGTAATTTGTTGAGTTAAATTTTAATTCCGGGATGGTTTTGGTGCGTATAATTTAATTGATTGCTTCACTGGAGGAATGGATTAAAAAAAAAAAAATAAAAGGCTTAAATGGATTAGAAAAAAAAAATAAATAAAAAAACTTAAAACTTTATAACTCAATATTTTTTAATAAGGAAGGAAAGAAGGAGGGACGGAAAGAAGGAGGGAAGGAAAGAAGGAGGGAAGGAAAGAAGGAGGGAAGGAAAGAAGGAAGGAAGGTAGGAAGGAAGGAAGGAAGGAAGGAAGAAAGGAAGGAAGTAAGGAAGAAAGGAAGAAAGGAAGGAAGGAAGGAAGGAAGGAAGGAAGGAAGGAAGGAAGGAAGGAAGGAAGGAAGGAAGGAAGGAAGGAAGGAAGGAAGGAAGGAAGGAAGGAACGAAGGAATGAAGGAATGAAGGAATTAAGGAAGGAAGGAAGGAAGGAAGGCAGGAATGAAGGAAGGAAGGAAGAAAGGAAGGAAGGAGGGAATGAAGGATGGATGGATGGAAGGAAGGACAGAAGGAAGGAAGAATGGAAGGAAGGAAGGAAGGAAGGAAGGATGGAAGGAAGGAAGGAAGGAAGGAAGGAAGGAAGGAAGGAAGGAAGGAAGGAAGGAAGGAAGGAAGGAAGGATGGAAGGATGGAAGGAAGGAAGGATGGAAGGAAGGAAGGAAGGAAGGAAGGAAGGATGGAAGGAAGGAAGGATGGAAGGAAGGAAGGAAGGAAGGAAGGAATGAAGGCAGGAAAGAAGGAGGGAACGATGGACTTAAAGATAAAATGAAAAGCTTAAATGGATAATAAAAAAAATAATATAAAAACATTATAACTTCATATTTTTCAATAAGGAAGGAAGGAAGGAAGGAAGGAAGGAAGGAAGGAAGGAAGGAAGGAAGGAAGGAAGGAAGGAAGGAAGGAAGGAAGGAAGGAAGGAAGGAAGGAAGGAAGGAAGGAAGGAAGGAAGGAAGGAAGGAAGGAAGGAAGGAAGGAAGGAAGGAAGGAAGGAAGGAAGAATGGAAGAAAGTTGTTTCCATCCAACTTAGGAAAAACGAATATTTAAAAAAGCAACAATTCTGAAATAAAAAATTAAGAAAATTAATTATGTGGACATAAATTGTTCGAGTTCAATTCTTGTTTGTTTGATAACAGTAACTACAACATGTCGCAGAAATAATAATAATAAAAGTGTGGAGCTTAAAACCTTTATAACTATAATAAAAACTAATAACAACTCCCAAAGAATTACCAAAGAATTGTCAAAGAAATCTGATGAATTTCTATCAAACATAATAAGCTGCAAGAAGAAAAAAAAAAACAATGCTTAACCATCTCTTTTGCTGTAACTTCTTGCGTAAAAAATAACTACTTTCATTTCTTTGCACAAAATCAAGCAAATAAAAAAGAAGCACTCACTAAGCTCAAGCTTTTGCTGCTTTAGGCTATGTTTGCTCTGTCTTGCCTTGGATGCTGCTGCTGCTGCTGCTGCTGCTCACTCAAGTCGTCAGAGTTCAGTAAAGTTATCATGAATCTTGGACAAAATCTTCGACAACATTTCCGGCCAAAGCTGACAAGCGTGCCTGCAGCTAAATATAAACGAACAAGCTTACAATAGCACTTAAGGACAAAGATAGACAAACGGACGGACAGACAGACAGAAAGGCGGACAGGCGTATATACGGGAAAAAGTATAGTAAAAAAATGTGACAGAAAAATGGAAAAATCATAAAATTTAATAAGCTGCACAAAGATGTACAAAGCATTATGAGTAGTTGTAGGAAAAGTAATGAAAGTACAAACATGGTACGGATTTTTTTGTCTTAACAGAAAATTCTTATAAAAAATTTATTTGGTAAGAAAAGTAGTTGAAAAATTAAATTTGAAAATATCATTTAAATTTTTTCATTTATTTTATTATTCTTTGCTAAATTGGGCTGAAAGAAATTTCATTTGCATGCTATTTTTACTTGCACTAAAGTTTTACTTGCACAAATATGTCTAGAGTCTGAAATGCAGAGAAATTTTTGAATATTCTTATTTCAGAATATTTATTACATTAGAAATCTCTTAAAAATAATAGATTTTGAAATGCTTTGTTTTATGGTTTGTACGAAATTAGTTTTTTTTGTTTCTCAAACTACATCAAACTTCATAATTTCGCAAAAATTTTCATACTTACAATTTTTTCGAAAATTTTTTAATACTCTTATATTGAAATAAGCTCAAATATTTTATTCTCGCATGCAATTTATAACATTATAAAATTTCTTTATCTATTATATTATTTTGTTATTTATTTTAAAATACTAAATTAAACCTTTTATCACTTTACGTTATAAATTTCATAATTTTTTGTCGCATGCTATTTATTTCTATTTAAACTTTTCATGTAAAATTTTATTATGAAATCTATCATTGTCGGCTATAAATTTATTAATTATCTCAACCTTAAGAAAAATTTCAGCCTATCGAATCTATCGATTATCGAAAAGAGTTCAGTCGCATGTTTTATTTTAGCGGCTTTTATTGTTAAATAGTTTTTCTTACATGCTATATTATTTTGCTTTACTATTAGTTAATTGAAAATATGAAATGTTTTTTATGTGGAATATTCTGAATATTTTTGTATTGCATGCAATATAATTATATTTCTGAATTTTTATATTTATTGTGTTTGTCTAAAAAAGTTTTTGGAAATTAGAACTGATCCAATGTTTAATTTTATTTATAATACTTATCAGAATTTGTTTTTGTCGCATGCTACAAGTTGTTAATGAATTTAATTATATATCGTTATATTAGCAAAGCTGACCTGAACTGAAGAAATTCAATCAGGGGCCGAGTCGCCGCTTACGTGAACGTACAAATCGTCTCATAAAATTCTTTTAATTGAATGCAATTCAATGACGATTAAGAACGATTCCATGACGAGTTGTACGTTCACGGAAGCGGTGATTCGACCCAAGCTTTCTTGACGATATGTAATGAGAAAGTTTTTTGCCTCGTGCTATATATTATAGCCCAAATTCTATAAAAAATCAATTTGTTAAAAAAGCTGTCATAAACAATATTTTTTTAATTGCTTTAATTTTCTTTACAAGATTTAAGATATCAATGCATACACAACCGAAGATCTCGAATTTTCTTCATAATATTATCTTCTTGCATTTAATCTTATCTTTATATAAGAGATTTTTTTTAAGAGATTTTTCTTTGAATTAAATTAATCTGAATGAATTTTTTTTTTCTTAATAGAACGGTCATTCATGTTAATTTGTCAGTTTTTCTGTTGCGTGTTTATTTATAATACTAAATATGATTTTGTAAAAAAGTCCATCAAAATTTTATGGATTTTATTTTTATTAACATTGCATAAAATGTGATAGTTTTTAAAAATTTGTTTTTAGTTTTCAAAAAAGACGAAATTCATTTCTCATTTTACATCGATTTACAAATTTATGTATTATTAACTTTTTGCACTTAATTCATTGTTAATAGTTTATAAACACATTTTTCGAATGTAATTTATTTATTTATTTAATTTTGGAAGTGAAAACTTCGTTTGGCGCGTTGAGCACTTTTTGGTAAAGAGCAAAACTATAGATTCGTGATATCATCACGCTGTTAGCGATATCATTGCGCTGTTAACAGAAATGATTGCTGTACACCATTCCTTTGTAGAGATTACATAGCATCGACCAAGCCAAACTCCAAAGCGATTACCGAACCGATTACCGACTACCAGGCCGATTACCAAAGCGATTATCAAACGATTATCGAACCAATCACCGATTACCGAGCCAATTACCGAACCAATTGCCGATTACCGAAGCGATAACCATCCAATTACCCATTACCGAAGCGATTACCAACCGATTACCGAGCCAACTACCGACTACCGAAGCGATTACCAACCAATTACCGGGTCAATTACCGAAGCATTTACTAACTAATTACTGGTTGCTGAAGTGATTACCAACCGATTACCGAACCAGTTACCGAGGCGATTACCAACCGATTAACGAACCAAAAACTGATTACCGAAGCGATAACCAACCAATTACCAAAGCGATTACCAATCGATTACCGAATCAATTATCGATTTTTAAACCGATTACCAACCGATTACTGAACCAATTACCAATCACCGAAGCGATTACCGACCGATTACCAAATCAATTACCAATTACCGAAGCGATTACCAACCGATTACCGAGCCAATTACCGATTACCCAACCAAAGTAATTGTGTTACAAATATATTATATGCAGAGCTGGGTCGAAAAGTACTAATAGAAATTCAATTCCAATTCCTTGGAATTAGGAATTGGTAATTGGTCATCTCAATTTCTCAGGAATGGAGTTGGAAAAAATGGTCAGTTCCATTACAGGAATTGTAATTGGTAATTGAACGTTTCAATTCCTCAGGAACGGAATTGAATAAAAATAGTCAATTGCATTACAGGAAATATAATTGGTAATTGAACATTTAAATTCCCCAGGAATGGAATTGAAAAAATGTTCAACTCCACTGCAGGAATTGTAATTGGTAGTTAGATTTTTTCAATTCCGCAGGAATGTAATGGAAAAAAAGGATCAATTTCATTACAGGAATTGTAATTGGTAATTGAACATCTCAATTCCTCTGAAATTGAAATTTTCAATTCCATTATAGCAATTGTAATTGGAGGTTACTGTAATCCGATTAAAATTACAGTAATCCAATTCCAATTACAGTAACTTAGAATTCCTGTAATGGAATTGGCCAATATTTTCCAACTCCATTCCTGAGGAATTGAGACGACTAATTACCAATTCCTAATTGAAAGGATTTGGAATTGAGGCGGAATTAATTCCAAAAGGAATCATTACAACCCAGCTCTGAATACATATACGAGTAAACACTGAATAATAGTGTTTATTCTCGTCTGATTTGCCGACTTTAGCTACTTCGGAAAATCAAAACAGCTATGTTATTGCATAGCTTTAAGCTTCCACTTCGGTCAGCTGTACCCCCACTGCCTAGGCTTTTTTTTATTAAGTATCATAAGATTTCATTTACTAACAGACCAAATCTGGCAAATTAACAATATTTAATCAGTATTTTTCATATGTTTGTTGTATTTTTTTGATTTCAAAACAAAATTTCTAGCTCAAAAATAATAAATTTCGATAAAAATTGTCATCTGCTTTTTACATATTCTCAAATTTTGGTTTTCTGAGCTTCAAATTTTGTTTTGAAATCAAAAAATTACAACAAAGACATAGAAATGTGGAAAAAATACCGGTTTACTATAGTTAATTTGCCAGAATTGGTCTGTAACACTAACATAATTGTTTTTTATTATTTTCAATGTTTAAAAATAATCTTTAGTATTTTTATTGCATGACATATAATTTCTTTGAATTTATATTAGATTTCATCAAATTAAATAAAACGATCATAAATACCTTTTCAATAGTCAATAAGTCAATATTTATTTTTGGATGCTATAAATTTTTTTATAAAAAATTTCTCTTCACTCTCATCAAATCAAAAATAAAAAAATGATCATAACTTTCTAATATCTTGTATCGCATGCTATGTATTTTGAAATGGCTTTCTATAAAATCTCAACAAACTAAGGAAGCCATAAAAAATAGTAATATTTTTTATAGCATGCTATATATTTTCATTGAACTTCTATTAAATCTCATCAAATCATATAAAGCCATCCGACATCTCTATCTTGTTCATCTATTTTCTGTATCTATCTTTTTTATTCCTCTTAAAAAGTTGTATACGCCACACATACAAACGTAAACTAAGCACAACTAAAAAGCTACAATTTAATTTATGTTCTCAACTAAAAAAAAAGCCACCCAGTTAGCAGCAGCAACACAAATTTACTGCCTCTCAGACCGGTGGCTAACATAATTTTATGGCCATTAAATAATGGCTGCATTTAAAGCTACAACGGCAAACATTAGCCGCATCCTGGAGAAAGATAACAATTACAAGCTCTATGATCAGCATATTCAATGCTGCCAAATTAGTGAAAAAAATGTATGACAAAAAGATTGATTGTAGCAGTATTGCTGAGGAGCAGCATCTCAAATGGCTGCAAGAACAACTCTTTAAAGACTACTGCTTAAACACGGAGCAGACATAAAACTATTAAGAGTTGCACTGAAAAACAATATGAAAAAACAAAAACTTAACAACAGCAACCACTGCAACTTTGACTGCAACAACATCTTTTTGAGCCAGCAATTAAATGGTGCGAACTTGGTGGTTAAGCAGCAGCAGCAACAGCAACAACAACATATTTTCTTCTTTAAGTGCTGTTTGTAGATTTTTGCATTGTCAGTGCCATGATGTAGGCCAATATCACCTGTGGTGTCAGCAACAGCAACAGCTGCTGTTGCTTCTGCTGCAGCTTCTTCTACCGCTAAGGCTGTCATTGTTGTTCTTGTTGTTGTTATGGAACGCCTACTGTTGCTTGAGCTGTTTTAAGCTGTGTTTGCTAGAGTTATTAAACTGCTGTTGATATTGTTGCTGTTGTTGTTGCTTTTATTGCCGTTGCTGTTGTTTTTGTTGTGGTCGCTATGATAATTTATAGTTGCCAACTAATTGCATGTATTTTAAAATTATGTGCATCACAGCGATGTGTGGCAAATGTTGCATGCAACATGCTGACAACAAATCCTGTATGTTTTACTATTTTTGTTGTTGCTGCTGTTCTGAACATGTAAGTGACGTTTAAATAACTAGTTTCCGCACACACTGCTACTACTTTAACGCTGCACAATTCTTGGCTTATCTTACTAGCAGCTCGTTTGTCTATTCGTTTCACTGTCTGTCGCTCGATCTATGCGTCTGTCTTTGCGCGCATCTATCTATTTAATGTTGACATGCTAAACGTTTTCACCGTTTCGCTTAGTTGCTGGCCGAGCCATGCAAATACAGCGCGAAAAGTTGGCAAAAACAAATAAATCTATGTCTGTGGAGGAAACCAAAAAAATTGTGTGCAATGTTTTCTCATGGGTGAAATTTGCATGGTATGAAAAGAAGAAATTTAAGAGAAATTATATAATTTGAGATATTTTAATTTGAAAGTCCAAAAACATGATTTGTATAAACTCATGCCGATAGATATAAAAGCAGCGTTTCGGTCCCATGAACATCTTACCTCGCCGTAATATGTCTTAAACTTAGGAAAAAGTAATAGTTGGCTCCACAGCACAACACAATACATAGAACAACCAAAATGTATGTTAATTTTTATGACTATGATATTTAATAGGAAAAAATAATAAAATATATAAAACAAAAAATTTTTAAATTTAGTTGGACCAACTAAATGAATAGAATGCGCTATATATCTATATTTATCTACACTATTATATAAAATTGAAGTGCTAATTTTTGTTTCCAGGTAAACTCCAAAAGTACTTAGTCGATTTTTATGAAATGACTTTTGAAATGCCATATTTGTGCCTAAGCACAGTATGGGGGTATTTTTATTTTTAAATTTTAATAATAATTATGCTTAATTGAAGTGTAAACATTTTTGAGATCATCTGCGATGCCACGAATTGCTTCATTGCTTTATTTTCAAGCGAATGTGTTGCGAGAGTTTCTATAAACCTTATGTTGCTCTATATTCTTCTCTTTTTCTGCTCAGCTTGCACAGCACAACATAAAAACATATAAGCCTCGCGCAAGGCATTTATAGGTTTAAGTTAATTTAACCCTCCGATGAGTGACAGTTCTGAACTTCACGGCCGTGTGAAAAGGTCCCTACGGACCTTTTTTGTAAATCATGTTTTTTTCATATAAAATTTTTTTTTTTTTTAATTTTTTTTTTGTTTTTATTGTTTATAACTAAATTCTACATACAAAAATAATTTTTTCAATTTTTTTAATTTTTTTTTTTTTTTTTTTTGCTTGAATTTTCTTAAGACTATTATAAAAAAGTTTAAAAATTATTGTTGTTGAGCGTGTACTTCTTGTCCCCGCCCTGTGCGCAAGTGTTGCAGCGATGTAAAAGTGTGCTAGCTTCTCCGCAAACAGCGTTGCCGCAGCCGAAGCAGTGTGCCCGCGTTTTCCGCTGCCGCCCGTACTCAGAACGGCAAAGGCGACATGACGGTCTACTTGACCTAGCCGCAAACGACGGTGCATTGCCTTCCATCGGTCTTGGTAATACCTGAAATGAAAAGAAAAATAAAAAACAAATAAATATATATTCTATTCTTGAATTTGAAGATGTTTTTCTTACCCTGACATCGAATGCTTCCATCGCATTGCGTATCCTTGGATATGAGGTTAGTTATATGGTTGTTCAGGGCACGTTCTTCGATATTTGGTGTGGCCAATTGTTTCGTTAGCAGTAACAAGAACGACCGCCGTCTGTCACTCCTTTTTATAGGCTTCATTTCGTTGTAAATCGTAAAAGCAGCAAATGCAGCGACGTCCAGCATATTATAAAACATGGCCAACGGCCATCGTTGTGTTGCTCTTTTGCAGCTGTAAGTGCCTAGCATTTGATCCATGGTATCAACGCCGCATTTGTTGGCGTTGTAATCTAATATGGCATAGGGCTTCCGCTTCTCGGTTTGCTCGTCAACGAGGCAGGTGTAGTGCATTGTGGAGAGCACGTTCACCACTTTATTTTTTTTCGGCACGTATGAGATTTCAAAGACATTAGGGATGATGATAAAAACAAAAAATTCTAAGAAAAAATTCTAAGAACAAAAATACTAAGAACAAAAAATACTAAGAACAAAATACTAAGAACAAAAAATTCTAAGAACTGGTTTATTGCTAGTAGTATAAAATTAGAATATTGTGCCTTTCCTTGAAAGCAATAAAGTTCATGTCTTCGAATTTTTCTTAGAATTTTTTGTTTTTACCATCATCCCTAATGTCGTTGAGTTTAGGTCTTTGTGTTCAGAACAAGTAAATTATGTGTTGAAACAATAAAAAAATTATAATGATGCCCAAAAACATGCATTTATTAGTGAAATTCAGTACAAGGTCCATACGGACCTATTCACACGTCCGCGTACTATTCTCACTAAAACCTCAATAACTCCTAAAGTAATGATCCGATCGGCTTGATTTTTTTTCCAAAAGATGCGCAACAAAATACTCTTGGAATACAGAGTAACTTTGGGGGGGGGTTGTAGTGGCCGAAGTAGGAGTAATTTCAGTTTGAAAAGGCAAAAAGGTCCCTAGGGACCTTCTCACTCATCGGAGGGTTAAATTGAAAATTTAAAGTTTATCAAACAAAATATATTTATAATATGGAATAAATATAATAAAGATATAATAAATGTCAAGAAGTTATTATATTTAAAAAAAATTGTCTTTTTATAGCACAACGACCAAGCGCAATATATAAATAATAATATAAATAATATAAATATTAAAAATAGCATGAGAGAAAAAATATTAAAAGGCTTCCAGAACTGAGAATCAAAAGATATGCACGCAATAATTTTTTTATATTGGTTTAAGTTTTAAGATGGATTTCTAAAAAGTTTCTTTATATTGACTTTGGAGTTAAAACCCCGTAGTTATAGTTTTCAATTAATACTTTTAGAATTTTTTGTAATATTATTCATTAATTTAATTTTTCTGATGTCTAGTGGAGATGCAGCTGCCCCCTTCGCTACGTTAGTGGTAGGTAGGTAGGTAGGTTGTATTTTATATTGTACACTAGACATCTGCATGAATACATTTGTTTTGCCTGCAGCAAAGTGCACACTTTCGTACTATCACCACATTTTATAGTATCTTTCAAACTTGTGTACAGTATTTTCAAATCTAACACAGGCTGAAGCGAGTAGTGTACAACATCCGGTTGGATATTAACAGAGTGTGTACACAACTTTGGGTTGGTTGCATAGCTATTTTTCATGCAGACTACTACGTCTTTTCAAAACATAGCAAGTACACCAGGTAGATTTTGCTGTACAGCTTGAAGTAGATATGAAGGTAAAAAACCATGTCAACTTTATTTTTAGTTTATTTTATTCACTTTCTTTTAAAAGTATTGTTAAAAATATATAGTTTAAAAAATTTAATTTTATTCTTTTTAAGGTTTGTATGAATTGTTTTCACATTCTTTTATTTAATCTAACTTGTATACATGTACTTGGTATACGAGCACAAGTACGCGAGGAAATTTCATATTGAAAACTTTTCGGTTTTGAGTACAGTACTTGAATGTTTTACTTTTGTTTTGTAGTATACTCACTCATAGTTGGTTGTTGACAATGATAGAGGGTATGTATACGTGTTTCAAGCAAATGTTTTGAAGAGGCGTTCGGATGTATTCGTGCAGATGTCTATTGTACACTGCACCACGAAACTTGCGCTCCAATCGTATGCTGAAAGAAACACTCCATTGCACCCATTATGCAAACAACGAAGCTATAACGCGTTGTATTAAGCTATGCAACACTTATTGTTCAATATAATAAATTACTCAGAGGCTAAATTCCATTTGAATCTATTTACGATTTTTAAATTAGATAGTTCACTATTATTGTAAATTTTCTCATTTTTTAAAGCATAGTCTGTGAGTTTTTTTCTGTAGACCAAACTAAATAAATAAACTATAAGCAATATTGGTATATAAAACAAATCTTTCTAAAAAAATAGCATGCGAGTCTAAAGTTACATAAAAATATTAACAAAATTATTATAATAAAAAAAAAATTATAATTAAAAAAAAGTAGGCAGGGGGGGGCATGACGAACCGAAGTGAAAACTTAAAGCTATGAAATAACATAGCTGTTATGAATTTCCGAATAAGTTAGAGTAGGCAAATCAGACGCGTTCTATTTTTTAAAATCTTTTATCAATTTATGCGTTACTGAATGTTTGTAACACAATTACTTTGGTTGGGTAATCGGTAATTGACTCGCCAATCGCTTCTGTAATTGGTAATCAGTTGATAATCCCTTAGGTAATCGGTAATCGGTTGGTAATTGCTTTGGTAATTGGTTGGTAATTGCCTCCGTAATTGGTAATCGGCTTATAATCGCTTCGGTATACGGTAATGGGTAAGTAATCCCTTGGGTAATTAATAATCGGTTTGCTAATCGCTTCGATAGTTGGTGATCGGTTGGTAATCGCTTTGGTAATCGGTAATCGGTTGCCAATCGCTTCGATCATTGATAAGCGGTAATTGGTAATTCCTTTGGTAATTGCTTTGGTAATCGGTTGATTATCGCTTCGGTAATAGGTTGGGAATTGCTTCTGTTATCGGTAATTGGTTGGTAAGCACTTCGGTAATTGGTGTTTGCTTGGTAGTTGCTTCGGTAATTGGTAATCAGTTGGTTATCGCTTCGGTAGTTGGTAATCAGTTGGTTATCGGTAATTGGTTCGGTAATTGGTTAGTAATCACTTCTGTAATCGGTAATCTGTTGGTAATCGTTTCGGTAATCGATTGTTAATCGCTTCGGTAATCGGTAATTGATTGGTTTATTGGTGCGTAACTGCTTTGGTTATTGGTTATTGGTTCGGCATCGGTTGGTAACCGTTACGGTAATCGTTAATTGGATCGGTAATCAGATGGTGATCGCTCGGCATTCAGTAATTGCTTGGTAATCGCTTCGGTAATTGGTTGGTAATTGCTTCGGTAATCAGTTGGTAATAGCTTCGGTAGTTGGTAATCAGTTGGTTATCGGTTATTAGTTCGGTATCGGTTGGCAACCGCTTCGGTAATCGGTAATTGGTTCGGTAATCGGTTGGTAATCGCCTCGGTAATTGGTTCTGTAATCGGTTCGATAATCGCTTCGGTCTTTGGCTTGGTCGATGCTAGGTAATCCCTACAAAGGAATGCTGTACAGCAATAATTTCTGTTACGCTTACAGCGCGACGATATAGCTTACAGCGTGATGATATCGCAAATCTATAGTTTTGATCTCTACCAAAAAACGTACTCATCGCTCTTAAAAAATTTCAAAAATTATAATTTTGACCATTTTAAAGAATTACAAACAATTTATTTTTTATAAAGTTTAAAATTTGGTTATCATGCGAGAAAATATATTTAAGTGTAGTTTTTTTATTTTGTAGAGACGTTTAAAAATGCTTTAATTTAAGAAATAGCATGAAAGCATTTCCTTCAAAAAGCCTACAAAAAACTTTTGGAAAATTATAAGTTTTAAAAGTGTTATTTTTGTTTTAAAAATATATAAAAGCGCATCAAAATCGCCAAATCAATATCAATTTCATTAGTATTATATAAAAAAAGTTATATTTTAAGAAAACTAAAAAAAAAATGTCATGCAAGAAAAAAGCTTCATGTAAATTTTTAAGAAATTTTTTAACAGACCTATTTTTTTAATTTTTATTTAAATATTGAGTTATTAATAAATAGCAACTTAAGAAACTTAAAGCACAGCACAGTCTTAAATATGCACAATAATGTTGCTTGCATTTAATTTGTAAATATAAATGTATATGATTGTTTTTTCAAGACAAGAAAAAACAAGAAAAAAAAGAAAAAGAAATTATTTTAAAAATGTAAGGAGTATAAAAATAAAAGCTAATGTGCACATATCATTTTTATTTTTTTTTTTTTGCTTTTCTCAAAAGCAAAACCAAAGGTAGTTAAAAAATTTTATTGTTGTATTTTTTGCATTGCAAGCAATTTTATTGTTGTTGCTGCTGCTGTTCAAGCGTTGCGTGCTCTATTTAGCAACATTTAAACGCAGCAGCAGCAGCAATAACAATGTTGTAAGTACAGCTAGCAACAATCAAATAACCATTTGACTGCACAATAACAACAAGAACAACAACAGTAACAAACATTAACAATGCACATCGTACTCCGAAGTGCATAGAAGGAAAAAAGTGAACGTTTGCTAAACAAACGTTTAAGTGTGTCGATCATTATCGCATTGAGCTAGTTCCACGCCCACAGTCACTCGCACACCCTCATTCAGCCACCCACTTAGGTGAGTTCATTCACAATAGAGCTCAAATGCATGCATGGTGGGGGCAATAAAGAGACGAACTGCCAACAATAACAACAACACTTAAGTGCGGTTACCCATTGTAATGTGTTGTTGCAAGTGGCTCGAACGTTGACTGCTGCTGTTGTTATCGTAGCTGAGTCCCAGCTTACAACCTTTTAGCGTATTAAGCAATATTAATGCCAAGCTGCATAATTTTCTTTTTGCTTATTTATTTAATCTCCACCCCATGTTGGTAAAATGCTTGCAAATTGCGCGCTCTTTGACATGGTAATTTTGCCATGAAGTCAATTGAGGTTAAAGCCTTGTTTTGGCTGCAAAAATATAAGTTGTAGCGGTGTTTTTCTTTTTTTAATGATCAATAATTGTTTAATTTGAGTAACACTTCAAGCAGGAAGCACTTTGCAAGATAGATTAGCAGCAAATTAGATAATAAGCAGCCAAAATTGCAACTTTATTAACATAATCATGCCTAAAAGTGTTGTTACTAGTTATCGCATGCGATAAATTGTGCTGTAGTTAGAGTTGTTGTGGTTTTACTTATTATCACTTTCCAACTATAGAAAAGTGTTGCCGTTTCTCAGGTCAGGCCCGTAGTCACGGGGGGAGGGGGGTAAAATTCTTGGGATTCAAAACATACCCATGAGGTGCAAAAAGCATGAAAAAATAATACAAATGAGACTTTTAAAATCAAAGTTTGATATTTTCCCTTTTAAGAAAAATTAAGAAAATGATGTAAATATACTTGAAAAAGCAAAAGTTATCATTTTCACTACAAATTTAACAAAATCGCTTGAGCAGTGCAAAATTGTTTGGCCAAAGAAAAGCTTAACTTATCTTCTTAAGGTCACAATAATTATTTTTGAATAAGCTAGAAGAAATCTTTATATTAAAGTAACATTTTCGACTTTGGCTTTAAATGCTCAAAAGGCTTTCGATATCCGTAAACCAAAAATGGGCGGTGAAAGAACTGCCGACCGAAGTAAGAACTTAAAGCCATGAAATAACTAAGTATGAGGTGGTGCATTGTGTACCATGGGGTGGTATGAGTGAATGAACAACTGCGATATGCTTTTTTTGACAGCATCTAGTTTCCAACACATAAGTGTTGGAAGTAGGCAGCCATACAATTCTTTAGAGTTCTTAAAAAGCCTGAAAAGTTTTTGTTAAAAAGTTGTTTTTTAAATTTACAAAAAATAGCGCTTCGGATAAAATTTTCTTCAGATTTTAATTTCTCTTAATATAGTTAAATATCTTTATATATAACAAAATACTTGACATTTTTTCAGGTTGTGTTAAAATTCCGTCAATGAAAAAAAAGTGACTTGCATTGGGGTGATGTGTAACACATTTTACACATTATAATTTACATTGAAAAAGTCAACAACGTTAAACTCTGAAATGCAATCACATCAACGGCATTAAAAAGAGATCGGCCAAGTTCATACTATTCAGCCCAGACCAAATCCACTCGTGGTAGGAAGTCAATGTAAAGCTGTGTTCTAACAACGCCACAGAAGCGTTTGAAGTTGCAGGTGCAGAAAATTTAATAAAGTTCTTATCAGATTATTTTACTAAACATAACAACTCAAAATAAACCCACATTTTATTGGTGTTACACATCACCCCACCCAAATGAAAAAACCAAAAAAACTATTTTTAAAGTTTTTGTCTTATTCCACCCATTTCTCAAAATATTCAACAGCCACGAAAACACTTCGAATTGGTTCTTCTGTAAAGAATAGGCCTTAAAACCCATAACAAATTCGATTTATTAGCACTTTTATTAAAGCAAATAATTCCTGGCTACATACCTGATAAAGCTATAAATAAACTAAAGGTACATACAGAAACTATTTTCTCCCATGCAATTTTAATTGTTGCTTTAAAATTATTGCCCTTTGTTCGAAAGCAAAATTAAGTGGGTAGGTCCAAATGTGTGTCACTAGAGGCATTCAAGCTGCTAACAAGATCATTTAGCTACAACAACAAAAGCTATAAAAAAAGAAAAATAAAATAACAAAATAACAGCAATAATATTTATCTCATAACACAGTTCTTTGCAGAGCAGAAAACGAACGCTTGCGTTGATGCGCGCCAATCAGAGAAAAAATGACAGCAACAACAACAAACTGAACAACAATTAAAGCTACAATAACTGGCACAATATTAACAACAACAATAGCCACGATAACAACAAGTCTAATAAAAACAATTAAAAAACAATAGCACTAATAATAAAACAAAACAACAATAACAATATTATTATTATTGCGACTGCTGCTGCTGCTGATGCTGCTTTGCAGCGATTGCGATCAATGAACGCGCAGCAACTCGTTAAAATTCGTGCAATAATCATGATTGTCGATGTTATTGTTGTTGTTGCTTTTTTTATTCAATATTGCTATTGACATCGCACTATGGGGCAGCATGTATATAAATTTGTGCACAAAAAAATTCTAGGGCTTTCATTCTCGACTTATTATGTAAGAGTTACATTTCACATAATTCATGTTTTTAAAGAAGATTTTTGAGAAAATAAAATCAGGGGCCGAATTGAATGCAATTCAATAACGAGTATTTGTATAATTTGTTCAAAAAATTTAAGTTCTCTAAGATCAGTGTTGCTGAAAGGGAATTAATTTAAGTCAAAATTTATACAAAATTGTATTTTGTACAAAAATTTAATTCATTAGAAAAATTCGCCAGAACAAACAATCACTCACAAAAGCATTCGGAAAATGATATTATTTTTTGAAGTTCAAAATATAACAGGAAATAAATAGTTAACGCATATGAATTTCAACGAAATAATAATAGCAACATAACATTTTTCTTATAACAACAACAACAACAGAATATAAACGCAAATAGAACAGTTTTCATCTCACATAAGTATTATCTTTAAATTGCTAGTTTGATGATCATAACGGTAAATATGGTAACGCGTTATCGAAATTTTCGTACGTTGTCAAGACCAGTGTTTATTGTACAGCATTACGCCGAGAAAATTGCTCAAAACTGTGCTTAAGCCATCCATGCCAGTTTTTTAAAATTTGTATTTGTGGATTTTGGGCTTAGGTGAATCAATTATCTTTTTTTTTTAGCGGGTTACAGAAGTATGTGCTTTCAAAGCAATGTATTAAACAATAAATTGCTTAGGCGAATAAGCATAAGTTTATAGTTCCCAAACAATTCTCTTTACCCAAGCCGACTTAGGTGATTTAACTATTTTTTTTTTCATTCTTCATGAAATAAGATTTCATTCTTATTTAAAAAAAATTTTGTTTATTCTTCTATTTAAATCTGATGATTATTTGATATATTCTTGAAATATTTCTTAATTTAAATTAAAAAAAATCTTAGCATGGAAAT
Source organism: Coremacera marginata (assembly GCA_914767935.1). NCBI lineage: Eukaryota > Metazoa > Arthropoda > Insecta > Diptera > Sciomyzidae > Coremacera > Coremacera marginata. The sequence continues at coordinate 140,726,308 of OU612047.1, read as the reverse complement.
TGTTATTAAATTCCGTGTTGAAACCACTGTACATCACCTTACATACCTGTTAGATAAACCTTCACTGTCGAAAATCCAATAGAAAAGGCGCGATCTATCATAAAGCTTAAATTTCAAAGGAAGGTACTTTCACTTGTTTTAAAGCAGTGTCGGTCAGCGCCTATACACGTTTGTAAAGTGAACCCTGTCTGTCTCTGTTGCTCTCACATGTTGGCTCATACAACTGAAAGAGTGTTTTTTTTCGACACTTTTTTAAAGTTATTTCGGTTACTTTTCCCTATTTCATCAACTTAAATATTCTTCAATGAATTTGTAGAAATGCACATTTTTATTATATAAATTTAAACACAAAATAGAGTAACGTTTCAATACGTAACGTACAATAGAATATTGAATTCTGAATAAGTAGTTAATCATTATTTAAAGTGCATTAAAATATATTTAAAATTAGCATTTTATAAAAAATGCTGTTGATCAAACCTGCCATACAAGCTGCCCCATAGTACATTGGTCCATTGAAGTAGTTGCTGATGTTGTTGTTGCTTCTGCTATTATTTAATCGGCCTGCATTCCAAAAGACTTTCAACGCGCTAAGAATTTCAATTATTTGCTGTTATTATTGTTGTTGTAGTTGTTGTAGTAGAAGTTGTGCCTCTTTTCCTTTGTAATCCACTTACTTTCGCTCTCACTCTAAACATTTGTCAATTTTCTGAAGAAATATTGTCTTGACTCAGTTTAATGATTTGTTGTTTTAGCACTGCCAGAATGTGCGTGCTGTTGTTGCATTTGATTTGCTTTGTGTTTTTAGTATTGTTGTTGGTTTATTATTTGCCATTAGCAATGCTAACTTTGATCGGGAAATGGATTAATTTTTGCGGGAAATCTCTACTATTATATAGAATTTAAGTACAAATTTTTGTTTCCAGATATGCTCCAAAAAACTGGGTTGATTTTTATGAAGTAACTTATAAAATGTCATATTTGTGCTAAGGCACAGTATAGGGGCAATTTTATTTCGAAAATTTAATAATAAGTTTATGTAGTTAAAGTGTTAAGTTTTTTAAGAAACCATCCCCGATTCCACGCATTGCTTGATTGTTTTATTTTCAAGCGATTGTGTTGCGAGAGTTTCAATAAACTTCATCTTGCTCTCTACTCTTCTCTTTTTCTGTTTCCGTACTTTCTGTGCTTAAAATGGGAGAAGAAGAACAAGCATAAAACCACTCTCTCGAGCACACAAAGTGCACAGACAGTGCTAGAACTCAAGACTCCGAGTAAAGTAAGAACAAGCATCAAGAAGAACAAGCATCAACTTCACAAACAAATTTATGATAATTTTAATTGGCGCAATTTACGTTTGACATGTCTGCAGTCAAAATCAGCTGTTTTGTGCTTGAAACTTACTAGAAGCTGTTTCCGTACTTTTGCAACTTTTCTCACATTTCGTTTTTACTCTCTAAGTGTGAACGTACACAAATCTTACACAGTGTAGAGTACGGAAACACACCTATAAATGCAGTGCTAAAAAGAAAAAAATGTTTTTTATTCCTTTTTTGACATGCATTACCGTAAGGGCTATGTTATGGTGGCGGTCATATGATCCTCGGTCACGTCAGTTTTTACGCTCTTTTTTGATTTGATTCACTCTATGACCAAAGTGTGTTATGGTGGCGGTCATTTGATCCCTGATCACTACTACACTTTTCGCTACTTTTAGTACTTTAGTACTTCAAAAATGTATCATTGATGTTAATAAAAAATTGTTAATCTACCACTTTTCGCGCGTATTGTACGTATTCAACAAGTTTTAACGAATTTTTAGAAATCGAAAATATTGATTACGGTCTGCAGGCGTTAAAATTTGGCATCGCCTATTCCAAAAACATTATATTTTGGCAAGATAGGCACAGGAACATCATTAAGAAATATTTGAAAATATATTTATTGACGCAAAATAAAAAACGCAACCGCAAAAGCAGATCATGTTAAGTTATTATGATAAAATTATGCATTATAAATAAATTCATTACTTACGCTATCGTTCTTGTTTTCGCCACTTTTGATAAATGCAGTCAAACAAAAATTGCACAAATAAACATGGCTAGCGTAGTGTTGCTTTGCGCAAGTTTTATTTATGATTTCCTACATTTCTCACAAAAAGTGTACTATTTTCATACAAATCAAGGAATGTCGTGAATAATTTACCAACGCAACACTGCTGTGATCCCGTGATTTGGCAAAGACAGCCGAATCATTTGGTGACCATTGCGGTCAAAATTTATTCCCTCACTCACTCTCTCAAATTTCCCATTTACATTCAAACAACAACAATGCGTGACCGTGACGTGCCCATGACCGCCAGCATAACATAGCCCTAAGCACTCAGGTCACACGGTGATCGTTTGAACAACATTCAAAAATGTTTGTTGCTTTCAATGGAAACTGTCAAAAATAAAAAAACAGTGAGAGTGAGAGCGAATAAACACATTGTAGATCGATTAAAAATTTGTAATATTTTTAGCATGTTACCACCTTTAGCGTGTTAAGAACTGTTTCTATGAAGTTTTTGCGCTCTATCTCTCTTCACACTAATTTAAAGAGTACCAAAAACGTGTAAACGCTCTTTATTGATAATAAAACTTCCGTGGCGTAGCCGCTGACCACTGTGTCCTGCTTGTATTGAAAATTATTAAAAATTTTGATTTCTTTTTTTATCACACTTCAATTTCCTAAACTTTAGCGAATAAACTTGTTGCAAAATCAATTTCAGTTTTCAACACTAAAAATTACATTTAATTTTTTTTTTCTTATACTGCGAAAATTTTTTCTGCATTGAAAATTATGAACTAAATAAAATACCATATATAAACAAAAGAAAATACCATAAGTAAAATAAAAAATATTTTCTGGAGAATATTAAAAAACTTTAAACTCCTGCAAATTAGTTCGTGTGGAAAATATGTAGTACCAAAGAACTACTTTTTTTCTACTTCCTCATGTGAAACAAAGCAAGTTGCATTCAAACCTGTAACCTTTTTACAATAATACTTTATAGTTATTAATCCGCTTTTCTAATATAGCTGTAAGCTTTGTAAATATCCAAAAAAGACTCAAGAAATTGAATTTGAATTTACCATATTTTATTTTTGTGTGCTTTCATATCACTTTTTATATATATTCAAGAAATTTTAAGAAAATTTTACTTGACTCATTACTTAAGAGCTGAAAAGAGGCATTTGCATGGAATTTTACAAACAATTTCAACCAATGCGGAGCAAAGAAAAGAGAAATTGGACTGGCAATCCTGCTTGTCAGTTTCTATTTTTTTTATTTTTGCTGTTGCTCTCCTGACCTAGTGTCGATGAATTTTTTATTTATTTGTTCTTTAAATTTTGCTTTGTACTTTGCTTTTACTTTTATGTTTCATACTGTATTTGTTGTCATTGTGTTTGTTTATTTTTGCAAAAGACAAAAAACTCAGTTTTATTTAGAATTTCTTGCATGCAATCGTCGTCAATCGTCAGCCGGAGCGCAATAAGAGGCGCAAACTATCGATAGCAGGCCATCAACTGGCAACTAGAGCGTTACGCAATTGCCTTTTAAGTGCATGTTTGTGTGTGTGCTTATGCACTTTGTAACTGAAAGTGACAGTAGTGTTTGTTGTTATGTTTTAATTAATTTTTTTTGTTTTATTTGTGCTATAGAATATAACATTAAATTCAATCTTATTTTTATGTGCTACAATAATTTTTATTGCATGACATTTGACATTAAATGTCAAACACTTAATCTCTATGGAATATTAAATTTCAACTAAAGCATTTAATAATCGTTAAATTGGCAAATATTGTGTTATAATTTATAGCTTTTCGTGCATTTTGTGGTGCTAGAATATTTAAAAGCTCAAAGCTATTGTAGGGGGCGTAATAAAAGTGAGAAAATATCTATAAACAATAAGCTACATAATGGAAAACACACTCAAGACGTAACTTAGATGGTGCAACTCAGGCGTTCTAAGTATCAGTGCAGAGAAAACAGATTTGATTTTGTTTACGAAAAGATACAACATACTGTCTTGAATATAGCCAAAAATAAACGACATACGCCTGATTATGAGAACTCGCATGAAATATCTAGGAATCGCTCTGGACAGCAAGCTGACATGAAGAATTAATGTAGACGAAGAAGTAAGAATAGCCACCAAAGCGCTATGGGCATCCAAGAAGATGCTAGGCAGCACTTTGGGTCTCTCAACTTCTTTGATGAACTGGGTCTACGTAATGGCAGTTTGTTCTATTCTACTTTCATAGTAAACGTATATAAATCACTATGGTTAAATCGACCTATCTCAAACGCATGGAGGAAACTTAGCATAACGAGGCCGCTGACGTCAACTCTAACTAAAGTGGTATAAGTCTTGCACCCTGGACATACGCGCAAAACTAATAGTCAAAAACCGGCACAGCGTCTTGAAACATCTACTTTGCACATGCTCCACACTACTTAGATCGAAACTTAAATCTTTAGGCTCATCGATGTTCCCGTAATTTAATGTTAGAGCCGAAACCTCTCTTGAATCCTTCCTAAGGAACGCAAAACCTCAACAGGTTTCTAGTGTCTAATCTAACGGACACTTGGTGCGATGTATAAAAAACCAATAACTTGAGATAAAGTTTTTTTGAAGTAAAAATTTGCTTAAGCGCATTGATCGCTTTTTGGTAGAGAGCAAAACTAGAGATTCGCGATATCATCACGCTGTTGCCAATATTATCACGCTGTTAGCGTAACAAAAATTATTGCTGAACAACATTCCTTTTTAGGGATTACCTAGCATCGACCAAACCGAAGACTGAAGCGATTCCTGAACCGATTACTGATTACCAAGCCAATTACCGAAGCGATTACCGAACCAATTACTGACTGCCAATGCGATTACCAACCCATTATCGAAAAAATTATCGATTAACAAAGTGATTAACAACCGATCATCGAACCAATTACCGAAGCGATTACCGACCGATTACTGATTATCAAAACGATAACCAACCAACCCGTTTACCGAAGCGATTAAAAACCGACTACCGAAGCGGTTATCAAGCGATTACTGGACCAATTACCGATTGCTGATGCGATTACCAACCAATTACGGAACCAATTACCGACCGTTTACCAATTACCGAAGCGATTACCGACCGATTACCAATTTCCAAAATGATTACCAACCCATTACACGTTTACCGAAACGATCACCAACCGATTACCAATTACCGAAGCGATTACCAACCGATTACCGATTACTGAAGCGATTACCAACAGATTACCAATTATCAAAGCGATTCCCAACCGATTACCGAGCCAATTACCGATTACCCAACCAAAAAATTTTTGTTACAATTATATTATATATATCATTAAAAAAATAGCAGTTTATTTATACATTCAATAACGCATAAATTGAAAAAAAGAGTTTAAAAAGCAGAACACAATGATTTGCCGACACTAGCTTCTTCAGAAATTCTTAACAGCTATGTTATTTAATAGCTTTAAAATTTTTTTACCCACATCTGTTGTCAACTTAAAAACATGCAAATGAATGATTTATTGGCTTTGTAATGTGAGTGACAAAATTAGGGTACCTTGCCTTAATGTGCGCCGAAAGCCAACCGGATAAATCTAACCTCACCTAGTGTTCTAATTTTTATTGCCATGTTGTTTATATCATTCTATAAATGTTTAATAATTTATTTTTGAAATAATAAAAACATTTTTATAACAGTAGAAAACCATGGTAGAAAACCGTGGCAGAAAACCATGGTTTTTTATAACAGTAGAAAAAAAGCTAGGAAATTTATACTTTTTATATTTCTTTTAAAGATATGTTTTTTTCCTGGCTTAAATAATAATAATTAATTGTCATATGCTTTATTAACCAGAGCTTATTATATATTCTATCATGCAATAAAAAACGCTAACTAGGCTCTAACAACTAATGAATTTAAAAAACTTTCTAAAAAATCTCTTCAATGCCATTATAGATCATAATAAAACATCAAAATTATTCAAATTCAAAAATAAAATAAATTAACTCTCGTTTTTTAATAGGAATTTTTGCAACTTTTTCAGACAATGTAATGAATGTGAAAAATAACTGAAAAATGAACGACTGCGTTATAGAAAACAAAATGCGGCCGCCGCATATCAATGACTTAAATCATGTTTTTCAATTAATAGCAAATTGTTGGTAAACGTTAAAAAAAGAGCAACAAAAAAAAAAATAAAATAAAGTGATAATTATAATAAATGCAAAAATTAATGCATTTTTGTGGCGTTGTTTGAGCAGCTCAAATGAGCAGCAGCTAACTCAAATATGATGAAACCATTAATCAGTGTTGCCAGCTGTGTTTTAAATATTTTATAGGCTCTTGATGAAAAATAAATATAGCAAAAAAAAAAAAAAAAAAAAAAAAACAACAAAACACACAATTATTGCAAAATTTAATTAAAATTGGAGCAAACATCGAATAATAATTAAGAATTAATTATTTTTTGTATACTTTGTTAATTAAATTAATTAATTAACTATAGAGAAGAGTTATGTATAAAATAATTAGCGTTGTTTATTTTTTTTCTTTTATCTTTATTAGTTAATAAAAATTAAACATTGCACTGAATTATTGAGTTACTTTATTAGTTCATAAAAATTCAAAATTACCCTGATATATTGAGATACGTGTGACGTTTGAGCTTCAGAACGCGTGTAGCTGACTTTATCTGTACTTTTTCAATGTTTCAGCTCAAAGTTGCATGCAATAATTTAATGAAATTTATTATCTGCTTTATGCATTCAAGTTAATGCTGTCTAGTTAATTTAGCACAAACATCAATTAGAAAATACAGCAGCTTTGAGGCATTGTAATTGAAAAGATTTTTTTATTCTCTTCATTTATAGCAAAATGACAGGTTTTTTTCAAAGCAGCTTTTTGACGGTAATTGAATAGATATTTTCAATGAGATACATTATTTGGATTTATGCGACAATTTATTAAGTATTTCATTAATTTGTTCACACATTGTGTGTGCACATTGTTCACACTTTGGGGTTTACCTACAGCCTTTAATATTCAACGCACAAAGATAAAATAAAAGCGAAAATATCACCAGCGTGGCAAATTGATATTTTCACGTGGAAGTGAAACAATCCAAAGTTAGATATTCGTTTCAATCGCCATTTAAGTAATGTTTAAGCATATATTCTATCTTTGTACGATGAATATTAAAGGCTGTAGGTTTACCTCAAAGAGTGATCTAAAAAGTTACGTGTTTGAAAAATTTTAGGAAAAAGAAAATGGAAGAAGTAGTTAATTAACTAAAATAGCAAAATTAAAAGAAAAAATTTTGAAATATAGTCATTTAAAACAAAAGCAAAAAATGATATAAATTTACGATATGAGGAATAAAAAACGTATGTAGATAAAACATATAATTTATAAAATAAAAGAAACAAGAAACTACAAGAAATGGACATCAGTAGAGAATAAAACAAAATAAAGAGTATCTTAAAAACGTAAATATAACAAAGGAAAAACTCAACTGATTCTTAACTGTTTTTGATATTTTTTATTATATAAAAATATGCAAAAATCATCTAAAAAACTCATACATTGTTACATACATAAAACTTTGACATGATTCTCAATTGCCACACCCTGTAGCATCACACCACACCAACACCTTCTCCGTAGATGTTGCCTAAAAAGCAGCTATGAAGCGCTAAACAAACAAATCTACTTCAGCCACATGCAACAATGCAGCGGGGGTGTAATAGACAGTTAGTTGGCAGTCAAATAGTCGCTTGTGGGCAACAGCTAAAATGCAACATCAACAGGTGGTCAAGAGCGTAGAGGTGGATTCAATAGAGAAATTGCTCTTAAAGTAGAGAAAATGTGCATAAATCCTGGCAGCTATCAAATTGTAAGCGATGTAGCACAAAAACAGCAGGCTAGAATTTTCAACTTTCCTACACTTAAAGAATAAAACAGTGCCAGAAATTTTTTTGACTCCATACTGACAAAAAATTTATCAACTCAACCTTAAAATGCATGCGTCAATATAAAAAACATTGCTCGTATCGACAAATTTCTAGATTGAGTTGATACATTTTTTGTCAGTAAGGAGTCATCAAAAATATCTGTAATGGTTTTTGACAGCAGTGTTCTTTGAGTGTATGTACTTTAAAAATGTGAAGAGCCTTTAAGCCTGCAACAACAACAAAAAAATCCCAGCTACAATATCAACAACAACAACAATTCTAGAAACAGCACTAAAATAGCAGATGTGCAACAAGACATCGCAACACGTTTTCAATTTTGCATTTGAATTATGTCTGCAAACATTTGTAACATATGCTGCCACAAGCTGTAGCAACAACAACAACAACAACAACATCAACTACACCAACTGAAATTGCAGCTTATTTGCAAGTTGCTAAGCGAACAGCTAGCAAAAATATCAACAATAGCAGCAGCAACAGCGAGTTGCTGCATTTTATTAATCAGCACTAGCGGCAATTATGCGTTCATGTGAGCTAGCTTCAATATACGTGCAGCAACAATCACAGCATCAGCTGCTGTTGTTAAGCCTTGAAGCCAGCTTATATGTTATGTATTCTAGAGAAATTGCATGCGGAGAAATTTGAAATTGATATGAGTAGAAATTTTGATGATTTGGTGATTTGATGCGTGCAGTATATTTAAGATAAATTTAATAAACCATTTTAGTTGAGGCGGAATAGTCTGTGTCAGTTCATTTAACTTAAAATACTTTAAATTAAACTAATTTTGTTCCGTTACAATGAGGTCAATATTCATTAAATTCAAGCCAGACCCGTCCAGGCGGAGTTGTTTATTCATTTAACATAAATTATATCTATTAAATTCATCGTAAATTCATTAAAAACTTTGTTGACGTTAGGAAAAGCCAATTTAACTCAAATTTGATTCAAAAGCCTTCACTAAAAAGGCTTTTAGAATATATACCTTACATAGCTCTTTGATAACCATCTCCGATAAGATTAGCTCAAGTGCTACATAGACTTTTCTAAACTTTTTATTTCATGACTATAGTGTGCTTCTGTGCCTCTTCGAATTAAAAAAATTGTTTACCGCATTGACCCCTAGAGGGGTCAAATATATTTCTTTCGAATTCTCCTAGCCTACCACTTTTCTGGGGGTCCCAAGCAAAAAACACAAAACTGTCGATTATAGTTCAGATCTCTCCCGAATTGACCCATAGATGAAATATATAAACTGGTCCTATTATTTTTTTGCCCATTAATATTTCTTTTGAACACCTCTATCCCTTATCTGCCACCCTTCTGGAGTTCCTACACAAAAGCGTTGCTAAGTTTTCTGCTTTACATTAACATGCAGACATTATCAGTGCAAGTCTTAACAGTGCTAACGTTAACAGTGATGACATTAACAGTAGTGACGACATAATATAAACTGCCGTTGAATGAATTAATTTAAAATTGAAGTAAATTACATTGATCTCCTAATATATTTAAAGAACCTTATCTTTTATTAAGTAAAAAACTGTAGGCTTTTATCACGATTTAACGCATTAAGTAAATTAGCATTTAAAGGCATTAAAGGTATTCAATAGAAGCTTAAAAGAAATTACATATTGAAAGTAACTAAGTTATGTGCATAAAATATAAGTATTTTTTCTACTCGCTCATTTTAAATAAATCAATAGAAATATAAAACTGCATAGTTTGAGATAAATAATTTTTGAAGTGGAAATTTCTTTAGGCGCGTTGAGCACTTTTTTGGTAGAGATCAAAACTATAGATTCGCGATATCATCACGCTGTTAGCAATATCATCACGCTGTTAGCCTAACAGAAATTATTGTTGAACAGCATTCCTTTTTAGGGATTACCTAGCATCGAACAAGCCAAAGACCGAAGCGATTACCAACAGATTGCCAATTACCAAAGTGGTTACCAACCGATTACCGAACCAACTACCGTTTACCGAAGCGATAACCAACCGATTACCGAAGCGATTACAACCTATTACTGATTACCAAAGCGATTACCAGCCAATTATAGATTACAGAAGCGATAACCAACCCATTACAGAGTACCGAAGCTATTATCAACCGATTACTAATTACCGCAATTACCAACCGATAAGCAATTACCAAAGCGCTTACCCACCAATTACTATTTACCGAAGCGATTTTTAAAGCGAGTACCTACCGATTACTGATTACCGAAGCGATTTCCAACCCATTACCAATTACCGAAGCGATAACCCACCGGTTACCGAGCCAATTGCCGATTACCGAAGCGATTACCAAAGCAATTACCAACCGGTTACCGAAGCGGTTTAATTAAGAAAATATTTAAGGGGAAGAAGCAAGACTTTTTTAATAACTTGTTTCTTCCGACAGCTTTATAATACAAATATAATGTCACTATTTTTCAAAAAGCATTATATAAATACAAAGATATAAAACTTCCTTCTTGGATCTTCAAAATCATAGGCAAATCAAATTTTTTAAAATACGGTCCAAATCTTATATTAAATGTAAATCTTATATTCATATAATTTAGAATTTAATAAAAAATGCGTGAAATCCCGTTGAATAAAGGACATTTGGCCAAATTAATTTTAAAGCAAAAAATCTAAAAAAATTACAAATATAATAAAAAATTTATATAAGTAATAAATAATAATTTATATATAAGTAATAAAATAAGATACTTAATTTTTATTTTGGAAAAAAATTTAAAAACAAATTTAATTGTTGAATTCTCTAATGAAAATTTTGAATAATAAAATATTGAATTCCGCAAAGGAATTCACTTTATAGTCATTCAATAATCATTTTATAGTATTTTTTTAGGAAAAAAACATGTATAAATGAATTGAAATTTATGAATTGATATAAATGTATGATAAGATAAGTCGATTTTGCAAAAATCGTAATTCGGAAAAATAGTCTTCGGGCAGGACCAATATTTTATGCACAAGTCTGAGAGTTATTTAGATGAAATATTACCAAAATCAAAATATGACTTTTTTCTTAAACGAATTCTCAGTTCACAGAATTTTTATAAAGGGAGTTAAACAATAATTTTTATGAAAACTTTGATAATTTAACCCTGCATTCGTAATATAAGTACATTTTACGTGCACTCCGCATAAGAAGTATACGTAGTGTAAGACTGCCCTTCAATTCTAGGGTTAAAATTATTTAAAAAAAAAAAAATAAAACTGAGAAATTTTATTTAAACTCTTAATAATTTTTAAATTTAATTACCTTTAGAGTGTATATTATAAAATTATCTTATTATAAATAGTACTTTTAGTATTACAGTATTAATTATTATTATATTTATATAGTGTAAAAGTATTACAGTTAAGAGTATATATATATCATGCTATTTAAATAATAATATTCATTAAATTAATAAATAAATTTTATTTATTTTTTAAAAAATGTAACATTGAATAAAAATTCTATGAGATTAGAAAAATATTTATGTTTTTGTATATTTACTATATATAGAAAATTCAATTGAGGAAGTAAGGCATAAAAATATACTCAATAATTCAATTAAAAATATTACGAAGGTTTTCACAAAATTCCAGAAAAAACGAATATATAAACTAAAACTTATATCTCAGTGTAAAATAAGATAAAGTATCTTAGATAAAGTATCTTATTTAAAGAGCTTATCAATTGTTTTCAATACGAAATTTATCAGAACATGTTATATACACCCAAGGTCATCACTCATGGAAAATAAATGTTTGCTTTGTACTCAAGGTCAGTGGTGTAAAACGAGTGTATCTTTAAAAACAAGCAATAACGTTCTTGTATCACTTTAATTGTCACTTTACGAAGGTTCAGTTTGAACTATTTTCAAACAAAGATAAGAGTCTCCAATGGAAAAGTCAAAAAATAATTTAATTTATAATTTAAATTACCAATAGCTTAGTTTAATATGGAAACAATTACTAATAGCTTAGTTTTATATAAAATTATTTAAGCAAAAAATAGAAAAATTTCTAACATTCTGCATCATATCTAAAATTAGCAAAAAACAGCTAGATTGCAACTTGCTGCATAGGTAAATCTATGTTATAGCTTGCAATCAAAACTGAAATCTGATTATAATTGAACCAAGTAAGCTCAATTGTCAAGGTAATGAATGCATTGTGGCACACAAGGGCAGCGGGCACTGGTTATCCTTACAAAAGATGCATTTTCGGCCACAAAAACAATAGTGCATAGTTGATGATATTGTTGTTGTTATTGGATCATGCAAGACTTGCTTGGCACAATGTCAACGCAGCGATTATCAACGTTAACTTGAGTTAAATGCAGAATTCCAGGAACGCGCACCTAGAGCTTTCGTTAAAATGCAGGCAAAGGTGACGGCAGAGTGTGACTGATGACACCCATTGTGATTTGGAAGAGACATTGATGTAAAGCTAGCATCGTTGTTGTTGTTGCTGTTATTAAAGAACTAGGTGAAGCGCCAAAAACCAGCGTGGCATGAAGATAATTAATTTGAAACTGCAGCTGCAAAGTAAAACCAAGACAATTACAAAACAAAAACAATTGTTTAGGTAAAAAACTGGCTGGAGAGCAACTGCAGAGCCTGTTAAGTCGATTTTGTACTTTGCAGTATCAAGAGTTATTTCAAGGATTTCAATTCTTGCTACTTAGTTTTCATTTGCGGCTTAGTTACTTAGATGTAACTAAAAAGGAAGTACTAAATATAGTTTGAAATTAGAAGGATTTCTTGTTGAGCTTATGACAGCAACTGTCAGATAAAGAGCACGGAAACACTTTTCGTAAAGCTCAAGGCATTAAAAAAAAGTTAGTATAAATCAGGTATACTTATAAATTCCTTTTTAAGAAAATTTTAAAGAATGACATAAATCTTGTGAGCATATTTATAGCAGAGTAAGGAAAGATCCTTACTCCACTCAAAACGTCTACCCTAACATAAAATAAAACGTACACGGACGTGAGACATTATCAAAGGTACGCGGTTGTGTACCAGCTCGTGTACCTTTCGGTACCCAGATTTATATAAATTATATATTTTTGATATAGTAAATCTTTTGCTTGTATATATAAAAAATGTTCGAAAAAAAATTATGTATTTCATATATAACACAATTTGCACTGGAGTAATTTTTTGTTGTATGCAACATATATTCGATAAAGTTTTGTGTTTAAAACTAAATGTATTTTGTTTTTGTAAATGTCAAAAAATTAATAGATTTCAAATTTATTATAATTACTGTACATAATATTAAATACATCTCATACCCCTATTTTATTTTTGAAGCGAAACTTTTTACTCCTCGTCTTGTGATTTGCTTGAGTGAAATCTCAAAAGCAACACTTTTATTTTTCGACATCGTTTTTCTTAGAAATTTATGTTTCTTTGTTCCTTGTGTCTATTATAACAAGAAAATGTAATTTCAATATATTAAAAATATTTCTTCGATTCTCCGCGGGGAACTGAACTCGCACCGTTGTGAGTAGGAGTTCACTACACTATTCACTGATCCAAAAGCCTCTGTTAAGCAGAGTTGTTGATTCAACATCAAGTGTGTATTACTAAAGCTATGTTGCAGTATATCACAATAATCTCTTTATAGATAGAGGATTGAGTATTTGCTATAAATACACTCCACATATAATAAATACATTCCACAAAAAAGTGCTTCTACTTGCTAAAAGATAGGCAAAAATTAACAACTGCCAACAAGTGCGTTGAAATAACAATGAATGTAGCACGTAATAAATGAAATAAAATAATAACGAAATGTAATAAAATTTACTGGTGCGAATATTGACGTGTGTTTTTAATTTACTTTATGCTATTTTAAATTTTTTCATTTAAAAGCTATTTAATAAAATAAAAACCCATTTAATTTTTAAAATTATGAAACTGCAAAAAACTTCGCTTCTCTCGTGTGTACAACGACGTAGCTGCGTTTTGTATGATGGTCTTTTTTGGAAATTTTTTTCAAGCACATTTTTGTTCACTCTTTGAAGTATGCCTTTAATATTCATTGTACAAAAGTATAATATCTGCTCAGATAACAGGTATGTGGCAATTGAAACGAATGCTAAACTTTGAATTTTGTCACTTCTTTCAGAGTTCTTAAATACTTATCATTGAGGAGTAAAATATCCCTCACTCACCTCAATACACCTCAACTCATTGCATTTCGTCTTGTTTCTTTCATTGGAAATGAAAAACAAACGAGCGATCTTTCGTTAATCTCCGAATGAGCGATCGAATCGTTTATTTGCATTTCTCTTTCGTTGCTGTTCACAGCATGCGCTTTTGCAGATCATAAGCCGATATATGAGCTCGCTCTTTTTTTTTCTCCTCACTCAGATTATTTGAAAATGATGCACTCTTTTCAATGATAGTTATATACACTGAGAACTGAGTGAGTTTCATTTTAATGTCATCATTTTGTATCATTCGTTTCTATGGGAGTTTGTTTGTTTTTTGTTTTTTTTACGAATTTGAAGCTGGGGACAACACTAGGTAAAAATGGATTGCTGAATTCAAATGCGAACACAAATAGAGGGGTCTATCTGCCCCCATTTGCAATATTTTTAAGGGGGGACGAAACATGTGTTTGATTTACAATTTGACTTACAGTGGACAGTTAAACACGTGCTTGGATGTTCTCCCTAAAAATGTGCAAAGTGTGGGGCTGATCGGCCCCTATATTTGTGCGTCTCAGAAATGCTTCCCCCCTTAGAAACACACAAAAAATGGTTAATTTTTCCCCATATTGCTTCTTAATAAGCAAATATCAAAATAATAAGTATCGAAATACTTATCATTGATGAATTCAAATGATTTTCAGCTCATATAAAGAGCACATCATTTGCAGAACTCGATGGATGAAAACAGTGGCGATGTTCTCACTACGATGAGCGCTCTTCGTACACGGCTCTTTGTTCCATTCCGCTCAACTACTCAGTCCTAAAATACATTTTTTAATTTTATATTTGTGTGACGCTCTAATGCGAGGTAAAGCGATGGAAAAAGTGTAGTTTATTGAACTCGCTTAAATTTCAGAAAGTTGTTTGGTACAAGGCATGGCAGGATTATAAATGAATTATCCGTACAAGGCAGCATTTTTTGTCACACATTATAATGGTATTGAATAAAAAGGCCACTATCCCCCCTGTGGCCCAAGCAACCCAGAGGGCTCATTAAAGTAGACTTAAGCCAAAGCGAGATTTTTTCCAAATTTTTCAGCACTCTCGCAACTACAATCTCGCATCAGCTTTTAATCTCGCTTTATTACTCAGTCCTAAAATAAATTTTCTAAATATATATTTGTGTGAAGCTTTAATTCGAGGTAAAAGCGAGATTACATTCAAAATTCTTCAGCTCTCTCACAACAACAATCTTACAATTACGCATCAGCTTTCAGTCTCACTCTATTATCAATTCCTAAAATACAAGTTCAAACTTTATATTAACTAACTTTAAAGTAAGATTTCATTCTAAACTCTTTAGCTGCCTCACAACTGTCTCGCACAATGAGTCTATCGTAAGATACATTTTCTTAAAAGCGAGGTAAAAGTAAGATTTCATTCTAAATTCTTCAGCTGTCTGAAAACTATAATCTTCCAATCTCGCATTTTCCCTTAATCTCGCTCAATTACTCAGTCCTTAAAAGCGAGATTTTCAGTCTTACAATCTCGCATCAGCTTTCAATCTGGCTGAATTACTCATTATTATAATAAAAGTTCTAACTTTATATTTGCGTGAAGCTTTAATGCGAGGTAAGAACAAGATTTCATTCCAAATTTTTTCAGCTGTCTCGCAACTATAATCTTACAATCTCGCACCAGCTTTTAATCTGGCTTAATTACTCATTTCTAAAAGAAAAGTTCTAACTTTATATTTGCGTGAAGATTTAATGCGAGGTAAAAGCAAGATTTCATTCCAAATTCTTCAGTCCTGCACAATTTCTAACTTTATATTTGTGTGAAGCTCTAAGGCGAGGTGAAAATTTGAAATTTTCCAGCTCTCTCGCAATCACAGTCTTAAAATTTCGCAGCAGCTTTTAAAATCGCTCAAGTACTCAGTCTTTAAATACAATTTCTAACTTTATAATTGTGTGAAAGTTCTTAACAAGGTAAAAGTAAGACTTCTTCCCAAATTCTTCAGTACTCTCGCAATCACCATCCGAAAATTTCGTATCAGCTTTCAATCTCGCTCAATTATTCAGTTCTAAAGAACAATTTCTATCTTTATATTTGTGTGAAACTTTAATGCGAGGAAAAAGCGAGATTTTAATCCAAATTCTTCAGTTCTCTCGCAACCACAATCTCAATTACTTAGTTCTTAAATACAATCATTTCATAAAATTTTTTTACAAGTAAAATATAAAATAGAATTAATTCCAAATGAAATTGAGCATTTTTTAGTAAATATTCTTAAAATCTCAATACTAGTATTTATTGTCATAAAAATTTATCATAGACTTGCATATCAACTGTAACATTTAAATGAAAACTTATACCTAAAAATGTTGTATGAAAGACAATTTCGATTTTTACGATCAACGTAACAGTAAAAGAGAATGCTTTTGTTAATCTTTAATTCAAGGCTCAAAGATATAGGCCATTAAAAATCTTAAAACTCTTGCAATTACAAACTCGCAGGCAGCACGAAAATGCACTAAAGAAATGGCCCTACAATTTGGAGTACAATTTTATTGAAAAAATACCGCCATTTTATGAAATAAGATCCAAAATTAATGAAAAATGAACACAGAAAGTAATGAAAGAACACTCAAAAATTTATATTATTTTTTTGAATTTGAATTGAAGAATTGATTAATCAAATCAAAAACTTAAACAACAAATATTATTTTCCTTGTACGAAATGTTTTTATAAATTTTTGTTTGGAGTCCACAGAGTTTAAATAGGTCTGCAATTGCTATAGTCGTCTTCATTTCATACAAGGAAAATATATGCCCAGACAACTCCAGTTGTCATTTCTGATATCTGAGTTTTTGGGGATTCAATTCATTATGAAAAATCAACCCACAGAAAAATGAAATATGACCCCAAAAGATTAAGGAACACACCAAATGGTTTTATTGTTGCTTTTTGCATAATTTTTTTTAGGCCTCTTTTTTTTGCCATATTTCAGTTGAGTGTAATTTCATAGCGCCAATCTTACAATCTCGCATCAGCTTTCAATATCGCAGCAGCTTTCAATCTTGTATCACTTTCAATCTCGCTTCAGTCTTCAATCTCGCATCAGCTTTCAATCTCGCTTAATTGCTCAGTACTTAAATACACTCGTTTTGTAAAATATTTTTATGCATTGAATATAAAACTTAATTATTATCAAATAAAAAGAGTTCCTTAGCTTATATTTTAAAAATTATACTTATACATAAAAAGTTATAATAATATTATAATAGACTATTTCTCTATCAAATTTTTGAGACCTCCTTTAATTTATGTTTTTGTTTGCTATATTTCAGTTGAGTGTAATTTCATAGCGCCAATCTTACAATCTCGTATCAGCTTTCAATCTCGCAGCAGCTTTCAATCTTGCATCAGCTTTCGAAATCGCATCAGTTTTGTATAATATTTTTATGCATTGAATATAAAACTTAATTATTATCAAATTAAAAGAGTCAAATTTTAAAAATCAAATTTTAAAAATCTTAAAACTTTTAATCAAAATATTTTATCAAAACCTAGCATATAAATTCTTACATCTAGTCAAAGACTTATACATATAAAGTTATAATAACATTATAAAAGACTATTTCTCTATCAAATTAAGAGCGATTTCAATAAGTTCCAATATAATATTTTTGATAAGCTTTAATACTTGAGTCAAAGCAAAAAAAGTTGTTAAAGATTTTATAACTCTCTTGCAACCACAATCATGCAATCTCGCATCAGCTTACTCAGTTTTCGAGCCCTAAATTTTAAATTTTTTTGAAAAAAAATAAAAAATGCAAAAGAACATTGCAAATGCAAAATAACATTTTCATTTACTGAATAAATTATATAACGTTCAATTAGTATTTTATTTTAGCTTTACAATCTTGGTGGCATGATATGAAAAGAACAGCAAATCAGTGGAGCTAGATTTTTTTTTTCATACAAAGTTATAACATTGCCTAAAGTATTTTAAACATTTTGAAAAATTTATTTTTAGATTTTATAAAACATATTAATATTATATTTTATTAAATATTTATACATATAAATCATTAGATATTGGTCACACAGCGCTGTGTTGCGATATTGTGTTGAAGCACTTAGTTTCGTTATTGCGCTGATACACTAATTTTATTAAAAGTAACGCATCAGCACAGCAATGCAAATAGTTTCTTGATCGTTACTTTTTAAACAAAGATTTAAGCAAACTTCACTCCAAATTCAAACTTCTGTTTGATTGTTGTATCAATTTTGAACGCAGTTCGGCTTGACTGCATATTTGAAATTTAGGTTTGTTAATTTTGGGAGTATGCTGAGTTCTGCGCTTCAATTAGACATGATTCGTAAGAATTTCGTATTGATGATGCTTTTATTAAAGTATCAATATTGAATTATTATAATAACCTTGTTTGGATGAAACATATTGCTAGCGTTTTTTAATTTGATTTATTGTATTTATTCTAAGTGAGGCCTAACTGTGCTTGCTTTACCATATAATTCAATGCGTTAATCAACCCACCACATATTAAAACAATTGACCTTATAACTCGATTCATATAATCGAAAGTTATGTTGAAACAGGAATTAGCATTTCAAACTACATCATGACACAATTGCGCGTTAAGCGCATTTTGCTGATACAATAAATGGCGCTTGAGTTGGTGTATCAACGCAGAATTTTTTACTGCGTCAACCATGTTTATAATACATTACTGGGTTAGGGAAATGCTTTATATTCAAATATATGAAAAAAATTCATTAACAAATTTTCAAATTCAGCGGCATGAAATATGAAAAAATGTGTAGAGCAACTAAGAAAGCGTCACACTTGCTGCCAAGCATTGCCATATAATTTGTGCGCCATGCGCAACCTACAACCGTCGAGACGTCAAAAATTATTGCACATTCATCATTAATTAAGAGCAAAGAACGGAATTTAACGCCTTCATGCAAGCGTCTGTCAATTATTTTGCACGTCGGCATTTAATTCAATAACCATTTCAACTTTCAGAAATCAGTGCAAATGGTGTTACGCTGCTTATAAACATTAATGCAAAATTAATTTATAAAAAAAAACAAAAAAAAAAAAAAAAATCAAAGAACGCCAACGCTTTTTTTTTAAGCAACGGTATAACTCTATTTAAAACGCGTCGTCAAACATCAGCTCAATTAAAATTGCAAAAATTTTATATAAAAATGCAAATTAAAACCAGACTATGTTTTGTTTTTTTTTTTTTTTTTGTTTACAAAGCGACCTACGTTTGCTTTTTATGATTTCCGTCGCGTGCCAAGCGATAAGATTTGAATTTAATTTAAATTTTATATGAAATTTTTTGTATTTCTTTTGCTGATTCTATCAAAATTTTGTTATATTTTGTGCGCGCCAAAAATTGTAAAAAGTGTGAACAGCTTGTGTCAAAGTCCGTCGTAGCTCTTTCAAATAGATAAGCGTAGTCAAAAAACATCGCTGCAACAACGCGCACTGATTAATAAATCAGAAATTGACAGATTTGTCACGCAGCCGGCCACTGGCTGCTCGCGCCTTGCAGCGTTGCTACACAATCCATCAAACACGTACCGGCAGCGGCACTCACAATGTTCATTAAATATTCAAAATTGTACTAAGCGCCAAACGGTTAGGTGGTGTTTATTTTATGTTATTTTTTTTTTTGGTGTTATTTTAACCACGTTGTTGCATTTTTGACTCGTTTGTGGGTAGCTGACAAAAATTATGCAAGCTAATCTGACGTGAGTCCAGGTTTTGACCTGTTCGGCAGGTGTTTTAATTAAGTTGTAGTGTTGGTGTCGATTTTTTTGAGAAACTTTATGAAAAAGATTTTCAGCTGTTATTGCAGGTCGTTGCACAGTAGCTGCAAAAGTTGTTAGTTTTGCATTAAATTATTTTCTGAAGTGTATTATTTGTGTATCAAAGTTATTTAGTGAATATAAAGCAACGGTAGCACATTAAAACATAGATAATAATTGAGAGTTCATTGTGGAAAACATGTTTATAGAAAATAATTACCGGCAACAGCGTCTCTGGTTCTATATTATATAATTGTTTACCTGCAAGTAAAAAAAATATATGTTTGTTATAAACTTTTATTTTTTTGATTATGAAATAGATATACATGAGATTTCTAGTTATAAATTAAAAGATATTAATAACTAAATATTCTAATAAGAAAGAGTCAAAGCTTATAAGATTTTATTTTAAAGATAGGACAGAGGCTTGCAGGTTGCCATCCCATAGCTTTTTTGATCATAAATCGCCATACGTTGATATGAGCAAGTAAAAAGCCGCAATCCTAAGCTAGAAATCATTTCAATTCTCAAAAAATAAAAATTGTACCGCAAAAGTATCTAAAATCGCCCATTTGAAATTTTGGCATGCAGGTTGCCACCCCCCGAAAAATTGCTTAAGGTGTATAAGAAGTTAAGTAAAAACACCTGATTTAGACAATTTATAAAAATTTATTATTTTTACATGAATTTTGTAGTGCTTTCCTCAAATTATTGCTAACTTTGATTGCTTCATTGCGTCGAAATATGCATCAAACTTCTTAATATCGCGGTCGGTTTTTTTGGTTTGCGCGCTACCATACTAAGCATGTAGAAAAACTAAACTAAAAATGTAAAAAAATCACAGGAAATATCGATAAAATGAAATAAAACTTCACTTTTGAGTCAACGACTCTCGTAAACCTATAAACACACTTTATACAAGATAAAAGCAAAAAAGACGTTTTGAAGTTTGGAGAGAGTTTTGATAAAAAGGGAATTCTAAGTACAAAGAAAACTATCAAGAAATGGATGTGCAGAGAATATGATATCTTATAAAATTATAATATTTGATTTGTTTACATTTTCCGATAATTTCTGAAGTGGAAACATCATTAGGCGCGTTGTTATTTTATAAAAAAATAGCAAAAATTATAAGCTTACAATTGTTGTCTAATTTGAAGAGTGTTACACATATGCCAACAACTTTTAGATATGTTTTAAATAAACAATCTCTGTTTTTTAAACTTGAACTTTGCTGTGCTGTAACTTTCATTAAGAGTTCAGCAACCTACAACCGGTATTTGTATTTCTACTTAGCAAACATTCCTTGCTATTGTGTTGAAATGTTTTTTTATAAGCTTGTGTGAAAAAAGAAAGTAAATTAATGAATGTTAAGAAAAGGAAGTTTATAAAAATTGAAAACAACATGTTAAGATACATTCCAGAAAAATTAGCATCCACTCAAATTAAAACTCACACACACACAAGACACATCCATCTAAACAACACCAAATAAGAAAACAACAACACCTCAACAAGCAATTATCACGAAAGCATACTTAAATTTATAGCAGCACTCACAAAAACCAACAAAAGCAACTACGTGTAGAACATCATTATCATTAAAATAAGTGGCAACACTTTTTAATGGCGCCAACATCAAGTCAATTTCAACCCAATTTTAACTGTCAATAAAAGCAAGATAAAACTGACAGCAGCTTACAGATAATCAGTATATGCCTTAGAATTTAAACAGCTGTTGCTGTTACAATTACTGTTGCTTCTTCTACTTCTTTCTTACTTTTAGTACAACTTTGACGACAAGTCTGACAGCTAAGCTAGACACTAGTTAGCTAGCAGCTTCTACTAATTATCAAAAGTTAATTTTAATATGCCAATAATTGACAGAAAGTAACTCGATTGGTATGTGAGTAAGATACGAGTACTCGTAGCAATATTTAGTAGCTTATTTTTATGACAAGCTTTTTTGAGCAACAAATTTCTGTAGCTGTTTATCCGGCTTTTTAACCAAGTCAATTTTATCTTATTACTGAGCTAGTTAACAAATTTACAGCTCTTAGAAATCTGGTAATGGTAAGAGTATTCGAGGAATTTTTATGTTGACGTCAAATTAAGAAGTATACCTTCATTTAGTGGTATATTTGGGGAATTTAATCATAAAAAAAATAATTGTGTGTGTGGCCACCTGGCACGGTAGAAGTGAAATTGTACAGCTAAACAGTTATAATAAGTGTCCGATATGCCGATAGACCTAGTTCTTAAAGCCAATTGATTGTTCGGCATCATCCGCATTGACCACATCAAAGCCGAAATTTGTCGAGAAACTACCCCTAAAGAGCTAAATGGAATTTTATTGGTTTAAATATATCGTTTATTGCTTCAAAATATTTTTAAAATATAAATCAGTTTAGTATATGTTTTTTTTGCAATTATGTGTACATTATAAAAAATTTCCCAAATAATTTCCCTTTCGGGAAATTTCCTCAAATACAATATTTCTGCATTTGGATTAAGTTAAAAAGTATAAAATGCTGCAAAATAGCTTTTTGACCTGTATTTAAATAATCTGCAGCAGAAAATTTTAGTATTTCCCTTAACAAAACATTGACTTTTCTGTCAATTTATTACAACATTTCAATTTATCTTGGGATTCAAAAATATGTTTCTATTACCACATGCCCAGAAATTTATCCTAAAACAACTAAATGGAATGTCCTTGGTATAAATATACAGTTTATTATTTAAAAATTTTTATTAAAAAATTGTAATTTCATTCTAGGATATTTTTTTGCAATTATTTGTGCATTTTAAAAAATTTCCCAAATAATTTCCCCCTTAGGGAAATTTTTTCATATCCAATATTTTTGCATTTGTATTAAGTTAATAAGTGTAAAATGCTGTAAAATAGCTTTTGACCTTTATATGAATAATCTTAAGCAGAAAATTCTGTATTTCACTTAACGAAACATTAATTTTTCTGTTATAAGCTTACATTTTAATTTGTCTTAGGTCTAAAAAATCGGTCTCTATTACCACATGTCCAGAAATTACCCCTAAAAGAGCTAAATGGAATTCCCTTGGTATAAATATATCGTCTATTGCTTCAAAATATTTTTAAAAAAATTATAATTTCTATGCAGCATATTTTTTGCAATTATTTGTGCATTGTACAAAAATTTCCCAAAATACAAATACAATATTTCTGCATTTGAATTAAGTAAGTAAGCATAAAATGCTGCAAAATAGCTTTTTGACCTGTGTTTGAATAATCTAAAGCAGAAAATTATGTATTTAACTTAACGAAACATTGATTTTTCTGTTATAAGCCTCCATTTGAGTTTATCTTAGTTTTCAAAAATATGTCTTTATTACTACTTGTCAAGAAATTACCCCTAAAAGAGCTAAATGGAATTTCCTCGGTATAAATAAATACATCGTTTTTTGTTTCAAATTATTTTAAAAATGTTATAATTTCAGTCTAGGATATTTTTTGCAATTATTTGTGCATTTGAAAAAATTTCCCAAATAATTTCCCTTTAGGGAAATTTTCGCAAATACAAATTTCTGCATTTGGATTAAGTTTATAAGTATAAAATGCTGCAAAATAATTTTTGACCTGTATTTGAATAATACAGAATGTATTTGAAGCAGAAAATTTTGTATTCCACTCAGCGAAACATTGATTTTTCTGTTATAAGCTGACATTTGAATTTATCTTAGGTTTCAAAAATATATCTTTATAACCACATGTTCAGAAATAGTCCCAAAAAGAGCTTAATGAAACTTCCTTGGTAAAAATATATCGTTTATTGCTTTAAAATATTTTTAAAAAATTATAATTTTAGTGTAGCATATTTTTTTGCAATTATTTGTGCATTGTACAAAAATTTTCCAAATAATTTCCCTTAAGGGAAATTTTCTCAAATACAATATTTCTGAATTTGGATAAAGTTAATAAGCCAAAAATACTGCAAAATAGCTTTTTGACCTGTATTTTATAATTACACCCGGCAATTATATTGAAAAATAATAAATATATTGAAAAATTTTAATTGACCCTTTATTTGACACCACGTCTGTTAAACACGTTTTTTTAATAGAAACTCATCAAATAAAGTCTTTGTTAAAGTAAATTGCCTTGTAATGTAAAATAATCTTTTAAAAGCAATATCTAAGCTGTTAAATTCAAAGTACCATCTTAAGCCAACCTTGACCCTTTTTCATACCATTGATTACATGCAATTGATTTGAGAGTGTTGCAATTTTTTCTTTCAATCCAACATAAAGGTTAAACATTCTATTCATAAAATAAAACCAATTAATTAAAAAAGAAATAAAGAAAAACCAACACAAGTATTGCTTAAAAAATAGTAGCCAATTAACGTAAAATGCTCATAACTTATAGCCAATGTTCATTGGCAACACGGTAACACTTAATTACACAGTCAAAGCCAAGGAAAGTAATGTAATAAATATGAATTAAAAAAAAACATAAATTG
Organism: Coremacera marginata; assembly: GCA_914767935.1. Classification (NCBI taxonomy): domain Eukaryota; kingdom Metazoa; phylum Arthropoda; class Insecta; order Diptera; family Sciomyzidae; genus Coremacera; species Coremacera marginata. The sequence continues at coordinate 140,701,736 of OU612047.1, read as the reverse complement.
GCAGCACGCCACACCACAGGGAGCATCATAAAAATTGAGTTTATTTATTTTTTTATTTTTCAAACAAAATGCTTTGAATTTTGTTGTTGCGGTTGAAAAATCATAATTATATTTTTATGACTGCAAATCCTGATATTTTTGCGGAACGTTTAACATCAATGAGAAAACTATCAACGCAAGTCTAACTATTTTTTTATGAATATGTAAGAGAATATATAAAATATTTATAGCTGTAACTATTTAGTTGAGATATTAAGAAACGTGCGGTTGAATAAATATGTTACGCTCTCTAAAACCAGTAAAAGAGAGCGGTAAAAGAGAGTTATCATCAATCTGAAGTAGAGATATGAAGGTTGCATGCCCTTAGCCAAGTAGGAGCATTTGGGGGCTTTCGGAGTTCATAACCCTCAGCCCGCATTGGGTCTAAGAAATGAAATGCTTAAGAGACTGCTTAAAACAAAAGTTCTTTCTTTTTCATCATTAGATTAAAACAGATTTAAAAAGAGAAGGGAAAGTTATTTACACAACAGCTCAAAGTATTTTTAAGCCATTTTCAATTTTAGTTTATTGAGGCAAACGTCAGTTGACGTTTTCTGAGTTATTTTTTTTATGATAACCTATTTTATGGTGTTTAGGAAAAGCCGGATTGAAAAATAATTTTTTTAATACTGCATTTGGCGTAGAAAATGTGGCATAGAGATATTTCCTAGGTACGGGCCTGTGTGAAATATAGCCGTAGAAGAATCAAGGTGAAAAAAATAATCAGTTTTAGAAAACTTTTTAATAATTTCTTATACAGGTTTTCCCCTACATAGTAATATAACAAAATATTCAAGAACAGCAGCAATACATGCAACCATAAAATAATTTAAGTAATTGATTGATATTCAACAATATCATTACCGCAGCAAAAATAATAACAACAAAGTTGTACCCACTGAACCATAAGCGAAGGTTTTGAGTAAGGTGAGAGTTTTGCGAACGTTTTTGGTTAGAATTTTTTTTTTTTAATTTTTTCTTTTTTATTTTGTCGCTTAAAAGTGCAGGTTATAAAAGATTAAATTCGTGAAAGCTATCCCATAAAGAAAAATTGTGCATTTTTTGCGAAATTCATTAAAAACTTATTTTGAGTAAAAAATGAATCATTTTTGTATCATTTCAGTAGGTAAGACTTCCTTGTAAATGAACCACTTTTTGTTCATAAATGAGTTCGGAAATGAATCATTTATGTTTCTTTTTTGCAGTCTGAAATAAGTTCAGAAAAGAATAATTTTTTTTATCATATCAGTAGGAAACAATTTCTCATAAACGAACCATTTTTTGTTCATAAATGAGTTCACAAATGAATCATAAATGTTACTTTTTATATTCTAAAATCAGGTAAATAAAGGAACTTAAAATGGAAATGTTAACCTTCGTACAAACGTCATATGAACTTTTTTACCAGTGCGAGATGAATGTACTGCTGCACGTATGCATTTAAACATTTAATTAATTTTCAACATTTCAACATATCTATCAAAAATTAAAATCAATACCAAATAGAATGAAAACCACGAAAACATTCCATGCAAAAATGTAATCAAATAAATTCACCAATTAATAACTTAACTATTTTGATATTTCATATATAATTTGGAAGTTTGTCAAATTGGAAAACAATCACGCCTTTTCCCCTTTGAAACATCAATATCATGAACAACACAATGCGTGAATTCCAGCCCAGGTATATTAATCCTATTAACCCAATGATTAATATGATCTCTAATTTTAGTAATAATCATTTCTTCTTTAACAAAATATCGATATGTAATTATAAATAGTATTATGGAATAATAAAATTTATAATCCAAAAAGGTTCCTTTTTTTAACTCATTATTGAACAAAAAAAGGTTTGTTGTTGAGAGGCAATTCTGTCCAAAGATTGATACAAAAAGGGTTCAATTTCGTTTCGGTTTTTTACAAAAGAACTTTTGTATGGTTCATTTTTTAACTCATTTCCGAAGAAAAAACAGTTTGTTTCTGAGAGACATTTTCGTCCGGCGATTGATTCAAAAAGGGTTAATTTCCGAGTTCCGAAAAATAACTTTTATGGTTCTTTTTTAACTCATTTCCGAACAAAAAAGAGGATAATTTATGGTTCTTTTTTTAACTCATTTGCGAACAAAATAAGGTTCGTTTTTTAGAGGCATTTTAGTCCGACGAATGATATAAAAAGGGGTCATTTATGAGTGCCGAAAATGAACGTTTCTACCCGAAAAGGTTCATAAATGAATTCAAAAACGGTAGTTTTGGTTCACTGGGTATATTTTAATAATAGCCCTTGAATTGCTTCTTGTAAACCAAAAACGTTACAACACAATAACCACAAATATTTGTTTTCAAACAAATTCTTTGTTTTTGCTTTTATTATATGTTTATATTTAGAAGGTATGCGAAGAATTTCAACTTTATAATTCAAATAGCGGCTATTTTAAGAGCAAAGATAAATTCTTTGTTTGCTATAATTTAATAATATTGAATAGCAAATTTCACTTCAAAGCAAAATTTTCTTCCGCACTATGACCCTGAACTTCAAGCAATATATTGTGTATAGAAAAAAAAAAACACAACTTCAAACAAATCACATTTTTATATTTGTCTTGTATATTATAGGTGGTTGATTTTGTCTTGCTTTTCGCCACTGCTATTTATTATGTAGACCCATGTTGTCGATAATGCCAGATCACAAGATTGCCTAACGAAGTATTTTTCTTTCCTTCTCTATTTTATCGTCTTAGGGCATCAATTTAAGCGGTGTTAATTACTTTGTTCAAATAAACTCTGTTTGCAGGCTGGTGTTAATAATATTGACGGATCTCTGTAGTGGGTGCGAAGAGCTTAAAATATTTATATTTTTTGTTTAGGTGATGGACGGATATAAGTAAATCCGGTTAGCTACTAGGGCGCCATGTTGATGTAGTGGCAGATTTTGTGATAGATTGATTTTGAGAAATGTTTGTTTAGTTAAGGCGGTTGTTATTAGGTTAAATAAGAAATGTTATTTGTGTTATTTTCGATTAGAAATAAGAGAAAGAAATATGTCTGGCAAATTATTTTGAAATATGGGCTAGAATAGAATAATAGAAACAAACTGTTTCTTTCGGGACTAAAACAATCGTTTCATCAGAAAAATACCTGTTTATTTAAAAAAGCAAGAGAAAAAATAAATAGCAAGGAATAGCTCAGCTGCAGGGTCGAAGTTAAAATAACCCCCACGGCCGTATTTGAGTATATTCGAAGACGTCTATTTTGAATAAACAATTTTGTCCCATGGTTGATGGGTCGATAATTTTTCACCCTTTTAAGGACACTATAAGATTGTTCAGCTGAGGCGACTGATACTGACAAACTGAGAAAAATCCCCAACGGAAGGGTTGGGAACATCACAGAAAGCTTTAGATGGTATACATATTTCTTAAGAGTACCTTTATGTAATATCAGCGATTTTGTAGGCGATTTTTGAAAGAATACTAGAGAAAAATGATCTAAGAGATTGATATAAGGTATTTTTATTGATTTCAACAATAACACAGTGCGATAGTCAAAATGTATCGGAGAAACACGGAGAGCACTCCTAGAACACGACCTCATACTTCGTTTTATCGTAGAGGGTCTCAATTTTTCTGAATCGATCAATAAGTTCTGCAGATTGTGGTGCTATTTCGAATTTTTAATTTAAATGTAAAATGAGAAAAGAAAAAAAACAAAAAGAAGCTTGTAAAGGATTCATTTGCCCAATAAAAATGTATGGAGAATTAAATGGAGCTCTTCCCACTTCTTCGTGATCCGCTACTCTTCTCATATTTATTTTTTTTTTACAAAATTTGTAAAAACAAAAATTACCATTTCAGCCCTTGAAAGGACTTTGACCGAGCTTCTTTTGATCAATTGTGTTGTGCGTGTTGCGAAATGTTTGAACACAACTGATCGAGAACTCCGAGAATGCCGACTCCGAACGGCTTATGTCCTCAGGAAGCTTTTCATGGCAGTTTTAACTATCTGAGGTTTGCCATTGTATGCAGAGAGGTGAAAACAGAAAAATGAATTCAATTGAAAAAATTTTCTGAGCCAGATGTGATTTGAACCTGGGTACTCTGGCGTATGAACCACACACTCTACCCACTCTACCGAAAAATTTCTTTTTTTTTTGTGACGTCATTTGCGTGTGCGTGACGTTGTCATGAAGCGATGAGAGAAGAGTAGAACCATTTTGCTTGCAGAATAAAATGATCTGCAATCATCTAAACCAAAAAAACATACTTGTAAAGTAAACACTTACGCTGAGGGTGACTTCCAGTTTTTTTTTTAAGAATTTTTGCTTGTAGGAAAATAACGCGTGTTTAAAGTTGATTGTTTAAAAAATGGGTGTTAATTTGAGCACACAATGAGCTGTAAATTTATCATCAGGCTCATTTTTAAAAAAGGGCGAAGTCACTACCTCGGCGTAAGTGTTTACTTTACAAATATATATATTTATATATTTTTTTTTTTTTCATTAATACAGATCATATTATTCTGCAAGCAAAATGGTCCTACTCATCTCACATCGCTTCATCACAACGTCACGTACACACAAATGACGTCACAAAAACAAAACAATTTTTTTTAATGTATTTTAATTGTTGAAATCAATAAAAAAAACTTTATGTCAATATCTCCGACCAGTTTTTGTAGTATTCTTTCAAAAAACGCCTTCAGAATCGCTTATATTACATATAGGTACCCTTAAAATATTGTAGATTCTTTAGCTTAGAATCCACCTAAAAGTTGACTGAATATATTCTTTTTAGAAATAACATTTCCTCACACAGATCTCACTGTAGTTCCTTTGAGTATTAGATTGAATTTAAATTTTAGTTTTGCTTTGAAGTTTTTCTGCTGCTGATTAATAAGATGGCACCAAATGTTTGCTTATTTATTAGGCCTGTAGGAATTTTTCATCGGAACATTTTTGTTTAATTTTGTAAGTAGTTTTTTTTTTGCTTACGCTGGGTTATGTTCAGCCACACCACGGTTCGTCCAAGGGATCTCGCAACTCCTGGGCAAAAACAGTATTAAGAGGGGGAAAAAACCCAGAAAAAAATAGTGTTGTAAATCGCAGAATTTGTCACGGTTAGACTCGGAAACCAACTCTATCACTAAACCCGAATGTATTAGCTCGGCGCGATAACAAAATCAATTTTCTTAGATTTTTAGTATTATTTTTTTATTTATTTATATATATTTTTATTTTCAATGCAAGCTTAAAAATAATTATAAATAATCTACGGCTTACCATATATCTATATAATTTACAAGCGGGTGTTGTGGCAAAGTGCACACGGCGGCTGAGGGCGGATTTAACCAGGTGGCAGAGTGCCCATGGCAGTAGGCCTTACAATAAGGATATTTAAGATATGGTGGCTAGAAGCCGAAGTTCAAGCTTGTTGGTTTGACCGAAGCTGAAAAGCCGGAGCTTGTTGGGTTGGCCGAAGCTTGAGATTGGCCGACGCTTGAGGTTGGCCGTGGCTTGAGGTTGGCTGAAGCTTGAGTTTGGCCGAATCCGAAAAGCCGGACTTTGATTTTTTTTGTTGGTGATTAGGCTATGTTTTTCCACCCAGACTGCCTCTTTATTTTTTTTCCAAAATTCTTCTTTGGTATCTCCAAAAAACTGTTCACCTATTAAACAACTGCTTTTTGTTTTATTTGGTCAAACCACTTACTCCCTATGGTGACACTTCATACTTACGTATGAACAAATAGTAAGCGTGTAAGTATGAACAATATGCGAAGTATACGCATTCGTTGGTGACTCAATATAAAGCGTGGTCGTCCCTTTGCTACTATTGCTTGCCTTGAGCGTTAACGTCGCTTCTTGTGATCATTTACATCAAGCGCCGTACAACAGGCCTAGTGCCCAGATGGGGGATGGCATCGAATCCCCGCCAAGGGGACAAAAAAAAAATTATTTTTTCCGATTTTCTCTTTTTTTTTAGTATTTCTAACAGGTTTTATCTATGTTTAATTCTGTTTTAATTTTTGTAAAAATTAAATTGATATTTTTATATATTAGATGCTTGTAGCAATATGATCGTTTCAATTTTTTTCTCGTCTTAATTTTTGTAAAAATTAAATTGATATTTTTTATATATTAGAAGCTTGTAGCAATATGATCGTTTCAATTTTTTTCTTACGTGATTTTTTTTAAGTTGGGGGACCCGTTCAGATGCTGGGCACGGGGCTCGAGCCCCCTCTTCCACCTCTTGTGATAGAGCCTGCTTGCAACTGTTCTGAAATCTTAATTTTGGGTCGATAATATTCTCCTTTCTGAAATTAAACTGGTGCGTTTGCATGGAAGAGCCAAACTTCAAATTTTTATGTAATTTCCTTTTATTAATTAAATCAATGGAATTTATTTCGTACTGACTAAATATATTTTAAATATATACGCATAAATTAAAAGTTTTACATTCATAAATAGAAGCTTATTGGTTGCACAAGACTGTTTTAGATACTGATAAATATATGCAACACATTCGTATATATTAAAGTTACATTAAAGTTATTCACAAGGTCTCCTAAAGTTGTATGTTGTAAGTGGAAGGTTTTTCTTATTTTTTCCTTTATTAGTAAAGCGATTTTTTTTTTAAATTTTGCTTGTTTGTTTTGTTAATACTTTTTGTATGATGTGTATAAAGTAGGCGTGATCGGACCGAAACTTCTATACTTTTTGCTTATTGATGGTATTTTACTACAGTCTGGAAAAATGTAAAATCTTTCGTTATATTTAAAGATATTTAACTATATAAAAAGATATTAAAATCTGAAGAAAATTTTCTCTGAAATGCTATTTTTTGTAAATTAAAAAAAAAACTTTTTGACATACATTTCTCACGCTTTTTAAGAACTCTAACGAAATGTATGTCTGCCTACTTCCAACACTTATGAAAAACTAGATGCTTTCAGAAGAAACATATCACAGTTCTTCATTCACTTATATGTTAAAATTTTGTACGAAAAATCGCCGTGTTACACATCATCCCATGATACACATTACTCCACCTCACCCAATTTAAATTATTCATACTATTTCAAAGACCGCAAATAACGACTATCGCTATCAAGCAATCATTTTATAGCAATTATTTTTTGGCTGATATTTTTTTGATCAGACATGAAAGTTATTTTTTGATCGTTATTTTTTCGATCAGAAATAAAAGTTATTGTATATCGTTAATTTATCAAGTAGATATAGAAATAATTTTGTGATAGCTAGTTTTTCAATAAGAAATATTTTATTTGATGTTTACTTTTTCAATCAGATATGAAAATCATTTTGTGATCGTTGTTTTTCCGATCAGAAACTAAAATTATTTTTTGATCGTTATTTTTTCGATCAGAAAAGAAGATCTTTTTTAATACTTATTTTGTCGATAAGAAAAGAAGATTATTTTGTGATCGTTATTTATAGATCAGATATAAAACCTTAGTTTTCAACGATATTTTCTATCGATTTTATCGATTATATTAAAAAAAAATATTTTTTTATAGAAATTATATACATTTAGGCATTTCTACTTCTTTATTCCCTAAGCAAGGCTTAAAAGTAGAAATGCCTAAATCTATATAATTTCTATCAAAAAATAATTTTTTTTAATATAATCGATAAAATAGGACTGGGGTCCTATTATATAAAAAATAATTTTTATTTCTGATCGGAAAAATATAGACTAATGATTGATTTTTATTACTGATCAAAAAATAAGTTTAATCTCTGATAGGGGAAAAATAACGATAAAATAACGTTTACTCTGATTCAAAAAATAACGATCTCAAAATTTTTTTTATTTCTGATCGAAAAAATAACATTATAAATATAATTTTTATCACTCGTTTTCTTCAATAACGTCACAACTCAAAATTTGATTTTTCAGAAGAAACATTTAAAGTTTTGAACAGAAATAGGATATTCTCCACTACTGTTAAAATATAACCATTACACCAAATATGCTCCCATATTTTCATATTTTGATCCTTACACACTGACACAAACAAATAAAACTTACGATTTTCCAACTCTTATGCAGGTTAATTAAAAATATATTGAGCTTAAGTTGTTACATATTCTGCTCTCACGCGAAAAGTATAGGAGATATCGACACCAAAATTACACACATTATTAATCATGGTATAACACAAGTTTCTGCATAATTAACTCAATTTTTACGTTTTTTGGATTGTGACGTTATTGAAGAAAACGAGCGATATGTAATCGAAAAGAAAAATAGATCACAGTATATTGGCTTAAGCTGATTAGTATATAAAAAATCATGAAAAAATCATGCCAAAAACGGAATCTCTGATTCTCTAGCATTATATTGCTACATTTAACATTATTTTACAACTTTTTTTAAAATCTTTTTTGTCAGTTGTTGTCCACTGTGCAGTGATTGTATGAATCACAAAAAGAAGCAAGTTAATTATGCATGAAAAGCCTTATTTAAATTAAATTTTTATTTTTCTAAATTATGCTAATTTTTCATTGCATAATTAGAAGAGTGGACAGATGTGCAGCATATGAGACAAATTACATGCAACATTTAATGTAAAAATTTCAATTCACACAAAAGATGTTGTTTCCTGTAGCATTTTATCGACTGTTAAAATTGGCAGTAATTTAATTAAGTGATGTTGCTGACAGTTTGAGTAGAAAATAAAAGGAAAAATAAAAAAAAAAAAATAAAAATTATTTCGCTGTTGATGATGCTTATTAATGTTTTGGTTGTCAATTAATTATGGCTTGTTCAACTAAAAGGTTGCCAACATCTGAGATAGCTACAGAAATATGAGAAGAAAATGATAAAGTTGAAGGGAAGGCCAGTCAGGAATATAATGACTGTTACAAGAGCTGGTCTGTATAATTAGAAAATAATGAGAGGAGGTCATTGATGTGATGGGTATTTTTAGAATATAGAGATAATAGAGAAAAAAGCGAGAAGATATTCTTGTTTTATAGATAGAATTTTTTAAAGAACTTTTGGTGTATCCCTAATTATTCAAGTTAGTACAGAAATTAGTGCTATACAAACTAAAATAACTCGATGAAATCTTTTTCAGAAAAATATGAAAAATTTTTCCGTGCTTTTCGTTTCAATATGGAAAATCTTAATATCTTTGTAAATTTTGCGGAATTATTTAAAGTCACAGTTAATTAAGACATGACAAGTGTAAAAGGGTGTTTATAAAAAAATGTCATAACGCCCATTTTACGGTCTAACTAATTAACTTATAGACCCTTAAACACCCACACAAACTCAACCGGGAATATCTATGATAAATTATTTGATAATATTGATAAATTCATGATGTATAGCGCAGCAAAAAATTAATGAAAACTTTAAAAATAGCACAAGAGAAGAAAAAAAAAAATAAAAAATTTGGATTGTCATTTAAGAGACGTCGCAAAAATTTCGCTAATGACATCCACCCACCAAAAACCAAGATTGTTATGGAATAAAAAACTACCACTACAAACAAAACAAGGAAGAACTTAAGAAAAATAAAAAAACACAAAAATATTTAAATATGAATATAACACAACAACAAAATCAACACATCACACGTTGTTGTCATTGCGCTATGCTAAGCATACTCAATTTGGTTGTTTTGAGGTCTTACATCCTTGAAGAGGAAATAACAAGAATGTACAAAATAGCATTTTTTGTGTAGTTTTCTTTTCTGCTACTTCATAATGTTTGGCTTTGCTTAAGTCTAGAACTTAAAAAGCTTGCAAATCTGCTTAAATATTCGTTTACTTCAAGCTTTGTCGCTTGTTCAGCGGCAGCAAAAGCTTAATGAAGTTGTTGTTATATGTACCTTCCTGGAATTATAATTTTTCGTCCCAACATTTTTTGCTTTTATTATGCTGTTGCTATACTATTTTTTTTTTTTGTTGTTGTTGTGACCCTAAATATTGACCTTTCCTGTGTATTTCTTCGCTCTTATCAATTGTTGACTTTTGCTCCAAGATTTCTGTTTTTCATTTTAATCTCTTTAATTTTCGTCCTTTTTTCGGCGTCAACCTTTTTTGAATTGTTCCTAATTTTTTAATGTTTTTTTTTTTTTGTTTGTTCATTGTACTAGTGCTTTTTTAAATTTCTTTTTCCACATTTTAAAATTTTTTTTTCTAATTTTTTTTCAAATTCATACTTCATGTTTTTCGTCCTTTTTTTCTGTCATAAACGGCATAACTTTTAATTAGTTTCTTTTTTAAATAACTTTTTTTTTATTTTTTTATATTGGAACATTTTTTGATTAGCCTTCGCGCCTATTTTGTGTGTTTGTCAAGCTGATTGAGCAACCAACAACACAAAAAAAAAAAACAAAAATAACCCAAAGGACAAGTACATTTATTACATTAAAAAATTTAGGCAGCATCGAAAAAAAGGGTGCCCTTTAATAAAGTGCTTTTATTTTTTACATTTGCGGTCTACTTATTAGACCGAAAAGTGGAAAATCTCTATCAAAAAAAAAAAAAAACACACAAACATACACAAAGGCTAGCTTTAAGGCTCGCTTTGCAGCTTATTGATGATTTGTACTTAATATTTGTTCAATTTGAATATACTTTTTGAATTATCGAAAAATAATGATAGACTCTTAAAAAGAACACAAAATAAAAGTTTTCATAAATTTTGCCATATTAAAGGACGATTTAGAAAGCCTTAATGTGTTGATTAACTGAAGTTAACAATTTTTATGGGTTGAAGTATTTTTGCAGTTGTTTTCATTTTTTATTTTACAAACCCTTTTTAAAGTGATTAAGAGCTTCTAACACCTTGTTGAATAAAAATTCTTTTTTGAGATGAGCTTAATGTTTACAACTTTATTATAATTATTATAATTAAAAATATTTAATATTTTTCAACACAAAAAAAAAGTTAAGTTTATTTTTATGCTTTCAATTAATTCCAGTCAGTAAATATGAATACGAATATGAATACGAATATGAATATGAATATGAATATGAATATTAATATGAATATGAATATGTATATGAATATGAATATGAATATGAATATGAATATGAATATGAATATGAATATGAATATGAATATGAATATGAATTTGAATATGAATATGAATATGAATATGAATATGAATATGACTATGCATATGAATAAGAATATGAACATGAACATGAACATGAAAATGAACATGAATACGAATATGAATATGAGTATGAATATGAATATGAATATGAATATGAATATGAATATGAATATGAATATGAATATGAATATGAATATGAATATGAATATGAATATGAATATGAATATGAATATGAATATGAATATGAATATGAATATGAATATGAATATGAATATGAATATGAAAATGAATATGAATATGAATATGAATATGAATATGAATATGAATATGAATATGAATATGAATATGAATATGAATATGAATATGAATATGAATATGAATATGACTATGAATATGAATATGAATATGAATATGAATATGAATATGAATATGAATATGAATATGAATATGAATATGAATATGAATATGAATATGAATATGAATATGAATATGAATATGAATATGAATATGAATATGAATATGAATATGAATATGAATATGAATATGAATATGAATATGAATATGAATATGAATATGAATATGAATATGAATATGAATATGAATATGAATATGAATATGAATATGAATATGAATATGAATATGAATATGAATATGAATATGAATATGAATTTGAATATGAATATCAGTATGAATATGAATATAAATATAAACATCAATCAAAAATTCAGGGGATCAAATGTTCAAGGGTCAAGATTAAAAGCTTTAAAGAAACAATAATTCAGAGTATCAAAGATTTTAAATTTCGAGGATTCAAAGAAACAGATTCAAGGCATTGAAAATTCAAACATACAAAGGTCAAGAATAACAAAGCTGCAAAGGCTTAAGAGTTCAAATAGTCAAGACTCAAATGGTACAAATTTAAAAACTTAAGGTTGCATATTCTAAGAAAGTATTAAATCAAAGATTCAAGATGTCAGGTATTCAACGCTTAAAGGATTCAAAGAGTAAAAACTCGAAACCAGGGTGCCAAGCTTAAAAGATTTAAGTAAACAAATATTCTCAGATTCCAGGATTCAAATATTGGAAGATTTTAATGTCTTTAAGTAAAAAATTCAAAAATATTAAAACACTCAAGAGACCTAAAGGAAATTTAAAGATCCAAAGTTTCAAGGATTCAAAGATTTAAATGTTTTAGTATTCAAAGATGCAAGTACTTTGCAAGGCAAAGGCTCAAGTATTCAAAGATTTAAGGACTCAAAGAAAGAAATAATTAAAGTGTCAAGGATACAAGTTTTCAAGGAATAAAGGATTCAAAGATTTAAGTATTGAATGATGCATGAACTTAAAACTTCAAGCAATAAAAAACCACACTGATGGAAATTGACAATTATATCGAGAGTAAGAGCTCTTAAGCTTAAATTGATTTATCACAGATATTTAAACTTAAACTTGAACCTTGGGAGTTTTTTTTTTAACAGAAATTGATGCATTCTATGAAACTTCATTGTAAACGAGTAGTTTGCACTGCTCTGCATAGAGAAGCTACCCTGAACGAATTATTTATGCCATTGCCACTCGTTGGACTCATTCGTTTTCCTATTCAAAACCCAAAACAACGTTAACAATCTCAAGTGCTGTAAGGAAATCCCGCAACTTCGACTCAACTGAACTGAACTGAGCTCATCAATCAATTGAAACGAAGGACACGGTATTGCAATGCAGAATGCTGATGATGATAGCTATAGATATGTGTAATGCAGCACAAAAATTCTACGCTGATACATTAACTCAAGCGCAGTTTGTTGTGATAGCAAAATGACATAACGCAATTGCGCCATGACGTAGTTGGAAATGCTATGATTCCAGTATCAATGCAGTGAGATTTTGTGTTGAATACCGCATTGAATTATGAGGCAAATTCTTTGAGTGTGGTGAGTTGGGTTCATTCACTACACAATGAATTATGTAGTGAAGTAAGCTCAATATAACCACTCTTAGAAGAAATAAAAAAAATCAAATCAAAGTCTGTAAGCAATATGTTTCATCTAAGGAATGTTATTATAGTAGAAATATTTGTCATAAATTCATTAAAAAAAACTTAATCCATGCCTGAACGAGGCGCAGAGCTCAGCATTCAGCAAAATTAAGCAAACAGTAAATGCAAGCATGCAACTTCAGTGCATTTGTTTCAAAGTTGTCAAACGAATAAACAAAGAAAGAAGAACAAGCAAAAAATTATTTACATTACTGTGTCATCGCGATTCTTTTAATAAAAATAGAGTATTTACGCAATGACGACACAGTTATGTGGAACAACGCAATAACGCAACACAGCGCTGCGTTACCCATGTCTAGATAGCAAGGCAGTCAGGCAGGCAAAGGATGCGACTCTGGTGAATAAAAGCTTGTTCCGCTTTTATTAACAAAGTAGGGCAACACTGTCAACAACAAACACGCGTGACAAAATCTCTCGTTGTGAGTAAAAGTGTATAAATCAAAGTGAAGCGTTGTGGAAAAAGTCAAGAAAAATCAGGGGACTCAGCACAAAAAAAAAAAAAAATAAAACTCAGAAAGAGGTTACAAGCAGCTAAGGAAAAAGAATAAAAATGTAAAGGTTGACTGAAATAAAAGCACGCGCATTACATAAGAACATAAAGCGTTAAGAGATGAAATGTTGCTAAATAAATTAAATTAATTTGAGGGTTGTAAGTGAAAGTTATGGTAATTACAGAATAAAAAAATAATATAATAATAACTAAAAATTTCTGATATAATAACAATACATATTTGTGTAGAGAAAATTCGGATTTCAAAAAACTATTAAATATTGATTAATTTGTACGCATTTTAATCAGTTTTTTTTGGTGGCAGCTATAAAAAGAGTATGACTCATTTCACTCATGATCACACTTCATTCAAATTTTGAGAAGAAAATGTATATCCATGCTATTAAAGACAGTATTCTAGTGTAGAATTTTGAAAAAAAATAATTTTTTTTGCATATTTTCGAAGATTAGACCTTTAAGAATATATTCTCAAAGGGAATATTTAAAAATTTCATTTAATTATCCATCTACTTTTGTTATTGAAACAAAAAAAAAATGTAAAAAAATGAATTTCGAGTTTTTATAAAGCATTGCTTTTTGATGAAAAAAAAAATACAGTGGCAACCAAACAATGGCTTTATAAACATTACCCGGACTCTGCTCCATCGAGACAAATGGTAGAAAAGTGGATTGCTGAATTTAAACGTGGTCGTACCAGCACAAATGAAGCAGAGCGCAGTGGACGCCCAAATCGGACTGTTATTCCACAAAACATCAAAAAATCCACAAATTGGTTATGAACGATCACAAATTGAAGGTGCACGAGCTAGCTGACATTGTAAAGATATCAGATGATAGTGGTTTTACCATTTTGCACTAACATTTGGGTATGCAAAAGCTCTGTGCAAAGTGGGTGCCGCGTGAGAGCAGAGTCGACCAAAAACAACAACGAATTAAAGCTTCAGAGGAGTGTTTGGCGCTGTTAAACCGCAATAATATCGAATTCTATCGTCGGTATGTGACAATCGAGGAAACATAGCATCACTATTACACACCAAAATCCAAAAGACAGTCAACTGAGTGGACAGCAGTCGACGAACCGAATCCAAAGCGAGCAAAGACCCAACAGTCGTCTTGTAAGGTGATGGCGTCTGTATTTTGTGATGCGAAAGGAATAATATTCATCGACTATCTCCAAAAAGGAACCACCATCAACAGCGACTATTACTGTGCACTTTTGGATCGATTGAAGGCTGAAATCGCCAAGAAACGGCCACATTTGCAAAATAAAAAAGTGTTGTTTCACCAAGATAATGCACCGTGTCACAAATCGATGAAAACGATGGCAAAATTGAATGAATTGGGCTTCGAATTGCTTACCCACCCACCGTATTCTTCAGACTGAGCCCCCAGCGACTTTTTCCTATTTTCAGATCTCAAGAGAATGCTTGCTGGAAAGAAATTCAAGTCTAATGATGAAGTAATCGCTGAAACTGAGGCCTATTTTGACGAGAAAGAGAAATCGTTTTATAAATCGCTATACTCGTTGTATCGCTCTCGAAGGCAGCTATGTTGAATAATATAATCGAGTTTTATCAAAATTTTGTTTATTGCTTGCTTATCCTACGGACTTATTGAATGACCTGTTATAGACTCAATTTACCACTATTAAAAATTTTTAAGTGATAACACTGGCCATCATTCTTTATCTATTAATAGATTGTTGATTGTTTTTTATGCTTTTTTTTATTTTCTTTTTTATGTTATTTAATGCAAATAATAAGTAAGCAATGTGCAAAATGAAACTAAGCACATGCTAGCCGTGCGAGCTAACAAGAAAGCAACAATCGGTATGCTGGATGCCAGCGCACAAGTCACTCTAAGCTACTTGTTCGGCTGGCACTATACGAACTTTGAGCTTTTTTCATATCATTGTGTGTGCAGCGTTTTCTAGCTTTCCTTTTCGGTTCAGGCCAGCACAGTAACCAGCTTCATTCTGGGGCAAAGCCAAATGAAATTGCATATTATTAAACTGTTTGCATTTTTCATGAAGGCTTTTTTTCAGTTTAAAAAATTATGAACGTCATGGGATCCACAATTGGTCCAGAGCAGGCAATGAATTTGCTGCCAGACGGGGTAAAACTTGGATAGTTCGCTCAGAAGTAAGAGCTTTTGATGATTCAAAGGAAGCTAGAACTTATCATTAAGCAGAAAAAACTGCGGTAAATAATTATTTTGAAAAAGAAGAAGGCGCAATGTATAGAGTAGCAATCGCCGATTAGCAAAATATAAGTACAGTGCCCGTTTTTATGACTTTGACTGCCTGCAACTTTGCTCAGATCTTTAAAAGCATTTTTCTCGAAACTACTTTTTCCAACACCACGTTTGACATGATATCTCAAGTTCTAATGAACCGATTAACTTAAAATTTGGTGTGGGTCTTTTTTATATATGGGTATCTCCAAACTGACGTTACGTACGATTTGTACGAAAAAAATAATATTAAAATAAATGAAAAAGTGAAAGTTTTAAAAAGATTTTTTTTATATTTGCATAGTAATTAAGTAGCACTATATTAAGTAAAAAAATTACAACAATCGATCTTAAGGATTTAGAGAGATAAGCAAAAATATGCTCTGGCGTAACGTTACAAAAAACAGAAGTAGCTTTAGCCATCGATTACAAAATTTGCAAAATTCTGTGAACTGGGCAAGACTTTTTGTATAAAACCTTTTTTTAGAAGGTTTTGAATTAATGTAAGTTTATTTTCGAAGTAATCAAATTTAAAAATCTTTCCCCGTTTCTTTTTCTTAATTAGGCTTAGTCATCTGGCGTAATGTTACTGGCGTTACGTTACTTAAATTTCCATTGTACTTTAATTGAGTAATTGAGTAGTCAGGTAATTAAGCAGTTTAGTAATTAAAAAACAAATTCAATATATTCTGTCTCTTCTTGCCTCAACCATTTTCCATTATTTTTGCCTTCCATTTTCTCTAAAACAAAAACGTCCACGAAACATTTACTAAAAAGAAAAATTACATTTGTGAAACAGTAAAGACGATTTGATCATCATGGTTAATCATTTTATGTTAAAATTGCTTAAATTAATACAATTTAAATGTTTCTATGATAATATCATTAAATAATAAGGTTTTAAAAACTTTTAATTTTCGAGTCACAGCGGACTTTTTTCTGGAAATGCCCATCTGGAAATACCTCTATGATCCGTATTAGAATTGTGTAAATATTTTGTGTTTTAATGTTTTTAAAAAATTTATGAATTTGAAAAAAGTCCAAAAAATTACTTCTTTTTTTTTCAAACAGAATTTTTTTTTATTCTTTCCCTAGTCCGGGATATAGCGACAATCTTACCAATTAAAAATCTGTTTTTTTTTTAGATGACCAAAAGTGTTGAAATCGTGTCAAGATGCAGGCACTCCCCATTCAACCAGCCTGTAATTTTTTCAATTTTAATTTTTTTTTTTAATTTTTTTGTGTATTATTGAAATATTAATAAGCATATATAAAAACATCAATACTTTTATTATTGAAATATTAATAAGCATATATAAAAACATCAATACTTTTTGAATCTAAATTTTATTCTGGATTGCAAATAATAATGATGCAAAAATATTAAAAAGGATAAATTATTTTGCAGGTGTATATTTAATACTTGCTTAAGGGGTTACATGACATTGGCAGTTTTTTTAAATCGACTTTTTTTTTAATAATTTTTTATTTTAGTAAATATTCTTAAGATTCTATGGAAAAATTCTTACGGGTTCAAAAGATACAGCCGGATTAGTGAGAGCGCATTTTTAATTTTTGCGCTACCAACGTACGGCACCTGGTATATACTTGTTTTACTTGCTACCTGACTTTTGGTGGTTGTTATTTCGTACCTACTTGAAGGGTGGGTTTTAGTTATTTGCAAATGTTTCAACGACTTGGTATCACCATAGGAGCTACAGCATTCAATTTTTCCAAAGGAAATGATGCAAATCGTTTGAAATGCGCCAGAGTGAAGGCATATGAAGCTTCAAAAGAAGCTCGAATTGCTAAACGATTGGAAAAAACTATAAGAAATAGCACAACACAAAATAACGAAGGCATACAGCACGAAGCAGGCATGGCAGATTGAAGGTAACCTTTTTTTCTTTGTTCACAAACTTTGAACGCGTTTATCTCGAAACCATGTTTTTCGTACTGGTTGCGGCACTAGTGGGTTCATTTTTTGACGATATTTTTTTTTTTGTATTTTTTTAAACTTGATTCGCTATCGTATGACACGAGCTTTTTTTCGATTTTTTATGAATTTTTAATGTCAATATTTTTTTCGAAAAAACACACTTTCAAATTTGGAACAGCACCAAAAATTGAAAAAAAATTTAAAAAAAGCTCATGTCATACGATAACAAATTTTGTTAAGATTTAAAAAAGTCATTTTTTTTTCTAGATCGGACAATTTTTGCAACTTCCAGCGCTGCAACCACGAGGCCCCGTTTTTTTCTCTGCCGCCAGTTTGGAGCTCTATAAAACCATGTTGGAGTGAAAAATATATTTTTTTGATTTTTTTTTCTTGTAATTTGTTCAATTCTCTACAATAATAAATTTTGGAAAAATGTTTGTTTTTGACTGAGTTATGAATTTTTAAAAAATGTCCGTTTTCTCTGCCGCGAATGTCATGTCCCTACTTAAATATTTTAAATTTATTGTTTTAAGACATAAAAAATACTATTGCATGATTTTTTTTACTTTAGTGCATGCGAGAAAATATGATGAGAGCTATTATATCATGAGACTAATTATTCAGAGTAATATTATTTGAATTGTGTGCATGCCATAAATTTTTAAGATTATAGAATTTATCGATTGCAACTTTTTTTTTTATCATATAAATGGAATTAAAATAATGTATAACTTGATTATAACTACTAACATTTTATGATATCTATTGCATGCAAAATGAATCTTACTTTATATCTAAGTTTCTAAAATTTTTCTTTTATTGCATGCGATTTTTTTTTTATTTTTCCAATTTTTGCTGCTTGGATTCAATTTAAAATTTATTGCTTGTGGGTTTAAAAATAAATTCAATTTGGCGGCAAATAAATTAAATTTGCACACATGCAACAATATTTGTAAACTCAACTATTACATTGCTACAAGAAAGCAAAACACACTGAAAACATGAAGGAACATTTGCACAAATACACACATCTACTTAAAAAGTCGTTGATAGTGAAAATTTAAATAAATCAGACAATGTTAGCCGCAAGCTTTGAAATGTCACATTGAAGCGTAACAAACAGTGCGAAAGAGAAAGCAGACATGCAGGGAAAAAGAGATAGCGCAAAATAATAGAAAACTTTGCCAAGTTGTTGTGTTGCATTATAGCAAGTGTGCCAGCTGCAAATGCAGCGTATTGATTATGTCTTGAATAAATGTTTTACAAACAGTCAAGTAATAATTTAAGGAAAATGAGAAAAGCAACGTTTTGCAAAAGAAACGAAAAAGGTGGTTTGGGTTAGAGCTAAATTGACTAAAATATATTGTTATTGGAAATATTTTCTGAATTAGAAAAAGATGTATAAGGAAGTGCTTGTAACCAAAATTCAACAAACTCCAAGATATACTTTAAAAATAAAAAAAAAATAATGTAATTTTTGAAATTCCACTAAATTTATGCCTCAATTTGCTGCACTTGTTTAAAAATTTCTCTCATGAAATAAAAATGTACTAAAAAACTTATTGAATCTGGCAGCACTACTGTCGCATCTGCGACTTTGGCGCATTAAGTCCATTAGCGTCCATTATAAATTTAGCTGGGCTCTTCGAATGAGCTGTGGTGCGGCGGGCAGTAGTGGAGTAGGTGTTGCTCTGTTGCGGGTGCAATAAATGTGCTTTGCACTGCAGTACATTTCAATTTGAACAAAACAACAACAACAAAACAAGCTACATTTTCCATGCATAACCGCAAGATAGCGCATCACTTGCAGCGCGCATTTAAATTAAATGCTGCCAGATCGACGCTTTAACTAGCTAATGTTGCAGCATGTTGCCAGCTACGTGCGTTTATTTGCTATGATATCTTTGTTTTCTCGTTGTTATTGTTTTTGTTGCTGATTTTACTAATGTGCTTTATTGGTTTTTGTTGTTGTCGTTGTTGCTGCATTTCGCGCATTTGCAATTTTATTGCATGTTGCCACAACATGCATCACATTTGCAGCAACCGGCAATTTTGTCAGACACTCGCTTTTTAATGGCTGACGCTGGAAAATGCTGCCACATATTTTTTTAATATATAAATTTAAGCTTTCAAATTTTCGGAGTTTTTTAGTTAGTAGCTTTTAGAAGAGATTTTTTTGTATATATGTCTTTGAAATCAATGTAGGGGAGCAAAGGATTTTTGCTCCATTTTTGCAAAGGAGGCAAAATTTAGGCGGGGGCGGAGTCATCTTAGCACTAATTTTTTTTATAATATAATTTAGAGTTCTAGTAAAATATTGCTCACAGAACTAACAAATTTTTTACAAAACTAGAAAACACCTAAATCATAATAAAAATGCAAACTTTAAGGGGGAGGGGGGGGGGGGAGATTGGAACTAAATTTTTTCTAGAATTATTTGAAGGGTTAAATTTGGGTAATTTTAAAAATATTAAAAATATAATATTCTCATACCCCAAGGCGTGCTGCGAAAGGGAAATTAACTTTGTCATTTCGTTTGTAACTCCAAGAAGGAGGCGTGGCAGGTATAGAAAAATATATATTTTTTGATCAGCATCACCTCCTGAGTCGATTTCCGTGTGCCCGTCTGTCTGTCCGTCTGTCGACACGATTACAGCCGTAATTTTAAAGCTATAGCGATGAAGTTTAAAATATAAGTTTATTTTTAAAAGAGAAAAATCAAGTTCGAAAATGGGCCAAATCGACTGAAATAGGCGTGGATTTCATTCATACAAAGTGACTTTATTTTAACCGTAAAATATTTTTAAAATCCACAAAAATGCCTTGAAATTTGACACGTAAGCTTTGATTTTCAATCTAAATCCTGGCTATGATATATGGAAAAATCGGATCAAAACTTCGCCCACTTCCCATACAAAATGGCTTTATTTTAAATCAAAAATCTCTTAAAAATCCACAAAAATTAAAGAAATGTCTTGAAATTTTGTACATTCCTTTTGATATATAATATAAGCCATCTCTATGATATTTGGCAAAATCGAATCAAAACCACGCCTACCTCCCATACAAAGTGACTTTATTTTAACAGTAAAATCTCTTCAAAATCCACAAACATTAATGAAATGCCTTGAAATTTGACACGTATGCTTTGATATTCCATATAAATCCTCACTATGAAATATGGAAAAATCGGATGAAAACCACGCCTACCTCCCATACAAAAGTGTCTATATTTTAACAGTAAAATCTCTTCGAAATCCTCAAAAACTACTGAAATGCCTTGAAGTTTGGCATATAAGTTTTGATCTTTAATATAAATGCTGACAATGAAATTTGGCAAAATCGGATAAAAACCGCGCCTACCTCCCATACAAAGTGACTTAATATTAACCGTAAAATCCCTAAAAAATCTGCTCAAATTGCAGAAATGTCTTGGAATTTTGCACATAGGCTTTTATATATAATATAGACTATCACTTTGATATTTGGCTAAATCGGATGAAAACCACGCCCACCTCCCATACAAAGTAGCTTTACATTAACCGTAAAATTCTTAAAAAATCTGCTCAAATTGCAGAAATGTCTTGGAATGTTGCACATAGGCTTTTATATATAATATCGACTATCACTATGATATTTGACCAAATCGGATGAAAACCACGCCCACCTCCCATACAAAGAGGCTTTATTGAAAACGTTAAATCGCTTAAAAATCTGCAAAAACTGATATTTTACATAAGCCATTCTTTGATATTTGGCAAAATTAGATGAAAACCACGCCTACCTTCAATACAAAGTGACGTCAGCAAAATTTAAAAACTTTCGTAAATATATAAAACTGAATGACATCGTGTCTACATGTACCCAAGTTTCGCCCAGGTCGTTTATCCAACCCATACATATATTCTTCGTTAAAGTGTGGAGTCCCTAATCTAGAAAAGTGGGTGTGGCATTTTAATTTGTTCACAAATTACTCTATATGGCAGCTAAGGGTAAAATTAAGTTAAGCGTATGACACAAATATTTTTGCAGATTATACATACAAATTTTGCAGACGTCTAAAGACTTCGAATATACTTTAATTCGGCCGCGGAGGGGTATTTTAGCTTCGGTACTTTGCAGAAGCTCCATTCCTTACTAGTTTTAAATAATTTAGACGATACATCTGCTTCGGAAAAACCTATTTATCGATAATTTGTATATTAGAAGCAAGACGTATCATTGAATTATTTCATTATTTACGCATTATTACGCGTTATTTACGCAATACAAAAGCTGCTCCTAGGTATGGTCGTCCCGCTCTTGAGAAAGAAATGTAAGAAAAATGTTGGAAGCCTTATGTGCAACCAGCGCCACCTACGGACACCAAACTAAACATGGTCGATCATTGAACTACTATGGACAAAAGCTGAAAGAAAAGTGCAAGCAGGACAAACAGGAATTTTTTCAACAAAGGGTTGTGTTATCATGATACACAAGGACTTGTTATTTTGTGAACTTTAATTATTTTTGAAGCGAAGCTTCTTACGCCTCGCTCTGTGATCTGCTTGAGTGACATCTCAAAAACAATACTTTTTTTTCAACATCGCTTTTCTTAGAACTTTAATTGAAATTCCTTTCTTTGTTGTTGCTTGCATTTATAAAAGACAATTTAATATCAAAAATATTAAAAATATATCTTGGCCTGAATTGGGGATCGAACTCGTATCTCACTCATTAAGAGTTCTATACACTATCCACCAGGCCACACCAGGGCAGGCTTTGTTAGATAATGTTGTTGATCAGTAGCTCGTAACTCAGATCAGTAACTCAGATTGTGTAATAGCTATCCTACAAAAACCAACAAAAAGCTGGCTTCTACTTGCTACAATATGTCATCAGCATCGGTGTGTTTTTGTTGATGTGAATGCACGAAGGAATACACCGATGTTGGTGACATCTAATAGAAAATAGAAGCAAATTTTTGTTTGTTTTTGTAGGATAGTCAAAACACAATCCTCCAGCTTTTAATAGATTATGATGCTAAATAGCAACATTGCTCCTGTTTTACTTAATATTGAATCAACAGCTCTGCGTAACAAAGTTTTTTGGATTGGTGGATATTGTACTGAACTCTTAATACGTGGGTACGAGTTCCATCCCCACGTAGGTGAAGAACTGTTTCTTAAAAATAAAATTGTGTTATTTTATTTACTTTCTTTTTTGTGTATGTAGGATGCGGATGAGTGCTCATTGGATCTTGTAAGATACAACCAATTTTAACGATATCTTAAAAATTTATTTTCCGGAAAACCTGGTAAGTTGCTCATATTTTCTGAACTTTTTTTACTTGTATATTAAATTCTTTTTATCAAAATCAGCGTTCATGCGCATTGAAGGGAAAACGATTTGATAAAAATATAATGGACTTTATATATGGCTCAAGAATAGATTAGGTCAGTTTCTTCTATCTTCCATACAATGGGCCCAACCAGAAATACCCGAATATAACCCTAAAACTAAATTTACAAAAACATTGTTTCTGTTTATTTTCAGCCATGTTTTTACGTAGAATTACGTTTGGCAGTGCGGGTTGTATTTTTTTAAGCACACGCAACGTTTTCAGTCACTTTTTTGGGTATACTTACAGCCCTTAATATTCATCGTACAAAGATAAAATCTATACTTACCTAATTATAAGTGACATGACAAATGAAACGAACATATCATTTTTGGACTTTGTCACTTCTTTAATAAAGTCACCAAATATCAAAATCTAATGGGAAAAACTCACAATTTAGTATGAGATAAATCATGCTTATATGCTTCAGTAGCTTTTATGTTTTTGTTATGATTGTAGGTTTAGTTCGTGTCAAAATCACGAACGTAACACTGTGTCGCTTGTCGCAACGAATCGTTTCACGAATATTTCTCCCTAATTGCTTGCTTAGTTGTTTACATATACGAGTCAATTGCTTTCATTTTCTCCTTTTTGTTATTATTTTTGTCAATCTTTAGCAAGATCAATACAATACATAATACGTTTTTAACGTACTAAAAACACACGCAACGTTTTTAGTCACTTTTTGGGGCATATTTACAGTCTTTAATATTCATCGTACAAAGATAAAATCTATACTTAATTATAAGTGACATGACAAATGAAACGAACATATCATTTTTGGACTTTGTCACTTCTTTAATAAAGTCACCAAATATCAAAATCAGATCTCTCAGCAAGAGAGGCAGTACATAGCTGCAAAAAAAAAACTAAAAATTGTATAACTACTACGCTGGCTTACATATGAAGAGACTGCGCATGTTATGAAAACTTAACTGATTTTCCAAATATCATAATAAATTTGAATAAAATTTATTAAATTTAATCCATATTAAAAAATATGTTTTGTTTGCTTAAATTTAAATTTTCAATTAAATTTAAAATATATATAAATTCTCTACTGGAGAGAAAATAATAAATTCAGTTTCCAAAACATGTATATCCATTTGTTAAACATAACATTGAATTACATTTATTTTTAACCAACATAAAAATTAACAAGAACAACAAATTTATCAGCAAATATATCAAACAAAAATATTCTACGTCTGCACTTACGATACCATCGAAACTGTCTTTTTTTAATATCTTTAAAAAGTGAAAGTTTTGCTAAAACCACAAAAAAAAGTCATTTCGTCACACTGCCTGAACAAAGTTCATTTTATTTTGTCCAGTTTAAACCGAATGATACTGAAGATTCTCATTAAAATAAAATAATAAAAAAATTTTGTTGAAATAATTTTTTTTTTAGTGCTGTGCATATATAAATTCAATTTGCTAGCTTAATTTAAGATTTTTTTTATTTCGTAATTGCCTGCATTTAATAGCAGCTTAAAAATATTTCTGCTATTAAACTGCAATTAATTGAGTTCAACGCACCCAACAAAGTACAGAAAAAATATAAAAAAAAAAGAAACTCAGCAGTAAAATTGTAACGAGAAAGAAGCCAAATTAATTTTGCGCTACGTTTTTAATGAGTGCGACATTTTAATAACCGGTGCGGTTCATGTGTTGGAAAAAAGTAGAACAAAATTAATTGAAACGCATACAAAAAATTAAAAAAGGTTTTTAAAGTGTTCAGATTTATGCAAAGCAGGAAAATACTTGGTAACATTTTTAGGACTGTATAGAATTATACTCTGTGATGATGAATTACTTCTTTTCAACAGGCAGCTTTACGTAAAATTATTTTGAAAATAATGTTATTTTAGGTAAAGCTCGTAAAATGTTTTCAACAAATTTCATTTAAAAATATAGTTAAAACTGAAGTAAACAGCTCAAGCTTTACAAAATCAGGTATGTTTGACAGGAAATGTATGTAAACAGTGGAAGTTTTTAATATTTCAACCAGGGTTCACAAAAACTCTCAAGTAAAAAGAAAAATTACACTCCTCCTCATTAATATTATACAATTCACGAACGAAAAAAAAACAAAAGCGCATTTTTGTAAATACTCAGGCCCTAAGCCAGGATTTTCAATGGGAGGAGGGGGGGCAGGGAATTTTGGTAAAAAAATTTTTAGTTTTAGTAAAAAATAAAAACCAAGGAAACGGGAATTTTTGCAAGCAAAATCAGCAAAGTCAATTACTTTTAAAATTGCACAAATTGAGAATTGATAATTTTTAGTTGTAGTTTTGCCGAAGTAGCTAGAGTCGGCTAATCAGGCGTCTTCTACTTTTTTTAATCTTTTCATTAAATTATGCGTTGTTGAATGTATAAATTGTTTTTTTTTAATGTTTATAAGTATATAATATATTTTTAACACAATTACTTTGGTAACGTCATCGGTAATTGGCTCAATAATCGGTTGGTAATAGCTTCGGTAATCGGTTGGTAATAGCTTAATTAATTGGTAATCGGTCGGTAATAGCTTAGTTAATTGGTAATCGGTTGGTAATCGCTTCGGTCATCGCTAAATGGCTTGGTAATCGGTTGGTAATCGCTTCAGTAATGGGTAATTAGTCGATAATCGCTTTGGTAATGAGTAATCTTTTGGTAATTACTCCGATAATTGCTTCGGTAGTCGGCAATGGGTCGGTAAAAGCTTCTATAATCGGTTTGTTATGGCTTCGGTAATCCGTTAGTAATCGCTTCAGTAATCTTGCTTCACTAATCGGTTGGTAATCGCTTCGGTTATCAGTAATCGGTTGGTAATCGCTTCAGTAATCGGTAATCGGTTGGTTATCGCTTTGGTAATCGTTTAGTAATCACTTCTGTAATCGGTTATTAATCGCTTTGGTAATCGGTAATGGGTTGATAATTGCTTCGGTAATCGGTTACCGGTTGGTAATCGCTTTGGTAATCGGTAATTGGTTTGCTAATCAGTTGGTAATCGCTTCATAAGACGGTAATTGGTTCGGCAATAGGTTGGTAATCGTTTCGGTAATCGGTAATTGGTTTGAGAATCGGTTGGCAATCACCTCGGTAATCGGTACTTGGTTCGGTAATAGCTTCGGTCTTCAACTTGGTCAGCGTTAGTTAATACCTAAAATCAATGTTGTACAGCAATAATTTCTGTTACGCTAACAGCGTCAAGATATCGTCAACAGCGTCATGATATCGCGAATCTATAGTTTTGCCCTCTACCAAAAAGTGCTCAACGCGTTTGAAGAAGTTTTCACTTTAAAAAATCGTACCAGTTAGATTTAGTTTCTTTTTTATATTGGTGCCTTATAACAAATTATTTATATTGGTTTTATTAATATAAATAATATACAAATTATTTATATTATTTTTTATATTGGTGCTTAGATTGTAGACTAGAGTGTGGTCTTATGCGAATCCTACACCGAGAAAAAAAAACAATAGGTAAATCACCTAAGTCGGCTTGGGAAAATAGAATTGTATGGGAATTATAAACTTATGCTTATTCACCTAAGCAATTTACTGTTTAATACATTGCTTTGAAAGCACATACTTCGATACCCTGCCAAAAAGAAATATTTGATTCACATACTAATATAATATATAATAATAATATATATAATATAATATAATAATATTTGATGATTGATGTTAACAGATGCAGTATATCGCAGTATTCTGTCGATAGCTGCAGCATAGCTTCAGTTGTAATTAATATTGAATAAATTACTCAGCGTAACGAAGGAGTTTTGCTCGAAGCGTAGTGTAGTGACTTCATACACAGTGGTATCGGTGGGTGTGGGTTCGAATCTCAACGGCATGCGAAGGTAAAATGTTTGTATTTGATATTTAATTTAATGTTCTTGTTATAATATATGTACGTCAAGTAGCAGGAAAAGCCGAGAATTCATTAATTTCTAAGAAAAAAATGGTGTGATAAAAGAAAAATTTGTGTTGTTGCCGCTTTCAGTCAAGCAAATCACAGAACGAGGGGGGTGGCAGCTTCAAAAAAAGGAAAATAAAAAAAAAACCAAAACCCGAAAAAAGTTATATTTTTGAAATTAAATTTTTTGTTAGAGTATAAGAAATTAACAAATACTTGGTTAATTTATCACACAATAAAAATTGGCAAGTCAACATGTAAAACTTAGGCGTTTTGATAAAGTACTTGGGTGGCTGAAAACTGTGAAAACCATCTTATAAATTATACTAAGTTTTTTTTACAATTTAACAAAAGCTTTTTTCTCGGTGAGGTTCGGGTCAAAACATAAAAAAAAAAAAAATTACAGTAATCGAAGTCTAAATTTTTTAAACTTTGGCATTTTGTAAATTTTTCGAGTAAATAAAAAATAATTTTAAAAATGTTGAAGTTCAATAGAATTTACTGAAAATAATCTTACAATTCTTCAAAAGAATCATTGTACAGATTTGTATAAAAATTGTTTTAACTTATCGTATCTAATTAAATATTATTTCATATTTAATTAAAAAATAAAATTTCCACATTTAATAAATAAAATTTATGCCTAAATTTTTGGTGAATTTACAAAACATTTATTCGAAAACTACGTTTGAGAGTAATAGTGGTCACATATCCTAAAAAAATTATAATTTTTTTTTAAATAATTTCTCAGTAAAATATATGTTTATTAAAAGAATTAAGTATTCATTTTAATGAGAAATTTGTTCAGTCCTGGTTTCATTTTTGAATAATTTAAAAAAAAAAGAAAAAAAAAATAGATTTAGAAAAAAATTATAAATTAAATTTTTCTTACAACAGACTTTCTACAAATGTTTTGACACAAATATATATAGTTTAAAGAATTTCGAAGCTCAAAAAAGTTTAAAGATAATTTTTATCATTAAAATTTACTATAAAAATCATTTTTAAAAACATTTTGTCAACAGAGAAATCTTTTTTGAAAAATTTATTTTAAAATTTTCAGTGATTTTTCGAAGCCTGTAATTCAGATACTGAATTTTGCACACGGTAAATTTTTTATATATTAGTTTGAGAGTAAAATTGAAATTTTTAGTTGTCAGTATCACGTGAAATAATCTTTAATTTTTGATTTTCAAGAATTTGTATTTTATGGATTATAACATATAACTTCAAAATTTAAAAAATAAATTCATTGAAACGAATATTTTCTCAAAGTATTGAAGTCCTATAAGCTTGAAAATTGCATAAAAAACTGTCAGTCTAATCATTTGCAGTTTATTAAATTGTATTCGCTTGCGTTATAATTTATTATATATCCGAAATATTTCCTTTTCCGGATATCAGAACCTTTTTGAGCATTGAAAGCCCTAGCTGAAAATGGTACCTTAATATACAAACTTCCTATAGTTTATTAAAACATAATGATTGTGACCATTATAAGCCAAGGCTAACTTTTCTTTGACCAAACAATTTTTCACTGCTCCAGCGAATTTTTAAAATTTGTTTTGAAAATGATAACTTTTGCCTCTTGAAGTATATACTCTTATTTATCTTATTTTAAATTTACATTATTTTCATTATGTTTACATAAAATTTTCTTGAAAAGAAACAAGTTTTGATTTCTAAAGACTCATTTGTATTATTTTATTTTCATACTTTCTGGAGCCTATAGGAGGTTTAAACTCCGAAAATCACGTTCGTGGCTACGGGCCTGGTTGTATATGATCACGACTATTTTATCTCTCTTTAATAGTTTGATTGCGTTCAACAAAAAACTGAGTTTATTTTCTCTTCCTCAACGTTTCTTCTCAATACACACATCAGATTGGGGATGTTCTGCTTTTCTTGAGGTCTTTTTACAAAAAACACAAGTAAACAAGTTATAAACAAGTAAAATCTTGATTATAGTTCAAAGCATATTCTTGCATTGACCTCTAAAGGCACAAAATGAATTAGCTGGTCCGGTAATTTACCCAACTCCCCACTCCCTGAAAATTTCATCTGAACACACCTACCCTGCCGTCTTACGGGGTCCTTTACAAAAAACAAAAAACCTGAAGAAAAATATCGATTATAGATTATATGTCCCCAGAATTTGCTCCCTAGAGGGCTGAAACGTATAAGCAGGTCCTATTATTTTTCTAAACCACCACTCCACCCCCCTTCTTCAGTATTTCTTCTGAACACATCTACACTGTTGTCGGTGTTAAAAATAACCGCTGATGATATATGCATCATGCCATTCTTTGAACCTTTCTGGGTTCTCTCATGTATGTGACTTTATAGAAAGATGGCCACCATATTGGAACAATGTAAAGAAGTTAAGTCTAATGACCCCGGTATAGAGAAAGTGAACGATACCAAGCGAAAAGCTTCATTTGTTTCTTAGATCTGTGGCTTTATTGACACGCTTTGGAATATTTAAATTGCAGCTCAGCTCCCTATATAGAATGCGTCGTAGGTACTTTGTGTTATCCGCAGGAGATAATATAGACCCATTTAGCATTATTAGTGTTAAAGATACCATTTTTTATTCCTTGTTAAATGGGACCAGTTTGTTTTGACCGTATTTACTCCAAAATCATAGGGTTTGATCCTTTGTTCAAATCTTCAAAGAGCTTTTAACATAATGTATGACTGGGATATACTAAAAACAAAATGGAAAATTCAACTACAAGTCACTGGAAAATATTTGTTTGCAAATTCTTTTTATATCAAAAAAAAAAACTATATATTAAAATCCTCGTATAAAAAACAATATTGAAGGAGCATCTTTTAGAAATTTAAGCAGTCCGTTGTCTGGGTCTGCCTTGGTCATACTCAGCAAAAGATACAAAAACACTCCCTTGAAGTAAAAAACTATTTGTCCTTCATTATTTTTATTTTTAAATTTATTTATTGTGAAATTTTACAAAAAACATTTTTTTGAAATATGTATCTTAAGTTTCTACGTCTATTTCAAGGGTACTTTTTTAGAAGTGCATAGAAAGCGGCATAAAGGTGAAATATTCTACAAAAATATTTCTTATATAATGTTAATATAAGTCACTGAACACAACAGTTATATGTTGAAGGTGCATATTTAGAAAATTGCCAAAATTAGTCGTAACTTATAACTCGTATAAAATATTAGTCAGACCAAAAATATTAAACGATGGTACACGTGTAAACTTTTTTACCTCTTCTACCAGAATCTGTTATTAGAAGTCTGTAATTTGTTGATGTGTTGAACTGTGTTATTTACGCTTCGTTGGCATAAAAATCGTGCTACTTTTGGCATTAACTCTTTAATTACTGCCAAAAATATTATGTTTAAATGTTTCTATTATGTACGCTGTTATGATTAGATATATAATGTTCAAAATAACCGAAAAAATAATGATTAATGATAATCTCTGACAAAGCAAAAAAAAAAAATATATATATTTAAAGGGGAAGGAAGTACAGCACGTTTTAGCTTTAAGCAAGATGATTTCATTATTAATTATATGAACACTTCGAAAATGTGTTAAAATTTATAAATGTACAAACATCTGTATAGACAGACAGCTTGTTAGAAGCTGTCTCTTTACTCCACTTTGTGTTCTGAAACTCTTTGGCGATGTCATTTATATTGACAGCTGATGTTTGGCTCAAAAGAACTGTCAATTGTTTTAGCTTCTCTTTGGCAACCAAAATTTTTCAAGGTTAGGAGCTACAATTCAAAGTATAAAAATATAAAATAAAACCACACATTAACAACATCTGTCAAAAATGCATTGCATGCATTTCAAAGCACGAACAAATTTCGAAACCTTCAAACAATGATGAGCTGTCAAATTGCTGTCTAGCGCATGGGAGAGACCTAGAGCGAAAAAAATACCAGCGTTTGCAAAGAGACCTTGAAAGTTCGAGCGCAATATGGCAGACGCCATGAAAAATGATGCCAAAAAATGATTTTGTATCATCAAGATTTTTAAAGCGAAGTTAACTTTAGCTAATTGCTTATATGTGCTTATATTGTTATATTTTTCTGAAACGCAATTTTATGATTGATTTCTTTTGAAAATTTCACTTTTTTTATAATTCATATTAAATGATTAAATCCCATTTCGTACTAGTTATTATGGCAGTAAAAAGTTTTAACTTTTATAGAGCTTTCATTTAGTCTTTCATTGCTCATTTAGTCGTTCATTAAGTCTTTAAGCTATTAAAATCAAACTGTACGAAATTTCTGATTACATAAAGCTTTAATAAAACAATTTGGAGTATAGTGTTATATTTGATCGTTACAATTAAGTCCGAAAAATTCATTATGAAAAGTTTTTCAAAGACTTTTCAAAGGTTTAAAATTAAAGCTTTTGTAACAATTAGCTTTAGATTTATTCATATTTAGCAAGTATTAACTTTATATTTCAAAAACATTATGCTTAATTCGCAAGCTTTATATAAGAAATGCATGCAAATTATACAGTATGATGTACCAAATATATATTACCACACACAAAAAATTCTAATATTAATTTTAGATATTTGTTTCAAATAACTTGTGCTTTTATTGCTTCGTGAATGCATTAAAAATGTTTCACAAAGTTAAAGCTTTCATTGCAGAATTCTTTGAACATTACCTGACTCAGAACTTTAGTTATATGTATTTATTAATTAATTCACATTCATATGAATTCATATTCGTATTTCTATTCATATTCATATTCATATTCATATTCATATTTATATTCATATTCATATTCATATTCATATTCATATTCATATTCATATTCATATTCATATTCATATTCATATTCATATTCATATTCATATTCATATTCATATTCATATTCATATTCATATTCATATTCATATTCATATTCATATTCATATTCATATTCATATTCATATTCATATTCATATTCATATTCATATTCTTATTCATATTCATATTCATATTCATATTCATATTCATATTCATATTCATATTCATATTCATATTCATATTCATATTCATATTCATATTCATATTCATATTCATATTCATATTCATATTCATATTCATATTCATATTCATATTCATATTCATATTCATATTCATATTCATATTCATATTCATATTCATATTCAAATTCATATTCATATTCATATTCATATTCATATTCATATTCAAATTCATATTCATATTCATATTCATATTCATATTCATATTCATATTCATATTCATATTCATATTCATATTCATATTCATATTCATATTCATATTCATATTCATATTCATATTCATATTCATATTCATATTCATATTCATATTCATATTCATATTCATATTCATATTCATATTCATATTCATATTCATATTCATATTCATATTCAAATTCATATTCATGTTCATATTCATATTCATATTCATATTCATATTCATATTCATATTCATATTCATATTCATATTCATATTCATATTCATATTCATATTCATATTCATATTCATATTCATATTCATATTCATATTCATATTCATATTCATATTCATATTCATATTCATATTCATATTCATATTCATATTCATATTCATATTCATATTCATATTCATATTCATATTCATATTCATATTCATATTCATATTCATATTGATTTTTATTTATTTATTTATTTATTTATTGTAATGTTTACATGCAAGACACAGTCTCTTAAATGCAAAAAGTATTAATATATTGCAAACAAGTTATAAACAACGGAGTATATAATTTAAATATAAAAACAAAAATGAAGTTTTTAGAGAAATAAATTGAATAAGCAACTATTTATATAAATTATTACGAAAAAATTCAAAGTAACAAGACTCATTATTTGTCAAAAAATTAAAAATAAAAATATGATAAGAGAAAAATAAAAGATGTAGGCAAAGTAATAGACAGTAAAGATATTGACATTATTAATAAAAGAATTGAAAAACTTCATGCTTAAAGGTGTGTTTATTAGAGATACTTTTAATCCTTGCAGGCAACATATTCCATAATCTGATGGCGTTTACAAAGAATAATCTACTAGAGTTCATATAGTTATAAACAGGGATTAGGAGGTTAAAATTTCTATTAGATCTACAATAACGGAGCTTGTCAAAAAGATACTTAGGTGTCCTAGTATGTATCAAGTTATGCAAAAAGATGCAGTTTCTAGCATCCAAATAGTTAACAATAGTGCAACCAAGTAATTGATTGCCTAAGTGGCAGATGTGGTCAAATCTTCGAAGGCCGTAAACATACCTAACAGCGTTGTTAAAAGCGTATTGTAATTAAAGTTTCGACCTAGAATCAAGTTTACTGTACACAACATCGGAATATGATACGATTGGCATTATGAGCTGCTGGACTAACTTTCTTCTTGTTTCAATAGGAACAAAAGAAGCAGTCCACCTCAAGTTCCGTACACATAGTAAACCTTACAAACAACAGAATTGATATGGCTTTCGCAAGATAGTGAGGAGTTTATGTGGTAACCAAGATTCTTAACTTTATCAACAAAATTCAGTTCTACACCATTGAGAAAGATAACAGATATATTAGAGAATGAGCAACTAGACTTAGAAATCGACAAAACATATGATTTAAGTGGGTTGAGCATAAGTTTATTATATTCAGCCCACTGCGTTATTTTCCTTAGGTCGTCATTCATCTTTAAACATAAATCATCAACAAGATATTCGTATTCATATTCATATTCATATTTATATTCATATTCATATTCATATTCATATTCATATTCATATTCATATTCATATTCATATTCATATTCATATTCATATTCATATTCATATTCATATTCATATTCATATTCATATTCATATTCATATTCATATTCATATTCATATTCATATTCATATTCATATTCATAGTCATATTCATATTCATATTCATAGTCATATTCATATTCATATTCATATTCATATTCATATTCATATTCATATTCATATTCATATTCATATTCATATTCATATTCATATTCATATTCATATTCATATTCATATTCATATTCATATTCATATTCATATTCATATTCATATTCATATTCATATTCATATTCATATTCATATTCATATTCATATTCATATTCATATTCATATTCATATTCATATTCATATTCATATTCATATTCATATTCATATTCATATTCATATTCATATTCATATTCATATTCATATTCATATTCATATTCATATTCATATTCATATTCATATTCATATTCATATTCATATTCATATTCATATTCATATTCATATTCATATTCATATTCATATTCATATTCATATTCATATTCATATT
Organism: Coremacera marginata; assembly: GCA_914767935.1. Taxonomy (NCBI): domain Eukaryota; kingdom Metazoa; phylum Arthropoda; class Insecta; order Diptera; family Sciomyzidae; genus Coremacera; species Coremacera marginata. The sequence goes on along the minus strand of OU612047.1, from coordinate 140,667,229 downwards.
CATATTCATATTCATATTCATATTCATATTCATATTCATATTCATATTCATATTCATAGTCATATCCATATTCATATTCATAGTCATATTCATATTCATATTCATATTCATATTCATATTCATATTCATATTCATATTCATATTCATATTCATATTCATATTCATATTCATATTCATATTCATATTCATATTCATATTCATATTCATATTCATATTCATATTCATATTCATATTCATATTCATATTCATATTCATATTCATATTCATATTCATATTCATATTCATATTCATATTCATATTCATATTCATATTCATATTCATATTCATATTCATATTCATATTCATATTCATATTCATATTCATATTCATATTCATATTCATATTCATATTCATATTCATATTCATATTCATATTCATATTCATATTCATATTCATATTCATATTCATATTCATATTCATATTCATATTCATATTCATATTCATATTCGTATTCGTATTCATATTCATATTCATATTCATATTCGTATTCATTTTCATATTAAAATAGCAAAAACTAATTAAAAATGTTGTTTTCATGCGAATAAAGGTCCTGGAGGGAGTATTGCAAATTTTCAGCTGTGTTTGAGGTGTTTATCTTTATAAATTTTTACACGACACCTGTTGGGTTAACATCACTGCACTCTTTAATGAACTCTGGATGCTTGCAAGCAGACTGATTTAAGTTTTTTATTTATACACATTTTTGCTTTAACATTGTACAAATTTAAGCAAAAATAAGAGAAGAATAAAACTCTAGGAAAAAAAAATCATAACAAGTATAGTTAAAAAAAGCATTCAACTAAAAATCATTGCATATATGATGCAAATACAAAAACAAAAAATAGTTACTATGTGAAATGTAAGCTTTTCAGGGAAATCAGAGCAGCAGATCCTGTTGTATTCAGACTATAAATCATGTCGATAAAAAGATAAAAATGCAGAAAAGTGAAAATATACAAATCTACGTTCATTCAGGTATCCATACACATGCCACATACAGATATTTCAAAGCATAGAAATATTACCACAAATCAGACAAAAAAAAATTTGGTTGCAACTTGTATCCTAAGCTTGAATGTTGTACATCATCATGGTTATTGGAAACATGATGATAATCATCAAAATCATCGTCTCTAAAAAAATTGCAAGAGAAGTGAAAAAAAAATCATTGACGGGTCATAAAAAACAAATAACAAATATATTTATTCAACACAAATATATAAGCAGTAAAATCTTTTAAAAATTTGAAAAGAACAAAATTTTAAACATAGACATAAAACAACTTTCTCAATTGAAATCTGTTTTAGATGGCAACTTTCTGCTTTGAATTTAGTTTTAATTGAAAAATTTAATATATGTTAATAATTATATTAAGTCTGTATGTATAATGATTATGGAAAGTACGTACATAATTATTTTTTTTTCTGACTATCAATACTTGTTTCAAGTGTACAAACACAATTATTTAAGAGCTAATAAAAATTGTTACTTTAACAAAAACAAGCAAATTTTAAAAGAAATACAGCAAAAATAGTGTTAATTGCGCTGTCTCAATATATTTGTATAAAAAATTAATAATAACTGCAATAAAAATCGTGATTTTTCGCATGCTTATATATACCTGTTATCTTATCTCAGCTTGTCACGATTCTGCAAAGCAATTAGCGCAGATGTCACAATAGTGAGATGAACAAAATAAATACATTTTATTAAAATAAATGCCAGGATACAACAAGCACTGGAGTGTGCTTATGTCTGGATATTTTTATATAAACAAAGCTGTGAATTGCACTTGAAATGTTGTCAACTATATTTTATTTAACAGTTTTTGATTTTATTTTTAGCTCTATTGCTGATAAATATTTATCAACTTGGTGCCTAAATAAGTCAACCAAAAAACCAAATCCGCCAAATAATAAAATACTATAAATAAAAACTGAATGCAACTGACCGTCATATTGTGTGTGCCATATGCAATTATAAGCTGCTCACATTGTTACAATATATTTATACTATAAATAGCATTAATAAAATCGCCGCCATTATTTAGCTACATTTAAATGGAAATCATTTTTTATGTCTTAAATAATGGTGTTGATTTTTTTTTTTGCAATATGCTGTAAGCGGCATTGCAAAGGCCTATTCGTCCACCGATATGTGCACCATAAACACGCGCTACATGTAAGCGAGGGAGAGGTGAGCGAGCGAATGATTGGCATGCGCGCCAGATATTAAGTGATACGTTCGACACAAACATAAATCTTGGCTTTTATTATAAGCTCAGCTTAGCGGTGGTTTAAAATAATCTAGACAAAAAACAAAACAAAACAAAAAAAAAAAATTCATACAAATGAACACAGATAATAAAACATTTAAATGTCTAAAAAAGCGTCGAAATTCTGTCAATAGCATGCTTAATATATGGCAAGCTGTCAATTGCTGTCAGTGCAGGCTTAAGTGGCGCGTATGTAATAAAAGTAGACAACAGAAGTAAAAAAAAAAAATTGAGTGATATTGTTTTTTTTGCATATGGAAGTGGAAGAGAAATAAATTCAAAAATATTTCATTAACAAGGTTTATGTTGCAAAAATTTTAGAACAATTGCGAGATAAGCTGCAGTCAGCACATAAAATACGGCTTATATCAAATAGGTTAAGGAATTCCGATCATAATGGCATAAGCTTTGGAATTCAAAAATTTCAATTAAATTATTTGAAAACTGCCTCATTTAATTAAGCAGTACTGCTTTGACAATGCTTTTTATACGCTCCATCACACCGCACTCTTGGGTTTCTTTTTGAAATCATGATGTGCCTACTAAGTCTTATATTTTCTTTAATTCTGACCAATAGTGCTCGAAAAAACAAAAACAATATTGCTCAATTTGTGACTTATTTGGTGCAAATGGCTCAATTGGATATAAAATTTGAAAATTACATTAAACTTGTGTCCCACCACCTATCTGCACCCTTATCGGATAAGAGCACTCATGTGCTGTTCTTCTTTTTGACATTGATGACGTTGTTCCAAAATCACTTCTCATCTCTACATAGCAACATTAGAAACATATCTTATAAGAGGACTACCGAATTGTCCTACCTGCAAAACATTCTTGGAAAACTTGATTGGCAGTCTCACTGAGTTCATGAACAAAGCTCTCAAAATCACAGGTTCGCTCAAAATATCAAAGCGGAATCAAAAGCCACCTTGGTATAAGACCGAACTTGAACAGCTTTAAAATAAAGGTAGAAAACTCTTCAACAAAGCTTAAGCCACTGGATCCATCGATGCGTGGATTAATTACAAAGTGGCTCCTAAAGAATCAGAAAGAATTCCGAGAAGCACAAAGACAGCTCTAGAGAACCTTCTATGAAAAAATATCATAGACCTCCGACGCATCAAGGCTTGGAAAAATTCCAGCAGCTAGTTATTCTAACTAGAGTAATAAAGACGGAAAGTGAACCCCCAACAGTGAAGAATCTCTTAAAATTTTGGCAGATCTTACTCCGCTGGTTGTTCAGAAATAGGCAATACTTCAATTCAAGAAGAGCACCTACCCACTGTCAACAACTCTCTAGAAAAACTCTCACAATTTAACAAAATGGACAATTGAAAGCTTCAAACCGTTTAAGTCACCAGGATCAGACGGTATAGCCCCTATTAAAATTCAAAATGATTATGACATCATAAATCAATGGCTTTTGATAATCTACCACGGCTGCTTAGACCTTAATCACATCTCCACACTTCTACTCTCATATTTTCTACTGAAAACTCTCGAGAGAATAATAAAAATTAACTTGAGACAAAAAATAGCAGAAATCCACTGTCATCGGTACGCTAACGCTTAAGCCAAATGCAAATCTTCACTCCACCATAGTTTCCTTTATTGAAAAATTCCTTCTTCAAAATTAATATACAATGATAGCTTTTATTGATATTGACAGCGTCTTTAACAGCTTCAAAGCAGAGTCTATCACAAATGAGCTGACGGAGCTTGAGGAAGATACTACTAGGGTTACCAGGTCGCTGGGATTCGCCGGTTTTCCAATTCGTGTTTCGAGTCCCGATATTTGTCTTAAAGTCCCGAAATTTGCTATAAAATAACTTATGGTTAAAACGTATGAAAAAAATGTGACAAATGATAAAATATGATCACATTTCTTTAAGAATCAGCACAGGAATTGCTTGGTATTAAAAACAAATATCATTCATTTCAAGTATATTTTGAAAAAATTTTAGTTTTCTAAATAATTTCTGTTAAAAAAAATAGCAACCGAAATTTAAAAGACATTGCTTATGGAAAATGCTCAATGAAAAATCCTCAACAGAAATTTTTGTTGGCTCTGTACTGACAAAAAAATTTATCAACTCAACCTTGGAGTTTATCAATACGAACAATCTTTTCTTCATATTATAATAAAATTTTTTTTTTCATATTATTATAGATCAATTTTTTGTCAGTAAAGAGTCAACAAAAGTTTCTGTCAAGGTTATTTCTTTGAGAGTGGTATTGGTCTAAGCCAAATATTCAGCATTTATATGATTTAAAGTGCACATTTAATGCCTCTGAAAAACGCAATTCAGGCAGATTTTTAGTATTTAAGAAAACATCTAAATTACTTGAACTGTTTCTTTACATCTTTTTTCTATATTTTTTTTCATCGGTTTTTTCCCAAAGTTGTTGTTTTTTTGAGAACACTCTCTTGGAAAAAGTATGCATCTGATTTTGATGAGGTTTCGTTCATTCAGTGTATTTTTGGGTCTTACAGGCACGGAACCTTAATAAAAAACAAAATATTAACCACTTCTAAAACGACGCGATTTAAAAAAAAAAACCCCAAAACATACAATTTTTTTCGTCAGTTTTTCGCCCTCCTTTTTTGGGTGTAAGCCAATTGGAGTTCTAGAGGTTCAGTGCATGTAAAATTCAAAAATACAACGAATACACAAAACGTCATCAATATAAGATATAAAGTTCCGAGAGTGGTGATCACTTGTCTAATTTCGGGAAACCCAACGAATAAAACGTATGATAAAAAAAAAATAAAAGAAAAATTTTAGAAACTTATAGCTTATACCAGCATTTAAAAAAACTTTGAGATAAAAATTGCAGAAATTGAGACTTTGGACTTATCTGGAAGTAGTACCTTAATTACCAGAGTACCGTAGATTCCATGAGAATATTAACAAATAAATTTTGTAGCGTCTACGCTAAGATCTGTACGAAGGGGAACTCCTCAATTGGTGGGGGCAGGAGGAGGGTTCTCACGCCTCTACTCTCGAAACTAGCGGTTAATGAACAGCTGGTTTAACTGGAACGGGAGGAGGGGTGTAGTGTGATAGCTTATGCAGATAACATTTCTATTGTTACTTCTGGAAAATATTTATATCTACACTCTGAGACATTATGCAAAACGGCCTTAATATTTTTTTCAAACGGGTTAGCAGTTGTGGACTCGGCCTCAACCCTAAAAAAACGGATTTAATGATTTGCACAAGAAAACACAATCAATCAACAATCAGTTCTCCAAAACTGTGATAGGCAAGACTACACCGAGAAAAGAGCTTATGTTAAATTGAAACAAAAAACCTAGTATAATTTAAAAGATGGCTTTGGCAGTTTTCAGCCACCCAAGTACTTTATCAAAATGCTTACGTTTTACATGTTGACTTGCCAATATTTATTGGGTAATAAATTAACCAAGTATTTGGTAATTTTTTATATACTGCTTTAAAAAAAAAATTGAATTTCAAATATATAACTTTTTTCGGGTTTCGGCTTTTTTATTTTCCTTTTTTTTTTTAAGTGCCGCCTCTCGTTCTGTGATTTGCTTGACTGGAATCGGCATCAAAACAAATTTTTCTCTTATCAACACCGTTTTTTTTCTTAGAAAATAATGATTTCGCGGCTTTTCTTGCTGATTGACGTCTATTATAACGAGAACATTAAATTAAATTAAATTATATATCAAATACAAAAATTTTACCTTCGCATACCGTTGATATTCGAACCCACAGCAACCGATACCACTGTATATGAAGTCACTACACTACGCATTGAGCCAAACTCCTTCGTTACGCGGAGTGATTTATTCACTATTAATTACACCTGAAGACCTGCGACATACTGCATCTGTTAATACAGCATCTGTTAACATCTGTGAATCCAATATTTTTTTTTGGCAGGGTATCGAAGTATGTGCTTTCAAAGCAATGTATTAAACAATAAATTGCTTAGGTGAATTAACGTAACTGCAGTTATGTCAGCAAACAGCAGCAAGGCTGCTTGGATCAGTTGGCAGAGCGATGGACTGGCACCAAAAGATCCAGGGTTCGATACCACACGGCGGGCAAAGAATTTTTGTTTTCTTTATCTTTTCTTTTTGTTGATGAAATGTAATAAAATTTACTGGTGTGAATACTAAAGTGTGTTTTTTAATTTACTTTATGTTATTTTTTAATTTAAAAGTGGTTTTATTAAAACAAAAAACCATTAGATTATCAAATCTATCCTTCTCTCGTGTGTCTAATGACGCAGCTGAATTTCTTTTTTGCAGAACATAGCTCAAGACTATGCTTAAGCCATCCATGCCAGTTGTTTTTAATTTTGTATTTTTGAAATTTGGGCTTAGGTGAATCAAGTTTTTTTTTGGCAGGGCATCGAAGTATGTGCTTTCAAAGCAATGTATTAAACAGCAAATTGCTTAGGTGAATAAGCATAAGTTTATAACACCCATACAATTCTCTTCGCCCAAGCCAACTTAGGTGATTTACCTATAGCTTTTTTTCTCGGTGCAGGCTTCTCAGATCAAGCAAAATACCTGGGCTTTATCCTGGATAGAAAACTGAACCGAAAACCCAATTTGCTAGAGACGAAAAAGCCGATATAGCCCACCACTCAAGCAAAAAGACAGTGGATAACAGGTGGGGACTACAGTCAAGTGTCTCTACCCACTGTCCTTACACTGCAGTTGTAAGGCTAATATTGCTATATGGTTATTAAATTGAATTATATCTTTTTAAATAAATTTTTCAAGATTTTCATATAAAAAAGTCGACCCGAAAATTTCTCGGATTCGTTCGTTTGCATTTTTTTTTTTCAATTTGTTTAAAATTCGTAACGACTTCAAGTTGGTGGGTCCAACGCGATCTCGTATTCGAATTGAATTCGACTACTTTTTGGTGCTTATTTGAAAGTGAATATTTTTTTTCCCTTCCACAAATAAGCATTAACGTCTTTCTTTGAAGTCTCCAACATTTCTGGCCATACGCCTTTTATCAGCTGCATAACCTCTACTCATCAGAAAAATTGCAGCACGACAGCAAAACAAATTGTCACGTAAACAAGATGCTTTGCGATGCCGCCATGCATCCTAACGTGCTTTGCATACAATTCAAATGAATTGCAATGCAAACTTTTTTATTTCAAAGCCTTGCAAACAATTAGCATGCAACAACAACAGCAACAACAACAACAGCAACAATACCAGCTATGCTATTATAAGAAGCAACAACAGCAGTAGCAGCAATTTGGGTGCCTCTTAGATATGCAGTCTGCGCAGCATTTAAAAGCTATGAAATGTTGTCAACATTATCGTTGCTGTCGACGCAGCATGTTGTTGCTCTACATATCTAAACAAAATGCGGCAACAACAGATGTTGGCATGTTCACAAAAAAGTGGTAAGCATGTTTAAAATAATAACAAGTTTTTATGTGTTTCAAGAATTTTTAATTCAATGACTTGTGCAACAGCTTGAAATGAAATATATAATGTTACAAATAAAAGAAAGTAGGCTGGGGCCGGGTGGGGGAGGGGAGGGGGTAAGCTAAATTCAATATAATATTTGAAATATCTAATCATATAAGTGTAAAAATAATAGTTTCCCGACTGAGCCTAGATTATGATCAAATTGCTGCACTGTGCATTGACCACGTTCAAATGCATTATGTCTCATATTGTGGCTGCTTTAATGTTGCCGCCAGCTCTAATGTTTCAATAATAGCTGTCGTTGCTATAAGTAATTGTTTTTTTTTTTTTAATTTTCTGTGCTAACCAAGCGAGGCATTAATAATGATTGTATTATGACCAAGTTTATTAACTTTATTAACTCCGCTTAACGTTGGTAGTTGAAATGTTGCGTGACAAACGTTATTTAAGCGTGCTGGACAATGATTGATTTTTTTTGTTGTTGTTATTGTAGTTGAACTGTTATTAAATTTTTGAAGTGATTTTTATATATACTAAATAGTGTTTTGGATAATAAGCTTGCAATAACATCTTATTGATGCTGGTGCTATAGTTTTCGTAAAATAACCTTTTTTTGAATGGCAGAAAAGAAGAAGCAATTTTAAAATTAAAAAAAAATATCAATATATGGACATAAAAAATTAATATTTTACCTTCTGAGATATAAGTTATACAGAGTGGCCCAAAGAAACTGCAACTTTCAAAGTGGTGTATTTGTATAAAATTATACAGGGTGTCCGGGCTAGAGATACAAAGCCGCTAAGAGATTGACTTATTTTGAGCATTGAAAAATTATATGGAATAGGGGGGGGGTTTATTTTTAACATCCACTGAGATACCTGGTGCTTAAAAAATGTATTCGGTAAAGCAGGTGCTACCAAAGATAATACAACAATTGATGTTATTGTTGGATAGAATATTAACCAGGCCTTGTTACGGTACCTAACCAGCTGAAAACTGAATTTAGAGTGTGGAGATATGGCTTCGCAAAGTAAACATTTTTTCTTTTATTTTTTACTTATACCCCTAAATATCTTCTACAAAGCCTCCATGCAAAATTTTTACCTGGGACGTTTTATTTAAACGATTTGTTTTTTAAATAGTCTCAATGTACATAATTTTTTCTTACTTATAAATTTTTATTTTTTTTTTTATTCTTTACTGATACCATTGAGATACTCCTACAAAGTCTCCATCCAAAATTTGTACCTGAGGTGTCTTATTTAAATGATTTTTTTTAACTGATATCACGCTGTTAGCGATACCATCGTAAAAGAAATTATTGCTGTACAGCATTCCCTTTTGGGGGTTACCTAGCATCGACCAAACAGAAGACCGAAGCGATTACCAACCAATTACCGAACCAATTACCGATTACCGAAGCGATTACCAACCGATTTCCGAACCAATTAACGATTACCAACTGGTTATCGAACGAATTTCCAATTACCGAAGCGATCACCAACCGATTACCGAAGTGATTACTAACCGATTACCGAACCAACTACCGATTACTGACCGATTACCGAAGCAATTATCAACCGATTTTCGAAGCGAATACCAACCGATTATTAATTATCAAAGCGAACCAAGTAATTACCGATTACCGAAGCGATTACCAACCAATTCCAAACCAATTACCGATTACCGAAGCGATTACCAACCGATTTCCAAACGAATTAACAATTACCGAAGCGATTACCAACCAATTCCAAACCAATTACCGATTACCGAAGCGATTACCAACCGATTTCCAAACCAATTAACAATTACCGAAGCGGTTACCAACTGGTTATCGAACCAATTACCGATTACCGAATCGATTACCAACCGATTTCCGTACCAGTTACCGATTACCGAAGCGATTGCCAACCGATTACCGAAGTGATTACTAACCGTTTACCGAACCAATTATCGATTACCGAAGCGATTACCAAAGCTATTAACAACCGGTTATCGAAGCGATTACCAAACGATTTTCGAACCAATTACCGATTACCGAACCGATTACCAACCGATTTCCGAACCAGTAACCGATTACCGAAGCGATTGCCGAGGCGATTACCAACGGACTACCGAACCAACTACCGATTACTGAAGCGATTACTGACCGATTATCGAAGCAATTATTAACCGATCTTCGAAGCGAATACCAACCAATTACCAATTACCGAAGCGGTAACCAACTAATTACCGATTACCGAAGCGATTACCAACCTAGTACCGATTACCGAAGCAATTACCAACAGCTACCAAATACTGAAGCGATTACCAACCAATTACCGATTACCGAAGCGATTACAAACCTATTACCGAAGCGATTACTAACAATTACCGATTACCGAAGCGATTACCAACCTATAACGGAAGCGAATACCAACCGATTACCGAAGCGATTTTCAACCGAACCGATTACTTTTTTACTTATAAATTTGTATGTATTAACTAATAATCTTGTAGTAACTATAAATGTCTCTGCCGAAGTAATCTAGTAAAATAATGTTTTTGTCCCACCTTTAACCGTTGCTCTAATTTAATTACGAACTATTAAAAAACCTTTATCCATCCGCCACTTTTATTCCTGCATAAATATTGCCAACTCTTTCAAGAATTTATTTCAACCTTATTTAATGTGTTAAGTAAAAGTGCAACAACATTACTTAATGTACGATAAAATAAGTAGAAAGCAACAATAAACTTTAACGACAACTATCAGAGCAACAACAACTATAGAAACAACACCTTTGAGCTGGCTTAATTCAATTTGTTTAAATGACGTTGAAAGAACTTAAGTCTGCAATTAAATAAAAGTAGCAGCAGCAGCAGCAGCAATAGCAACGAAAGGTAACAACGACAACAACATTAGCACTAGTTGCAGCAACAGTAGGAACAACAACAACGGCCGCCACTTTAAGACTTGTTAGTGTCGAGGGCGCTTCAACGTTTGGATTTTCCTTTTTATGAAGCAGTAACAGCAAGCAACATTTTTTGTTTGCTGTCAACTCTTTTTATACAGATTTTTTTTTAATTTCTTGTTATATTTCACAGCAGCATTAACTGTGGTGTTTGCAACAGCAACAACAGGCGTTTAGAGCAGGCTTTAGTTTTGAAGACAACGCTGGCAAAACGTTTCTTCACATCACGTGACTGAGCAAATGAATGAATGAATGACGTGCAGCAAGAACAACAACAGCAACAATAACAACAATCATTAACAGCAACAACAAAAACAGATACAGCAAAAAAAAAAAGCAGCAGCTACAGTAGCTAGCTGCTAGAGGTGCCACGACAACATAACTGACAGCGATGAGCGCCTTTAATGCATGTTAAGCGCGTCACGCTTCATTTTACTAGTTTCAGCTGCATGTTTTTTTTTGCTCAATGTTGTTGTTGTTATTTTTTGTGTTGTTCTTGTAGATCCTGTTGCTGCTAAGTGCTGCATTGCTAATAATTTACTTTTTTTACTTTATTGCTAAGACGGACAAATTAAAAACCTTCAAGAGCATGCTGTTATTAATGCCCGACTTGTCCGGGAAACTTATGAATTATGTTTAAAGATTTATTAAAAAAATTTTTTTTTTCATATTAAATTAAAATTAAATTAAAATTTCCATTGAATTAAAACTCAAAATCCACACAACTAGAACCTAATAAAAAAACACCGTTATTTGTTTCTTTAAATTCAGCGAATTCTGTTTCATAAAATTAAACAAAAAATGAGGTGTTCATAAGAATTTTTCTATTGTGTTGAGCTAAATTTGTAAATTTTTTTTAACATTTTTAATTGCTGCCGCATGTCATAAATTTTGCGTACAATGTGCAAAATTAACATGAATTCCGCCAAATTTTACGACTCTCAAAATTATGTAAGCTACAACAAAAATATTTGTATGTGTGTGTGAGTGTGAGTTTCGGTTTATTTTAATTGGTTAAAAAATTAGCCAGTTTGGCTATAAAGCAGTGTTTTTACTCATTTTTTAACACTTTTAGAGTAGCAGTATATTTTATAATAATGCACATAAAAGCGTTTTTGTGTTTTTACTTATTTTTTTTTTATAATTTTTTTTTTTTTTTTAATATTTACTTGAAACAGAATTCAATGAACTCGCCTTTTTATATATATGACTGGCATGAGATATTCATAACAAATGTAAAAAGTTCAATGTACTGGAAGATAATTTGAAAATGCTACACATGCTAGCAACAATGATGGAAATATTTAATTTTTAATTTTTTGTAAGTGTAATATACAAATTAAGTATTAAACATAAAATCATATTTACCATTTTTGCAAAATTTTTACAATTGATTTTGGTTTTTTCTCAACTGAATTTACCTAGAAGAGAAAATATATAAGAAAAAAATTAGAATTATATAAAAATATGTTAAAAAAAATTGATATACAAATAAATATATTTAATTTAAATTTATAAATAATATAAAATAAAAAAAGATTTTCAGTGCATAACGCTTTATTTAAATATTTAAATAGTTTGTTTTATGAAAATACTACCCGAACCTCCACCCGCTTCGGCAGGCTATTTTTTAATAGGCTTACATTTATGTAGCTAGGTAAGTGTTTCTGTATTCAGAAAAGCTGGTTTAGGTCTGTCTATATGAATTGTAGCGGAAGAGCTTTTCTTAAAAATTGTAGAGTATTTCAATGTTTTATCTTTCACCAGCGAATTCGTAAAAATAAATAAAAAATCTTGGGCAACTTTATGCAAAAAAATTGTAGACCCATTTTTGCCTAGTGTTCGCCCCAGCACCGAATTCATAAAAGTAAAAAAATTTAGCTGACATTCCTATGGTAAGAGAACTACATCGTTTTTAGGCTCAAATAACGGCTAATCGTATTCAGCGATTAATTTTTACCTAGTGCTTAAAACGAAAACTCTATGGAAAAAATTACGTTACTTTTAAATTCTACCAATGGATTCGGATTCAGGAACCTATTCTTAGCTTACGTTCGGCCAGCAACAAATTCATTAAAATTTAAAAATTGAGGTGGCAAGCCTATGGTAAAAATACTACAATTTTTGAAATTATGACAACGGATTCAGAGGCCCATTTTTAGCTATTGTTCTCCACAGCTCCGAATTCGTAAAAAATAAAAAATTTAAGTGGCAACCCTATGGAAAAATACGTAATTTTGAGTTTATTAAAATTTAAAAATTTAGGTGGCAACTGTATGGTAAAAATATTACATAAGTTTTGAAATTTTGACAGTGGATTTGGATTCAGTAACCCATGTTTACCTAGTTTTCACCCACTGAATTCGTGGCAACCCTTAATTTTTTTGCCTATAACCTTTGTTTAATTATCTACATTTAAAAAAAAAATCAACTTAATTGGTTGAAAATTACGGGCAGCAGTGGGAAACAAACGCTTTTTTTGCACATTGTTTTATTTATTTAGATGTTATATTTTTAAAAATAAACGTTAAAAATATGTGTGTAGCCACAAGCTAGAAGTGAAATTTACATCCGATAGCCGCACCATAATCATCATACTCGACAAGTTATACAATACCATGTCCATCATACCAGGTCCATCATACTAAATTCATCATACTATACCCATCATACAATACTTATCATACCACACCCATAAAACTATAACTATAATACCATATCCAGCATAATAAATCCATACTAATCATATCATATCTCTTAAACCAAAGACATCACACTATACCCAACATACCATACACAGCATACAACAATCATACAACGCCAAATTCGTTATCATTATAACAAATTCGTCATAGTGCTCCCATTATACTATACCTAACATACTTATTATACCATAACTATCATTCAATATCCATCATTATAAATCCATCATACCATTCCCATCATACCATACCGATCATATCAAACCCACCACAACATATCTATCATACTATACCCATCGCACCGTACTCATCGCACTATGTTTATCGTATTATATCTATCATTCTAAATTCATCATACTATACTCCTCATACCATACCCATCATAAAATACATATGATAACATACCAACAAAACCAAAATTGTAATAACATGTCCATGCTGGATACTCATACTAGATACTTAATCTGTACTCATCATATCACAGCTATCATTTCATATCAGCATACAACAATCATACAACAATCATACACCACCCATTATACCACATTCGTTATAGTATTCCCATCATAAAATACCTATCATACTCATTAAAACATTACCATCATACCATACCATTATAAATCCATCATACCATGATAACATACCCATCATACTAGGCCTATTACACCGTATTCATCAACTATTTTCATCCTAACATATCCATCATACTAAATTGATCCTTCCGTTTCATAAAAAATATATCGATATTTTTTGATATCGATGAATCAAAGGAATTTAGTATAAAACTTTAATGAATTTTTAATAAAACTTACTTTTATTTGTTTTATATGTTTGTATTAAGTCTTCCCTTTTTTTTTTTGCCAATTCTGACAAGACATCATCCTCTGTGACTTTGCTATCCCTATGTACTCTTAAGGATGTACAACCATTTAAGCGGTACTCGCCCATAGATCTTCTAAAAATATATTTCAAATATCAATTGCACTCCTTCACCTATCCGCTGCTGAATTTTTATTTATTTTATTCGTATGGTAGTATTACCAGAGCAAGGTAAAATTCTTGCATATTGCTTAATTAAAAATTTTGATCGTTCCTCGTTTTCGGATGTCATCAAAATCAAGTTGAACGATAACAAAAGCCAGTTGTGCTTTGTAAATAGTACTCCCATGTTGTAAATTGTTGCAACAAGGAAAGGTATATAAACAGTAATTTTGTAAAAATTTTCCACACCATTATAAATGTGACCTACAATGCAAATTCCTTTCAAACGTTTTATTCTAGAAACTGCTAGAAAAATCTGTACGATAAGAAGACTAACATTTTCTTATTAGTAAATCCGTAACCAACTCCCAAACTTTAACAGATCACTTAACAAAATTTTTAAATTTTATTGACTTTTTCGACAACATTCAAAAGGTTTGAAAATTTTATTTTTAAAATTTTTGTTGTCCCAAGAGATTGAGATCCCGCGTCAGAGCTAAAAAAAACGCAAAACTTACAATAAGCTCTGTTTTTCAATTTGGAGTAAGCTAACTAATGCCAACGGTCCAACCAAGACTGCTTAAATCGTAGATTACGCAAACCACTGACAGGAAAATTAAAAATTGGGGGGGGGGGAAAGAGGGAATAGTTTTTAAATGTTTTGAAAACTTGAAATGAAATGAAATTGGACTGCTTTCTACAATGCAAACGAAATACAATATTACATTATTATGATTTAGCTCAAATTGTAACCATTAAATAATTGTAATATAGAATGGACACCGCACACATTGACCACTATACTATTCTGGCAGCGCTGCACTCGGTTGGTACATCAGCAAAGTAGTTCTAATGCCGCTTCGACTTTGGCGGTGTCATCTTCTTTTTATAACAATAACTTTTTGTAACATATCAAGAAGCCGCCATAATAAGGACGGAAATTGATGAAAGGAAAAAAATTCCTTAAAAACAAAGATTTACTTTCCTCTTTTCTGTCCTTTTTTAATGGTAGTTTCTGCAGCTAATTAAGTGGCATCGTTTAAGTATTTTGGCACAATAAAATAATTAATAAAATAACACTTAACACAAATGGTTTAAATTTTAGAAAACCACAATTAAAACAATTTTAAAAGGTAAATTTTTTCCTCACTTTAATTTAATACTTTCCAACGCAATAGATTCTTAAATCACTGGTGATGGACAAGGCTCAATTGAATGTATCGAACTTTATTCGATATCTTAAGCGTGTTGCTGTTGCTGTTAATACTGTTACTGAAGAGAGACGTAGGAGCGTTGAGTATGCTCTTATAAGAAATGTCATATAAATGATTATATTTTGTTTTTTATACTTTCTGGACCCTAAGGGGGGCGGGGGGTGGGGGGGGGTTAACACCCAAACTCCTCCCTTGTCTACGGCACTGTATCGAAAAGAAACTGCCCAATTTCCCACCGAACTTCTCTCAGTGTATCAGTTTGTATGCCATCCTGAGCATGCTGTTTATAAGAGTGCATTTCAAGCTTTAGAAAAAATTTGATTTTTGTTTACTTTTTGTCGCTATATTTAAAATGCCGCAAATTTCATTAAAAGAGCGAAAACAAATTTTGTACAATTACTGTACAGAAAAAGGAATTTCATATCGTGTACTAGCAAAACGATTTAAGGTATCACTTGTATCATTTGGTATCATTTGTATCACACAAATCAATCCAAAATATAGTGGAACGTTATGGCAAACACGGCACCCTATCGAATTTACCAAAAAGTGGACGAAAAGAAGGTTCACGTCGTCCCGATTTGGAGCTGAAGTTGTTGAGCTTAATAAAGAAGAATCAGTCCGGATTTTTAGTCCGGTATTTAGCAAAAAAAGGTAAAACAACGGTTAGAATGATACAAAGCGTGAAGCAGAAAAAGACTGAAAAACAAAAAACAACAAAGGGGAAGGGGGGGAGGGGGCGAGTTGGGAAAAGTACGCAAGTTGTATCATCTTCTTAATAAGAAAAAAAAAAAATTCAGTGTGTAATTATGGAAGATGAAATTTATTTAAAATTTCATTTTTCTACACTTTCTGTTGCCCAATATTATACGAAAGCTTCAAGTGAGGATATCAACGAATTTGTCAAGACGGTAGAAGTCGAAAAGTTTGAAAGCAAGGCTCTCATTTGACAGGCAATTTGTTCATGTGGCCTGAAATCAAAAATATTTGTCACAACAGAGACAATTAACGCCAAAATTTACCAAAAGGAGTGCCTCCAGAAACGGCTCATACCATTCTTTAAGCAGAACAAGGTACCGACCATATTCTGGCCCGATCTCTTCAGCTCATTACACCGAGGTAATGAAAAAGCTATAGGTAATCACCTAAGTCGAATTGGGTGAAGAGAATTGTATGGGAATTATAAACTTATGCTTATTCACCTAAGCAATTTATAGTTTAATACATTGCTTTGAAAGCACATACTTCGATACCTTGCCAAAAAAAAAATATTTGATTCACCTAAGCCCAAAATCCAAAAATATAAAATTAAAAAACAACTAGCTTGGATGGCTTAAGCAATTAATGTTTTTTTTTCTAATAAAACCAATTTTAAGTTCAAAAATAACATAAAGTAAATTAAGAAACACACTTTTATATTCACACATTTTATTACATATCATCAACAAACAGAAAATAAAAAAAGGGAAAAAAATTCTTTGCCCGCTTTGGGCAAAGTTCTTTGGAACTTGTGGTGCCACTTCATCGCTCTACCAGCTGATCTAAGCAGCCTTGCTAGTGTTTGCTGACATAACTGCAGCTACGTTAATTCACCTAAGCAATTAGTTGTTTAATACAATTAATACTTTAATGATTAAACTTTTTAATACTTTTTTTAATGCTTTGAAAGCACATATTTCGATACCCTACCCAAAAAAAAAATATTTGTTTCACAGATGTTAACAGATGCTGTATTAGCAGATGCAGTATGCCGCAGTATTCTGTTGATAGCTGCAGCATAGCTTCAGTTGTAATTAATATTGAATTAATCACTCCGCGTAACGAAGGAGTTTGTCTCAATGAGTAGCGTAGTGTCTTCATACACAGTGGTATCGGATTAGTGTGGGCTCGAATCTCAACGGCATGCGAAGGTAAAATTGTTGTATTTGATATTTAATTTAATTTAATTTAATGTTCTTGTTATAATAGACGTCAATCAGCAAGAAAAGCCGAGATGCCACTAATTTCTAAGAAAAAACGGTGTCGATAAAAGAAAAATCAGTTTTCATACCTTTGAGGTCATCGTCTCCTTCGTAACCTTTGAAGTCACCTTCTTTTGGGGGCACAGAAGGTTTGGTTGATTTGGGTAAATTTGTAATTTCATGTTCCGCCAGTATATCAGGGGAAAATTTTTCCATCAAAAAGCTTACTAGTTTTTGTTTGAAGAGAGCTTTTATACGAAAAAACGGGTTTTTTTATTTATGGGGTCAGTTTGGACCATAAGGGTTGGGTTTCGAAGATAAAACTGTTCCAAGAAAGTATTCTCCAGGTGATTTTTAATGGTTCAATCATTGACTTGAAGTCGATAAAGTTAATGAGAAAACAGTTTTTCTAACAAAAACTGCATCAACATGTACTTGACCTTGAACCTTCAATTTCTCAAAAACGGACCGAAGGATTGAAAAACGGCAAACGCCATTTAGTTCAGCGTCCTCAAATTATGCTGAAATTATATGTCCCTGGATTGTTTGCAAAAAAGAGTGACCGATTCATGCACAGTGTTATTATTAAAGAATACACATAAAGCACTTTTTAATTATCTTAGGGCTCCGTCAAATGTTTCGCTTTCTAAAAGGGTTCCGTTGCCAAAGAAGTTTGAGATCCGCTGGTTTATAATATCATGAAAAATATTGATGTAATTTTTCGATGGGCATCCCTTAAACCAACATACGAGGTGACCTAAATGACCTAATACTTAAATCTCTGCTTATAAATCATTGCACTACAATGCCAAAAAAAAAAAAAAACCAAATAAAAAGAAAAACTTATAAATTTTTTGTAAATATTTTTATTTTATATAACTTTTTTTAAAGCTGATCATGTTTTCGGTGTGAATGTGGTGCTTAAGAATTTTAGTGTGTTTCAGAGTGCATCAAATTTGTGCCTAGTGTTTTATGTTTTTAAATTTTTAAATTGTGACTTATTGTTTAGTTTAGTGTTGATCGGCAAAACAAATATATTAGCTTGACTTTATTTAGGGCCTACTTTCTCCTCAAGTTCTTTCTCAGAAATATTTTCGTTCATAATAATAAAACTTTTTTTGATTTTAATCATCCTTATTATCATTATGTGTATGTATTTCGTCAATAATTTCTTGGGTTACTTTACTGAATAGTTCGTAGAAAAGAGTACAGCTCGTAGGCTATAATGATGATCTGTTAAAAAGAACACGATTTCAGTTAAGCAAATCACAGAATGAAATGCGGCGGCAGCTTCAAAAAAAAAAAGGAAAATAAAAAAAACCAAAACCCGAAAAAAGAGTTATATTTTTGAAATTAAATTTTTTTTTAAAGTAGTGTATAAAAAAATGACCAAATACTTGGTTAATGTGTCGCCCAATAAAAATTGGCAAGTCAACATGTAAAACTTAGGCGTTTTGATAAAGTACTTGGGTGGCTGAAAACTGCCAAAGCCATCTTATAAATTATACTAGGTTTTTTTTTCAATTTAACATAAGCTTTTTTCTCGGTGTAGTAGAAAATTCTAGTTTTGATAAGTTTTCTTGTTGAAAATTTCAACTTGCAACACCACATTTTGGAACGTTTTTTTACTTCGGTAATTTTACGCGTATTCGGCATCTAATTGGTTTTCTTCACTTCAAAAAAAAAAAAAAAAAAAAAAATAGTTACTAAAATATTATGCAACCTATTTTTATACAGTTTTAGTTACTTGTGAATAGATTTGAGCATTGATTGACATCTATTATCATCCTCTGGCTTTTATAAATGGGCGTGTCAATATCATAATTTGATGCACACCTAGTTGCAGTCTTTTATGGTACAAGAAACCATATTTATAGCAGTTTTAGTTTGATTTACTTTCATGTTCTGAACTAACATTCGAGCCATTAGTAAGTTTCTACTCAAAATCAAAAATTTATTTAAAAATGGTTAATTTTAGCGTAGCTTCAAGTCTTTGCATTTACCCTAGCACCCTCAATTGCACGTTTTGGTTTTTGTAATATTTATTTTTATTCTTGCTCACCACCAGTTATTACTCTTTAAGTGTCCACTTAACCGCTTTATGTTATTTTAACGTTTTGAATTTAAAAATTGTGCGCCGTCATTACCTCCATCGCCACCGCCACCTCCATCGTTATGCTCTAAAGGTGTGAAGTTTGAATATAATGCTTCGATTAGCGCCGGATATTGCATAGTTAAATTAATGATGCAGCAGCAGCGTGTCTTAAATATTTGATGTGCTCTTTTGTTTATGTATTCAAGACACGCTTGACTATTTATTAATACTGTGTCATTAAAAAATTTAATTGAATTGGCTAGCTCTATTCATAAAAGTTAATGTGATTTATTTTATATTCAGGCATCCAAATGTAAATTCACACTACTGCATGAGGTGATTTAATTTGTAATGGTCGGATTTGTTGTATGTCATGATGAGATTTCTGTAAGTGTGTTGGAGGATGATAATTCGAATTACGATAAGTTTCGTAGATTTTTCATATATTGAGTAAAGAAACTTATTGCACACTAACGATTATTCTTAAGATTCGAGAAAAGATACATATTATACAATTAAAAACAATGCAATACTTTGTAACTTATAAATTATCCACTTTTAAGTGAACCAACATAACAAGTACAAACTTGTATCTAATTAAAAAAATTTCAGAGTTAATTTGACGAAGCTGACTTTTTCTTAAATACAATGTCTGTGTATAACTCTCTAATACTTTTATTCAGGCATGTCCATTAAAACACCGATGACATGCACCTTACATAGTAAGCAGGCATTGGAGTAGGTAGCTAGGTCGCCGCAGTGGCAGCACATATTGGTACGCTTAAACAACACTGTCCGGAGAGTGCCCAGTATAAGATTTTTTGAGAATAATTATGGGTCCCCATATCATGATACGACAACATGATAGCAGGGCTCGGGGAAAAAATTAATGAGTATACTATCTCCGAATTTGACTAAAAGTATTGTTTGGAAGGCTAAAGAGTTGGCAGAAACGTTAGGAAAAGTTCTACCAATTAAGAGTTGGTTTTTACTGCAGGTAATGCTTTGGTTGTATCTTGATAATCCAAAAAGCTGCATTAAGGTTGTATTGGTAGCTATAGCTACAATATACTTGGTTAGCAGTTTTTTGATTATATCAAAAAAAAAAAAAGAATAAAATAAGCTTCTTAAAAAAAAAGTATTTAATAATACTAAAGGTATTCCGAATCGAGTCAAGTTTCCAAATTATTAATTGGCTGCAAAAGGATGCAAGAAAGAAAAATGCTCAAAATTGTGTATAAAGGATATGTTTAAGCTAAACAAAGGGTAAATGAGTCAATTAGTGAACTTCACGGCACCAATTCTAGAATGCAAGGGGATAAATCAGAATGAAAATTTTGCAAGGATCTGCTTGTAGAGTTTAAACGAAACAATTAGCGCCCAACAAAGTCAAATAAAAGATTTTTGACATAAAACAATCTTGATTTGAATACGATTTCAACGGAAAAATAAGAAATCAAACACTGAACTCAAGGACTCGAGCAGACTCAAACCAGTTTATGAGGCTTTAAAAATGCGAAAGCACAATAAAATTCTGGCACAAAATCGGTAGCATATTCAAACTAAAATGATGTTAAAGAGCCGCTGGACCAATTTAAAGGCTACAAAATTTGGTGATGACAAGTCAGTGGCATAGCATTTAGTAAGCGAAAAAGATCATTTACAAAAAATCACACAAAGCATTGTTGTGTAGAAATAGCGATCGTGACTTGAACAGTATTTATTCGGAAATGAAGTAAAAAACATAAATACAAACGATGTCTAAACGTAGATGCAGCTAAATAAGTATTGAGGGATTTCTTTATTTTTATAAAATAACTACCAATACAAAAAAAAAAATTTGCCATAAGAAATTGCTATGCCGCCGCTTTGTAAAATGAACGCAATCTGCACATATAACTAACGAATTGATTTAAAAAACAGCACAGTACAGGCTTTTGCCGCTTCACTCAGAGCGTCATTGAATCACGTGATCGCAAGAGAGATTTATTAAAAAAGATCCAATAATAATAAACACAAGCCCGAAAAAAATGAACAACAAAACAAATCTGTATCTTACATTAAGTAATATGCAACTTATATGCGCACTCAACAAATTTGGTACGCAAAATTTAAAAATGAACATTGCGCACGATCAATGATCACGATTAACTCTGCTTGACCGCCACCGCTGTTCAAATGTCAGACAATTTCAACGTGAATTCAAACCAGACGTATTCAATGGCGCACAGTGGTCTCCGTCCTACCTTGAAGGCACTCATAAATTTTTCAAAACTTATAATCGTAATCTACATGTCGATCGCGATGTTTGGTTGAACATTTGAAATTATTGACTGAAATTTTGATTAATTGCGTTTCAATTTTTCGTAATTTATTTTTACTACGTTTGCCATTTTAAAGTTGAATTATTTTCTAACAAATTGCATTGGTTTTTCAATGCTTTTGCTGTTGCGATTTATCAGCTATTGAAGTTTACAATTACAGCGCCATCTGTTGGCTGTATCAGCATAAGGTGATCGCTGGCATATGCATGCATTTAACTTCCTGCCCAGCGAGTTTTCACTATAAATTGCATTGAATATCGAACGCGTTCGTTGCGGCTGCAATGCTTATCTTAATCGCTTTAATCGCTGACATAAGTCAGCGCACAAGTTTTTGCCTGTCTATCCAAGCGATCGTTAGAATGTTTGTGTATCTGTTGGGTTGTCTATGTATCTAATAGTTTGTAAGCTGCTGCAGTCTAATAAATTTTTGCTATGATTTTAATCTGTTTGATGAGCGGCAGGCGATTCGCCTATCAACTTAAATTGAAGGCTTCAAGCGGCAAAAGCAATAAATTTTATGTAAAATGAGGTAGAGGAAGAGGAAGAGGTAGTGGTAGAGGTAGAGATAGAGATAGAGATAGAGACAGAGATAGAGATAGAGATAGAGATAGAGATAGAGATAGAGATAGAGATAGAGATAGAGATAGAGATAGAGATAGAGATAGAGATAGAGATAGAGATAGAGATAGAGATAGAGATAGAGATAGAGATAGAGATAGAGATAGAGATAGAGATAGAGATAGAGATAGAGATAGAGATAGAGATAGAGATAGAGATAGAGATAGAGATAGAGATAGAGATAGAGATAGAGATAGAGATAGAGATAGAGATAGAGATAGAGATAGAGATAGAGATAGAGATAGAGATAGAGATAGAGATAGAGATAGAGATAGAGATAGAGATAGAGATAGAGATAGAGATAGAGATAGAGATAGAGATAGAGATAGAGATAGAGATAGAGATAGAGATAGAGATAGAGATAGAGATAGAGATAGAGATAGAGATAGAGATAGAGATAGAGATAGAGATAGAGATAGAGATAGAGATAGAGATAGAGATAGAGATAGAGATAGAGATAGAGATAGAGATAGAGATAGAGATAGAGATAGAGATAGAGATAGAGATAGAGATAGAGATAGAGATAGAGATAGAGATAGAGATAGAGATAGAGATAGAGATAGAGATAGAGATAGAGATAGAGATAGAGATAGAGATAGAGATAGAGATAGAGATAGAGATAGAGATAGAGATAGAGATAGAGATAGAGATAGAGATAGAGATAGAGATAGAGATAGAGATAGAGATAGAGATAGAGATAGAGATAGAGATAGAGATAGAGATAGAGATAGAGATAGAGATAGAGATAGAGATAGAGATAGAGATAGAGATAGAGATAGAGATAGAGATAGAGATAGAGATAGAGATAGAGATAGAGATAGAGATAGAGATAGAGATAGAGATAGAGATAGAGATAGAGATAGAGATAGAGATAGAGATAGAGATAGAGATAGAGATAGAGATAGAGATAGAGATAGAGATAGAGATAGAGATAGAGATAGAGATAGAGATAGAGATAGAGATAGAGATAGAGATAGAGATAGAGATAGAGATAGAGATAGAGATAGAGATAGAGATAGAGATAGAGATAGAGATAGAGATAGAGATAGAGATAGAGATAGAGATAGAGATAGAGATAGAGATAGAGATAGAGATAGAGATAGAGATAGAGATAGAGATAGAGATAGAGATAGAGATAGAGATAGAGATAG
Source organism: Coremacera marginata (assembly GCA_914767935.1). Classification (NCBI taxonomy): domain Eukaryota; kingdom Metazoa; phylum Arthropoda; class Insecta; order Diptera; family Sciomyzidae; genus Coremacera; species Coremacera marginata. The sequence continues at coordinate 140,643,478 of OU612047.1, read as the reverse complement.
AGATAGAGATAGAGATAGAGATAGAGATAGAGATAGAGATAGAGATAGAGATAGAGATAGAGATAGAGATAGAGATAGAGATAGAGATAGAGATAGAGATAGAGATAGAGATAGAGATAGAGATAGAGATAGAGATAGAGATAGAGATAGAGATAGAGATAGAGATAGAGATAGAGATAGAGATAGAGATAGAGATAGAGATAGAGATAGAGATAGAGATAGAGATAGAGATAGAGATAGAGATAGAGATAGAGATAGAGATAGAGATAGAGATAGAGATAGAGATAGAGATAGAGATAGAGATAGAGATAGAGATAGAGATAGAGATAGAGATAGAGATAGAGATAGAGATAGAGATAGAGATAGAGATAGAGATAGAGATAGAGATAGAGATAGAGATAGAGATAGAAATAGAGATAGAGAGATAGAGAGATAGAGATAGAGATAGAGATAGAGATAGAGATAGAGATAGAGATAGAGATAGAGATAGAGATAGAGATAGAGATAGAGATAGAGATAGAGATAGAGATAGAGATAGAGATAGAGATAGAGATAGAGATAGAGATAGAGATAGAGATAGAGATAGAGATAGAGATAGAGATAGAGATAGAGATAGAGATAGAGATAGAGATAGAGATAGAGGTAGAGGAAGAGATAAAGGATCGACTCAATTTAAAAATGTTTTGATTAGAGTTTTTATTACTTTTTGTATATTCTGATCAAATCATGTTTATTTATTTTTCCCTTGATGTGAGTTCTGTTTTTTTTTATTTTAGTTGGAAACCACTAGGAAAAAGGAAGATCAACAGCGTTCATTGAATATTTTATCGTATTAATTTTGAGAAATAAATTTTTTTTTTTGGAATAAATATAATAATATAAAAATATTTCAAATTTATTATGATATTCAAAAAATAAATTAAACTTCATAGCACAACTAACATGCGCAGTCTCTGCGTATGCAAACCTGTGTACAATTTTTTGTAGCTACAAACTTGGTCTGTAACTACATACATCTGTATTATTTATTGCATAAATCTTGCTGAAGATTAACAAAAATTATAGCAAATGACAAAAACGTAAGCAACTGATATGTGTTTAAATATGTAAATTTTACATTACTATTATTAATAATAACAACACAAGCATTAACTAAGAAATATTCATACAACGATTTGTTTCAACAAACGACATGATCAGCGCGTTCGTGATTTTGGCACGAACCAAGCCAACAGCCATACCAACAACATAAGCAGCTACTGTAGCATTTTATGCATGATTTTTCTCATACGATAATGTGAATTTTTCTTCTTAGCTTTTGCTATTTTGTGACTATGTTAAAGAAATAATTCGTTTAAATATTCGTTTGATTCGCCAGGTAGCTGATATTTTAGCATATATTTTATCTTTGTGCAATGAATATTAAAGGCTGTGGGTGTACTTCAAAAAGTGAAGATAAACGTTTCAAGTGCTTGAAAAATATGCAAACTTTTTTTTTAAAATAAAAAAATCGCATAGTCGCCTTTATATTCATTTTTTTCAGACTTTCTAAACCTTATAAAAAGGCCTTTAGCCCCGAAAATCGCCACGTGACTTAGTGGCCCACGCTATTAAGTCCGTTTTTTTTTATTTTTTTGCTTTTAAATTTCTGGAATACCTCCAAAGTTAACTTATGGCTTTGGCCAGAAAATGCTAAAATTTAAGATTAACATCAGTTTTTTATGGCTTTAAAAACAAAAAATCTTGATGTTTTTTTTTTTGTTCATTGCTTGTATTTTTTTCGACAATAAAAATTGTTGTAGCTAAACACATTATATTTTAGGCTATTCATTTGTGGCTTTTGATTTATTTCCTCTTTGACAACAAGTTTTTTGATGTTCAAGTACCTTTTATTTTTATTAACTGTTGGTTGCTGTCCTATCGCTGTTTATTTATTAATCAATTATCAACAATTTGACCTAAATTTCAGCGCCTCTCACTAGGCTTAAAGTTTTTAGAAATGATTTATTTGCATTTTTTATTGCGTTGGCGTAGATTTTATTATTATTATTAGTTATTCAGTTTGTGTTGTTTGTTTGTTTAATAAATCCATTTCATTCACGTTCATGCGAAATCAATCTTTTCTACTCCAATTCGAGCGGATTACATTTTCAGCATAGATCGCATGAATTTTAAGATAAATTGATGGCCATTCATTTTTTACTTTAATCTCAGATTGATATGCTTGGCTTGCAATGCGATGAGCTTATTTGAATTATAGTATTTCAATATTGTAGTAAAATAGTTTGATAAACTTTCATAAAAACAATATTTGAACAAAAAGAAGCGAGTCTAATAGAAATTAATGGATTTTATCATAAGACTTTTATGTTAAAACTTTAACTGGGTAACAGTTATTTTGGAGAATGGTCGTTAGGATATGTCAAATAAATATAGCAAGCGTTCTCTGAATTGTTTTGACATAGTTTGAATGGTATTTTTAATGAAGTTTACCATTTCAAAAATTATCAAAGGCTTTCTAAAGCATATTCTCGTGTTAAGAATATTGAAACTTAATGATCAACTAATTTGTTTTGTAAAAATCAAAACAATTAACAGCTTTTAGTGCCTAACAAGATAAAAATTCGTAGAACAAAACTATTTTATTCTATCTAAATTTCATTTAGTCAAAATATACTATTAAATTTTAAGATAGAAATGCAATCTTAGCTTATTATTTCTTACTATTTCTTATAACTCTTGCATATAGCGCTGATAAAATATACATTTTTTGAATTTTCGGGAATTTTTAATTATTAAACATTAAAAAAAGTTTCTTATATATATTAAAATCTTTCAAAATTTTTCATTATTATCGTTCACTTGCATAAAAATTCTAAAAATCTCATGCAATTTCTTTTCTATTTTATGTATAAAAATAATCAATTTATGTGTAATTTGAAAATTATTTAATAAACGTTAAACTTTTGTTGAAAATCCTGTTTTTGTAGCTATTAAATTCATTAAAAAAAAGAAAAAAAATCCATTAATACTTATTCGCTTTGAACAATCTGACACTAGACAGCCAAATAAGTGTTCACTGTTGTCTATAAACGTTTATTCAAACATTTAACACAATTCTTTTGACAGCTGTCAACCCTTGTAACAACTCTGTTTTTATCGACTCACAAGATAAGAAGCACAAAGCAAAACGTACCAAAGTGAGAGAGAGCGAGAAAAAAAAGGGTTGCCCACTTAATGCTGAGATTTCATTTTGTTCAAAACTACTTGCTTCAGCAATTATCGCCACTTCAATGCCTTCAATTTTAAGCTAGTGGCTTTTAATTGTTTTGTTGTTATTCCATTTCAATGATTATTCTTTTTGTATTTTCAAGTTTTTAAATCAATTAAACTTGTCTAGGTTTCAATGTCCACTTGAGGGAGGGGTTTTTTTTTTCTTCTAATATATAGCTTTGCTATTCTTTTTTTTTTCCACCACTTCAATTAATAAACAAAGTGCCTGTTGTGGAATTAGAACCGTAGGTAAAAAAAGAATAACATCAACTGACAGATCTATGACAGAAGCATTCGTTGAATGTGAGCACGGGTTGTGGCTTAAGTGTATACAACGCCATTAAACTGACATTTGAAAAGGGCAGCAAAAAATTTGTTTAATTTGCAGAAAAAGCTTGTTGAAAATAAAAAAAAAAAAATAACAACTTGAACACTGAAAGCTTAAATTAGTGCGAAAGATTAAAAGTAGCATGCAATATACATCAAGTCAAAGTTAGAATAACTCGGGACATATATATACAGAACATTTAGCCATAATAACTTGGGGCATACACAAGAGAATAAAATATTGTATGTTATACAAAATTTTGTCAAATGATGCCATTTCTAAAGATTTAAATAACAATGAGATTTTCTAAGTAATTAATAATATTTGATTATCATCATTTTATTTGAATTGTTTTTTATCATTTGATGCTTTTGTTGATTAAAAGTTACAATATTATAATAAATATTTTCATAAAAATTATACATATAACAAAAATAGTTAAGAAATTACATGCCACTTCAAAATTTGTATTTTGTGTATATATTAGGGTGGTCCTTATTTTTCGACTTTTGAATTATCATCGCGACATGTCATTATCCGATTATATACATCTAAATATGCCCATTTCAGTCCTAGAAAGATCTTTGACCGAGCTTCTTAAGATCAATTGTATTGTGAAATGTTTGAACAGCAATGATCGAGAACTGGACCTACCAGCTTTATGCCGACTCCGAACGGCTTATGTTCTCAAGAAGCTTTTCTTGGCAGTTTTTTTACTCTCTGAGGCTTACCATTGTCTGCAGAGAGGTGACGTCCGAACAGAAAAATTAATTCAATTGAAAAAACTTTTTGTGTCCGATGGGGGATTCGAATCTGGGTATGAGCCACACACTCTACCCACAACGCCACAGCCGCCACATCGGATATGTGATAGAAGACAAAAATCTAAGGTACACGTATTTTTTATAGTTGCAGAAATTCAGGTTTAAAGGTTCAAAATGGCGTCCGAAAATTTCACATAAGTGCGTTTTGCTGCCATTCCGCCATATTAGAGCTACCATTTTGAATTTGCAATGTCCAACATTCATGTTTATCGACTCCAAAAACCTTAAGGTACCTGATTTCATGTAGATACGAGATCGTCTTCTAATTTGACCACTTTTTCCTGCCATTGTACCAATGTGCCTTGGTAACGACAGCTAAATATCATAAAAAAATTATTCTTTTTTTATGGTATATATTCAAATAATGTGTTGCCTCGTGAAACTAAAAGAAGAAAATTTATTTTTCTTAGGAATAAGAACCACCCTACTATATATATGTATGTATATATATATATATATATATTTATTTGCACCTACTTTTTAAAACTAGTATTTTAATCAGTGAATGAAAATCCACGGTATGATATTTAAGTGTACCGTAAATGACATGCCTCTCCATTCTATAGCGTTTATGTTAGTGTACACGAATGCAAACACCTGCACTACACTACGATCGCATAAAAAATGAGCACAAAAATTATCATTCTGTACTGTTCGATGGAAAAACTACTCGACACAAACGGCATATGATAACTCTCAGCGTAGATACCGCTCTGTGGATCCAAGGTCAGAGAAATTTTTATTATTAAAAAATTATCTTTTCCAATATCGTTCTTTATAATTCATCGATGATTAAAATAAATATCATTGATTAGGTCCCAATAATTATGATTAAAATAAATATCATTGATTATTTCTCAATAATTAAAACGATAAAGTTATCGATAAATTTTATAGAAATCATCTTTCTCGATATCGGCAACGAAAATTTCTCCATAAAATATCGTTGTCGATATCGTACTTGGTCTTGATTTTAGTCTTTTTCATTGGCTTTGTCCGTATCCCTGTCCTTGTCTTTGTCTGTGTCTTTGTCAGTGTCTGTGTCTGTGTCTGTGTCTGTGTCTGTGTCTGTGTCTGTGTCTGTGTCTGTGTCTGTGTCTGTGTCTGTGTCTGTGTCTGTGTCTGTGTCTGTGTCTGTGTCTGTGTCTGTGTCTTTCTCTTTGTCTTTCTCTTTGTCTTTGTCTTTGTCTTTGTCTTTGTCTTTGTCTTTGTCTTTGTCTTTGTCTTTGTCTTTGTCTTTGTCTTTGTCTTTGTCTTTGTCTTTGTCTTTGTCTTTGTCTTTGTCTTTGTCTTTGTCTTTGTCTTTGTCTTTGTCTTTGTCTTTGTCTTTGTCTTTGTCTTTGTCTTTGTCTTTGTCTTTGTCTTTGTCTTTGTCTTTGTCTTTGTCTTTGTCTTTGTCTTTGTCTTTGTCTTTGTCTTTGTCTTTGTCTTTGTCTTTGTCTTTGTCTTTGTCTTTGTCTTTGTCTTTGTCTTTGTCTTTGTCTTTGTCTTTGTCTTTGTCTTTGTCTTTGTCTTTGTCTTTGTCTTTGTCTTTGTCTTTGTCTTTGTCTTTGTCTTTGTCTTTGTCTTTGTCTTTGTCTTTGTCTTTGTCTTTGTCTTTGTCTTTGTCTTTGTCTTTGTCTTTGTCTTTGTCTTTGTCTTTGTCTTTGTCTTTGTCTTTGTCTTTGTCTTTGTCTTTGTCTTTGTCTTTGTCTTTGTCTTTGTCTTTGTCTTTGTCTTTGTCTTTGTCTTTGTCTTTGTCTTTGTCTTTGTCTTTGTCTTTGTCTTTGTCTTTGTCTTTGTCTTTGTCTTTGTCTTTGTCTTTGTCTTTGTCTTTGTCTTTGTCTTTGTCTTTGTCTTTGTCTTTGTCTTTGTCTTTGTCTTTGTCTTTGTCTTTGTCTTTGTCTTTGTCTTTGTCTTTGTCTTTGTCTTTGTCTTTGTCTTTGTCTTTGTCTTTGTCTTTGTCTTTGTCTTTGTCTTTGTCTTTGTCTTTGTCTTTGTCTTTGTCTTTGTCTTTGTCTTTGTCTTTGTCTTTGTCTTTGTCTTTGTCTTTGTCTTTGTCTTTGTCTTTGTCTTTGTCTTTGTCTTTGTCTTTGTCTTTGTCTTTGTCTTTGTCTTTGTCTTTGTCTTTGTCTTTGTCTTTGTCTTTGTCTTTGTTTTTGTCTTTGTCTTTGTCTTTGTCTTTGTCTTTGTCTTTGTCTTTGTCTTTGTCTTTGTCTTTGTCTTTGTCTTTGTCTTTGTCTTTGTCTTTGTCCTTGTCCTTGTCTTTGTCTTTGACATTGGACGTGGTCTTGGTTTTGGTATTGGATGTATTCTTGGTTTTGGCATTGGACTTGGTTTTGGTCTTAGTCCTAGTCTTGATCTTTGGCTTTGTCAGTTTTGGTCTAGGTCTTAGTCTTGGGCTTGGGCTTGGTCCTGGTCTTTGTCATGCTTTCAATTTTGTTTTCGTGCTTGTTCTCTTATTGTTCTTAGTCTTGGTCTAGGTCTTGTTCTTAGTTTTGGTCTAGGTTTTGGTCTTGGTCTTTGTCCTTGTCTTGGTTTTGTTATTGTTGTTTGTTTTGGTCTTGGTCCTTGCCTTGGTTTTGTTATTGTACTTAGTTTTGGTCTTCGTGTTGGTCTTGGTCCTGGCATTTCCGTTGGTTTTGGTCTATGTCTTAAGCTTAGTCTTGGTCTTGGTGTTGGTGTTGGTGTTGGTGTAGCTATTGTACTTGGCCTTGCTCTTGGTCTTGATCTTGAAATTTGTCTTTGTGATTTTTGGTCTAGGTCTAGGTCTTGGTCTTGGTATTGGTATTGGTCTTGGTCTTGGTCTTATTCTAATTGGTACTGGTATTGGTATTCGTATTGGTATTGGTATTAGTATTAGTATTGGTATTGGTATTGGTATTGGTATTGGTATTGGTATTGGTATTGGTATTGGTATTGGTATTGGTATTGGTATTGGTATTGGTATTGGTATTGGTATTGGTATTGGTATTGGTATTGGTATGGGTTTGGTATTGGTATTGGTATTGGTATTGGTATTGGTATTGGTATTGGTATTGGTATTGGTATTGGTATTGGTATTGGTATTGGTATTGGTATTGGTATTGGTATTGGAATTGGTATTGGTATTGGTATTGGTATTGGTATTGGTATTGGTATTGGTATTAGTATTGGTATTTGTATTTGTATTGGTATTGGTGTTGGTATTGTTGTTGGAATTGGTATTGATATTGGTCTTGATCGTATTTTTGTTCTGAATCTTGTTTCTGCTCTTCTTCTTTTTGTTTTTGCTCTCTTTCTACTTCTTGTTCTTAGTTTTAATCTTGGATTGGTGTTGACCTGGGTCTTAGTCTTTGTCTTGATGTAGTTCTCAGTTTGGGTCGAGGTGTTGGTGTGGGGCATGTTCTTGGTCTTGATCTAGGTCTTGGTCTTGGTTTTGATCTTGTTCGTGGCTTTGGTCTTGGTCTCGGTCTTGGTATTGGCTTTGATCTTTGATCTTTGTCTTGGTCCAAGCATTGGTTTTGTTATTGTTCTTAGTTTTGCTTTTGGTCTTGATTTTTGTCTTGGTCTTGGTCCTGGTCTTGAATTTGGTTATGGCCTTGTTCTTAAGCTTGGTCTAGGTCTTGTTCTTGGTGTTGGACTTGGTCTTGAACTTGTTTCTGGTCTTGGTTTTGGATTTGAGCTTGAAATTGGTCTAAAACTTTGACTTTGCCATAACTTTGACATGGGCTTGGACTGAGACTTGGGCTTGGACTGAGTCTTGGGCTTGGACTTGAATTTGGATTGGGACTTTTGCTTGGACTTGGACTTGTTCTTGACTTGTACCTAAACTTCGTCTTGATCTTGATTGTCGCCTTAAACTTAAAAATCTTGAACCTTTATTAGAACTGTGACTTGCGCTTAGGTTGGACAAGTGACAACTTTATTTCTTTTCGATTTCAACTTTTATTTAAATCTTTAGTTCAATACTAATTTGAATTCAAAATTCGAACTCAGTTCAAAATCAAAAAGATTTCAATTTTTTCAAAATATCATGCGAGTAAAATACTATTTCATGCATTTAAAATTTTTGTATTATCAATAATTATTGATTAAAAAAATTATAATTTTTATAATTATAATTATAATTTTATAATTTTAATTTTTGTAAGCATTTGATAATAAAAAAATAGTTGCATAAACGACTTATTTATCTCTCGATAGTTTTTGCTGCAAAGGAATAATTAAGTTAAATTAAAAAAACTGTTTATTTTAAAATTTATATGTTTAAGAAATTGCATGCTCTTAAAAACTAAAATTCATGAGAAATAATTTTATAATGCTTTAGAAAAGTAACAAAAACTGTACAAAAATTACAATGAAAATGTGTTAAATTTAAAAAAAAGTCGCTTGCAATTTCAAATTAATCTAAACAATATAGGAGTTTATAGTATTTTTATGGCATTGTAGTATTTTGAAAGCATTGAAATACTCATTAAATCATAATTTAAATATTACAAAAGAACAATTAAAAAAAAAACTACTGCACATTTTTAGATATAACATAAATATTGCATGCTACAAAAAGCTAAGTTCAACTAAATATTTCACTAAATCTAACTAGTTTTTCCCAACCATGACGACATTTTCAGTTAATAGCAGCACTTATTTATTTGTAATTTTATATTTTTTTTTATATTAATTTTTTATTTTTGTAGTCAATATTATTACTTCATTGCTTATGTAGCGACTATGAATTTATTGTAAATAATTCTGTTTGAAGTTTTCTTGCAAAAATTTCGCTGACAAGCTTTGCGATTTGTTTTTTGTTGTTGTTGTGGCGGCTTATTATACAATTCTAAGAATATATAAAGTATCACGGAGTATCTCATTTTTTTTCTCACTTTCAGCTCCACCCGCTCTTTTGTCATAAAACTGTCAAAATCTACATGGCGTGTAAAGCTTGAAAAGGCACTACAACAACAACAGCAAAAACAACATAGTGTTAATGATACCTTATGTCATAAATTTATTATTATTACAATTGTTGTTGTTGTTACTATTGCTGTTGTTTTTATTGTTGTTGTCTATAAAATTCTGTCATTATTTTTTATTGTAAAAAAAATTATCTGTCTTGACATTGATCTAAGTAAGCAGCATCGGGTAGCATTCATTATTATTTCGTGTTTAATGTTAGATTTTATTCATGATTTTTCGTTTTATGTCTTATAATTACTTCATCGTCATCGTCAGCGTCAGCGGTATAAGCAACATCGTCTACATAAAGCAGTATGTCAAGCTTAAGCTTTTGTTTAACCTCCGCAACTGACTGTCTTCGTTTTGTTTTTTTTTTCTATTTTTTTTTTGTCGCATGCTACAAAAGCGTCTAGTGACAGCTGAACCGCATCATACAAAAGACAACCAGCCCGCTTTGTATGTGTTGCCGCTGTCAATTAAACAGTGCTGCCAATGAATTCCGAGTTCTAATTACATGCGTACTCATGATAGCAATTATCACACCTCTATGAAGCGTTTCCATGCGCAATGAGGTAGCTGAGCAGGCTGGGGGCTGAGCTGAGTTGCTGACGTTTATTTGTGGTTGTGTCTCCATTGCTGTTGTTGTTTTTGGTGTGAGTGTGAGCGGCGGGCTTTGACAATTCAAGGAAATTTGGTTGTAGGTGTTCAATTGAAGGATTTGATTACTGCTTAAGGAATCAGCATTGCTTGTAATTGTTCATCAACTAATTAATGCGATGAAATTAACTCGATGTGCTTAGCTTTAATTTTGCACAATTTACTTAATAATATTTGAATATACTTAGTAGTTTATTTGGATTTGATGTGATTTATCTAAATTTGACTTAATTTGATTTGAAGTTTATTACTGTACGTAAAAGTTTTTAATATTTGTTACTTCTTCAATGCGTTCCTGTACTCAAAAAAAAAAAAGAAAAAACAGCAAAAGAAAGCGATAATGAGTGGTCAAATGATTTCCCCCTTCACGAGAAAAGTTAAAATTTTTTATTTGAGAAGTTTTGTCGAATAAAATGTGGTAAGAATAAATAAAAAAGCTTTAAGCGTCAATATATTATGAATTGTTGAGTGACTTGTTTGAGTTGTTTTCAATTGATTTTGTAACAAATAAAAACTCGAATTTTATTTCGAACTAGAATTTAATTTCGAATTCGCTTTAAGATTCAACCTCGCACTTAATTTCGAACCCAAACTTAAGTTCAAACTTAAATTCAATTCGGAGGCATTTTGAATTTTGAACTCACATTTCATTTCGAACTAGAATTTCGTTCATTTCAAGCTCTCATTTAATTCCGTGCCAGAATTTTTTTTAACACGAATTTGATTTCGATCTCAAATTTAATTTCGAACTTGAATTTAATTTCGAAGTCGAATATAATTTCGAACTCGAATTTAATGTCGAACTCGAATTTAATTTCGAACTCGAATTTAATTTCAAACTCGAATTTAACATCGAACTTGAATTAAATTTCGAATTTGGATTTAGTTTCGAACTAGAATTGAATTTCGAACTTGCTGTAAATTTCGAACCCAATTTGATTCAATTTCCAACTCGAATTTAACATCGATTTCGAATTTAATTTTGTACTCGAATTTAATATCGAACGTGAATTAAATTTTCAATTAGAATTTAATATCGAATTAGGATTTAATTTCGAACTTGCACTTAATTTCAACCAATTTTGAGTTCCAACTCGAATTAAATTCGGAGGCAAATTTCGAACCCAATTTTGAGTTCCAACTCGAATTAAATTCGGAGGCAAATTCATTTTCGAACTCGTATTTCATATCGAACCAGAATTTAATTTCGAGCTTGTTTTAATTTCGAACTCGAATATAATTTCGAGCTTGACATAAATTTCGAACTCTCATTAAATTTCAAACTTAGAATTTCAACTTAATTTTAACTTCGAACTCAATTCGATTCAAGGCCATATATATGTCTCCTATTCAAGCTCATGCAATTAATTACCCTCTTAAATTACTCTTTCCCCTTACCTCCTCATGCCTACCACACTGATATCGTCTGCTTAATACTTTGTTATTGCCAATGCAACAAATTATAATAAATTTGATCATTATTCATTCGCAAGAGGGCGAGCGAACATTTGACATCTGCTACACCACAGCAACCACCAATGACAACACCACCAACAACAACAACAACAACAACTTCGAATATCGGCACTGATTTATCCACAACCAATAACAACAGCAGTGAATGCTAGTAATTAGACTGTTTTGCAAATTAAACACGGCGCTACCGACCAAAGAGACGAATTCATTTCTATATAGATCTCGTCGTCATTGTCAAACGTATATTCAAAATATATGGTTTGTTTTTAATAATTTTGTTGCTTTGTGTTTGTTGTTGCGATTGTTGTTGTACGCAATAAAATACACAAATTTATGGTACATGTTGGCATTTATATGACGGCGTTTCATTTGCAATACATTTACTTTTGAAGTAAAATAAATTTTGTCAATATTCAAAAATAACTTCATTAGCGATAAAATGTGTGTGGTGGCGTCTGGTGGGCGACTCATTATTTCGTGTGCCCTGCATACATGCAGCGTCATTGAGGTCAAGCAGATGCGATGTGCGTAAAATATAATTGCTGGATGACTTTTATATCGAAAATAAAAAAGTAATACATAAAATGTACGGAAGTTTATTTGTTTTTATTATAAAGAGCTGAACCAAGGGTGTCTGCAGCGGGAGCAGGGAGGGGCTCCCCCTAGAAGTCCTCCTTTATAAAAAAAAAAAATGTATATAATTTTATTATACGTATTGGGCTGGGTCGATTTGTATGTAGGTAAAAAAATTATGTTGCATGAGTGATTTCCGGATCGGGCATGAAAGTTATTAAAACAAGGGGTTAATAGGGGTGCAATTTACTCCATTACATCTTCAATTTTCAGAATTTTTTCGTTTGGAATTCTTTTAAAAAATGTAAACGTGTACAGGTAGTGCAAAACTGATGCCAGAAATGAAATCCACTTACCCAATTCAACCTAAAACAAGTCTCACATTTATACGTTTTTATACGAAAATGTCTCGTAAAAAATTCATACAGCAAAAAATTCACAAAATTCAAGGCAAAATCTTAACGTTGGTGAGTATGTATTTTTGACCATCACGGCTGAACTACTGACGCTATCCACCTTATATTCACAACAGGTGTTTGTGTGGTCCTCCACAGTTTTTTTTGTTTTTTTTAAGATTCCCCTAGGTGGCGCTGTGGTCGATTTTTTAAAAAAATTATATATATATACCGATTAACGCCATATTAAAAAAATTTTAAAAAGTTTAAGATTGTATTTTTCAGTATAACCAATTTTTTGAACACCATGCATAAAGGATGGTGTTTCAGGTGCACTCTAACTTCTGAAATATTTTTTTTTAAGAATGAGCAAAGGAATCATATTGCAAAAATTTAGAATTTTGTCTTGATAGATCGGTCAAGTCTCACTGAGTGCAACGATGGTTATTTCGACGACTTTCACAAAATTTTCACCAAACCGCTCAGAAAATAGAATTCATAGCTCATCTGTTTTAATGAACAATCTAGAATAATTCCAAAATACGGTGAACTTACACGTAGACCTTAACCCCTACCTATGAAAAATCCTGCGGGCGCCCATGCAATGAGATATTAAAATAATAATTGCACAGGTGAGAGTTTTACGAACCGTTCAAGCTTTCAATAAGAGGGGGAGGGGGAAGGAAATGCTTACATTAGGAAAAATAGCAGCTTTTTAGTAGCATGTTTGTTTGACATAAATTTAAGAACTTGATATAAGAATGAACCAAAACGCCCTATTATTTATTTTAAAAAAGATTTTAAATATCTAGTATCTGTAAACTTGATGGTCAAGATGGTCCATAAAGCTCTCTTATAAGATTTAAAAAGATTTAAAAAGATGTAATATCTGTATATATGTAATATCTGTAAATTAATATCTGTATGTCGACGACAAATAATTTAATAAAAAGCAATAAAAAAGGTGCACTCCACAGCAACTTAATGTTTCAATATCAAGCAACAGCGGCTACAAGAAAATGTTCTGTATATTGTTCTAATAAATTAAAACAAAAAAAATATCTACCTGTTTGCAAAAATATCTACATATGTAGCCAACATATGTGGGGATTGAAAATAAAAAAGAAATGTTGCCATTTCGAGCAACAATTTTGGCTGCATTCACCGCTTCAAATGTCGATTTGTTGCTCTATATGTGTTTTTTTTATATATTATTTTTTATGCTGTTTCCACCTTGGCGAAGTAAGCCTTTTTTATCAATTTTTTACTTTTTAAATTGCTTTTTTTCCAGCTGCTGCTGCATCTGTGCACAATGAGCAGCATATGTGTAGCAGCAGCAGCAGCAGCCTTCAATACAAATATTGCCCAGATTTCTATAGAAGCGCACAATTCTTTGACTTTTCAAGCTTCGCAAGTGATTTATGAGCTCTTGATTTTTTTTCTTCCCTTACCTTTTTTTCCACAGAGCTCTCGAATTTATTTCAATTTAATTTTCTTTTATTTTTTTTTTTTTTTTTAATTGTCAAAGGTTAGCAACATTTTAGTTTGCTACAAAATAAAGAAAACGAAAATTGTTTGAGCTGGCAAAAGCATACAAATAATTTAATTGGTGTTGATTTGCTGAACTTTGGAATAAAAGCTACTCTAACATGTGGTATGAAAAAGGTAACCCTTCTTTGGATTGTTTTGTGATTTTGAGCACCTTTAACAGGTGATGCTGTTGCAAGCAACAACAAAAACAACAACAACAGCAAGACCAACAAATAATCAAGCTAACGTGCTTCATGCTGAGATTTAATCATTTTTTGACATTTTTCGTTAGTTATTTTTTTTTTTTTTTACTGCATCAACTTAAAATTTTCAAACATGAGGCAGTATTTTGTTTTTAGAAAAGAAATCTTGTTCTTGTATTTTTTTTACACTCTGTATAAGTTGGCTTTTATTTATGGTCTATCTTTTTATTGACTTGGAATCGGCTTGAAATACGGTAGCCACGCAGTTTGATTTATGATGTTGTTCTTTATTTTTTTATAAGGGTAAAGAAAAGATTGGCGCTGATTTGCGATATCGTCGATTTAAAGTAAGCAAAAAACAAAAAAATTTATTAGAAAATAATTGTGTGGCATTTTTTTAATATACAAACGTGGAACAGTCACAATAAGTTGTTCAGTTAACATATAATTTGACAATTATTTCATTAAAGTCAGTAATGATAAACAGCTACCAAAAACTGCCCAGTGAACCTAAATTACCGTTTTTGAATTTATTTATGTATCTTTTTGTCAAAAAGTACGTTTTAGGCATTCGCAAATGAATCATTTTTGAATCATTCTTCTTCTATTTCATAATAATCGACCCAGTACTTTTGGAGTTTACCTGGAAACCGAAATTTTTATATAATAGTATACATAGATATAGATACCGTATAGGAACAAACTAACTTGTTTTTAAAAACAACTAATTAAAAAACTAATTTAAAATAAACTTGTAAATGAACTACTTTGAATTTTATTAAGGCGGCATCCACTGCAATTCTAAATAGTTTTTATTGCATTATATATGAAGTAATTGAAATACTACTTAAAAACAAGTGATTGATATACTACTTTGAATTATATTCAGGCGGCAACTACTCTGATTTTGACATCTTTTAATTGCAAATTTTTATTAGATTACAAGTTTATATATATTTAACCATGTTATTTTATCAAATATTATTAACTTTAGACCATCAGTAATAGTTTTCAACTGGTTTTTTTAAAGTAATTAAAAAAATAATTTAAATATAACTAATTTAACAAGTAGTTGAAAATATTTGCAGACGAAAGTCAATTGACTTATTTAGCGGACATCACCATACAAAATATGTAAGTTCGTTCTATGGAAAAAAGTCAGAATTTCAACTAGTTGTGGTTGACAAAAAACTACTTTATCAACTACTTTTTAATTAGTTGATTTTCCTACAGGGTATAGATATAGATATAGATATAGATATAGATATAGATGTAGATATAGATATAGATATAGATATAGATATAGATATAGATATAGATATAGATATAGATATAGATATAGATATAGATATAGATATAGATATAGATATAGACATAGATATAGATATAGATATAGATATAGATATAGATATAGATATAGATATAGATATAGATATAGATAGATAGATATAGATATAGATATAGATATAGATATAGATATAGATATAGATATAGATATAGATATAGATATAGATATAGATATAGATATAGATATAGATATAGATATAGATATAGATATAGATATAGATATAGATATAGATATAGATATAGATATAGATATAGATATAGATATAGATATAGATATAGATATAGATATAGATATAGATATAGATATAGATATAGATATAGATATAGATATAGATAGATATAGATATAGATATAGATATAGATATAGATATAGATATAGATATAGATATAGATATAGATATAGATATAGATATAGATATAGATATAGATATAGATATAGATATAGATATAGATATAGATATAGATATAGATATAGATATAGATATAGATATAGATATAGATATAGATATAGATAAAGATATAGATATAGATATAGATATAGATATAGATATAGATATAGATATAGATATAGATATAGATATAGATATAGATATAGATATAGATATAGATATAGATATAGATATAGACATAGATATAGATATAGATATAGATATAGATATAGATATAGATATAGATATAGATATAGATATAGATATAGATATAGATATAGATATAGATATAGATATAGATATAGATATAGATATAGATATAGATATAGATATAGATATAGATATAGATATAGATATAGATATAGATATAGATATAGATATAGATATAGATATAGATATAGATATAGATATAGATATAGATATAGATATAGATATAGATATAGATATAGATATAGATATAGATATAGATATAGATATAGATATAGATATAGATATAGATATAGATATAGATATAGATATAGATATAGATATAGATATAGATATAGATCTTTCTCTTTTAATAATTAAAATAAACAAAAACAAGTGACTTAAATATAGAATTTTGATAAAAAGGACACATGAAGGACCATTTTAAAAAAATTTCTTCGACGTTTTGAGGAAGTATAACCTTAACGTTTGTAAAATTAATATAAACTTCCAAGGTTAATCAATGCATTCGACATTGTAATCCTTGAAAAAAATTTAAGAACCAATTCAGGATGCACTTCCAGATTTCCTGACCATTTTTGTGATGCAAGTGCACCATTTTCCAGAATGGAGGCTCTATTAAAAAAATACCAAAATTTTGGGTTTCTTCAAACTCATCAAATTATTTTTGAAAAAACATTTTTTTGGAGAGGTATTAAATCTAAATTCCATAACTTTACTATAACTATTACTGTAACAATTCTGTAACTATATTAATATAGAAAAAATTTCGGAATTTAACAGGACGAACCCAGACATATCTGGACGAAAAAAAAAATTTTTTGACCATTTTACATTCGCCATCTTAGATTCGCTATATTGATTTTTTCAATAGCGCAATTCTGACCACGGAAGCTTAATCCGCGACCTAGAGAAGCTCCGACTGAACAATTTATTTTTTATTATGTTTCAAAAGAGAATATAACCAGTCGTCTTATGGGAAATTTTTGTATAGGGATGAAATTTTTCAAAAAGAAAAAAAAAATCCTTTCAAGATTTTATAATTTTGAAACCATTAGAACAGAAATTTAGGTTTTTTAACTTTGTAATCCAAAGCATGTTTCAAAATTTGGGGACTTAATTTTTATATATATTATGTACTAGCTTATACCCGGCGCGCTTCGCTGCGCTCAGCGCTTATTCCTTAAAAGAGGGCGTAGCTTCAGTGAAGCCATGCTTTTATAGTGACTTCGTACCGAGTTTCATTGATGTGTGACTTATTTCGAAAGCTATACCGAAAATTTTGGGTGCGGAATTAGACCGCGCCCCTCGCCCCTCGCCCCTCGCCCAACACCCATAATATGTTACCTGTGGAACGGCATGTGTAAATTGAGGTCGAATACTAAATTCCTAGGCTGTGTGACCTATAATTCCAAAACTGTTTGATATCGAACATTTTAGGTGTATGTAAGCTGCCTTTTACGATCGGCACCAGACTTCACAGGAACCCTCTCAAGGCTTTGGTATAAAAATTGGCTTAGCGGTTTCGAACTCTTTACGTGATATACATATATACCCACACACGTATATACATTCAGTCGCCTCACGCTCTTTAGGAAAAAAATTGTTCAGTCCGGTTCTTCAAAATAAACCATGGCGTATGTTATGATGATCCCCAAAATATTTCGACGAAAAATATTGGCTGGTATGGTAGTTAAAAAAAAAACGGTCAGAAATAAGAGTTATGATAAAGTTCTTTTGCATCAAAAAATCTTACATTTTACCCGTTGGACCAAAGATAATGCGGATTTTTATAGATTGTTTTAACTTTTTCCATATTATTATCACTAACATTCAAACGAATTTTTTCCTATACTACTTTAAGTCAAATAAATTGTAAAATGTAAAACATGTGTAAATTTTTTTGTAATTTCATTCAATTTAGTTCTTCACTTTACACTATATTTTATCATCAATAGATAATTTATTTGACTAAAAGTAACATGGCAAAACAAAAAAATAAAATTAATGTGAATTTTAGTGAAAGTAATTAAAAAAAAAGTTAAAAAAGTAATGAAAATCTGCATTATCTCTCGTCCGACTGTAAAAATTTAAAATTTATTGGTGCAGATTGGAAGAACTTTTTCATTACTATTATTTCTGACCGTTTGTTATTTTTAACTAACACACCATTAAATATTTTTATAAAAGACTCGATTTTTAGAGCATATTTCAAACCATTGCGTGGCATACTGGTTGAGGTGCGTGGCTTGAATGCCATAGAACCCAGGTTCGAATACCACCTGACATAGGAAGTTTTTTTTGTAATTAAATTAATTTTTCTGTTCGGCCGTCATCTCTATGCAGACAATGGCAAACCTCAGAGAGTAAAAACTGGCATGAAAAGCTTCTTGAGAACATAAGCCGTTCGGAGTCGGCATAAAACTTGTAGATTCAGTTCTCGATCATTTGTGTTCAAACGGTCGAAGTATTTTCAAGGGCTGAAATGGCCATTTCGTTTTTGTTTTTTTTTTCTTTTTTATTTCAAACTATTCCAGCTCACGGATGGCTATTCCTACAGTCGAAATATTTGGGGAATCATCATAACATTAAGCATTATTTTGAGGAACCGACTTGTTCACCTTTTTTTTTGTGAGGAGCCTTATTATACATACATACATTTTTTACAGATAGATAGATGAGCAGAAAAAGTAGTCATGGCAACATTTATATATATAGTGACCGCCACTTGGTCCCATTGCACCTACATACCAAGTTTCACTATCAAAACACGTAAAGCTCAGAAATTACAATGATTTTTGAAAAGTCGTCGTAGATAACGTGCGAAACGCCCATTTTTTAAGGGTTCTGGCAGTAACTATATGAACTAATCTACCAAATTTTAGTCTTTTACTCTAAAAAAAGTCTGATATACATCCTTTTTATAGATTTGTGGGCGTTTAAAGTAGGCGTGTCAACATTTATATATAAAGTGAACGCCAATTTGACCCATAGCACCTACATACCAAGTTTGTCTATCAAAACGTTCACATCTCAGGAATTAAAATTATTTCTAACCGATAGCCCTGGCAGCTAGTGCTGACTTAGTTATAATTTTTAAATTGTAATTAACTATAGTACATTAAAAAAATAAGTAAATAAATAAATGAAATAAAATTATTTCTGAAGAGTGGGCACAGATATAGTGCTACCATGCACATTTTTTGCAAAGCTGTCGAGAGTAAGCGTATGAACTTAATTACCAAATTTTAGTATTTAACGATGATAATCGTCTGATTTAAAGAAGTTCTATTAATTTGTGGATCAAAAAAAAAAATCAAGTGGCGGCCACTACGCCACGTGGGTAGAGTGTGTGGCCCATACGCGAGAACACCCTGGTCCGAATCCCACCTGACACGGAAAGTTTTTCAATTGAATTAATTTTTCTGTTCGGCCGTCACCTCTCTGCAGACAATGACAAACCTCAGAGAATAAAAACTGCCATGAAAAGCTTCTTGAGAACATAAGCCGTTCGGAGTCGACATAAAACATGTAGGTCCAGTTCTCGATCATTTGTGTTCAAACATTCCACAACACTCACAACACAATTGATCATAAGAAGCTCGGTCAAAGTGCTTTCAAGGGCTGAAATTGGCCATTTCGTTTTGTTTTTTTTTTGTGGGTGGTACAATTGGGCGTGGCAAATTTTATATATATATATTGACTGCCACTTAGAGCACCTGCATATCAAGTGTTACTATCAAACTTGTGCAACTCAGGAATAAGCATCATTTCGAAAAAGTGGGCGTAGATATGGTGCGACCACGGCCCTTTTTTAGCAGTTGCCGACAGTGACCATATGAACTAAATTACCAAATCTTAGTCTTCTACGGCAAAATCCGTCTGATATAAAGCATTTTTACTGAATTGTGGGCGGTAAAAGTGGGCGTGACAACATTTATATTTACATAGTGACTGCCACTTGGACCTATAGAACCGGCATACCAAGATTCACTATCAAAACGTGTACAACTCAGGAATAAGCATGCTTTTGATAAAGTGGGCGTAGATATAGTGCGGCCATGCCCATTTTTTGTATATTGGCCGACAGTAACCATACGAACTAAATTACCAAATCTTAGTCTTCTACGGCGAAAACCGTCTGATATAAAGCATTTTTACTAATTTGGGGACGGTAAAAGTGGGTGTGAAAACCTTTCTATTTACATAGTGCCTGCCACTGGTACCTTTAGAACCTGCATACCAAGATTCACTATCAAAACGTGTACAACTCAGGAATAAGCATGATTCCGATGAAGTGAGCGTAGATATAGTGCGGGCACGCCCATTTTTTGTATATCGGCCGAGAGTAACCACACGAACTTAATTACCAAATCTTAGTCTTCTACGGCAAAAGCCGTCTGATATAAAGCATTTTTACTTATTTGTGGGCGGTAAAAGTGGGCGTGAAAACATTTCTATTTACATAGTGCCTGCCACTTGGACCTTTAGAACCTGCATACCAAGATTCACTATCAAAACGTGTACAACTCAGGAATAAGCATGATTCCGATAAAGTGGGCGTATATATAGTGCGTGCACGCCCATTTTTTGTATATTGGCCGACAGTAACCATACGAACTAAATTACCAAATCTTAGTCTTCTACGGCAAAAGCCGTCTGATATAAAGCATTTTTACTTATTTGTGGGCGGTAAAAGTGGGCGTGACAAAGTATATATTTACATAGTGACTGCCACGTGTATGCATAGCACCTGCATATCAAGATTCACTGTCAAAACTTGAAAATATCATGAATTAAAATTAGTGCTGAAAAGTGGGCGTATATATAGTGTGACCACGCCCATTTCTTGTACAGTCACCGAAAGTAACCATCTGAACAAAATTACCAAATTTAAGTTTTATATGATTAAAACCGTCTGATATATGCAATTTTTTTGGTTTGTGGGCGATAGAGCCAATTTGGGTTGTATGGGAGGTACCACGCCCCCTTGCCCAATCAACACCAAACTTCACAGGAACACTTCCCGAATGTTGCTTTAGTATCCCTAAAAATTTCATAAAGTTTGGTTCGATGGTTTTGGAGTCTATACGTGATATACACACATATCCACATACCCACATACCCACATACCCACATACCCACATACATACATTCATTTTTATATATATAGATAGTTCACTAAATATTTGTAGAAACTTCAACTAGCATGGAACATTTTGAAGTTGGCGAAAAAATTACGCATATGCTCAAATAAATTCTTCATTCTTAACGTTCTTTGTTATTATGGGTTGGACAAACTTTGCTTTTCAACTTCGCATTTCTAATTATTTTGGTGAGTCAATTGATTTTTTTTTTTAATTAAAAAATAAATGTAAAATGCCAATTCAATTGGCGATACAAAACATTTAGTTTTAATTAAAAATAATTTGCATGAAAACGCAAAAACAAATGGGTACCACTTTTACAACGTATACCTCAAAGTCATTATGAATCATTTTTGTGTTCTGCAACTGGAAAAATGAAGTCATCCATAGACACACACAAAAATTTAAGTAAAAAGACAAAAAAAAAAAAAACAAAATACTTCAATGCACGATTGACATTGAAAAATGTATGTACTCGTTAAGAATGCAACAACAACATGAAAAACAACAAAAACATATTGATTCATAATTTACGAAAATCACGTGAGTTACAGGTAATTTTGATGTTTGTATGTTGTTGTCTCTTTTTTGTGCTTGTCTGTCGAAAAACACGTACTATGAGCAGCAGCAGAAGCAGCTGAAACAACAACAACTACATTAACTGCAGTTTTGATTGCATGGCAGTTGAAATGCAGGTCAGTCAACAATATGGCGCTTGAGTAAGAATTCAAGAATCAACTCAGTACAAGAAAAAAAAAAAAATTAATGCAAGGATTGTGCAGCAGTAACGAGAAGACTGAGTACACAGAATGTGGAGACAGAAGTCAGGGTAGAGCCTGTAGGTTGTATGCAATAGCGATAAATAAGATACAAGTGCTTCATTTAGTCATGAAATGAAATGCAAACGCAGTGTTAAAGCATGTAATAAAAAAAATTTATGCAAATCTTTAATCCTTAAAGAGTTTCTTGCAAATGATGTCTCTTGTTATGAATAAATCCCAAATTACAGATTTTTAAATTATTATCATAAAGATAAAGTAATTTGAAAAAGGATTTAAAAAAAAAAACATACCTATATTGTTGAGAATCTGAAAATAACTTCTATTAATGAAACAGTGTATGACAAAAATATGTTAGAGACACTTCGATGGAATTTATATTTATGACGTTAATTTCAGTAGTTGTACAATATACTCGTTATAGTTAAGCTTACTTTATTAGAAATCAACATACTCAGTGGAAAAATGAGAAGTCATTATAGCCATAACTAGCTCAGTAACTAGTTACCCTGTAAGCACATGTCATTACGCCTTTGCATACAGTTTCTAAATAAATAATGTCAAAGAAAAGGCCTCGTAACAACAATCGTGAATTTGGCCGACTTTAGCCTGAATTTAGACAATCAACTCAAAACCTTACGTTCTCGCTTACAATTTGATATTAAATAATCTAAGCTGTAATACCTGCAAATTTAACAAGAATTTTGCTACTAATTAAATGATTTGAATTTGCATTCATGCTGCTTTTTGTTTGCTTAAACAACAACAGAAAAACAAAGAATGAAAATAAATTCGCATTAAATTCTTGCTCTGTTTTGAAACTGGTTTTGATGCGTGAAGTGGCGTGAGATGCAACGTCTAGATTTTTAGTGCTCAAAGTGATTTCGATGCGTGCGGTTGAGCAAGTGTAGTGAAAGAAAACAAAACAAATAATAGGTATACGTACATATAAAAAAAATAATCAATAAGGTAAAAGCGTTTGGTAAAATATATTATATTCAAGTTCCATAGTGGATATTTAACACGTTTTTGAAGTGAAACTTCTACGACGGCGATGCGACGATTTTTATTGAGGGAAGAATTTCAAAAAATACGTATACATGTTTATAAAGGGAGCAGGGGAGATACTCTATACTCTATGCTCTATACTCTATACTCTATGCTCTATATATGTATACTCTATACTCTATACTCTATACTCTATACTCTATACTCTATACTCTATACTCTATACTCTATACTCTATACTCTATACTCTATACTCTATACTCTATACTCTATACTCTATGCTCTATACTCTATACTCTATACTCTATACTCTATACTCTATACTCTATACTCTATACTCTTTACTCTATACTCTATACTCTATACTCTATACTCTATACTCTATACTCTATACTCTATACTCTATACTCTATACTCTATACTCTATTCTCTATACTCTGGAGGATCCCTCAGCCTACCGACCTATATGCTTGCTCGACACGATAGGCAAGATCTTCGAGAAATTGCTGTACAACCGCCTCGAAGAAGCAATACAATCCAGAGGAGGACTCTCGAGCCAACAGTTTGGTTTCCGAAAGAGTCACTCTACGTCCAATGCCATAAAACTGGTTACAAGCATAGCAAGTAAAGCTATTGAAGGCACTAGCTGGAAGAAGGGGGCAAAGCAGTATTGCCTGGTGGCAACGCTGGATGTGCGAAATGCCTTTAGTTCCGCAAACTGGGATACGATAATGAAAGCGCTCGCAAAATTTGAAATTCCACGCTACCTCTCTCAGATATTATCGAACTACTTCGATGGTAGAATACTACGCTATGCAACAGACGAGGGGATAATGGTGTATAACGTCTCCGGTGGTGTCCCACAGGGGTCAGTCCTAGGGCCCCTGCTGTGGAACGTTATGTATGACGACGTCCTTAGACTCGCAGTTCCCACAGGCGTTAAGATCGTCGGCTTTGCGGACGACCTAGCGGTTGTGGCCACTGCAAAACATCTTGAAGAAGTCGAGGCACTCAGTAGTGTGGCGATCGGCATTATATATAACTGGCTTATGTCAGTAGGTCTTTGTCTAGCCGAACATAAAACCAAAGCGGTGCTCATAAGCAGCCGCAAAAAGATGGAAGTTGCAAGCATCAATGTTAATGGGACGTTGGTGCAATCAAAGGAATGCATTAAATACCTTGGCGTGATGATTGACTCCCGATTAACATTTAAACAGCATCTCCAGTATGCCCATAAAAAAGCATCCAACGCATGCATGTCTTTATCGAGAATGATGCCGAATACGTGAGGCCCCAAACAGGCGCGCAGGATACTACGCGTATATAGTACGCGTACTACTTAATGTAGTACGATCCATCGTGATGTATGGGTCAACGGTGTGGGCCACAGCAATGAAAACGAAGTCATACCGACGTGGTGTTGAACCAGTGCATAGACTTGGCGCACTCAGGGTATGCTGTGCCTTCAGAACAGTTTCCGAGGATGCAGCATTAGTCCTTGCAAGCTCGATACCTATCGACCTTCTAGTAGAGGAAACGCTGTCCGAAGCCAATAGCGAAAACCCAACAGTTCGCAAAAGACTCGCACGGGAGAGAAGCCTGCTAAAGTAGCAGGATCGCTGGGATAGCTCAGTTAAGGGTCGATGGACTCATCAGCTCATCCCTAACATTACCGCTTGGTTTGGTAGAACTCACGGCTTCATGAACTTCTACATTACGCAAATTTTAAGCGGGCACGGTTGCTTCAGGGCATATCTGCACAAATACAAGCACGTAGCAGATCCCTATTGTACCCATTTCGAGGGAAGTATACCAGAAGACGCGGCCCATGTCCTCTTCGAGTGCCCCAAGTTCCAAAATGCCAGACTTGAGGCTTCGGTCAGTCTCGGCGAAACGGTAACTGATCAAAACTTGGTTACCCTTATGCTGAGAAATGAAGCTAACTGGCCAGTGGTTAGCACCCTAGCACGACTGATTATCGACGAACTGCGACGAGTTGAGCGTTTGCGAAATAGATAAGGTAGAGTTTATATACAAGCCCATGACCAAATCTTTTAGAATACGGACACAAGTCCAACAGTTTCCAGCTTAGTGCTGTTCCCATGCTCCGTGAAGTCATGCTTTGCGGCGGTCCCACGGGGCTTATACAAGGACGAAGATTCAATGCGGAGGTTAGGTTTAGTGCGTAAGAACCGCACACTCCCACCTGCACGGTGGCGCCTTTTGAAGGTTCCCCCTTCGCGAATAAAAAAAAAAAAAAAATACTCTATACTCTATACTCTATGCTCTATAATCTATATTCTATACTCTATACTTTATACTCTATACCCTAGACTATACAGAGTAGGGGCATGAAGGCCAGAGACTCAAGAGAACACAAACAAAAAAATGAGTTGCCAAAAGAAAAAACCGTAGGTTGACAAGCACACGTTATGTAGATGCACAGTTTATTTCATTTCTGCTCACTTGAACTGGACTTATGGCCTCTACCCTGGCATCTCGAGAGGCAGGGGAAAGATATTTTTACCAAAAAACGAACACCATCAGAAGAGTATGTATGTATTGTTAAGAAAAAACGAAGAAACACAATAGACTACGCAAAAATTAAAGTTAATACCCATTATAAAAATAGTTATACTCTGAATAACAAAGGAATGAAACTTTTCAGTTCAATTACCAATTCACCGACACATCCTCAGATGTCGAGTGGCGTGATCGAACTGTCCGCTAATGAGAGCACGCGATTGGCTTCCGCTTCGTTTAACTTCACATCAAAGTCAATGCTCTCAGATAACAAATTGTAAGGATAAGTTCTTTATCGACTTTTTTTAACGGACGTAAAACGTTCAGGGTAGGAGACTTAGAATACGAAGGACAAAAATTGCGGGTTTTTTTTTAATAGAAAATAGAAGTAATTTAATTTTTTTTTAATATTTACTCTTATTACTAATGCTTCTTTATGAAATAAATAATGCTTAAATGTCTAATCAATTAGAAATGTATTAAATTATATCTTGATTATATTAAATTATCTTTGCGAGATAGTAAAGGGACAGGCCAGGGTAGATACTTTTTTCACGGTTAACATGCAATTATAACTAAACTATGTTAATTTAGGTATTGCAATTTACTGGTAACAAAGTAAACGTTGTTTATTATTACGTATGTTTGTCGTTTTCCGCAAATTTTCAAGTAATATATGGTTTTATGATTTAGCCACCGCTAGAACCTCTTAACGTAGAATCACCCATATAAGCGCTGCCTAAGAGAGACACTGTGGTTGGCAGTTTTAGGGGATCGCTGGTTTTAAATCTGATGCCAGGTTTTTTTAAGTTCAAGACGGCGGGTAGGATTGCCACATTAATTTTTTTTTTAATTTTTGCGAATCCTTGTAATTATGAAATTCTGACAACGGATTTGATTTCGAATCTGATATCACCGTTTTAAACTTCAAGATAGTGGCCACTTAAATTTTCACGACAGGTTGACATCTACTAAAATGTAGTTTTAAGTGTTGAAAACATCATCTAACAGTTTCACAGGGTCGCTGTTTTCAGATCTGATGTAAGAATTTGAAAATAAAAGATTAATGATAGGATTGCCACATTCATTTTTACGATAGGGCTGTCACATACTAAAATGTACTTTTAAGAATTTTTAACATTTTGTAAGAGTCTTAGGGGGTCGCGCTGAATTTGTAAAAATACAAAAAATCAGGAGGCATCCCTATCCGCCACCTTTAATTATCATTGTCATTATAGCATATATCATTCCTTACTGATTTACAGACATCAGCTGTTGATTATCTAGGTTGAACATTTACAACACCAAATTTTCTTCACGAAAAATTTGGTTTGTACATAAATAGCAATCCAAACGAATTAACAACATTATCCGGAACTACAATAGATGCAATTATCTCACATTATCTAGAAGGTTTTGAATCACGGACATACGGGTATATCTCATATTTTAGTTATCACAAACCTTATAATGACATTATTACCAATGTGTAAATATGGAATAAACGGGATATTTTTTATGAAATTTTGTATTGTATTTCAGATGCTCTCTCTCTCTCTCTCTCTCTCTCTCTCTCTATCTCTTTCCTTTTGTGTCTTAGCCTAAAATCTTTTTTATATTAGAAGAGAAAGAGTATATACAGAGAAGAAGTTTCACTTCTTTACTGTATAGATGCTATACTGTTTTTTTTGTTTTTTTTGTCAGATAAACTATCTATTATTGTTGATTTTTGAAAAAAATAATTAACACGAAACTTGATGACAACACTTGAAATTGTGTGTCGAGAAACATCGGCTAAACTTTAGCTTAAAGTAATTTCCAAAAGTGAATTTGTATAGAAATCACATTGAATGCATAAGAAATTTTTTTTCAAAACATTTCATCAATATTTGTGCCAACGATCAGTAAATAAATATGAACAAGCTTTTTCAACTTTTCAACCAGCTACAGCTGTCAAAATTTTGTTTTCAACAAAAGTTTTTTTGTAGCTTTGGCCAAAATGGGTACAAATATATTTAAAGCATTTCCTGAGATTTTCCATTAATTTTCTACAACATTTTCAAACACTTTGTCAATCACTGTGTATTCACTGAAATTTCAAATCATATATGAGCTTATTGAAAATATGTCAAAAATTTTGATATGAACACTCAAAATTATTAATTGAAGTCAAACAAACAGTGGTGGCGAACTAAGAAATAACTATAATATTATATAAATCATTATATTACTTACATATATATATATATAAATATCTCTAAATTAATAGTTTTATAAATAAATTTGTATTAATACATTTAACAATATAATAAAGTTTAATTAAATAATTCTGGCTAAAAAATATTTCATCGATATTAAATAAAGAAAATTCTTTGAATTCATTCCAAAATAGAACAACAGAGTTTTGCTTGGAATTTTTATGCTGCGGCGCTTTTCGCAGTCATAAAAATTGTATTGAATTTTTGACGCTTACTTTGAGCTAAAGAATTTAGTGCAAGCATCATGGGCGGGATGTTTGGGAAGCAATAAAAAAAAAAAAATAAAATTAATATGGAACAAAAAACGATGGCAACCACAAATTTATATTGCTTTTCTAGAAAATGTTTTTTTTTTTTTATATATTTTGGTGTTATTTTACTGTTGTTATTATTATATAATTCACACATTTTTTTATACTTTTCTACACGCTGCTTCGTCGAATCAGTTTTGTTAATTTTTTTTTTTTTTTTTTTGCTTGAAATGAAATTGAAAGTTGAACTAAATACGTGTTGAGCATCGTAAATATATTAATAAAAAAGCTGGCGCTTCATGCACATGCTGACCATCGACAACAACAACAAAAACAATAGCTTAAAACTGTCATCAATAGCTACTGTGCAACCGCACGCGTGCTTCCTTGTTTTGGCTAATTTAATTATTAAATTCACGCACAATCTAAACATTTGTAAATTATTTGTTCATTTCTTGTCGTCTGTGTTGTTGTTGTTGTAGTTATTTTAATTCAAGCCATTATTGTAATTGTTGCTTTTGTTGTATTGTATTGCCGAACATTTTAAGTGTTTGAAAAAAAAATAAATATTTCTCTTACACTATACAACAAATTGTAATTTTTTTCCAAAATTAAAAATTTTTGTCAACAGATTTTGGTAGAAAAGGCAACTATTACCTAAAACTATGCAATAAATATTTTTTTACGATTTTGCAGCTTTTTTATTTCTGCAGATGTAGGTCTGTTAACATTAAGTAAATAATTAAAAGCTTTTATATTATCAAATCTTAGATTTGTTGTGTACTTATATACTAGAAAAGAAAACAACGTTTGGAATTTGTTAATCCTGGTAATCCAGGGAACTTTGGTAGGAGGCAGCTTTTAAAAATACAAAATTTTTTTTTATCTTCTTTACGAGATTTTGTTTTTCATCGAAATTGTTAATATTTGTTTGTTTGTTTTTTTTTTTTTTTTTTTTTTTTTTTGTTGAACTGTGTTATTTAAGCCAAAATAAAGTCGCGTTAATGAAGTGGCTGCTCACGCACGCCACAAAACGTGACTGTTTTGCATATCGTTACATTTTGTGGTAACATTTTTTGGTTCAATTTAAATTATATAAATTGTACATTTAACTGACAGCTAACAAGTTTAAACACTTCAGCACACACGCACACAAACATACAGACATACATTTTAAATTGCTTTCAATTGCATGCGATTTTGTCAAATTTTCAAATGTCAAATTTATGTTACAGCCACAGACTGAGTGCTTAATTTTTGCATTTATTTATATAAATGCAAATAAATTAACTCATTAATTGTATGGCTTCAAAATTTTAATTGCCTTTTTTGATTCAATTTTTTTTTTTTTTTTTTGCTGGCAAGCAAAATTTAATTTATTGATCTATTTCATTATTGTTAAATATGTTTGAAATAATTGCTTTATAAAATTTTTAGCTCAGATGCGCTGCGTATACATTACAATTTCATTTTTTCAATTCAATTTTTTACTCCTTTATAAATAATATATTTTATAAATTTATTGTATTAAAGAAATTCTGAAAAATGTTTGCTTTTAAAGAAAAAACATCTTTATAAGTTTTGAAAATCAGCATAAATGTATACGTAACTATTGCTAATAGACTGAGTTTTTGCGTTTTTGTAATAAAAGTTTTTTAAAATAGTGTCATAAAGACACAAGTAACATATATTTGTGTTAATTGTTTTCTAGATGATGATTTCACAATTTTTTTTTTTTTTTATGAAATCTTATAGAGTAAGCCATTTTCATTAGGGTTCTTTTCTCCGTCCTAATTTTTTAATTTAGTTGGACAAAAGATTTTTTGTATCATCTGAGAGAAAGAATGCATAAAATAGGAGGGTGTATTTTGAGATATCAACAAATAAAATTATGTGTTGTAAGAGTTGAGGTTAAACTAATCAAAATTTTTTAAAAAATGCTGATATCTGGAGACTGGTTCATCTGAAAAACAAAAAAAAAAAAAAAAAATTTTTTTTTGTTTAAGTATAGACTTCTTGGACTTTTTATCTTTCGATTTTTTTTTTTATTACATATTTTTTATTTAAACCCTAAAATGACCTCAATTTTGTGCAAAAAAATGAAAATTTTCTTTTCTACCTTATCGAAGAATATTTGTGGATCAAAATATCAGGAAATAATAATCAGGGTATTATAAAAGCCCGTTCTACGATGGGTTGGAAGCATTTGCACTCAAACTGTAATTATTTTTTGACATTATTACAGTACTTTTACAACATTTGTTGACCTGAAAAATGTTCAGCCTGAAAGTATACACATAGATAACAGGCAATATGCTGCTCTGTCACTGATAAGTATCAAAAGAATTTTCTGTTCATACTCTTAGGCGGAACTTTTTTCATGCTGGAAAATATGCTTCTCTTTTTATGCTGGAAAAGCACTGTAATAATGGCAGAAAATATTTACAAATTAAGCGATTTTAAGAACGAAGCAGCAAGCTTGGCTTTTATGTACGTATTAAGATAATGTACAAAAATTTTGGTCTAAAGCAAAATACAGGTTAAAAAAAAAAACAAAAAAAAATGTTTGGAAAGTGTATTTTTGTTTCTTAAAAACTCCTGGAGGCCCTTAAGAAAATCTTATTAACTTATTAAATCTTATAAGTAGGCGTCCCACAGAGGGTTGAAATCGAAAAGAATTAGTAAGGAATGGAGTAAGGAATGGCAGGGTACCGAAGCTAAATACCCCCCCGCGGCCGTACTGAAGTATATCCGAAGTCTTTAGATGTCTAAAAAATTTTTATGTATAATCTGCAAAAATATTTGTGTCATACGCTTAATTTCATTTTACCCTTAGCTGCCACATAGAGTAATTTGTAAACAAATTAAAATGCCGCACCCACTTTTCTAGTATAAAGACTCCACATTTTACGGAAGAATATGGGTTAAATAATAAGAATATGGGTTGGATAAACAACGGGGGTGGAACTTGGGTACATACAAACACGACATCATTCAGTTTTATATATTTACGAAAGTTTTTCAATTTTGATTAACTCACTTTGTATTGAAGGTAGGCGTGGTTTTCATCCGATTTTGTCAAATATGTTAAATAGCTTATGTTACATGTCAAATTTTGTATGCAAAATTTCAAAACATTTCTGTAATTTTTGCAGATTTTTAAGCGATTTAACGTTTTAAATAAAGCCACTTTGTATGGGAGGTAGGCGTGGTTTTCATCTGATTTGGCCAAATATCATAGTGATAGTCTATATTATATATAAAGTCCTATGTGCAAAATTCCAAGACATTTCTGCAATTTTAGCAGATTTTTAAGGGATTTTAAGCTACTTTGTATGGGAGGTAGGCGTGGTTTTCGTCTCATTTTTCCAAATTTCATTGCTTTGATTTATATTGAAGATCGAAACTTACATGCAAAATTTCAAGGCATTTTATTAATTTTTGTGGATTTTGTAGAGATTTTACTGTTAAAATAAAGTAATTTTGTATGGGAGGTAGGCGTGGTTTTCATCTGATTTTGCCAAATATCACAGAGATGGTTCATATTATATATCAAAGACATTTCTTTAATTTTTGTGGATTTTTAAGAGATTTCATCCGATTTTGCCATATATCATATATCAGGCGTGGTTTTCATCCGATTTTTCTAAATTTCATAGCCATGATTTAGACTGAAGATCAAAGCTTACGAGCCAAATTTCAAGGCTTTTCTTTAATTTTTGTGGATTTTAAAAACATTTTACGGTTAAAATAAAATCCTTTGTATGGGAGGTAGGCGTGGTTTTCATCCAATTTGGCCCATTTTCGAACTTGATCTTTCTTTTTCAAAATTAAACTTATATTTTGAATTTCATCACAATAGCTTTAAAATTACGGCTGTAATCGTGTCGACAGACGGACAGACAGACGGACACACGGAAATAGACTCAGGAGGTGATGCTGATCAAAAATATATATATTTTTCTATACCTGTCACGCCTCCTTCTTGGCGTTACAAACGGAATGGCAAAGTTAATATACCCCTTACGCAGTACGCGTTGGGGTATAAAAATTGGAGATTTATTAAAATATTAAATTTTTTTTTATTTGAAAAATACTTACTACTACTCGATTAAAGAGCACAGAATTTTACATCACTACTCAAAATTTCAATGTCATATGTTGTTTAGTTTTTCTGCTGCATATCCTAAAGGTTGAAGATTTTTCGTTTTTGAAAAACAGTTGAACAAATATAAATTCAGCATAATTTAAAGCTTAAGAGTTTTTTTTTCATGCGTCAAAAGTGATGGTTTTATTGTGAAACATTCAACTTCAGGTATTAAAGCGTTATTTGAAAATAAAAAGGTTAACAATAATTTTGTAAAAATATTTCAAAAAATTTTTTTAAATTTGTCAAAATTTGTGCTATTTCCAAAAAAACATATATGTTTAGTTTTAAATAAGAAATCAGTCACATTACGTAGAAATGAAAATTTTTTATTAAACAAGAATATTTGAACTGCCATATTCAGCAATAAAAAGTTGCGCGTTTTTGCGCGAATTACTTTTATTAAATATATTGTGAAAATAGTCACAATATTTTCTATGTAATTATATTTTAAATAAATTAAAAGCTATGTAATGTTTTGATTCATTTTGTTTAAAAACCAAACTAGTAAGGAAAGATTTTTGACTATGCCGAAATTTTGAAGGTTTATTATATTGGTGACGTCACTTTTTATGAACGATAGGCGTGGTTTTTTTGCAACTTCAAAAATTTCAAATTCAGAACACATGTTAGTTATTAAAGGTTTTTTATTATGGAATGAGTCAATTATTTGAGGAATTTATGAAGGCTTTACTACGTATATATCATTAGATTGTGTCGAATTTCAAATAAGAGTGCATGCTGAAAATCGAAATTTATATACATATTTATATATATATATTTTATATATATATAATTTTATATATATATTTTATATATTCTATATATATATATATATATAAATTCTGATAAAATATATATATATATATATTCTGAATTTCAAGTCATTATATTAATTCTTGTAAAATTTGAGGAGATTTTACCGTTTTCATAAACCACTTTATATGGAAGGTACGTGTGGTTTTCTTTCGATTTGGTTTAATTTCATACTTAGAGTGCACATTAAAAATCAAAGCTCATTTCTAAAATTTCAAGTCCATATATTAAGTTTTGTTCAATTAAAAAAGATTTTACCATATTAATCACGTCAATTTGTATGGGAGGTAGGCGCGGTTTTCATCCGATTTGGTTGAATTTTATACTTAGAGTAGATATTAAATATCAAAGCCGCTAGGGTAAAAGTGGGGGAGACGCCAAAAACATGCCATATAATTATTTTATTTATTTTTTATTTGAAAGATACACTAATACTATGTATTATGTATGTATTATGACCACAATGTTTTTGTGTTTTGACAAAAAAAAAAAAAAATTTTAAATAAAAACTTGAAGTCGGCACAGGGCCATCCCTCCCATATAGTGTGGGAGAGATACCATACATAACATTATGGCCTATTTTGGTTCTTTTTGAGGACCATTTCCCTTCCACAATTATGCAATGCGGAGAGTACATTGTACATGAATCATGAAATCATTTGGGCATAAGTAACACTGAATCCAATCGGTTTTCTTTTTTGTTAGATAATAGTTTTTTTCAACACACAGTGCACATATTATTATCATCTTCAATTGAGCTGGATGCAATTTATTGAGAAGATGGGGATGCTTATTTTTTACCAGTCAGCTGTCGTCTTTTATATGCTCCCATTTTAGTATCTAAATTAGGTATTTTCTTGTTTAAGACTTTAGAGGATGTCAAAACACAGGCAACTTACTTTCGTTTCACCGTCAGTTTTGTCAGCTGGGCAGCTGGGCAGTTTTGGGATTAAGTTTGACATCTCGAGAAGCAGGGGTTCCTTAAGTAGTTTGACTAGATGTTGATAATCTTTGGTAGGATTAAGCTTTAATAGTTTGAATCGCTTGAGGCGCTACTACATTTAAGGCAGATATAGCGTATAAATGATCTGGGATGGCATTTGCATTAAGTGCAAATATTCCACAAGCTTTGAAATCTGATGTGATCATTCCTTAATTTCGAGGCTTTTTCCCAAGCTTGGCCTTTTTATGATCCAACTTGTAGTCTTGTAATTTTCCTATTTTTGTTTCTTAACATCCATGTGTAAGCTTCCCGATATTAATAGGTCTTTAGAGGTTTAAAGAAACTACAATGCACAGGTTGGAAAGCTTGTCTTATACTACTGTCAGGAACAAAGCCAGCATTAGCCAGGATAAGACGCAAATCGTTTTTTGCATTTTCTGTTTCGAGTGAAGCTTAAACAATATGTAATATGTATTAAAATAAATACCTTCAGGACATAATTCACATTTTGTAGTGTAAGCGGTCTCGATATTTCACCTTAAGCCGCCTCGTTTTTCGATATTTCGGTTTTTTGTTACTTTTTCTATGGCCAAAATAAAATTGTCTAATTTCCACTGCCCTCTGACCACTTAATAATTCCATACATATTTTCTGGTTATCCCTTAAGTCATAAAATTATTCGATAGATTTCACAACGATTATACTTTTGCAAAGGATGGCAACTCAACTCATTTCGTGGGAGAGACGCCATATAGCTAAATAAAACTAAGGTATCAACAGAGATGACAAAATATAAATAAATCAAGTGAAGAACAAACAAAACAACACTTTAAAAAAATATTTCCTACCTAACTGTTCTTTGTTTTATGTACTTGGAACATTCACTGAAATCTCAATTACACAAAATATTCATCAAAAAAATTAAGTAACAAAAAAAGCTTTTCTCTATAAACACGTCCCACTTGATCGCAGTCGAAGAATCACTGACTAGTTTTATTGATAGCGTCTAGAGTATTAAAGCGCTGTGAGAAAGCTAGACATTTGTTACCCACATAGTAAAATAGCGAAGGTATGGCGTCTCTCCTCATATGGCGTCTCTCCTACTTTTACCCTATACAAAATTTTAAGTCCATATACTTAGCTTTGTGTAATTTATGGAAATTTTACCGTTTTAATAAAAACACTTTGTATGGGAGGTAGGCATGGTTTTCATCAGATTTGGCTTATTTTCGAACTTAATCTTTAGTTTTTATATTAAAGCTAAAGACCTATGAAATATCTCATAGTTGGCGATCAACGTGTTAATAAAAAATTAGAGAAATAGTTTGTAACGAGCTTTATTGTCCTTAACACTAAAAAAATGTTGCTTGATATAAACAATTTTTACTCTAAATTCTTAAAATTAATCTTTTCACTAAGCACCTCAAATTTTTTCAAGCGTTAAATCAAAGATACATTTAATTATAGTAATCTAAGCGCTAAATCAAAAACAAATATATTTATAGTGTGGCAATGCTCTTAGTATAAAAACAATAGAATTGCTAACATGAAAAAAAAAATTTTATAAACTTGAAAATTTTTTACAATTTCCACAAAATATTTTGTTAATTCAACAAAAAGATTTATCAAATCGGTAGTTGTTTTTTTTTCAATTTGACAAAAACTTTGTCAGTTCTTGTTTTCATTTTTCTTATTTTGATATTATGTTTCATCAAATCAAAATCAATAAGCATCACTTTTAAATAATTTTATTTTTTCATATTGATAATTCAATATGTAATAATTTCCACAAAATATTTTGTTAATTCAACAAAATGATTTATAAAATCGGTAGTTGTTTTTTTTCAATTTGACAAAAACTTTGTCAGTTCTTGTTTTCATTTTTCTTATTTTGATATTATGTTTCATCAAATCAACATCAATAAGCATCACTTTTAAATAATTTTGCTTTTTATCATATTGATAACTCATTTATCAATATAACAAACGGTTTGATAAAATCAACAAAAGGATTGGAGAATTTTGAAATTATTGACAAAAAATGTTATTGACCGTAAAGTGATTTTTTATCACTGTCATCATCACATACGTTTTACTTTGACTGTATGTCTAAGGTTAAAAGATAAGTGTGTGCAATTAGGTATGTAATTACTAAAAAAGATCAGTCAACACTTAAAATAAGAATTTCTTATAAAATATACCTTAAATTTTACTATTAAATTATAACTGCCTTATTGTACAATATCGATGTTGTAGTAAAAAATTTTCGTTTAATTTCCATTGAATCTTATTTGAGTAAAATAATCTCTGACCAAAGCCAGAACTAATATGCATCTTCTTTAAGCTTTTCAGAGTGTATTACGAGCTGGATAACACTACGATTTTATGTGTACGATTTTTCTATTGACATTGAATTTGAAAATTTTAATTCAAATTTCAATTTTCAGTTTCAATTTACTTTGCGTTTTTTGAAGTGTTTCACAAATATTTGTTTATCATTTACAAACATAGACAGAAATCCGGTATTTGAAACATCAAACACACATTTGCTGCCCACTCTGGAAATATCCTTTCACAAAAAGCTATAAAAGCCATATGTATGCAAGGATATGTAAGCTGATGTGCATGTGTGTGAGTCTTCATTTCTATGCTTTATATAGATGTGTATGTGTGTGCTTGTTTGCTTGTGTGCATCTGTGATATTGAGCAACGTATCTTGGGGATTGCATACAAAATGTGTTTCTTAAATAATGCTGTCAAACAGCTGTCCGGGGATGTGTTCAATGGACATTCATTACCTTTCAGATGGATAGACGACGCACACGACTTGATACAGATAGCTTGAGTAAACATTGAAAATTAATGTTGGCCCCGACAGTGGTAAATAAAGCACACATACACACATATACACACACACACACACACACAGTAAAAGAAGTAATCAAAGAGCTGCTAATTCACAATTTCTTGTAATAACGTAAGCTGTTGGTGAAATTGAAGTCAGATTTGAGTTTGGCGTAAGTAAGTTGGAATAAACATTTTTGTAAAATCTTTTCTTTATTTGAATTTGCAGCAAATTTTCTGATTTTACAAAGAATTTTATGATTGAATAAAGAGCATATATACAAAAACAACATAAATATTAATTACATGTTTTAATACAAAGTTTTCCACCGTTGGTGTATTTTGAATATTTCTAATTTCAGTAAGAGTAAACATCAGTAAGTTATGTTTTTTTTTTTGATAATATTTTCTTTATAAAACTTTCCATATCTTGCTGTTTCCTTAAATAAACATCAAAAAATCTTAACGGAAGCGGATATGCAAAAACGAATACTTCATATAGCTTTAGCTTATGTCTCAACATGCCAATAAAAAAAATATGCTTAAAATTAGAACTAGCAATAAAAAATTAGAGCTGTGACTATTAACATGCCTGATGTTGCTATGCATGCTTAGCATTGACTTGCAAAAACATATCTTTATCAAGTAATAAGGAAAAAAAAGAACACCGCACAAAATGACTTCCTGAAATATAATTATTTATATTTTTTGCAAAAATATCTTTAAATTTTTAACTACACATACTTTTCTATCTTAAAGAATGTATTTAATAATTGTTTTTTTTTTTTTGCTTCATATCTCTCTTTTTTATATGCAGTATATGACAGTATCATTTTTGTTTTTTTTTTTTTTTTTTTTCAAATATCAATAGACAAAAATTTCTCCACCATTGCCACTCGATATTTTTTTTCTTATTTCTTTATTTCATTTTTATTGATTTTCCATTGAATACTCATAAAAAATAATTAGCAGAATATCATAAAAAAAATTCCTTGCCAATTAAAGTCAAATTCGTGATTGGAGTCCAAGGGTCCAACGACACCAGCTTATTGACACTCGTTACCTGCTTAACACGCCAAATTCAACTTGAATTACGATCAATTTAAAGAGCAGAAAAAAAAAAAAATCTGAATTGAACTTTGGATCTTGTATTGCGGTCAATTATTTTAGGGTATTGTTTTGAGGAATTTGAAATTTGTAACTACTTAATAGAATCGAAAAACAATGCTAGAGTAAATAATATGTTTATAAAAATAAAAAAGAGCGTGAGTTTTGAAAATTAAACCAAAAATTGCAAATCTTAGTGGTTAACTTAAGATGATACAATAAATTTAAATGAATAATATATATCTTGTGTTTTATTGAACAATTTGTGGTAATTCATCATCTGGAGTTTCATCATCATAATTGTGTTGAAAGAGCTTTGATTATAGTAGTTTTAGTTCTATGATGTCTGTAAAGTTCTATAATGGTAGAAAAATTAAATTTTTTCCAAATTTGTGAAAAAACTGATTGTATTAATTTATAACAACAACAAAAGAATACTTTGCCCTTTTCATCAGTATTAAAGTTATTTCAAAATCTGAAAAATGGATTGTTTTTTGAAGTGAAAACTATGGATTCGCGATATCATCACGCTGTTAGCGATATCATCACGCTTTAAGCTTTTCATTTCTGTTGCATTGTACAGCATTGCTTATGCCATTGTTATGCTAGGCAAAAATGTTTGGTGCGCTTTTTTTTATTACCGAGGCGATTACCGAACCAATAACAGAACCAATTACCGATTACCGAAGCGATTATCAACCGATTATCGAATCAATTACCGATTATCGAAGCGATTACCAACAGAATACCGAGCAGATAACCGAACTATTTTCCGATTACCGATGCGATTACCAGCCCATTACCGATAATCAAAGGGATTAACAACTGATGCGATTAACCAACTACCGATGCGATTAACAACCGATTACCCAAGCAATAACCAACCAATTACTTATCCAAATACCGATTACCGAAGCAATTACCAATCGATTACCGAATAATTCACCGATTACCGAAGCAAATACCAACCCACTGTCGATTACCAACCGATTACCAATCACCGAAGCAATTACCAACCGATTACCAATTACCGAAGCGATTTTCAAGTGCCAAATCGATTACCAACCGATTACCGAAACGATAACCAATCGATTACCGAACCAATTACCGATTACCGAAGCGATTACCGAACCCTTCACTGATTACCGAAGCGATTATTAACCGAATACCAATCCATTTATCGACTATCAACCGATTACTGAACCAATTACCGACTACAGAAGCGATTACCAACTCATTACCGAATGATGACCAACCGATTACTAGCTACCGAAGCAATTACCAACCGATTACCAATTATCGAAGCGATAACCAACCGATTACAAATTACCGAAGCAGTAACAAACCAATTACCGATTACCGAAGCGATTACCAACCGATTACCGAACCAACTACCGATTACCAAAGCGATTATCAACCGATTATCAACCGATTACCGAACTCTTTACCGATTACCGAAGCGCTTATCAACCGATTACTAATTACCTAACTTATTTCCGATTACCGAAGCGATTATCAACCGAATACCGAACCATTTACCGATTACCGAATCGATTATCAACCGATTACAGAAACACGTACCCTTTACCGAAGCGATTACCAACCGTTTACCGAATCATTTAGTGATTACCGAAGCGAATACAAACACATTACCGTTTACCGAAGCGATTACGAACCGATTACAAATTACCGAAGCGATTACCGATTCCTAAAGCGATTGCCAACCGATTATCGAAGCGATATCCAACCGATTACCGAGGCTATTACCAATTACAGAAGCGACTACTAACTAATTACCGAGCCAATTACCGATTACCCAACCAAAGTAATTGTGTTACAAATGGCGGGATGGCTCAAATAGCTCTACAGATCTGCCAGATGGCGGAATTTTTCCCTTTTTTTTGGGATTTTTCGACCAAAACCGGATGACGGAGAAAACAGGGATCAAAACGGGGAAAATTAAGAGCTAGTTATAATCCAATTTTCAGATTTTTTAAAACATCTTCTCGAACCAAAATATCGAGCATTTTTATTCTTTATTCATTCAAGTAGATTTGATTTCTCAGATGATAAGGAAGCCTCTAAATTTTTAATTTTATGCATGTAGAACCAATTTGTCTAAGAAAAGAAATTATCATTGGTTAAAAAAGTCAACTCTTCGCACACGTAAGTTCTCAAACGAAATCTTAACGATCTTAATATGAAATAAAGATCTCAAGAAATATTTTTGGTAAGCTACTATCAGAAAAAGGTCCAGGAACTTCGCACAAGTGTTTATATTACTTTGATTCGGAAGCTATATTTAATAAAAATAGTTTCGATCTTTTTTGTGCCTTTCGAGTTGAATTTTCATTTAAACTTTTATAAAACTTCTAACTGCTCAGTTAGATTCTCTCAGATATTTATATAATATATTCTTTTAATAAACATGGTCAAATTAAATCGGTCAAACTGTTTTATTAAGCCAGTTTTTCACTAAGTCAGTTTTCAGTTAGAAATATTGGTATTTGGTTAAGTTTTTCCCCAAA
Source organism: Coremacera marginata (assembly GCA_914767935.1). Lineage (NCBI taxonomy): Eukaryota > Metazoa > Arthropoda > Insecta > Diptera > Sciomyzidae > Coremacera > Coremacera marginata. Next base: position 140,602,969 of record OU612047.1, on the reverse strand, counting down.
AATTGCTTTAATTTTTATTTCGTTTCATTGCTGGCAAATTTATGAAATATTTTCAAATTTATTGATAAAAAAAGGACAACTTTCACACGATAAGATTTCACAAATGACATCAAAAGTGAAAAAGTATGGCAATAAACTGACGTATAAATTCAAAGTCAGTCTTTGCCATTCGATTTTATGTCAGTTTTTGGGTTGTAATGAAAACGCATTTGAAGTCATAAAACCTCGTGGAAACCAGGCTTTTTAGAAAAGCTATTTTTATCACAAAACGGGGAGAAAAACAGGGAAACTAAAAGTTAAAATCGGGGAAAGTAATTATCTTGTATGCAAAAAAGGGGAATTTTTCATCGACATCTGGCAGTGCTGGTTTTTTATATTCAATAACACATAAATTGATAAAAAGAATTAAAAAAGTAGAACGAGTCTGATTTGCTGACTTAAGTTACTTCGGAAATTCATAACAGCTATGTTATTTCATATCTCTAAGTTCTCACTTCGGTCGACAGTCCCTCCACTACTAACCTTTTTTTAATATTCATTGAAATTTGTACCTCAAAGGGAGTTCTTATTAGGGGGAGTTCTCAGAGTGATCTAATAAATTAAAAAAAAAAAAATAAGAAATGGAGCACTATCGACCAAAGTTAAAACTTAAAACTATAAAGTAACATTTTTTTTTTTTTAATTTTCAAATAATTTGTAGTATCAAATCATTCATATTCCAAAAGAGGACTCAATAGGCTTATGTCAGTGGTGTAGAAAGCTTTGGGAGCTAGGGGGGTCCATAAAAAAGAATAACCTTAAAAAATTTTTTTTTAAAAGTGATTTACAAAAACAATAACAAACGACAAAAACGAAAGCAACTGATATGTATATACCTAGAAATGTAAATTTTGCATACGAATTAATAACAACAACAACAACACTGAGTCACTGAGAAATATTTGTTAAACGATTCGTTTCCAGAAACGACACGATGTTACGTTCGTGATTTTGGTACGAACTAAACCAGCAATCATAATAACATAAGCAGGTACTGAAGAATATTTATATGATTTTCCTCATATGAAAATGTGAAGTTTTCTTCTTAGATTTTGCTATTTTGTGACTTTATTAAAGAAGTGATACAATCCAAAATAAAAATAAACATTTTATCTGCCATGTAACAGATACTTTGGCATATATTTTATTTTTGCACGATAAATATTAAAGGCCGTAAGTATATTCCAAAAAGTGAACAAAAACGTTGCATGTGCTTGAAAAATTTGCGAAAAAGATTGCATAAAAACCGCGCTGTGAGAATTACAATTCTACGCCAAAATCTATCTACTCTTAGCAAAAAACCATGCTTCTACCATAACATAGCTGAGGTTTTTGAAAACGCTTCATAAACTGAAAACGAAACAAAAGTGTTACAAAAAATATTTTCAAATTGTATGGGAAAAAATTTCACATCCCATTATAATGGTTAAAAAATATATACATTCATTTCGCAGTTGAATGCGTGTGTTTTAAAGTTGTTGCTATTTATATTGTTATTTTTGTTATTGTTACTGTCAGCGTTTACCAACGGTCACTGAACGCCAGCAGCAGCGACAACAACAACAATAATATGATTTTTCTACGGCCACAATATGGAGTACAAAATCAGGAGAAGTATAAAAGAAAAGAAAAAAAAAATTCTGACGCTATTATTTTACATTTTGATTTTTAATTTTTTTTTAATATACATTTTGTGGCTATTATTATAATCACAACAACAATAATAACAACAGCGTTGCAACGACAATAACAAACAATAAAAACAAAAATAACAACAGCAATTAAAGCTACCACCACAATATCAACAACAACAAAAACAAACAAAACAACAGTCACAAAAAATATTGCCACTTCAAAAATTTGACATTTGACGCGTTTTTATTTAAATTGCGTTGACAGCAAAATATGTTGGGGGGTAAAAAAACAAAATTAATACCTAAAAATTATGCAGACATTAGAATTTTTTTATGACAATCACGTAGAAATGTACAATTATTACATTTATTTATATATTCTTCATGTCAAACAGCATTAGCTTTCGGTTAAGTTATGACAGACGGTTAGAGAAAAACATAAAATTTTTTTTTTTATGCCTGTGGCAATGCTTGTTGTTTAAATTATATCCGAAAATAAAGTTCGCCACATATAAGCTGAGCTATTTTGGCAAATAGCTGTTCTTTTAACAGTAGTTGTTATGATTTAGTACAAATATATGGTAGTTAGCAAATGAGTTCTTATTTATTTGTACCATCAATATTGTTCATTTAACAAAAAGCGCATTTGCAATTAAAAATGCGCAGCCGAGTAAATGAGACAAATATATATAAAGCATTTCGAATATGCGCATTTAGCTCTTAATGTGAACGCATTATTACTTCCAAAATGAGCTGTTAAATATGTATGCCATACCAAAACCTTACGGTATGCACATACAATTTTTTAAAAAAATAAAACAAATATTAAATCGAACTATTAATAACTTCCAACTTACTAATACTACATTTACACTGCGAGTGAAATTCGGTTTTGCGAAATGCAATTTATATATTTGTCCCTTTTACTCCTTTCAGAAGCATACTGCCATGCATTCTAAATTACTGATGCGCATTAAGTTAAATGCACATTTAGATCTATAACTGTTTTTACAATTTGAGGAGCGCTGCTTTGTTTTAATATCGAATGTAAACATATACAGTGATGGACAATAAAATGGCATCATCCTGAGCAAAAATGTTTATATGCATTTTTTGTTGCTTTCAGTCGCAAAAAAATTCAAACCTATGTCATAAGTATTCATTATTGATAAGCACTTTAAAAGTGCTTGCTGGGTTTCGTTCAATCACAACTGCATGTCGCGTAGATCTCGGTATTGTAAGACGTGTTAATGTAATGGGACAATAAAATAGAATCACTTGATTGGAAATCTGTTAAATGAAAAGGTTTTCGGATGAAGTGTAAAGTTTTTGTTGAAAAGCGAGTACTAGTATCTATATTAGCTTAAAAAATTTAAAAAAACTATTGAAAAGTGTGTCAAAAAATTTAATTGAAATGGGCAAAGTTAGGCAGTGCACTGATGTAGAACGACGCCTCTTCTAGCTTCTACACAAAGAGGGTCAGAGTCAGACTTGTAAGGGAATGCAATCATTTTGTATTGCAATCACTGACTTCATAGCTAATGACTTAAATGTTTGACTGAAATCTTAAAATAAATTTTGATTGCAATGACTTTAACACAAAAAGTCCAAAAATCATTTTGAATTATTGAATGCATTCAAAAAATTAAAGTCATTGCTGACTTCATTCAATTTTATAGCGCAGTCGTGACTGAAAAATTTAATTGATTGCATTCATTAATTCTGTTGAAAGATTGCAATCACTGTAATAGTTATTGAAGTCTTTGAAGTCAATTGAAGTCATTGAAGTCATATGATTCCCACTGAACCATAAGCGAAGGTTTTGCGTGAGTTGAGAGTTTTGCGCATGTTTTTGGGTTGAATTTCTTTGAAAAATTTTTTATTTTTTTATTTTGTCGCATAAAAGTGTTTGCTATAGAAAATTAAATACGTGAAAACTTTTGCCATATATGAAAATTGTATTTCTTTTGCGAAATTTATGAAATACTTATTTCAAGTAATAAAAGAGTATTTTTTTTTTTATGTAATTTCATCAGTTCAGTACGTAAAAATGCCTCGTAAATGAACCATTGCTCATAAATGAGTTCAAATATGAACTATAATTTGTCCTTTTTTATATTCCAAAATGAATTAAAAAGGAAAGAATTAAAACCTTTGTGGATATTTTTATAATGTTTTTACAAACGTCATATGAACTTTTCACCAGCCAGAATTGATTCTCGTCATAAGAAGGTAGTTGGATGTACTGCTATAAGTATGAAAAACAATTTTCCTTTTCATCTATCAACATGTCTGTCATAACATTGCAACAAATCTATCATAGATTAAGATCAAGCCCAAATAGAATGAAAGCCACAACATATTCCATTAAAAAAAGTAATCAAATAAATTTCCCAATTAATATCGTAACTACTTTGATATTTCACACATAATTTGAAAGTTTTAATTTATTTATTAAAGGGTTAATTTTATATTTTCTTCAAAAGCCAAAATGAAACAAAAATCAATTCAATTCAGGAACAGAACGAAATTAGCGAAAAATTGCAAAGACATTTATCATTTTGTTTTTTTTTTCTAAAATAAAAACCTGTGGTAATAATTATGCATTTTTTTATTTGAGTAAAAATATAAGGTGTTTTATGCAACTTAAATTTTGAAAATTTTTTCATGTTTTCAAAACGACTTTCAAAATTTTTGAATGCAATCAAAAGACTTCAACTGACTTTAGATTATTTCAACATTTCAGTGATTGAAAATATAATATCAACTGGCTACAAATGATTTTACTGACTTCAAATTGATTTCAACTGACTTCAAATTGAATGCAATCAAAAAAGACTTCAACAAAAATGTATACGAATTTTTTTCGAAGTCATGACTTCAAAATGATTTCTGATTACAAAACTTGAAGTAATGAAATCAAAAAATGATTGAATGACTTAAAGCCAGTTTTTGATGGCATTAATGCATTCCTTTACAACTCTGGTGAGTCCACTTGAGTTTGCCAAAACCTTAAAAAAATCACAAAAATTTATATTTAATGTATTTTTGCCCCCAAAACCTAGTCTTAAAAGATTAAAACCACGAAAAATAATGGAAAAGCAGGACGACTGCAACAACATTTTTTTCACTCGTGACTCATTTAAGTCTGCAGCACAATCCGGGTTAAGGTGAACCTTGAAATTTCTACTCGAACTGTAAGGTTATGGTTGGCCAAGAAGTAACTGTTTGATAGATCTCAGCGAAAGCTTCCTATGCTGTCCTTGACAAGTATATAAAATTGCATTGCTTTTGCAAAACCCTGCAACAAATGTGTTGGTCCAGATCTTCAAAAACTTTTTTTTAAAATTTTTTCTTCAATAAAAATCGTCACATCACCAACTTCAAAAGTTTCACTTCAAAACTAAAACTTGAAAAAATTACACGATGATATGTTGGAGGGGCCAAAAAAAAGGTTGCCTCCATCTTGACATGATTTCAACCCGGAAAAAAAAATTAAAAAGATATTAAAAAAATGTTTATTTAGTAAGTATGCCGCTTTATCCCGGACTAGGGAAAGACAAGAATTTTGTTTTGGCACTATTAAAAAAAAAAATAATTTTTTGCCATTTTTTTCAAAATTTTTAATTTTTTAAAAATATAAAAAAAAATAATTTTTACATAATTCTAGTCCGGATCATAGAGGGATATATAAAAAAATGCCCACACTAAATTTTAAGTTAATCGGTCTATTAGAACTTGAGATATCATGTCAAACGTAATGGGTCAACTAGTTTCGAGAAAAACGCGTTTAAGGATTTGAGCAAAGTTACAGGCGTCACTAAAAAAGCTGTAACTCTGTAAATAATTGAAAATTCCTTTGGAGAATATAATCTTGAAGGTCGAATTTTTGAAAATTTCTAAAAAAAAACATTTTTTTTTCAAAATTCTACACTACAATGCTACCAAAAACCACTTTCTGAGTATGCCGAAAATTGAGCTTACCTCCCTCCTTTCTGTAATATTTGTAAATCTTCACATAATTACTCAAAACAAAAAAAAATGTATATTGAATTATAATGAACCTCAGCTGTTTTGTTATAATAACGCACAAAATTGCTCTCAATTTTCTTTTAATGACAACTTATTTAAAAAAAAATCATCATATATTTAACTCTTTTACATTTAATTGTTGACATATGTCAACAGTTCATGCTGCTAGCAGCAACTGTTGTTAACATTTTTAATTAAAAAAACACAAACTCTGGTTAAAAATATTTTATTTAAAAGAATTGAGTGCAAAAAACGCCACTGGGCGTGCTTTTATGAGCATAAATAAACAAACAAACAGTTGAAGGATCTCACACACACACACACACACAGACACACAATCGCACACTCAAGCTGCATGTTTGCTGAATATCAACAATGCGGCACAAGTGCTGTGTCAGGTGGCAATACTGGTTGCAGTTGTAATGCTTGCTTACCGCAAGCAGCAGCAGCAGCAGCAGCTGATCATACAACAAGCAGTGAGCAGCAACTCATGCTGACCGACAACAACACGCAATGCATGATTGAGGACAGGACATGATGGCACTATTATTGTTGCTATTGTTGTTGTTTGTTGTTTGTTTTTTAAACATAAATCGAAGTAGCAGTAATGAATATGAGTTTATTTTTAATAAAGTCAATTTATGTTTTAATATAGAAATAATGGCCAAAAATTTTAATTTAACAGGCACCCTGTCAAGCTGAACTATTATTGTCCCAGTTGGCACTATTATCATATAATTCCTGTTGGTGTGGTTTTTTGCTGTAAACATGCATATATAAATCGAAGAGTTACTTAAGAACAGTAATGAATATGGTATGTGTGTATTTGTAATACACCCAACATATAGGTTTTGATATGCGAATAATTACAAAAAAAAAAAAAAATGTACATACTAATAGAAAAATTATTTAAAACTTACTAAAAAAACGTTATAACCAAATTTTGTCCACTATACATCCACCATCAACATATTTCAACCGCACAAGTAAGAAAATTGAAAAAAAAAAATAAAAAACAAGTAGCACGAAAAACATAAAAAAATACACTGCCTCTCATGGCCTCGAGCCCCAATGTCAATGTCAAGCATACTCTTCTTGCCTACAACATTAGATGGCAACGCCATCTAGCACTTAAGTAGTGGTACTTCTAGTTGTTGTTCGTGGTTTCGCTGTTACAGTGGCTGTAAGTGTGACGGTTGAAGGCAGCCGACACCAAGTCTGCGCCAGATAAGACAAACGATAGAGCGAAAACATAGTGTGAATAGAGAAAAGAAAAAATTAAAAAAAAAATCCACAAAAAAAACTAAGCTGTGCTGAAAAATAAAAAGGTTTAAGTAATAAATTCTCTAGAGTTGCCGCTGTAAAGGCAGCTTTGAAAATTAAATTCGTTGAGGAAAAAAAAAAGAAAAAAACAGAAACACGAAAGTACCATGAATAAATCTAAGACAAGCGAGGCACATTAAGCCATTTCTTTTTTTTCTCAGTGTTTTTCAGTTTTATTAAGGTCAAGATTTTGAAGTCGTTATATTTTGAGTGAGCAAAAATTGGTTAAAAGTGCTCTTTGACTGACCAAGAGGTAAGTCAGAGTGCGCTGAGCTGGCAATAACAGTGGTTATGAAATATTAACGAGCTACCCAGTTGAAAAGGAAGTTTTGACTCTTTAATGAATGGTTTTAAAATTTAAGTAATGCATTAATATCAAGGTTAAATGTAAGTCTATAAATATGCTTCTCATTCTTTTTGCATATCTGCTCTTGAAACATCTCAAAATATATATCGAATTTATTTTTGTAAATTAATTACGACCTCTTTGCATAAGTTTTGTGCTATGTGTTTCTATGACTCTTATAGTTTTTCAACTATTAATAAGCGTTATATTTTTCGAGCTTAAGGCATATGTTGCTTTCTGAAGAAAGCAACCAACAACAACAAAAATACCCTTGTATAGAATAGTAATCACACAGCAGACTAGACAGACTGTTTCGTTGGCCGCTACACCAACTCATCAGTAGTAGCCTTGCGTGATCGCTGTGATCCACTAAGCTGTTTATATTCTACTAGATTCATCAATGCTATGGTAGCAAAAAGCTTTGATTTATCTAGGAAAAAAAAACCTACTTTTCAAAAGAACTTACTTTTCACCAAATAAGTATGCATCAAAAATTAGAAGAAGTTTGGGTTGCTTCATATTATTTGTACAACGTGCATGTATTTCGAAGTAATTTACTCTTAATATTGACGAATCAAATAGAAATATAACATTAACATGTTATGAATATAGTTTTACAATATATTTTAATTTTAATATACTAGTATTTTGTGTAAAAATTCTTCGACGACCTTTTTCTTTCCGTGTTGAAGAGACAAACAATATTCCAATAGCATGGGAATTTTCCTTTTTTTCCTGGTGGAATCTTTCACCATGCTCGTCACTGAATTAATCTAAGTCTTGTGATTGCGAAAAAGTCAAAATATGAATGTTTATGTACTTTTGTGGGCACACTGCATCCCATTGCATACTGAAAATGCGATTAGCAATTCCTTCACAATTTCTGAAAATAACTGCAACAAAACAATGACGTATGAGCTATACGCCGACATCGACATAGTAACTTACTTACTTAGGTGATCGTAACAACGTGTTCGTGTTCGGGTTTTGGCCGACCTCATCAGCTCTCGCCAGGCGTCTCTGCTTTGCGCGCGCCTTCTCCAACGGGATACACCAAGTGCGGTTAGGGCTTCCTCAGCCTGGTCCATCCATCGGAGGCATGGTCTTCCTCGTCGTTGTTGACCAGCGACCCTCGCCTCGAGCACCTTTTTCGCTGGAGCTTCGTCGTCCATACGATGGGCATGACCCAGCCAGCGTCAATGTCTTCGTAGAGCTCATACAGCTCGTGGTTCATTCGGATGCGATAGTCATCGCTGACTTGAACAGGACCGAAGATTTTGCGTAGAACTCTCCTCTCGAACACCCCCAGAGCGGCTGCGTCAGTTTGCGAAACTACCCATGCCTCAGCGCCATAAAGCAGCACAGGTAGAACGAGCGTCTTGTAGAGTGTTAGATTTGTCGATCGAGAGAGGGCTCCGGAACTTAATTGCTTACTGAGCCCGTAGTAGCACCTATTAGCAATTATTGTTCATCGCTTTATCTCCAGGCTGATTTCGTTGTTGGTATTAATGGCGGTGCCAAGGTATACAAACTCCTTGACTACTTCAAAGTTATAGGTTCCGGATGAAACGTGGGAGTCTAAACGCCGAGCTCCCTTGTTTGAAGACAGCATATACTTTGTTTTGCCCTCATTTATCGTCAAACCCACTTTGGCTGATTCCTTTTCGATAGCGGCGAAAGCAGCAGTAACCTCTCTCTTGGTTCTGCCGACAATATCAATATCATTAGCGTACGCAAGGAGCTGGACGCCTTTGTAGAAAATGGTGCCATTACGATGCACACCGGCCTTTCGTACGATTCCCTCCATGATGATGTTAAAGAGATCGCAAGACAGTGGATCGCCTTGCCTGAAACCTCTTTCGGTATTGAAGGTTTAGGGGAGGTCATTTCCTACCTTGACGTAGCTGCGTGTGTTGCTCAACGTCATTCTGCAAAGTCTAATCAACTTTGCAGGTATACCGAACTCAGACATTGTTGCGTATAGGCAATCCCTTCTCGGGCTATCAAACGCAGCTTTAAAATCGACAAAGAGATGGTGTGTGTCAATTTGATTTTACAATGCGTTCAAAGTAAAATTATAGTTCACAAAAATGAAACAATTTATTTATTAACTTTATGTTTTTAACTAAAAAAAAATTTATAAAAAAAGTGGCGAAAATTCACACAAAAAAATATAATGGACTAATATGTAGAAAACTATAATATATTTACAAACTCCCCAAATATAATACCAATGTAAGCGAAGAACTAAATATGATATATCGACCCCTTTGCGCGAAATTCTCCTATGTGCAATTTTTCTCGAAATTGACTTTTTGATGCAAATCTGTTCTACATACCACAACGCATCACCTAGTACAATATTGTAGCTAAAATCTCTATAGTTGCGCCAAAATTTGAATGTGTATTTTATCTTATGTTGCAAAAAATTTTTTTCTTATTGGCGAAATTATCGTATGAGCCATACAAAAATATTTTTTACATAGAAGTTGTTGTTATATTTACTACTCGTATTTCTCTTTTAAATAATTAGTAGAATAAGAAGCGTATTACTCACTTTTATGTTTCCCTTTTGTACCATACGTCTTTTCGCTTCACCGTTACTTACTGATAAAACAATATTACACGCAAAGAAAAAAAAAGTTTATAACCAGTTTCCCGCAAACAAATTTCATTTATCGTGCTTGAGAACGTTTTTTGCAATCGTTTCAAGAGTTACGTTGCAGGAAATGAATTTTGTTTGTCATAAATGGTTGCGATTTTTCAATTGCGCCAAATAAAGAATTTATTTGTTGTAACTTAAAACTTCGTTTGAAGGAAACGAACTTCTTTTCTCATAAACGAATGTTTTAAATTAAAAACATAATTTTATTTGACTGAAAAAATAATATAAAATTATAACAAAACTGAACGTTGATTTTATTTTCTGATTTCAAGTCAAATAATACGCTTCAAATAAAGTTTTCGTTGTCGTACACTCAGAAAAATATGCTTTCCGGATCCAAAGGATCCATAGTTCCAATTCATAGGCATGCATTTTTCTATATCTTATAGAGGTTACTCCTTAAAGGAGGGAATTTTTACATGGTTTCACGAAGTGAGGTCTTGATTTCGAGAAGCAGCTTTTTTGTTTTGAAGACAAATTTACTTCATTCATTTCATAAGTACTTTATTTTTAGAAAATTGGCCATGGCGCTGAATGAAGACCGATTTTCTAACGATTAGGTGCTATTTTGCTAGATATTCTGGATTTTTCTTTTTGTGAGTGTAGGCTTTAGTTAACGGCAAATGTTAAACTTTTGCCATAACAAAATTCTGCAACACTGAAAAAACGGTTTCACATTGATAACAAATGTGAAACTTTTGCCATAAACGAAAAAAAAATTGTGTACCTGTACTTCAATACAATTGAGTTCCACGCAGCAGCATTAGCAGCACTAGCTGAATATTAGCCAACTGAAAATACAATAGACGCTGGTGCAATAGGTTACGCAGAGCACGCAGTAAACTAGACATCAACGGAGTCGGGTTTCGAGACCCAACGATGGAAATATGGAAGTATAATTTTACGCCCCAACGAGTACTGCGTAAGGGGTATATTAACTTTGTCATTCCATTTCTAATGCCAATAAGGAGGAGTGGCAGGTATAGAAAGTTTATATATTTTTGATCAGCATCACCTCCTGAGTCAATTTACGTGTGTTCGTCTGTCGGTCCATCTGTCGATACGATTACAGCCCTAATTTTAAATTTATCGCGATGAAATTCGAAATATAAGCTTCTTTTTGGAAATGAAGATCAAGTTCGAAAATCGCGTGAAAACCACGACTACCTCCTATACAAATTGGCTTTATTTAAAACGTTAAATCGCTTAAAAATCCACAAAAATTAAATAAATGTCTTGAAATTTTGCACATGAGCTTTAATATATAGTATGAACCATCTCTGTGATATTGACGTCATCAAAATAGAAAAACATTCGTTTTCCAAATTCGACCCACATCGTTTATCCAACACATACCAAATTTTGCACATATATTTTATATACACATATGGTGTAATGTGAAGTCCTTAGACTTGGAAAATGGGCGGGGCATCTTACTTTTAATCGAACTTCTTCAACACCGTGTGTCAGACATCAACAAAATTTTGCACACATTATCCTTAATACTTTGAGCAATCTTACGAGTACGTTTATAAAATTGGGCGGTGCTAGACAGCGCGCGTGGCACTTTATTTTTAAATATATTCCCATTGACACCGTTTCTCCGACTTCAACAAAATTTCGCACACATATTCTTTACTATAATGAGAAGTTATAAGCTTACAATAGTGGTGGGAATGGACAAGGGGCGTGTGAATTTTAATTCTAATCGAACTCCTTCTACACCGTTTTCTAATTTCACACAAATTTTAAAAATATATTCTTTGAAATAATGAGCACTTAGTAGTCTAAAAAATTGGGCGGAATTAGACAGGGGCGTGCTATTAAAATTTAAATCGAACTCCTTCTTTAGCCTTTGTCCGACTTCTTCCAAATTTTCTATATTTTTTGGAATAATGAGCAGTCAGCAGTCTAGATAATTGGCTCGAATTGAATTGGGCGTGTCACTTCAATTTTAAACGAAATCATTTTACACCGTTGGTATGTATTTACACATACCAGCCAAATTTTGCACATATATTCTTAAGCATAATGAGCAGTCTACAAATTACTCTATGTGGCAGCTAAGGGTAAAATGAAATTAAGCGTACTGCACAAATATTTTTGCAGATTAAACATAAACATTTTATAGACAGCTCAAGACTTCGAATATACTTCAATACGGACGCAGGGGGGTATTTTAGCTTCGGTACCCTGCCGAAACTCCATTCCTTACTAGTTTTTTTAAATTATCTTACATTTATGAGCTAAGAAATGTTTTTTTATAGATATTTTTTCGATATTTTTCGTTTATTTCTTTCGTTACAGATAACTGAATATTCGTTTGCCGCAACTACAGGGCGCAAACGAAGTATAGTTGGTGAATTTTTCAGTTGCGGTAAACGAAAAATTTCTCTGCGTGTAAATTGTTTGAAAAGTAGAAAAAATGCTCTTCTGTAAAATTTTGTTTTTGGCACATACGATAATTTCGAGTAAAGGTGTCGATATGATGAGCTATGTAGTTAATAAGCTATTTTGCTTATTGGAGAGAAAATTGTCTAATACTCGAAAAAATTTTTTGAATTTGTTAATGGGAAGCGTAAGTCCACTGGATACTCTTCGTCGATTTTTAAAGGTAATGTTATTTCGTCTAACCCCCATGAAATTAGCAACCTATGTGTGGAGCATTTTATGGAGGTATTTTGTCAACAATCTGGTGTGTTTTCTCCCAACTCAAATATCAAATACCATTGTTAATATATTTAGATCTGATACTTGAGGAGATTTCTAATGAAATAAAAGCATTAGATTCATTCAAGGGACCAGAACCAGACCTAATATCTACAAAGTTTTTGGTACGATGTTTAGACCAACTACTTATGTCAATACACATAATTATGTCATTTTAAATTTGAAACAAAGAGACAGCTCATGAGACGTTTCCCTCTTGGAAGTCAACCCATCTTACATCCAAAATTTTAGCCATTCGAAAACATTTCGAAAAAATTATTTGTGACAAGCTTACAGATCTCAACAACCCCCGACTAAATGAAATTGGTTGCATAAAGGACAGTCTACAATCATTCATCTTATGATCATGATATCTGATGTTTTAGTGAAAATGGAGAAAGGACACCAAAAAGATAATATTTGTACTGATTTCAGTAAAGATTTCGATCGCACTGAACGCAATATATAAATAAGAAAAATATGATATTGCAGTCTTTTATATATGATATTGCAGAGACAAAATTAAAATTTTTTTTAAGAAAATTTGTTCATTCTTAAAAGAATTGTTCAGAAGTTCGGGTGTATCTGAACTATCCTCTTTTATGCAATTGTTTTGAAAATTTACTATGCTGAAAAATAGATTCTTAAATATTTAATCATAAATTTTTTAATTCTTTAACTTTGAAACACAAAATTGTATCTTAATATCATGAGATGCTATCTATTTATAGGACATCGTAGAATTTTTGAGAAAATATTCTTATGATTAAATTAGAAAAACAATGTTTGCCCCAAATTTTCTTTTTCAGTCGCAAACTTAACATGATCACTGAACGATAAAACTAGTTTTTGGTGTGTGCTAGCTTGTGTGTGTGCTTGTAGTTAAATGTCAGACTAACAAAATGACGTGTGTCAAATTATTACACTGCGTACTTTTTGGTGGCGCCATCTCTTAGTCAAACTGGAAAGAACTTATGCATACACCTGTTATATGGAATCTAAGCGCAACTTTTACTGATTATATTTTTGATTTTTTTCTATCTCTTCCTCGGTTTCCTGTCGCTTCCCCTCTCTCTTTTAATTAATAAATTCCTTGTTTAACATATAAATTACATGGCGTTGGACTTTGTCCGACACTGTTCAACTTTCTCTTGATCAGTTGCTCATAGTTCATATATAGCAATACAACATGATTTTTTTTCCATGTATGCAAGCGTTTAAAGCTGAGTGGCTTAGTAGCCACTGCTAATTAAAATTTTTTCTTTATATTTTTATCAGTTATTTTTTATATCAGTGTAATTTTGTTAACTATTTTCTTTTCAAGTTCCTTCTGCTCTTTAAAGATAATATATTCACATCCAATATTATATTTATTTCGTCCCGTCCCCTCCCCATCATAAAACTTTTTAAACACATTATTAAAACTTAATGTCATAGAGAATGTCAAAATCGTGTTGCACTCAATCTCAATCATAAACTTAAGCTATTTATTAACATTGATGACTATCGCCCTACACCAACTCTATAGCATGCATTAAATGCGTCGCGTAATTCTCATCGTAAACAGCTGTCATCATTCAATTGAATGAGCAAAGGACAAACTGACATTTAATGGAAAGTAAAGAAAAAAAAAAAAAAAAATGAAGGAGTGCGCGATTGAGCCAACGAGCGTATTAAAGTCGTGACAAACGGCATCGTTATGAAAACTCAATTGCAAAACGTGCTTATTTTCAAGACTAATGAGCAATACTGCATAAACGGATGTCGAAATAATGTTTAAGAAGAAGGAAGTGTGGGCGTTAGCTGTTGGTGAGTAGCGATATTAGAGCATTGAAGTTAGTGAGTGAGCAACCGAGTGAGTAAGTAAGTTAGTTGTGCGCACTTAGCTGCATCCTGCTGCTTATTGCAAGTATCATTAGTTTCCATCAAATATCAATTTGAGAGTGAATAGCACTGGTTCCCGCTTCGCTCAAAATGTCCGTCCGTTTGCGCGCCATTGATTATTTATCCCCTTCAGGGAAGCGCCAAAGAGTGCGGCGCCAACTCTTCTTTTTCGAAGAGGGAAATTAAATTGGCAGCTGAATGAAAAGCAAACCTGTGAGTAGTTGAGAGGAAATCAATGGCCCAGTAGGGAATTTGTAGCGTAGTTGATCAATCACTGTCATATGATTTTTTTCACTTACATTTAACTAAAAACTGCTGTTTAGATTGAATTTAAAATAATTTTTATTCCAGAAAAATTATATACAAACCATGTTTCTGCGATGAAGTAAAAGTGCAAGCGGAAGAAGAGATGAAATCATGCCTGCAATATACGAGTAGATGCAGAGAAATTAATTGCGATGACTATAGAACTACGAGAAATCCATTAAATGCCGCAGTAGTCGGAACAAATTTCCGACTTGTATAGCCCACAAAAAATATCTGGTACACGTTGCCCAACCTACAAGAACCTTTAAATGCGTTCGTTAACTTTACCAAAATAAAAATAACGATGAACGAACAGAGCAAGCTTCAATAGCTGTGTGTATTCCTTTCAGCTCACAATACTTCATATCGTTTGACAAGGTTGATCCGAATGCAACGAAATTAAAAAAAAGGAAATCGCCAGGTCTAAATCAAATTCCCGAAGGCATGCTGAGCGCAGTTTTATACCTTTTTACCAAAGTTCTAGCTATCCATCTATTATCGCTGACAATATCGGACTTATATGTAGCGTACAAGATATTGTCATGTGGAGCAGAAGGAGAAGGAAAGTATGGAATCAGCATGGTCAAAGAATAAGCGAACAACGCTTGGGAGGGGGGTTAGTCGACCGCCTGACAGGTAAGGAGAGTACTGGATATGCTATTGAAAAATATTGTTTTAACATTATTAGTAAAAAATATTGTAATATATTGTAATAATATTGTTTTAAAACTAGATATAATTCTAAATAGAGATGTAATTCTAAATAAATTCTAATTCTAATTTATAAATATCGACTAAATAAAGATGAAGAATCTATCGACTAAATAAAGAGATTATTTTGAGAACTTATTAAATACAGTTATTAACAATATTAACTGAAACATAAAGTTGGTTAAATTAATTATTAATAAACTGATAATTAGAGAAATGAGACCTACAATGAAGGAAACAATGAATTTAAATCAAAGATGAGTGCAAACTATCACCTAAGGGGATGGAGAAGAGTAGAAGAGAATTAATAAGAGTATTGTAGTTCCAAGAAATTAAATCTTCAAAAAAATCTGTCAAAAATTGAACAGAAAATTCTACTCAAAAATTTACTTACAGACTGTCATTTGCGTCTAAACTACCCTCAGGCTCTTTTAAACCTCAAAGACAAAGTTTACTACTATTGAACTTATAACATACGATTTTTTTAATACTAAATCGTAAAAGTGGAAAAAATATGTCATACTTAAAATTTTACCATTAAAATAAAATGTTTTCATTTTTATTAAGAAATATTATTAAAGTTGTTCTTTGTATTCTGCTTAGTTCAATGATAAATTAAAAACAACGATAAATAGTAATATTTAATAGTCCGATATGTTTATTAGGATTCTAATGAAAATAACAAAAAGTATAGTAAAAAGTATAGTAATATAGTAAAAGTAATAACAAAAAATCAAAGCTAAACTGATAAATCCTTAAGTAATCTAGCTTTACCTTTTATTACAAGTTAAATCATTTGCCGCTGACATCACTTTGGCTTTCAACGTTACTTATATGTTTCTGAATCTCAATACCTTTTTTCCAAAATAGTGCTCATTACATTCACTTTAAAATAATGGAAAATTTTACACAGGCTATATTTTGTATTATCCATAACATGACGCATTACATGATCGATAAAATGATACATTACATTATCTATAATATGATCCATTGCATGATCCATAACATGACCCCTTACATGGTTCATAAAATGACTCACTACATGATCCATAACATGACACATTACGTGTTCAAATATATGACCAATTATATAATAAATAACATGATCCATTACATGATGAATAACATGACACATTACATGATTCATAACATTACCCATAATATGGTCCATAACATGACACATTACATGATCAATCACATTACCGATTACATAATCCATAGAATGACATATTACATGATCAATAACATGACACATTACATGATCCATAACATGACCCAATACATGATATATAGCGGAATATATTTCATAATTCATACCATAACACATTACATATTCCAACATATGACCCATTATACAATCCATAACATGACATTACATGATCTATAACATGACCCAATACATGATATATAGCACGACACACTACATGACCCATGATACAATGATTACCAGGTAGCCTTGATAACTATCTACTTTCTCACGAACGGCGATCGGGAGTTGTCAAAATCAATACAAAGTTTAACTTCTCATCTGTTTTGATTTGTATTGCTCCTTATTCGTTTTCTCTATTTCAATGGGTTTTTCACAACTTCCGATAGCCTACAGAATTCTCACTCCTACCTTGTCATCAATATATCATGACATGATCTATAACATGTCCATTACATGATCTAAGTATGCCCAATTGCATGTCCACTATTACATGGCCCATTATTTATTCCAATATAAATAATTTTTAATGCGGCCCATAACATAACCGACCGAAACTGAAATTTTGACCGAAAGTGAAACACATTTTTAAGCTACGTTATTTACTAATGTTATTAAAAACTGTATGTCTAACGTATGCGGAATGAAATATGGACAAATTTAAAAACTGTATTAAAAAAAAACTAAAGTATATAATTTGGTAAATTTTATTTTGAATGAAACTTATAAGTTTATAGTTAATGCAGAAACAAATTGAGTCCAATGCGTTCGGCCTTACGGCAATTTAGAGAAACTTTTGCCATTGGATCTGTAAATACCGATGTTGGCACTTTGATAATAAGCTACGTTTTTATTTTGGCTATAACATTTTTTGTAGTTTTGGGCCGAAATTTATTGGCATATATTCTCCAATTAAGATTAGCCCAAAAGTCTTCGATTGGACGAAGTTGCGGCAAGTTGGGAGGGTTATTCTTCTGTTCTCTGTTGACAGTAATGGTTTGATGCAAGGTCAGGCCAAAACACTTTATTTTTATTGTTGTGTTTCCTTCTTATAAAGTCAGCTACTTTTGGCAAACAGAAGTTGACATACCGTTCACCATTGACGGCTAAGCCCGACTCACAAAAAGCTGGATCAAACATACCCAAAGCACTTACTTGCCACTCATTACCATCGAATGTGAAATATGACTCGTCATCCATAATGCAAAAAATATTTTTAGCCAAATTTGTCAAACGTACTTTTTGGACACATTTTTGAGCTTCCAACACCATTGGCTTACTTTTTCGTGACCTTTTTTTGATTTTTTGAGTATTGATAGAAGATACTTTGCATTCACATTGAAATTTTTTATCGAACTCTGTACGATTTTGCCACTCTTCCATGAGTTATTCGCCTTAGCTTAGACCTTGTCGCAGAATCAGTTAATGTGAGTCTTTTACCAGAGCCAGCTTTTTTCCATGTGGGTTTTCTGAAAGCATACGTTGCCAAGATGTTGTAGATGGTCCGGCTATTAATTCTTTTTTCAACAATATGAAAAAAAATATCCGCTCTTGTCCAGTCAGAATAAGATTTAAAAAAATTACAAATTCTCTCACGACGTTGCTTTTCTTTTTTCGACATTTTTAATACATCTAAGAAGTTACCAGCATAAAATTTTAACTGCTTGTTAATATCACATTGGTCTCTCATATAGTTATCGATAAATACGCATCATTTCAGTTATTGATCTTTTTACAAAATTCAAAAAGTTGTCCAGATTACATTCCGTATACGTTATTTCCCTACTGAGATTGAGGAGTAGAATATGGTATGCAAAAGATAATTTTTTTTTAGAGGTATAGAATATTTTTTTCATATAAAAAAGAACAAAAATTAATTAAAAAGCCAACATTTTGACTTTATTAGTTCGCAAATTTTGCTGCTGCTGGAACAATTTAGCACTTTGATGATTGATATTGACGTGGGGAGCCAAAAACCAAAAAAAAATATGGTTTTTGGAAAAAGTTTTCATATTTTCTTCAGTTTTGGAAAAATATGGACCAATGATGCCTTCGGCATGCAATCCACAACAGACAGTTTCTTTTCTGTATGTAAGGAAGCCTGAAGAGTCTCTTCTGGATGTTCTCACTCCAAATATGGCAATTTTGCTTATTTATGTACCCGTGAAGCAAGAAATAAGCCTGCTCGCTAAAGATGATTTCACAATAAAAATGTGGTTCAACTTCCAATTGATTTTCAGCCCATTCACCGAACGTACTATACAAACGATGGTCTGATCCCAGATAACAATTTCACCTAAATATTTGAAGTTATTCAAGTTCAACTTAAAAAGGCCTGGTATAAAAGTCATTATTAATGCTTTTCTTGAAAGAGCCTTGTAATATAAAACCTTATAATTTTTTAAATAAAGCTTTATTCAATGATGCATTTTAGAAAGCATTCAAGAAGATTTTTCCTCAAGCTTCGACTTATTTTTAGACAAACTAAGTTCCACTTTGTGAAAACAGTAACATTATTTATTCCTGAATTGAATAAAAAAACATTCACTATCACAAAAACACTAAAAAAAAACTTTTTCAGTAATTAAAAAATTATTTTTGTCTGAGCCTGAGATTGAACCGTGGGTCTATCTGTTGAAAACTCTCTTTAAGAACTCATTGCAATCGAGACCTTCATGAAATTTTACTAAAGGGAATTCAAAGAAAATTTGGAAATAAATTTCCACGATTTGCAAACGTTGTTCCGGTGTTAGTCCTTGCGTGGTAAATTGTCAAAGTATATTGAACATAAATGTCAAACACATGTGTTCACATTGACAGCAATCCCTCAAGTAAATTCCATACCTGTAAAAAAATACACCTTATATATGAATGTGAAATGTAGTACTCGTGACTTATTTATAATTTTACGAAAAAGTTTGTGTAAGCTTTTGAGTGACCTGAGTAAAAAAGTATTTATTATTGCTGATGATTTTCCTACTGGGTTTGGAATGAGCAAGCAACCATCTTAAAGAGAAATTATGTTACACTTTTTTTAATGGCATCTATATCAGCAAAGTGAAATTAAAGTATATTCAGCAGTGGCGTGCGTAAAGGGGACTCATATAGGTTTAAGGACACGAATTTCCAAATGTCTATATAAATAAATTTAGTTTATTCAAAACATTTTTATTTATGTAAACATCCGGAAAAATTTTGCTAGACAGCCAACGGCATTTTGTCCATAGTTTTCTTGAAATTTCTCCGTTTGCCACATTAAAGCAGTTTTTTTGGCTCAAAGAGTAATTTTTATTTTTAATTGATTTTGACAAAGTATTTAAATTCAATAATAACACCATTAACCACTACCATGCAACAATTAGGGTTACCTTATTTTTCTAAAAAATTTTTATTAATTTCTGTAAGCTCATTAATGTTATTTTTGAACAATCTTTTACAATGTATGGTAATGATTTTTTAATGAGCCAGTACATAGTATAGTCGCAATATTTAATGTAGTTCAAAATAGAAAAATTATTCTGCAATGTTGTTACGTATCGTGCTGCTGTCGCTTTTTCTGAGCTCACATGAAGCGCTTGTAAGTAGAATTCTTCTAAATTAGTTCAAAGGAGCTTAATATAATCTATCGGTATTTGTCTATCTATAGCGTTCTTTCCAGATATATTTCACAGACACTCGCTGCAATGTGTTTGATGCCAATTACGCCTCCTCTTTTACATGCTCCATTGTACCCGGTGCTGTGGGTCAACGTCGTAATTTCATGAATGTCAAGCTGGCCATCAAGCGTGACATTTTCAAGCTGCTTCTTCATTTTCGTTTCATTGTGACACGCCCCATGAGCAATGAAACCTATGAAATGTTCAATTTTAAGACCGATGGCTGTCACTTGAACCAGTTGTCCTCAAAGAATAGTCTTCTGAGGGCAGTTGTTAAGAAATTGGTGCAAAACGGCAATTTTAGACGATGTCCTTTGTATTCGGTAAGCTTGTATGGTACAACATTGTCGCAGTTTTTTAATGTTTTTTTTTTCTTCCGTAGAATCGCACCTTTCAAGAAACACGCTTTTCACTTAATCCGGAACACTTTCCACCATATACGCCCGACATGAACTTAACGATGGAATTGGAGTTTATTGTAGAACAATCCATTCGAATGGTGGGCATTGGTGTAGATGCCGCAATTGTTAGAAAAATGAAAAAGAAACAGCAGTGAAAGTGAATTGATTTATCTAAGTTTAAAAATAAATTGCTTATATGTGGTAACGTGATAAAAATTGATAATATTAAGAGGTTACCTCCAGTTGTGCAAAAAATAGGTAATTTTCATAAATTTTTGTTAAAAAAAACTATTAAATTTTTTTAAACGATCAATATATCATCTTAAAGTACATACATTGAACACCATTCAGTTAAGTATATTGTTTAGTTCTATTACAAATAGCCGCAAAAAAAAAACTGCGTTTTTATTTTTGGATAAAGTGTTGAACATGTGGAGTACTGGATTATCTGTAATAAAAAAGTTCATTGATTTAAACTAGTGTTTGATCGATGGATTTAAAAATATACATTTCTTTCAAAATAGCAGAGAGTCAAAATTCATTGTTAAATTTTCACAAAAAAAACAAAAAAATATAATTTTTTGTTTATAAAAAGGTAATTTTTTCACAGTGTATACTAATTGTAAACACAGTTTACTCCGATAGCTTGCAGTAAAAATAAAAGTAGCTTGGATCCTTCATTGAACAGTTCAACTGCAATGTAGGCTGCTAAGTTAACAAAAATCTCTCAACTCAATACTATTTTCGGTCTGATTTTCCATTTCAGGATTTGTTTATTTCGTTACTTCTTTAAAAAAACCGCAAAAAAATAATTTTGTAGCATAAAATATGCATTTCCTCTATCCAATTTTTGCAAATAGCTAAATTTTGTATTTGTGCGTTTGTTTTTTGAAAGTGCTTGCGGTTTTTTGAAGTGAAGCTTTTTAAATAATAATAAAAAAAATTTACAAAAATAAACGCATATAATAACACACTCACAAAAATAAACAAACAAAAAGCGCATCAACAGGACTTTTTTAATATAGTTTTTTTTTGTTTTGTTGCAAAATCCACAATAATATAACAAAACCTATAGAAAAAAGTTAAAAAAAATTCAAACTAGTTGAAAGATCAAGTGGCCTTATGTGGCTTGAAGTGCGTTCTAGCTGAAGTATAGAATCGGGTAATCTTGAATCAACAGCTAAAATTTTTCATGTGCATTCTTTCGACACACTTTTTTTTTTGTCTTAAACAATTCGAAATAAAATCTTAGCAACAAGGCAACAATAAGCAGCAGAAACAATTGCAAAAAAGTTGAAACAAGCTGAAACAGCAAGTGACTTAAAGCTACTTGTAGTAGCTGAAAGTGCGTTTCAGCAGCGTTTTTTTCGCATTTGTGTCTCTTCACATGCTGCCCGCTGGTTTGAGAAAACAAAAATATTACACAAAATCACGAGCCTTCGATTGCAAAAATAAACACAAACAAAAAAGCGTTATAAGTATATACGAATAAGGCCAAAATAGTCAAAAACCAGCTGCAACAAATCGGCGGCGGCAAGCGCGCACTATACGCACTACCAGCTGCTTGAAGCATGACGCGTTTTCAGCTCGGCCCAGCTAAGAAACCAGCCGGCACTATATACGCGTCCTAAGCCAAGAACTCGAAGAGTGAATATAAAATAACGATTTATTGCTTAGGAATGTTGAAGAAAATGAGAAGATGGTAGAATTATGAGTGAAGTCATCCACGCTACACAACGTTAATGTACTGTTCCATGGGCGTTGCCAGGATTTTGTTCAGGGTATTGCAAAATTATTTGTTTCATGTGACTAATAAATATATAAAAAATGTGTTAGCAGTAAGTTTGTAATAAAAAATAAATTAATTTTAAATAAATAATAATAAGTTTTAGACTTTTTAATTATAAGAAAAAATGTTTGGAATTTCTTAATTTAATACTAAAATTTTTATTTTTTTAATGTTAAGGGGGGCAACTGCCCCTCCATGCCTTACTCTCGCTACCCCTATGTACTGTTCTCTCAAATCTACACTACATGTAGCATGTTTAAGTAATGGGATGATTATGTTTAAGTAATGTTATGATTTCGCAAAGAAATGCAATTTAGTGTTCATCCTTTATGGTGGTCACGCGCTCTTTCGCTGTAGGTTACTCACATACACACGTTGATCATTTCAACGAGGATCAAATACTACCATTTTTTTCAGAATTTTTGGAGATATTTGTAAATTTCCGAATGAGGAAAATTTTTTTTTTGTCAAAAATGCCTCAAAAATTATAATTCTTAGCATTTTTCGCTCCATTTGGTAAAAGATAAGAATTTATTTTATTATATAATAATGTAACAAATAGTTAAGTATGTACTTTTCTGTACTCAATATAACACGAGTTCGCCTTATATTAGTCTAATTTTACGTTTTCTGCGTTGATCCAAGCTAGCAGCAATGTCAAATCTTGCAACTTCAATATCGGGCAGTATACGAAAAGTAATATTCATCGTCAAATTGGTTTCCGGGGCGTAGGGCATTTTGGTTAGATCAATAGTGAAATTAAAAAGCCCGTACGTTATATCCTACAAATAAAAAATTGCCAGTTTATATTATTTTTTTTTTCTTGGTGTTAAAAAAATTGGAATAAAATTTGCAATACTTTTTGTAGCGGACAGGTTGTAAAATTTCCATGGCTTAAAAAACCATCGCGTAAAACTGAAACAAAATTATTCACACGCTTGCCGCTTAAAAATTCACAAACATCCAAATCAAAATCCATGACTCTCATAACATTGCCACCAGGACGTGGCACATCCATATTTAAATGGGCATAAAGTGCGCCTTCTATTTTCCGCACATAAATAACTGTCATGTCAAAATGTTGGAGGTCCGGTTTATGTATGATAGTAGAAAAATTACGTATATAGTCCGTATTATAATGGCAAGTTAGACTTGTCCACTTAAGAATATAACGTGAAAAAGGCTAAGCAAAAGAAAAGAAAACTTTAGGACTGGCTCTATTAGAATTTGGTAACAAACACTAACCTTGGCGCATGATAAACTCGATTGTTGCAGAAAGAGCAAATATTGCAAATATTTAAAAATTTTTAGAATATTTATTAACATTTCGTATAACTAAAATGTGAAAATTACAAAACTGTTCACTTTAGATTGACTGATCGAAAAGTGTTCGATGTGTATTTTTGCTAAAATATTATTGAGCAAAATAAAAATTTTTTTATATAAACGTTTACCTTAAGCATTCAACTGGAACTAAATTTTCTAATTAAAAACATTTTTATTTTACAGCTGATTCACTAAAAAAAAATCGAACACTATAAAAAAATTATAGAAAAATACTCAAATATAGGGTAATTCATATAAAAGTGATTCAAGGATAAAGATTGCTTTAAAATGTTCCACAAACCAATTAACTTTATTAAAAATTTTTTATTTACAATTTTATTAATAAAATGAAAATGAAATAAATATAGCATTATTTGAGGGCTAGATGCACAAAAATACACAAACATTCGAGATCCTTTTTTCATGTAATAAGAATGAGAAAATATTTTAATTTTCATTTTAAATAACAATTTAAAGATAGGGCAAAATATAATTACTTTTTGTGAAGTTATAACGATTTATCGCCGTAGGTCTGAAAGGGTTAATCGATTCAAGAAATTCTATGCTACCTAAACACAACTGTGCTTTAATCCTTAACTGGTACACCTCAAAAAATTTAGTTATAAAATTATGTTTTTTTTTTCAAAAAACGCTTTAAAAAAACAGCAAGACGGATCAATGCAAAAGCATGCATACACCTGAAAGCTAGAAATGTACTTAGTGGTAGAGAATAATTGGTGAAATAATGAGAGGTATATAATTTTTTTCTTTTTTTAAGAAAAGCTAAGGGTTAATCGTTGACTCTAAGCTCTTAACTTTGACAACTTTTCTGACGCTTAGTGTAACAACACATTCAATAATACAATAAAAAAACAACAACACAATAATAATAATTCAATAATAGTTCACAACAGTTGACTCCTCTGAATGCGGCCAATGATTATATAGTATTTTGAAAATTGATACATTTAACTCTTAATTTTTTTTAGTGTTTAATGGTGAATGACCTTAAATATAAATCAATTGCGTCTATCAATTAAAATTTATATTTTATTTAAATTGCTTAAATACATTGCATTGGGAAAAATATAATTATATTGCTACTTAATTATTTTGGCCAAGCATTTAAACACAATTTATTACCAAAAAAAAGTCAGTCTCTCATTTATTTTTCTATTAAATTGAATATTTTGAGATTAAAAACGATCGAAATATATGATACATATTTTGTATAGCCCATAAATGCCAATAAAAACAATTAAACGCAACTTATATCTTGCAATAATATTTTAACCTTGTTTTTAAGTTATATACTGAACCAAACACGTACATAAAATTAAAAAAAAGTTGTCTGCTTAAATAAATAATTTATTAAAATTGATAATTCATTAGAATTGATAAAATTGATTGATTGACTCAAAGAATCTCTGTTTTATAATTTTTAGAATAAGTTTTTACGCCAACGAACTGTTCATTAAAATGTAGGCATATTTCATTGAAATAATGAAAAGCATTCATTGATTTATTTGAACTTCTTCATCGAGCCGAAGAATCGTTTCTATAAATTAAAGTAATAATTTAAAGTTTCAATGGGCAGAGTCATTAAACCAATGTGTAGAGTTAGAATATAAAGTTCATTGCTCTAAAGAGCAGATCAAAACTCACATAAAAATATTCATACGTAATCAACACTGTAAAAATCATGCCTCTGCGTTCAATCGATCAGACTTGCTCGAATGCATACACTCGCTGTTGAGTTAAATTCAATCAAACCATGTGCTTCGTGTTGGCTCAGTGATTTCAATCAACGGACGTCTTCGGATACATATTTCATGCTTGTTCGTTGGGCTCAACAACGATTATTTTCATCAAGACTGAAACGCAAAAATCCACACATATGAGTTTGTTCGTGTGCAGACAGAGATAGAGAGAAAAAGAGAACAAGAAGAAGAAGGGTGATGTTTTTATAACGAATGACTGCAAACAACTAAATTTAACTATTTCTCATTTACGAAACACATATCCGTATACACTTCAACGCCAATACTCAAACATGTGAATTCAATCCGTCAATCAGCTCTCACAAACGATACCTTCAGCAGCATCATTTTATGTTATTCAACGCCAACACTCGTTCACGGAAACATGTGAGTTCGATCAGACGAACTCAAACTCAAACTGACACAAAAGACGCGTTCGCCAGTAGTGTGCTGATTTTATTCAACGCTGAACTTTGTTGAATGAGTTGAGTTGAGTAAGAATTCCAGTGAATGATTTAATCAAGCATAAAGTGAGTTTTGCAGTTCTCTGGAGCAGATTCATTGAATTTGAGTAAAAAGTTCTTAAATTGAAAGAACTGATACACTGAATATTAAAGTGAGTCAAATTGTTCGAGAAAATTTTTTGCAGTCTGGCTCAGCAAAAATCGTAAGATTCATATTATTTCAAGTATCTTTCGCGAGGGAACCATATATTTAAGATGAATTTAGACCTGGCAACTTTTTGAAAAAAGAAAATTAGATTTATTATTTAAAGTTTTAATTTTTTATTAAGATTCTTTCTTTCTAGTGATGAATAGTTAAGAAAAATCGGATGTTAATTAGCAAAAAATTACTTAGATAGGCATAGCCAATGTAAGTTTTGCAGAACTATTTTCATCGAAAAAATGTTTTATTGTAGCAAGCAAAGAAGCGTCGGGGAACATTACTGTATAATGGGCTGGGCCGATGTTTTTTTTCTTAATTTTAATACGCAATAGGTGTCAAAAGTTGCGTATTTTTGCGATGATTTAAAATACGCTTACCATTTTTAAAATAAATGTCATTTTTGGCCTTCTACCAGAGATTTTCTGAATGAAATTATTTTAAATTTTATCACGTATTTTATAAAGAAATTTTCGCTCATATTTGCAGCCAACTAACTAATTTGAGTCACTAAATTCAATAATCAACATGTTTGTTTTAAAGGCGTATGAGTTATTTTTTCATAGCGTGGTTTATTTTGTTGAATTATTTTGTTAACTGTGTTTTATTTTAAGCACAGTTAATTTTAATGACGATTTTCGGACTAAGTCATCTAAAAGTATAAAAAAAAAGTTCGCAAACAGACAAAACTTTATCAGAAATGCTGTATACATCTATTATTATGTGGAAAGGCAGTACAAATAAGAGATATTTTAGTCATAAAAGCTCTGGCAGAGGGTCAAAAATTATATGGAACTAAAAGATGGTTAGCTTATTTCAAAACTACGTAAAAATACGCAACTTGTAGCTCATATCGTGTTTCGAAAAAAAAAAATTCACATATAGCATTGGCCCAGCCTACTGCATACATGTAAATAAACACCCGTCATGAATACTGGTGCTGAAAAATTTCCAAAATTCCAGCCCAACAAGCCATAGGTTATGGTTTTACTAAAATTTTTTCAACGTCAGAAAAGCTTTTTTTTTTGTTTGCTTGATGAATCTAAAGAAAGCTTTAAAATTTGACACTTTAATGTAGACAAATTAGATTTTGAAGCAAAATAAAAAGTCATAAGCAATCAAAAATAGAAAAGCAAGATGTTCTGGTCTCTTCCATATCAGTACACAATTGTGCAAGTATCTGAAAAATTTATTGACGGCATGAGTGGTACAGAAAAGAATGGAAGCGTGTGCAGAGAAATAGCTCTGCTGCTACAAAGCTTCTATCGCTGTCCATTTGAAACTAGTTCAGGCAGTGTGAACGACTATGTTAAATGAAAAGCTCTTTTTTGTTTAATATGTTAAGCCAAGTCAATTTGAACATGTTATAAGCAAGCTTGTAAAAATGCCCGATTCTAAGTGTTACTCTGTGCATCCTTTTGTTTGCGGGCGTCTAACAATACGGTCGCCAGCTACCAGGCGCCCGCGAACTACTGGTTAAACTACTGATTTATAGCGACTGCTTTGAAAGAATCTTAATAAAAAATACAAACTTAATATAAGAAATTTAGTCTCCTTTTTTTTAATTTACAACGTCTAAATTCATCTGAAATATATGATTCCTTCGCAAAAGATACTTTAAATAATATGTATTTTGCACTTTTTGCTGAGCCAGTCTGCAAAAAATTTGACCCACCTTAATATATATTTATAACATAATTAAGCTCCTCATTGACACAATCATCAATTTATCCAAAAAAATTTTGCAACACTCTCTTAGTAATATTATATAACCTTTCCAAAAATATCAAAAACTTATACATATATTTATAACATTAAATTTTCGGACTTTTCTCTATGGCTCGCATCATTGCGCGCTGCCGTCAAACTGGTTGTTGTATACTATATATTATGTGGCAGCCTGTGAGTTATATACAGAAAAAATAATTTATTTCAAATGAAGGAAAATATAAATAAATAATTATTTAGAAAAGTATCGGAAAATTGCTTCTAAGTAAAAGTGGATGTCTCTGCAAAAGAAACAGTCAATCACAGTCAATTAATTATTCACAAAGAATTTGAACGTGTCTAGACGTTAAAAAACGAATTTTTTTCCTTAAATATTTTTATAGATAAGAATATTTGCAAGAGAGGTCAACTGGTATATTTTGTTTACTTAACATTTGCTTCCATCACCTTAGTATATCGATGTTTTTTTTATTTTTTTTGTTTTTTTTTATTGCTATGATAGTGCAGTGGAGCGTGAGAGTCATACCCTGCACCCATCATAAAAATAGATGGTATCGTGAATGACATTCTCAAAAGAAAATAGCAAAAGTGTTGAATTTTAGAACGAAACAAAAGCGTTCTTGATTCGCTTAGACAAAGTCCGGATCAATTCAAATTCATTAAAGGGTATAGCAAAAGACTCATCGTACCCAAAAACATCTGTATACAAATTTTCATGCTAATAGAATAAGCGGTTTAGAAGTTTTTTTGCCAGTTTTTTGAAAGAGGTGTACACAGCGCCGTCTGGTCTTCGAGAAATATCACAAGAGATAAGCTACGTTCTATTTTATATATCGCTCATTTCGTGCAAAACTGTCAAAACTCAAAATTAAAATTTTAGGAATCGACATTAAAGAGGAGTTATGCTATAAAAATGGTTAATAGAATGCTTGATAGTACACGTCAATTATAAAATTGGAGGGAGCGATCGAAGCGTTCCATGGGGCAACTTATGGGCAAAATGTTATCGGGATCAGACCGTAGCAGCATTTTGGCCGATCTTAAAACTTTTCCACGGAATCGTTTTTCGTCTCTAAAACTGGGTCCTGACGAGGACGAATTTTTATTAATTCAAAAAATTTTACTAAAATCAACTTCGAAAATTTTGTGTGTATATTGTTATACGCCGAACTTAGTGTCTTCAATAATTTTTACTTGAGAACTAAAGCAAATGCTGCAAGCATTATATATTCTTGTTGGTGTTGTTTGGTTCTATTTACATAATATTGGACGATTTTAAAATTTTCTTCTCTGATCTGTTGTTTCCTACTAAAAGTAAGTCGTAATAAAGTCCAATTTTAATTAACTCAAAGAATTGAGTAGGTTCAAATTAGTAGGTTTAAAAGCAAATTGCTGAACATCTGCAATAATTTTATTTTTGTTGTTACGAGTATTTGCCGAATTTTGTGTCTTCAATAATGTAAACTGGTACCATAACGTGAGCGCTGCCAGCAAACGCACTGTTTTTTTTTTGTATGTATGGTTTTTATTGGTAATTTCTTTTTGTGCCATTTTTGTGTTGGTGAAACTTATTTACAGTATGTTATTGGGATCAGATCGCAGCAATTAGTTGACCGATTTTTAAAATTGTTTTACTAAACAAGTTTTCGCTTTTAAAGTGAGGTCGTGATGAAGCCTTAATTTGAAAATTTTAATAACTTAGCTAAGCGCATCAATAAAGATCCATAAATAAGGATGCTAGAAGATTAACATATTTTACAAAAATACTTCTCACAAAATTTTATTAAACGTCTGTAAACACAAAAACTATATCAAATGCATATATTAAGAAGCTGTTTTACGCTTTATATTAATAAATTGCTTAACCCATTAAGCGCCGATGTTGCTTTAAAGTAACGCTAACTTTAAAAAAAATCTCAAAAATCAACGTATTAAGCTTTTGACTTTAAATTTCGGGGAGACAAAGTTGATTATATTAGGTTTAAGTGTAGCTAATAAACCTTTGACTTTCTTGAGGAGGACGAGTGTATGTATCTTTGGAGTGCATGAATGTGAGTGTTCGAAAAAAAATAATTTTTTGAACATTTTTTGTTTACAGTGTAGTAAATTTAAACAAGGATGCTATTTAACGAATTTTGACAGCAGTGTAAAGCCAAACGATCAAACTAAAAGTTCAACAAAAAAAAGCTCCATTTCAAGTGAAAATATAACACATCTACGCTCAACGTTGCTTTAAAGTAACACCCATTTTCTGGGAAACCAAAATTTTGGATTTTTGGAAACTCAGAAATTGTAATTTAGGAATCAAAATAAGCACTTTCTGAAAAAATCATCGAAATCGGCTGACAGAATCACACCGTGGCGGTGAATGGGTTAATTTAAATCCATATTGAATATACATATATAAAACGTTGATATTCCACCTCAAAAATTTGCCGGACAGTTGTAAAGATTTTATTCATAATAAGGTATAACACACACGTAGTTTTTGGATCACATTTTATGTAATTTGTAGTGATTTGTTTATATTTTATCAGGCCTTTTAAGACTTACCTGAAACACTTAATTGATTTTTTTTTTGAAATGAAAACTTCTTGAAGAGCGTTGAAAACTTTTTGGTAATCACGCTGCTAGCGATATCATTACGCTGTTAGCTTAACAGAAATTATTGCGAATTCCTTTTCGAATACCTTTTAAGGGATTACCTAGCATCGACCAACCTGATTACCGAACCAATTACCGAGGCGATTACCAACCGATTACCGAACCAATTACCGATTACCGAGGAAATTACCAAATAATTACCGAACAAATTACCGATTACTGAGGCAATTACCAATCAATTACCGAACCAATTACCGATTAACGAACCGATTACCAACCAATTACCTAGGCAATTGCCAACCGATTACCGAAGCGATTACCAACCAATTACTGAAGCGATTACCAATCGCTTACCGATTACCGAAGCGATTACCAACCAATTACCAATTGTCGAATCATTTACAATTACCAATCGATTACCGAAGCAATTACCAACCCATTACCGTCTACCGAAGCGATAAAGAACCGATTACCAATTACCGAGGCAATTACCAACCGATTACCGAACCCATTAACGATTACCGAGAAAATTACTAAACGATTACCGAACGAATTACCGATTACCGAGGCAATTACCAACTGATTACCGAACCAATTACCGAAGCGATTACCAACCAATTACCTAGGCAATTGCCAACCGATTACCGAAGCGATTACCAACCAATTACTGAGCGATTACCAATCGATTACCGATTACCCAGGCGATTACCAACCAAGTACCAATTACCGAAGCGATTACAAGCCGACTATCAATCGATTACCGAAGCAATTGCCATCCCAGTACCGTTTTCCGAAGCAATTAAGAACCGATTACCAATAACCGAAGCGATTACCAACCGATTAGCGAAGCGAGCCAACCAAAATAATTGTGCTACAAATATATTATATATAAACATTAAAAAAATAGCAGTTTATACATTCAATAACGCATAAATTGATTAAAAGAGTTAAAAAGGAAGAAAGCGTCTGATTTATTTATTTATTTATTTGACAGCTTTAAGTTTTCATTCCGGTCGTCAGTCCCCTTACTGCCTCCTTTTTTGGTTTTTTTAAATTAATTTTCCTATGAAAAAGATAGAGTATAAGGAGGAAGAACAATGATGTTAGTTTTTGGCGCCCTCCAAAAAGAGTTTAAAATGCTTAGCTAATTATGGCAATATTACTTTGATTTTAGGCTAAACGCATGCACTCCACCCACCCGTTTATTTTGGCTTAAGCCACTTTATAATAGGTTCGGTTTTAACCGCCTTGAAAATATATGTTTATTTTTTTTTTATACTTTATGTAAATGATAAGCTATATAATTTAACTCAATATATATTCTTAAAAAATTACTTACAAATTCCTAAAAACTGCTTACATAAAATGTTCAAACAAACATATGTACCTGAAAGAGAAAAAAAGAGAAAAAAGAATTTAGAAAAGTTTATAATAAATTAAATTTTTTAAATATTTTTTAAATTTAATTAATGTTGGCTTTAGTAAAAAGTAGCACAAATTTTCTCCTACTACATTTCTTTGTCAATGTCTAGACAGCACTTAATAGAAAGTACGACACAAGCTGTAATATTTTTAACAGCTGCCCAGCTAAAAAAAAAATGTATTAAATTTCCAAAACACTGTAAATATTTACAAAGTGTCAAATCATTTTTAGGCTAAAAATGGATGTTTAGGTGATTTTTTCACGCTCATAAGAAATTGAATGGCAATTAAATGAGCTGTCATATTGATGACAGTGTGAAAAATGAAAGCAAGAAAAATTGTTCCAAGCCATAAAGGTTTGTAACTGCAGAAAAGGCAGAGAAAATAATTTTAAGTTTAAGATGTAGAGAAAAAAAAATCGTAAGCTGAAATATATGATGAAGTGTTATAATGTTTAAATTGAGAGTCAGAACATAAAAATAAAAACTAAGCCTAGAAATTTTATTAGAGAAAAAAAAAAGGTAGAAGTCAAAAGTTTTTGAAAGTTAAACATAAATACAATTAAGGTGAAAAAGAGGTGAAATATAGCCGTATCATAATTAAACTATTAAAACAACTTTCTCGACCGTTTATATCTAACTTGCTTGGCAACAAACTTTCACATAACACATTTGACAGCAATTAACACTTGTTTATGTGCCTAAAAGTAGACTACATAACTAAATAAATAAACATGGCAGTAACACACACACACATGCATTTTCAGCAATTAAAACAGAACATTTTAGCAATATTAGTTGGAGAAGAAGAAGAAGAAGAAGAAGAAGAAGAAGAAGAAGAAGATAGTCTTCTCTAGAGCGAAAGAGAGTACTGAAGAACGAGCTAGCTATAGTTTTACTGTCACTCTAACATTTCTCGTTTTATGCTACCATTTTAACAAATTGCAAAATTTTAACTGCACTCACTACATGAAAAATAAAAAGCAACAACAACATGGTTTCCCAGTAAACAATAGAATCTTATTTAAATTCATGTATGAACCTTTTAGGGAGAAAAAAGAGCGAATTAAAATGTTTTTTAAAATCTAACTTTAAACAAAACAAATCACTAAAGATAAAAAACCTTCACAAGTAAATCTTGTATTGTTCGACAAATACTAAGTGTCCGACCGAAAATAAAAATTTTGGTCGAAATAGCAATTCGGCTCATTTTGTAATATTCGACTGAAACCGGAAACCAAAACTGAGTGTTCATAGGAAAATTAAAATTTTTTTAAATAATTTTTTTCTATTAGAAGTAATCAGAAAGCATTATATATTATACATATACGAATAAAAAAAATATAAATAAAATAAATATTAAGTAAATTTTTCCAGTAACTTTTTTTGTGGTATTTCCCACAAGTTATAAGATTTTGAAGTTTCGGTTCCAGTTTCGTTCATATTCAGGCCGAACAGCCGTAATAAATAAATAGTCTTGAGACTAATTAACATAAGGCAAAAGTCCTTAGGTTGCGCTGCACTGTGGCTCAAGAATTAAAACCATTGGCCAAACTGTCCATATTTTGTGGTAACCGATTTATAAATTTTTGCGCCATTTTGTAGTAAATATATCCAAAGTTAGGTAGCCAAAAATTTAAATCAAAATATGTAAAATTGTGTGCGTGGCATGCGGTTAAACACAACTGTTTTTGCTAATTTCAGAAAAAGGTGAGTTTTTTTTAGTTTTTCATCGAAAATGAATGGCCATTGCTCGCAAACTATTGTATAATCAATAGAGCGTTGATCATTTTTAATTTTTTGTTAGGTTGGTTGGACTATTATCGTTAAATTATTGTATGAGGTTGTAGCTGTACTATTTATATTTTGGGTGTTACGAAATTTTTTCAAAATGACTGTTTTTTGTATTTTTGTAAATTTTAGCTTGAGTAGAATAGAACTTCTAAGAACCAAAACGGATCAAAAAACTGAAAGCATGCAGTTAAAGGTGAAAGTCTCCTCTTGCACCCTATATATACTTTTATACCCCCACGATCCCCCCGTACAAGCTTTTCTCGTTTTACTGAAACTACTCAAGCATATATTCGATTGATGCTAATTTAAACGCATCCCTATAAGCATGCCATGACGTATTCTATTTAAACTATAAGCATGCAATTTGAAAGATTTTCCAGTTTTATTTACCATTTTTATAAGAACAACTCCATAAGACAGGTGCGTATACAAAATTTTTATACTGGTTCTAGTATTTAAAATAGTGCCTAGAGTTTTTTTTTTAATTAACCCATTTCATTCTACCTGTATGAAACATGTGGAGTTTTGGAGTTTTAAATTTTACCTCTATAGAACTGGTGCAGGTAATAAGTAAATAAATACAGGTACTGATACTTGATATAGAGCTAAGGAAAGCCCTACTACGGTTTAAAAAGGCTTATAAGGAAGTGATATTCGAATACATTCTCAGTTGTTATAATATCTCAGCCATTGCAATTGGACATAAATAAATTAATTCAAAAATCATGGAGAGATTCAGTTATACAGAATTGACTGTGGGGTATTTAAGAAACATAACACAGGAAGTTCTAAGCTACGTTCAAGGAAAAATAAACTTCGAAATACCATTGGACTTAGAAGAGAAATTATCTGTTTTGGTCAAAAATTTAAAAAACGCTACAGCCAGTATAACTACACCAAAGAAAATTTTATAAACATAACGAAAAATTGCTGGAATGCGAGATAACTGTGCAGGGAGCTTCAAAAACTACCGAGAAAATTAGCACAGGAAGACCAAAAAAAGAACATGACAACTGCAGCAATAGATCTAAGAGGCGTAAGCTAAAGGATATCACTGATGAAATCGGAAGTGGATATGTTCAAGAAACTTTCATTCATCAATTGCGATTAGATAAAAAATATGCAAAACTGGAAATCATTGAAAATGTGCTTGATGCTAGTCTAGTGAGAACAAAACGGATTCTTAAAAGTCTACCAATACCGAGCGAGCAAAACAGAACACAAATGAGAAGGCATTAAACATTATTTTTGGATTTACAATTAACAAAGTACCAATATACTTAGCTCAAATTGCGTGCGATTGAAAAAGGTTCAAATCTGTATCTATCATATCATCATATAACTGATCATATCATCGCATAAGCTCAGGAAAAAAGGATTACAGATTTTACAGAGAACACAACACCAGAAAAATGTCATGCAATTGCAAAAATGAAGGTCTTTTTAATAAATTATTGGCAACATTAGATCCGCTCATCTCTAGCATGCGACATCAATAGAAATGAACACCTGAACTTCGATAAAAAAGCGAAAGAGCTACTACAGTACGAAAATAATTCAGAACTGAGTACGGAATATTTGCAAGCAATATTTTAATAAATAATAATTAAAATATGATTTTTCTCGTTTTAGTAAGATATATATAATATTAAAAAAAAAAAATAATTGAAAAACCAAAAATGTCCCAATGCAAGAAATCGTATTAAAATTAAAAATAAAATGTTTTATTTATCCACACATGACTTTTTCTAATAAATAGAGAAGATTAAAAATATAAGAAAAGCACAAATTCATACTAAGAGTTCAAAATGGCAAAAGTTCAACTTTGACCTTGAATTTCTCAATAAGTACTCTATCGATTTAAACAAAATTTTAAACACAACAAATTCAAGGAATTATCTGTCAGCTAAAAATTGCTCAAATATCTCAATCCTTTCAAAAGTTATAAAATTTCGGCCAATGAAAACCTATTCTGAGCCACTGTGCGTCGTAGGTTCATAATGTTGTTTTATATTTATTATGTTGGTACGTCAGATATTCAAAAAATATTTGTGCAGTTGTGTTCTCACTTTATAAAATCTGTATGGAATTTTTAAAGATTTTACAGTTTGGATGACGTATGGAAGATAGGCGTGGTTTTCTTTAGATTTTCCAAATTTCATAGTAAAAGCTTACATTAAATATCAAAATTTATGTGCAAAATTTTAAGGCATTTCCTTTATTTTTTGGAATTTTCCCGAGACATTTTTGTTAAAGTAAAGTCATTTTACATGGGAGGTAGGCGTGGCTTTAATCCGATTTGGCTCATTTTCGAACTTGATCTTAATTTTTTAGGTAGAAGCTTATAATTTAAATTTCATCAGAACAGCTTTAAAATTACGACTGTAATTGTGATCAAGAGAACGACAGAAGAGGGATATGGCTAATTCGAGTCAGTGTTGATATTAATCAAAAATATACATATTCACTTTTTTATACCTGTCACGCATACTTATGGACTTTACATACAAAATGAGAAAATTAATATACCGTTTACGCAATATGCGTGGTGGTATAAAATCAACCCGAAAACACTCGGAAAACTCTCACTTTTCGTCAAAGCTTCGCCTGTGGTTCAGTGGTTTAAGGTTGTTGGCACACTTGTGCATGCAACATATACATACGTACACACTCATTTCTACACTTATAAGTTACCATTAATGTTGGTCATAATTTATTTAAACATCTTTAATGACGTAACGTGACGCTCTTCTACGTTGCAACGCTGTTGAGCACATAAATTAATGCATTCTAAGAGTGAGTGAATGAATTAATGAATGAATGATGAA
This sequence comes from Coremacera marginata, assembly GCA_914767935.1. Classification (NCBI taxonomy): domain Eukaryota; kingdom Metazoa; phylum Arthropoda; class Insecta; order Diptera; family Sciomyzidae; genus Coremacera; species Coremacera marginata. The sequence continues at coordinate 140,566,140 of OU612047.1, read as the reverse complement.
GCCATTGAGTGTGTTTTAATGAATAACTGACGGAGTGAGTGTATGATGACGGGGTATAAAAGTTCAAGCATATCCTAGCTATGCTCTCAACTCTCGACGACTAGGCCAAGCGTTGAAGACGACACATGTTGAAGACAAGACGACGACGAGGACAACATGGTGGTCGTCACATAACCTCAACTCGTTGCCATTCCCATCTTAGACACAATTTTACAGCAGCAATTAAGTCAACCGCAGCTGTGGCAACCTTGGCGACACTTGCTTTGCAGGCAGTATGTGTGTGTATGTGTATGTGTGTGTGTGTCCCTGCTACCAAGTGACAACATGCTGTTGCTATCATCTCTCTATGGAGCGCTGTCAAAAGTTTATTAATTAAATGTAATTTTTGTATTTATATTATATTATTAACATTCAGTTTTTGCTTTAATTTTTTCGAGTGTTGCTTTTGCCTTAGCTGAAGTTTGGAAGCATATTAAGACTAGGTGTTGAGAGCAGTTAACACCAAAACGAAAATGATGTCAAGTTGGCGACGCCGGATGTGTCAGAAAATGTGCCGGAAATTGAAGGGAGTTGCTAATGATTAGATGCCATAAGCTGCGGATATTGAAACGCATGGCAAGCTTTAGATATTCAATATTATTGCTTCAAAATTAAAGCATTTTTGTAACGAAAATTCGAATAAGTTGCGTGATGGAAAAAAAAGTGTTGGTTAAATTTATGTTTCCAAGGCAAGAAATATATATTTTTGATCAGCATCATCACCTGAGTAGTAAGGAATTGTTTATGTGTTATACGATATCAGGGACAACGAACTAAAATCATTCTATGCTGATGATGACAATACACTGAGAAAAATTAAATCAACTTTTTGACGTAAAATTACGTTTTACAGTATTTTCAAGCACATATAACGTTTTTGTTCACTTTTTGGGGTATACCTACAGCTTTTAATATTCCTCGTACAAACACAAAATATATGCCAAAATATCAGTTACATGCCGAATGAAACGATTTTGGATTTTATCACTTCTTTAAGAGGAGAGATACCTTTATTATTTTAGAAAAATGTAAAATTTTAGAATATTTCGAATAAATAACATATTAAAAATATACTGTCAAGAAAAAAAAAGCAAAATATTGAATATTTGTGGACCTAAACTTGAAGATATTACTCCACTTCATGGCGATGAAATGCAAGAACATTTTCTACATTGATTAGTCTGATTCAAAAGATGTAAGCGGTTGCGTCTTACACTAGGTCAAAATAAAAAAAAGGAAATTAATTTCGACATTCAGTAGCTTAGAAAGCCAACGGTAATTTCCTAAATTATAGGTCAGACTGTCCTTTGGAAAGTATTCCACATCAATTAGCCAGTCATTTTAAGAGATTAAAGGTTACAATTGCAAAAAGTAAAAACAAAATATTTTTTATTTTTATATAAAAAATATCATGATCATAATTTAGATTTAAGTTCTAAAATTAGCTTTAAAAGATAATAACAATAGATAAATTTCCGCAGCGTTATGATTTTTCTATTACTTATTATTTACTTATTATTGATATTTATTTTATAGTATATTTTAACTGCACCTACTTAATTTTTTCATTTCGACTGATAACGATTAAGCTTATATATTTTAATTGTTATTCAACAACGTTTAGCACTGCTTCCTGTTTGATAGCATTCAAACATTAGATATCTTTTTAAAAATATTTTCAATTATTGTGAAATTTATTGATGTATCTTGGCATATTATCCGGATAGCAACGAAAACTTATGGAACTGGCTTATTATCAAAATGTGCTTATTCTAACGTTAATTTTTGAAGTGAAAACTTGTTTAGACGTGTTGAGCACTTTTCTTCTGTAGGTGTAAAAGTTATCAATTTGCGTGAGCACTGTTAATCTCAGCAATGTTAACGTCAGCAATGTTATATCATCACCACTGTTAAAGTCACCACTGTTAACGTTAGCACTGTTAACGTTAGCACTGTTAACGTTAGCACTGTTAACGTTTCCACTGTTAACGTTAGGTAAGCAGAAAATATAGCAGAGATTTTGTGATTTTGTGTGGGGGGTGGCAGATAGGTGGTAGGTGTGTTTTGACGAAATGTTGAAGAGAAAAAATAATAAGACCGGGTCATATATCAATTCGTCAGAGATATCAGAAATAGGGGTCAGGTGCATTTAGAAGAATTGAATTCGAATGACAAAAAAATAATGGGACCAGCTCATATACTTATTTCACCCTTGTAGGAGTTAACTCGGGAGAGATGTGAACTATAATTGAGGGGCCCGCTGTAAAAACGCATCAGCTCCACAAAAGTTCACTCGTGGGAAATCAAATTAAAGTGAATTAATTGCGTTATACATGTCCTATAGTGATATACTTTAGTACAATTATCAAACATAATCTTGTCCACAACTTGTTCAAAGAAGACAAAACTTTGGAACAGTCTACTGTGCGAAATAATAAATTTAAAATTGGAGCTAACTCGTTCTTGCCCCGGCTGAGTGAATTATTCTATTATTTTTATTTAATAGAAGTAAAACACCTAATATATCGAGTCAATCTTTATTACTCTTTGCACGTCAGTTTTTCATAAAAAGCAATTTCAGATTTCGCAACATAATTTTTAGCAAGATCCAAAACATCCTGGTATTTAGGCCTTTTCAGGGGAATTGGTGAAAGATATGCCTTATCAAAATCCAACGTAATTGTCCCTTTTTGCGCCATATCTACTTCCTCCATCGTATCCAGCGTTTATCCCGCTCTGACAATCAGATAACCACCTGGACCCCTCTCGTACACAAAGACTCTCGGCTTTGTCACAAGGAACTTCCGTTTGGTTCCTTTTATTACTGGCTGCTTACCAAAAAACTGTTTAAGACCATCTACCATGTTAACAATTATGTCCTGACATGATGGAAGGACTATAAATTTACTGCTGGTCTTCCTTATTATTCTCATGTAATCTGAAGGTAGATAAATTCGATCATTCTTTCGGATCTCCTTTTCTATAATTTTAAAAGCCCTGTCGCAGGGCATAAAACTGTGTCCTGGCTCTGGGAATCTTTGAACAATCTTGTCAAATCGACCCTTTTGTATCAAATATACGAGGAATCTCATCATGGTATAGTTCTTGTTTTGGGCCACACAGTTGTCCGAGAATATGTATAGTTCTCGTACTTCGGGATCAATGGTTGTATTTATGTGTTGTTCTAAGAAGCTGATAGGTTCATTTGGTGTTTTTCTTCCTGTTACTTCATCATATATTTAAAAACTGTGATTCCCTTTTTTGCCTGAAGAGATTCCAAAATTGTATAGCCATAGTTGTCGCTTGTAAAATGCATCCCCCGATGGAATCTTCGGAAGCGGCAAATTTTGCTGGTAGTCGTAGCAAATAGCCTCCACATGCTTCTGTTCTTTAGAAATTTTAAATTTATCCTTAACATCTTTGAAAAAGAAGGCTGCCGAATCTTGGTGCCCGTCCTTATCTTGGCAAATTTGACCCGCTCTTCTGTAGACAAACTTGATGATTTTAATTTGGTGGCGAACACATCGCAAGTTGTGTTCAATCGAATGTTGAAATTTGCAGTGAAATACCTGCAGTAAAAATCATACGAAATGCCATCATCTGGGTTTTCTGCAGTGAAAAGTTCATGCATCGTCTTCAACGCATGATTTTCGGGTAGATATTCAACGTCCTGGTTATCCGCTCGTGAATAATGTGAAGGCTCTGTTGGGAACTTAAGGACATGATTATGAACCCTCTGCACTACCTCATCTTTAATCTTGTTTGGTCTATTTGCATGTTTCCCTCTTTGCTCTTCTAAAGACATGTTTAGAGCAGTTTTCTTGGCAATTAGTGTCACTCTTCTCAAAGATATAGTGTGAATAGCGGCAAATGCTTTTTGACAAACTCGATGCCGATGAAGTCCAATCTTTACATAATATGAGTTTGCATAGGCTCTGTGCGTCCGTTCGCCAGTTGATGGCCTCTGTCTATGAACTGGGTGGCTTTTGATACAACCAGCAATATACACATCCTGCAGTGCTTTGGTACCCATCCCCATTTCTTGAACCGTCGAAACAACCAGTACTCTCTCGTGACATCGATATTTACAGTCACAATTTAATTCTCGGCTCCTCCTCTTTTCCTGCCCATTTCTGACGGTATATGGATAATCACGGGCTCTATTCGTTTTTATTAAATTTATGGTTCACAAGTCTTTCCTTATTACCTTCTTATTTTTATTTGGTACTGATAAACTATGCGATTCCGAACTCATTTTAAAGTAACGAAAATAACTGACAAAAACGCAGGGCTAACAAACGCAAGGCTGCTTTGATTGATCGGCCGGGGCAAAAGAGTATTAGAAAGTATTAGAAAAGAGTATTAGTAAGAGAGCTCCAGTTTTGAAACTTTAATATCTACGTAACCAGCTCTTATTATGCAGCAATATCAACTTTAGGAGACTGTATACTCAGCAAAAAAAAAATTTAAAAATGGAGCTGATGCGTTTTTACAGCAGAGCCCTCAATTGACAGTTTATTTGTGTTTTCTGATAGGGGGTAGGTGTATTGAGAAGATTTGTTGAAGACCAAAAAATAATAGGACCGCTCATATATTTGCCCCCAGTAGGGATCAATTATTGAGAGATATGAACTATGTTTGGGGAGCCCCAGATGGGTGGCAGAGGATAGGATAGTGTTCAAAAGAAATGTTGAAGAGCAAAAAATAAAAGTACATTTCACCCCTCTAGAGGTCAATTCCGGTGAGATATCATCTATAAACGACAGTTCTTGTCTGTTTTGTATTGGGACTCCCAGAATAGTGTCTGATAGAGGGTAGGTCAGAAGAAATGTTGAAGGGCAAGACATCATAGAACCAGCTCATATATTTTTTGACCCCTTTAGGGATCAATTTAGGAGAGATATGAACTATAATCGACACTTTTTGTAAGGGGAGCCCCAGAAGGGTGACAAATAGAGGGTAGGTGTGCTCAGAAGAAATGTTGAAAGACAAAAAATAAAAGGAGCAACTTTTAAATTTCACCCCACAAGGGATCAATGCGGGAGCGATTTGAACTTTACTCGACATTTGTTGTGTTTTTTTTAAATGAGAACCCCCGAATAGGTGGCTGATAGAAGGCAGGTGGGTTCAGAAGAAATGTTGAAGGGTAAAAAATAATAGCACCAGCATATATGTTTGACACCTCCAGGTGTCAATTCGGGTGAGATATCAAGCATAATCGGCAGTTTTTACATTTTTTTTTTTTTTTATGGTGACCCCCAGAAGGGGTGGCATATAAGAAAAAAGTAAAAAAATCAATAGGACGGGATCATATATTTCAGCTTTCTAGGGGTTAATTCTGGGGAAATGTTTTTTCATTCGAATATTTGATGATTTATTCCAAAGATAGTTCGAAAATACTCGATAAAAGATTTACCGAAAAATTTGACGATGTACCTATGATACTAAGTAGAGGCATCGATATTAAGTTTAAAGATGATAAAAATGTACCGTCAATGTAGGCGTCAATAAGCAGAATTGCCGCATTTGGGCGAATGATAAACCAAGAGTGATTGTCGAAAAACCAATGCACCCACAAAGAGTGACTGTTTGGTGCGGTTTATAGGCTGGCGGTATTATCGGGCCGTATTTTTTCCAAAGTGAGGCCGGTCAAGCAGTTACTGTGAATGGTGTTCGCTATCGTGAGATGATAACGAACTTTTTATGGCCCGAGTTGGAAGATATGAATGTGGACGATATGTGGTTTTAACAGGACGGTGCCACTTGCCACACAGCTAACGAAACAATGGCTCTGTTGAGCGACAAATTCAATGGCCGTGTTATCTCACGTGGTGGCAATGTCAATTGGCCGCCAAGATCATGTGATTTGCCACCGTTGGACTTCTTTCTTTGGGGTTATTTGAAAGAAAAGGTGTACGTCGATAAGCCAGCAGAAATTCAAGAGCAAAAGGATGAGATAATTCGGCACATTAACGGCATGGATCCTCACTTATGCCTCAGCGTCATCGAAAATTTGGACCATCGAATGGAGGTGTGCCGCAGAGGTCGCGGCGGCCATTTGGCCGATATTTTGTTCCATACATAATTGAACCATACCAATAGTATCATAATAAAAAAAAATGACAATAATTTTCTAAATAATTTGTGTTTTATTCAAAATCAACATCGGCCCTTAAACCACCCTTTATAATGTCGATCGTTGAGATTTTTATACGATACGATTGAGTTTTTAAACGCAAGAAATTCTAATGAAAAATTTTTGTCTCTTAATTTAGCTACCTAAAATTTTTGTATCCTTTTTTAAATATAATGAAATGATTGAAATATCAATGATTGACACTAGAACTAATGTAAAAATAAAAAAAACCAAACACTTATGTTTTTTCATAGCTTTAAGGCGAAAGCTATAGCTTAAGCTTGAAAGTTTTGCTGCAAAAAAAGCAAACACTTATTTCATAGCTTTAAGGTGAAAGCTATAGCTTAAGCTTGAAAGTTTTGCTGCAAATAGTTGATCTTAAATTTTATTTTTAAATATTTTTGAAACAAGTAAATTTTTTTCAGAACGTTTCATACGAAAAATCGAAAAGTTGGTTTCTATGTAAGAATATTTGTTGTACCTTAACCAGCCTGTCCACCGAGTTTATGTCACATATTACATTGTGAAAGCTGATTATTTGAAAATTGAAAAGCTGTAAAAGATGCTAAGCCCCAAAAATTAATGAAGTGTAAGCAACTTAGTCTTCAACTTAGCAATTTATTCAATAAAAACCATAACATTTTATAGAAATTGCAAGTTAGTTGATTCTATGACATGCCAATGAAAGAAAAAAAAAACTGAATTTTTTCCTCAAAATGAAAAATATTTGGAAGTTTTTAAAGTGTTCGGTTTTAACTACGTCAACAGACACAAAATTCTAATCAAAATCTTCTTAAATGATTAGCTATTTAAATATATAGCCCTTATATTACAATTCACCAATGCTATTCGTTTTTAGTACTAATCTCCTGCAGCTAATTGATTTGTCAGACATTTTATTCATTATAATTTCCAGATTTTGGAGATTTTTATTAAAGCGCAATTATTTTATTAACAACAAAACGCTGTTCATTTAGTAAATTAACAACTTTTTAATGCACATTAATTATAACAACGTAAATACTGAGCTTAACAATCAATTACAACAATAACATACAATTACCAGACAACGACACTTAATTAAAAAATAATAAAATTAACAAGACGTCAAAAGAGATAATGATGTTGATGATAATGATGCTGATGATGGCGATGATGATGATGATGATGATGGTGATAAAATTTCCAAAAATAAATTCAATGCAATAACACGAAATCGAACAAATTCAAAGAGATATACAGACAAGCACACACACACACATAAACTCGTACAAACTAAGCTTGAGAAATCGTATTAAAAATTGAAAATTAAAAGTAAACTACAATAATTAGCTCAAAGCAATAAACTGGGGCTATTCAGTGTCAAGCGGTATAGCGTGCTACCATGTGCAACAACAACAACAATATATATATATATCAGAATGTATCAAGTTAGGTAAAGTGCGACTTTAGCTTTGACCAGTCATCATAATGATGACAACTTTACAACAACAAGATTACGCCAAGAATAAGCCAATAAAAATAACACAGTGCAACAGCAAAATAGGAGCAAAAACATTTTTGTGGGTTCAATTTTGTCATACTGTGTCTTTATTATTTAACACTTTTAAGCCAATAACACAAAAGCAAAAAAAGAAAAAATACAAACATAGAGATATACATGATAAACATATTAAGCTTTTTTTTTAAACCGGCCGGTATTTTGGCCTCCAAACAGCCAGAATACATACTGCGAAGGTGTTACCAGCTACCTACCTGAGCTTGCAAATAATTTAGAATTTTTGCCTATGTAATGGCTTATCTTTATGGTCACAACTAGACTGCACTATCGACTTAAGATTAATAAACTTTAAATAACGCGTCGCTGTTCATATAAGTGTGTGTGTGTGTATGTGTGTCAACTGTGCTTCAAACCCACTAGGAAATTGAAAAGAAGTTCCATAACTACTTGCTTCGAATATGAAATAAATTCCAACTCTCACTTTTCATAAAGTAAAAGTGGAATCAGTTCCCATTCTACTTCTCCCAAAGTTAATTTGGAATTAAAACAACATATTTTTTTTTTCTAAACTAAACGTTCGAAAAATTCAATGGCGAAATCTAAGCACCATATTTCCGTTTTTCCTTCATTGTCTGGTGGTTTGGTTTGGAAGTATTTCACTTTGGAACTGAATTGTCAACGTAGGAGAGTTGCTTCATTGCAGTTAAAAAAATGTACACTTTTACTAAGTACTAGTATAAAAGCTCGTTCTGAGCTTCAAAACTATTTTTTGCCAGTATTACATTTCTTTTACAACATACATAAAAGGCAAGCATGCCACTGATAAGTGTCAAATGAATTTTCTGTGCCTACTCTCATGCTGAACATTTACAGGACAGTACAGTTGGAAAGAAACTGTAATAATCGCAAAAAATAATTACAGTTTGAGCGAATTTAGGTGCACAGAATTGTGCTTGCCTTTTATGTATTAAGATTTTCTAAAAGTGGTTTTGTAACCTCCCTTACTGCCATTATTTTGACCCAAAAAACACTACAGTGGAAGCCTACGGGCCATAAATACCCCCAGCTCCTTTTAGTAGACTCCATCTCCAACCCTGCCATTTAACTTTGATCCATCTGTATAGAAGTATAGACATCCTCGTTTCCACGCCGCACCATTGTCCCAGTATACCCTATGTGGAATAAGATACTATAGCTTCCTAACTATAGAAAGAAAACAAAGATTTGCAAAAATCAGTTTTATTTGGAATGAGTTTGAAGCTGTTGAGTATGGATGGATGCCCCATCATCAGGCATATCCATAATCATATTTCGCTTAGTCTGACCGCCGAACAAGCTGGTGTTTGTTTGTCATCGAGGTTCAGTATGGTCTTTAAGTTCTCCAAGCACCGCTGATGCATATAAATGACATTCTTTGTACCTTTTGAAGATGTTTCATATATGTGACTTAGACTAAGGTAGGCCATTATATTATAACTACATATAGAAGTATATGTCAAATCACCCCAGTGTTCAACCAAAGAACCCTAATATTGCCCCAATGTTTTTTTTGAAGATGTACAGAGTAAAGAGCTGCACGAATACATTCCATTTGGAATCCATTCTACGCATTCCATGCGAGTATTCCATATTTGCAAATCATTTGCAAAGCGAAACGAATGAATGAGAGACATAAATTTTTCGAATGGAATGAACATTCCATTCCATTTGAGAGAGTTCTAACGAATATGGAAATTTCTAGAATGTATTCGTTGCGTTGAGAGTACTCTCAAATGGTTACCATGAATTTTGACTTTTGCTCCAGTCATGTTTCTTAGAGTTTTATGGTAGTTGCAAAGGGGGGTCGCTGATTTCAAATCTGATGTCAGATTTTGAATTTTCAAAATGGCGGATAGGGTTGCCACCTTAAAATATCTTATTTTCGCGAATTCGAGGCTGGGGCAAACACTAGGTAAAAATGGGTCGCTGATTCCGAATCCGTTGTCAGAATTTTAAAATTCCAAAATTTTTTTGAAAATAGGGTTGCCACCTAAAAATGTGTTATTTTGCAATTTTTTTAAATGAGCATTTAGTAAAAGGGAGTCGCTGATTTCAAATCTGATGTCAGATTTTGAATTTTCAAAATGGCGGACAGGGTTGCCACCTTAAAATATCTTATTTTCGCGAATTTTTTTGTGTTTGTTTTTTATTTTTATCCCTTTTTAACCCTTTCCGCCATTTTGAAAATTGAAAATCTGACATCAGATTTGAAATCAGCGACTCCCTTTTACTAAATGCTCATTTAAAAAAATTTCAAAATAACAAATTTTTAGGTGGCAACCCTATTTTCAAAAAAATTTTGGAATTTTAAAATTCTGACTACGGATTCGGAATCAGCGACCCATTTTTACCTAGTGTTTGCCCCAGCCTCGAATTCGCGAAAATAAGATATTTTAAGGTGGCAACCCTTTCCGCCATTTTGAAAATTCAAAATCTGACATCAGATTTGAAATCAGCGACTCCCTTTTACTAAATGCTCATTTAAAAAAATTGCAAAATAACAACTTTTTAGGTGGCAACCTATTTTCAAAAAAATTTTGGAATTTTAAAATTCTAATCTAAAATAAGATATTTTAAGGTGGCAACCCTATCCGCCATCTTGAAAATTGAAAATCTGACATCAGATTCGACATCAGCAACCCCCCTTTGAAATCCCTTTACGTAAAACCTTTTTTCATCAACCATTTGGTAGTACTCTCAAATCAACACTTGAGAATGTTGAGTATTCTATTCTAAACATTCTCAACGCACAAGCGCACATTCCATTCCATTCTAAGCGCTTCGAATGCATTTTCCATTCCATTCTCAGCGCTGAGAATGATCATTCCATTGCATTCTATTTTTTTGAGAATGTGTTGAAACGGCTTTTGAATGCATTCGTGCAGCCCTTTAGTACAGAGCTACTGGGGTTTCTTAATACGATCTGCAATGTTTAATTTCCAGCTGAGTTTCATTGTATGATTTAGGATGATTGGTGTAAGAGACGAAATTTGAATTCCCTGTTGAATAGAACTAGCTATGTTTTGGTCGGACTTACTTTAAGACCACAGATGAGGTCTGCATAATATCGCTTAAAGTAGTGGGTAACTTACCTCTGACTGCGATTGCTAGATCATCGGTGTAGGTTGCAACTATGCATGTATAAAAGTACGTTATTAATACTAAATTCCTGAGGAGCGGATAGAGCACAACACCTCTGGGAGTGTCTCTTGAAACAGATCTTACAGAGCTATATGCGCCCAGGTCCGATGAAATTAATTTGGTATTGAGTAGCCTATCTATAAGCTCTGCAATATTTTATATATATATATATATGGGGAATTCCATGCCAGATCAGCCTGCACCGTTCGGACATGTCTCCGATTTGGTTCAAATTAGAGAGTAGATTAGAGAGTAGAGTAGATTAGTTTGAGAAATAAAAATTACTCAAATATCAATTTTTTTTATCCACCCTTCTAGATTTTACAGTACGTCACAGAAATTTGTAACTTTTTCTTTGCTTTAGAATTGCACTTTAAAAAACTTCAAATTGAGTTTTTTTTTATAATTTTTAACAATGAATTTAATATTTTTGATTTTTACACTGAAAAAATTTGAAAAAGGCTTATCCTTAAAAAAAATTGAAAAAATAAATGTTAAAGCTGTGTACTTTCCGCAATTTTTAATTCATCAATTTGGAAAATACCATTCTTTATGTATTAGTTATGGACGTTTTACTCATTTATGCTGTAAGTTTAAAAAAAAAGAAATGTTGAATTTGTTGTTAAAAATTACAAAAAAAAAAAAACTTAATATGGAATATATGTGTGTTTTTTATTACACTTTTTAGTCCAACAAGTTCCGTGTAATTTTAAAACAAATAAAGTGTTACAAAAATCTGTGACGCACAGTAAGATCTAGAAGGGTGGATAAAAAAAAAAATTGACATTGAGAATTTTTTATTTCTCATATCAGTCTATTGTTCCTCAAAATTTGAATCAAATCGGAGACATGTCCAGGGGGTCGAGGCTGATCTGTCATGGAATTCCCCATATATCATATTTTGAGCTCTTCATGATTTTAGTCAAGCTTAGGTTTATTGAGTCCAACAAGGACTTATGAATATTTAAACCTATCTCTTTATCTCAGAAGGCAACTAATGTACAATCTTTGTTCAAGAAGGATTTCTCAATGCTTCCGACCAGGAGTATTTCTACGGATCTTCCCTTATTAAAGGTATTCTATAAACCCAATAGTAGTACAAAATTAATGTTACTACGGGGATACAAATCTAAAAGACATTGCAATGTCTTAATTGTAAGGATATTAGGCGTCTTATATGCTGCACCAGTATGGTGGAGTAAAACGATCCAAAAAACAGCTCAAGCCAAGCTCAGCAAATTGCAATGACTAACTTGTGTATGTATCACACGAGCGATGCGTTCTGCTCCAACTGCTGCTTTGGAGATTTTGCTTGGTATACCACCATTACATCTTCTTGTTAAGAAAGAAGATCTGCTCTTCACAGTCAGGCTCATCATTGACAACAATTTGATTATACCAAGTAATACTCGCTCAGCGCTGTTAGACGAAATAACCAAGGACGAGAATCTAAGGTTATTACCCTGCGATCTCTACCTTCCAAAATTCAACTTCTACAAAAACTTCCAAGTCTCCTTCCCAAACAGAACCACATGGGAAAAATGACAGTAAAGCAGCTCTACTTGCACTTAGCGCATATAAAATCACGTCCAAACTCGTATGGGATTGCCTACAGCTACTTATCAAGGTATCTACCCATAACAGAGTCCATCTCATTTGGGTACCAGGTCATAGCGGCTATTTAGGTAACGAAATCGCGGACGAACTAGCCAGGAAAGGGGCTGCAAGGTCCTTCATAGGCCCAGAACCATTCTGCGGGATACCATGGGGCACTATGAGCCATAACATTAAAATGTGGCTAAACAGAGAGCCACTTCATTACTGGAGGGAAACTGAAGGTAACAGACAGGCGAAAACATTCATGCCAACCACTTCGCTCCAAAGAACGAAACAGTTCCTGACTCTAAGTGGAAGATCTATCAGACTTGTCACAGGTTTCCTAACTGGACATTGCAAGGTAAATAAACACTTATCAACCATGGGCATAGTCCAGGAAGATCTGTGAAGACTATGTAATGAAGATGAAGAAACAGCAGAGCACATTTTGTGTCACTGTAACGGTCTAATCAGGACCCGTCTTCGTTACTTAGGTGCATTGTACCTAGAACCGCATCTAATAGCGGATAGTTCACCCAAGGACATTGCTCGGTTCCTAACGCACTCAACGATTAAGGATGAACTATAACTTATAGAGGTTTGTTACAATAGGCCTTTGAGGCCGCAGTAACTAGGTGACTTGCTCCCTCCTCACTTAATTAACTAACTAACTAACTAACTAACTAACTAAGGATATTAGGCTGATGAGTCTGAAATATTTAAGACTGATATATTATGTCTTCCCTGCCTTGAGTATAAAGACCTTGCTTTATTCTAAGCTGTGAAAATATGTGATAGGCTTATACAACCATTGACAATAATACAAAGCCAGGATAGTATCCACGTATTTACTTCTTCTATAAAAAAAAAAAATCCCGAACGTCACCGTGTTTTTCGACCTCTAGAGGAGAAGCTTCCATTAATTTAATTAAATTTTATTTTGTAGTTTTAATTCGATATACCATATTTTGTGAAAATTAATAAAATTTGAGTTAACATAATTTAATTAAAAACTTTAATAAAATTCAATTGAAGTAAGTAAGCATGGTCGACAATTTGTAACAATCTCGATCACCTGGTAGATAGAATGACTTAAAAAGACCTGTCTTTTTGAAAATATTTATTTTTAGTTAAAAATAATATGCTGTTAAAATTTCAATGCACCTCAAATATATTTTTTTTTTCGATATATTCTTAATATTAATTTACTCACACCTGGCAAAGTTTTAAACCCGACTAAATAATCTGACTGGTTTATTTTTGTACTCTTTAAATACTAAATTTTTAAGTACAAAAGTTTTAAAATACCTCCAAAATATTTTTCGCGAGATTGCTTCTCTCATTAAAAAAAAAAAAAATTTTAATACAGACCCACTATCCTTCAGTCAAGTCTGGCTTTTTGTATTTAAATATAGCAAAGAAAGTATTGTACAAGTTTTCAGAGTGCCTTAAACACGTACCGTAAAATGTCTTAACAGCTCTCCTACTACCATTTAAGTTTCCTATCAGAGACTATGTCTTCGACCTCCTGCTCTGTAAACATCTAAGATAAGGCAGAGGTGCACACATGGGCGCATCGCTACCACGGAAGTGGGCACCTAAAAGAAGGTCAAAAGATTCTTCGCTAGACATTGTCCATGATCCATCCGAACTTTTAAGTTAGCCAGGTGTACATGGTGTACTATCAAGAATTGTGCGCAACCAAGATGCTTGTGAAATTTCTTTAATTCCTCCACAGACTTCCACAGAGTTAGCTTTTATAGTTTTGAATAGTTTGAGAGCTACTTTATAGTTAGCTGCGTTGAAGAGCTTGATTCATTTAGTCCTTAGGCAATTCAGTTGTAACTTGGTAACTTGGAAAAATTAATACATTTTTCTAGTAACATGCTATTTACAATTAGTACCTCTGATTTGCATCTATTTTTTTAGCTGGATAATAAGTTGCTATGCATTGAATCTAATAGAAGCGACAAAGGCAATACTTTTTGTTTCATTACTATATCAACTGGATAAGAAGATGTTATAGTTTAGTTTATAGAATCCAATGCAGAAGTAATTTATTTTCTGATAAAATAGCCTGCAAAATATGCTTTGGCCGGAATTTCAAAACTTATTTGGAAATACTTCTTTTCCCTACTGGGAGTGCGCCACAACGACACATACAAGGAAATCACTATTAAACAATAAATAAGCAATAATAAAACAATAAAAAACTTTGTGTAGCTTTATCTATTTTAACGCTTTCTCAAGCGGTGCGTATACGATAGATACGCAAAAGGTTAAACTTCAATAAAATTTCAAAAAGCCAATAAAATTTTTTCTCACGTTAAACTTTTTTTTAACACTTTGTAGCAATATTTGGCAAGCTTGAAGAGTACGTTTAATAAATTAATCGAAATTGTTATAATTGACAAAGTTGAGAAAAATATTTCATTTGTGGGCTTGTTTAGACGCGTGGTTCTTAAGACGCGTAACGTGGAACGCTGTTGCTTCATGAAAACACTTTGAGTGCTCTACGAAGTAATTGAAAAAGAATTGAAGAATTGAGTATGTAACTAAATATTTTTTTTTAAATTATCTTAAGGGGGGAATTGGGTTATTTAAAAAATATGTATCAAAGAAAATAATTTTTTACCATACATCTTGCTTCAAATAGACAAATTATCGATAAATAGACTTTTCCGAACGTCGACAAAATTCTTTATATGATTTTACGATGAATTTAATAGCTTTAATTTTTTTTAAATGTTAACAAAAATTATATATAAAAAAAAAAATGTAATTCCAAGCCCTTTCCCCCAAAAGTTTTAATTTTTATTATGATTTAAGTGTTTTCTAATTTTGAAAAAGAATTTGTTAGTTCTGCGGGCAAAATTTTGCTAATTCCACCACTGTTGCAAATAGCACATTTAAAAAACTCTTTTATGAAAGTGGCAGTTCTCATCACCACCCAAAGCCGTAGAAACACATGAAAGAATTTATCTAGCAATCGTTTTGTTATTTGATTATTTTGAAAAAAATCGACAATTGTGCTGTGATGTGCTAGAGTTGTGCTGCTATGTGCCATTAAAAAACTACAACTAAGCCAATTTTATGATTTCAAATAAATTAGTTTAAGGATGGCAATTTGCAAAGTTTTGAGTGTTGAAGTTTTCATAATTGTCGTTGATAATCTATAATTAATAATTATATACTAATAACTATTTATATTTAAAAGTAGATCAATCGGGCAGCCGATGATCAGTCAATTATAAACAAAATGTTCCTCTTTGAGCTAAATATAGGTTTAAAAATGAGATAGATGATCATGTATATCATTTTAAAAAACTATAATCTATTATCTTTTTAATGTATAATAAAAAGTACTAACTTTTTAGTTAGTTACTCTAACTTAAAAAAGTTTGAGAACCAATGGGTAAGGTGGTAAGGGGAGGAGGGGGTGGGGGGGGTGAAGAAACTGTAATAAGTGGCACAGTGTTGCGTCATATATGGGAAAAAATTTAGGGTGCGGTGGGGTAATGTGTACCATGGGGTGACGTGTAACACGGCGATTTTTCGTACAAAATGTTAACATATGAGTGAATGAGCTACTGTGATATGTTTCTTTTGACAGCGTTTAGTTTTTCATAAGTGTTTGATGTAGACATACATACATGACAGTTCGTGAAAAAAAAACATGAAACATTTACAAAAAGTAGCATTTCGGTATTGGTGAATATATTTTAATATCGTATAACAAAAGATTTTAAATTTTTCCACTTTGTGGTTAATTTCCATCAATGAGAAAAAGAGTAACTAACATTGCGGTGATGTGTAACACACATGGTGGGTTGATGTGTAACACTCCTAAAAGAGATCAGCCCAGTTCATTCTATTCAGCCTTGACCATTATCCAATCGTGGTAGGAAGTCAATGAAAATATGTATTCTAACAACTCCACAGAAAAGTTTACAATTGCAGAAAATGGCAAAAAAAAAAAAAAAAAAAAATGTAGAAAAGAAAACCAAGCAAACGACAAAGAAAGCAGCAAGTGCTCGGCCGCAAAATCGGTGCTCTTCGTCGTCATCCGAAGAAGATCGTGATTTTTGCATGACTTGTTGCGATTTTTTGCCAAAACGTTTAAATCACAAAAATGCACCCAAATGCAACAAATGCCAGCGATTTTTTTATTTTTTCCAAGCCATTTTATTTGTGAGAATTGTCACTGCGATATGGATATTTCTTACAAATAATCATTTTACATTTGAAAAGTGCTTTTTTTTTTTAACAATAAATAAAGCCATTCATAAATTCTATTTAAGTTAACGATCATTTTTGTTTTTGATTTAATTTCAACGTATGTGCATTAAGAATGAGATAGATTTACGACATATTGCTATTATTTCATGAAGTTCTTATCAAAATACTTTTACTTAACATAAAAAGTCAAAACGAACATAAAAAATTAAAGTTTCTGGTATTTAAACCAACATTTTGTTGATGTTACACATCACCCAACCGATTTGAAAAAAACCATATATGAAATTTTTGTTCTTCTTCACACATTGCTCAAAATAATCTGCAAGAGATAGGCCTTTAAAGCAATCAAAAATTAAATTCTTAACACTTTTATTGAAACAAATAAAGACGCGTTACACATCACCCGACTTCAGCGTATATAACATTTGAACGTGATATATTTAGCACAAACAAGCTTTCAAAACATATAAGAATAAATCAAGCTTTGCAATCGATAAAAATTTTAAATAGGTACTAAAAAAGCTTATCAAAGTTTAAACAATAATAAAAATACTAAGGTCATAAAAAATAGTTCAAACTCATTAATATAAACGCTATATAGAACAGTTTTTTCCCGACAAAGCTCGTTAAGCGTCAATTTTATTGATAAAACTATAGTATAAAATAAATTACTGTCACTTTACTTTTTCGTTGTTTGGCCTTGAAAATTTTAATGAAGTTGATTATATTTGGTCGTTTTTTTTTCTTTGTTGTTTACATGCGCCATTTTTAATCATTTTCTGTTGTTTACTATTTTGTAGTTTATTAATTGTGTGTTATTTTTTTTTTGTCGATATGTTGTTTTCCCCAATTTTAATTGTATTTTTATATTGTTTAACTTTCATTTATTGTGAGGGCGGATTGTTTTTTTTTTTTGTTTTAATTAACTAATATAAAATGTAGGTCAAATACACGCAAGTGCAAATATGTTATTGGTTTTTTTTTTTTTTTTTTTGGGGTTTGTTATTGTTTTTCTGTTATTGTTTATTTTTTATGAGCCTATTGTTATCGTTACTATCTGTGACAACAATAATATGTTTAGCATTTGAACATGATGTATCGCATTTATTAATCATCTTATTGTTTGCATGTTTTTATCTAACTATATTTTTTACGGAACTATCTTAACAAAAAACATCGCTCAAAAGTTCCAATTATATAAATTATATTGAAAGAATGAAGAAATCTTAACATACATGAGAAAAAATATACAATACAAACATATATATTTTATTTAATAACAGTTTGCTTATTCTTTAAATATAAATGAAAATTTTAAAGCTTTTATAAACAGTTCTCAAAACAATTACTTCTTATTGGTTTGTATGTAGTTGCATAATATTTATATATAAAAATCAGGCTTGATGTTAAAAAATCTTCTCAGTTTTCTTCAACTTAAATTTAATTGCTATAAGAACCAAGTCAACAGATATAAACTGTGTAAAATTTACATTTTCTCACAAAAGTCAATAGTACGATTGAAAACAGAATTTTAAATGAATTAAAAGGAAAAGCATAGAATCATTTTCATACTCAACCAGGATAAAAAGATTCTTGACAAGACAGTCAAGTTTGTCCTTGATTTCAGTTTCATGAAATCTTTAAAAAAAAACATACACTTTATTATGAACATCAAAGACAAATGCACTAAAATCGACTCTACACAAAAGTAGCTCTTAATATAAATGCATTGATTATTTTTTCTGTATTATTTTTTATATTGTATTAAAACTTGATTAATGTTTGTTGTCAGCTTTATATAGCATTGTGATTCATTGTAATAATTAAAGCAACTGTTAAATCATCTCTTTTTTTTATTTTGCATCAAAAAGAAACATAAAAATATATAATCCAAAAATATGCTCAAATCAGCAAGTTAGCGAAAACAAAAGCGAAACATCAACGCCTGAGGAAACTCAAGCAAGCAATTAACAACTAATTTGAATTTAAATGTTGGCCATATAGCACAGCCAACATCAACACCACCTCTTCTTCTTCTTCTTCCGTTTCGCAATTTTTTGCTTCTCGTATTGTAATACTTTCTGCTTTTCATGCATTATGTAGTTATGTATGTATATATTTTCACTTGCTGCCAGCCTTGCAGACATTTAGCAGACGTTTCAGCTGTAGCTAGATATAAACTTTATTTCTAAACTAATTAATGTTAATCACAATTTTGTGTGAAAAAAAAATGATTTTTCGGTATGCTTTGTTCTTGTATTTTTGGGTTTTTCTTGCTTCGTTGCTCTTCCTAAATTAGCGCAAAAATATAAAAAAAAAACAAAAACAGACAAATTACTGAGACATTAGAATCAAAAATAATTTGCAGTTGGCTTCAATATCATGCTAATTAACGTTTTACTTTTATATTTGATGTTGAAATAATATAAATGAGAGGCGTCGCAGTTGTTGAAGAGCTTTAAATTGGTTTGAGCAACCAAAAATAGCTCAAAACTACCAAAACCACGGGAGGCCGAGCTACAGCTTTTTGTTTTTAAACGGCTTTTGGTTTTTAGGGGAATGAATAAAGTTGAAGGTCAACCAAATAATTTTTATATATTTTGCAAGAGCTGAGCTTTTAAAAAATGTTTGAAAGTTAGGGGTAAAGTTACTCTTACTCTAGCTGTAAATGCAATTGTAACTGTAATTTTATCTTTAACTGTAATTGTAACTGAAACTGAAACTGTAACTGTAACTGTAACTGTAACTGTAACAGTAACTCTCACTCTAACTCTCACTCTAACTCTAACTCTAACTCTAACTCTAACTCTAACTCTAACTCTAACTCTAACTCAAGGTTCATTAAGACAGGTTAAGTCACTTGAGAGAATAGCACTCTTTTTCCGCCTTTGCTCGAACTGTCAAAGTAGCTGTTAGCTAAAAATTGTACAGATTTAGGTTTTTTTTTCTTGATTTCCTTTTATCTATTCTGACAGTTCGACCGAGCTTCTCTCAAGTGACTTAACCTATATTAATCAGCCTTGCTCTAATTCTAACTCTAACTCTTACTCTTACTCTTACTCTTACTCTTACTTTTACTTTTACTCTTACTCTTACTCTTACTCTTACTCTTACTCTTACTCTTACTCTTACTCTTACTCTTACTCTTACTCTTACTCTTACTCTTACTCTTACTCTTACTCTTATTCTTAGTCTTACTCTTACTCTTACTCTTACTCTTACTCTTACTCTTACTCTTACTCTTACTCTGACTCTTACTCTTACTCTTTCTCTTACTCTTACTCTTACTCTTACTCTTACTCTTACTCTTACTCTTACTCTTACTCTTAATCTTACTCTTACTCTTACTCTTACTCTTACTCTTACTCTTACTCTTACTCTTACTCTTACTCTTACTCTTACTCTTACTCTTACTCTTACTCTTACTCTTACTCTTACTCTTACTCTTACTCTTACTCTTACTCTTACTCTTACTCTTACTCTTACTCTTACTCTTACTCTTACTCTTACTCTTACTCTTACTCTTACTCTTACTCTTACTCTTACTCTTACTCTTACTCTTACTCTTACTCTTACTCTTACTCTTACTCTTACTCTTACTCTTACTCTTACTCTTACTCTTACTCTTACTCTTACTCTTACTCTTACTCTTACTCTTACTCTTACTCTTACTCTTACTCTTACTCTTACTCTTACTCTTACTCTTACTCTTACTCTTACTCTTACTCTTACTCTTACTCTTACTCTTACTCTTACTCTTACTCTTACTCTTACTCTTACTCTTACTCTTACTCTTACTCTTACTCTTACTCTTACTCCTACTCTTACTCTTACTCTTACTCTTACTCTTACTCTTACTCTTACTCTTACTCTTACTCTTACTCTTACTCTTACTCTTACTCTTACTCTTACTCTTACTCTTACTCTTACTCTTACTCTTACTCTTACTCTTACTCTTACTCTTACTCTTACTCTTACTCTTACTCTTACTCTTACTCTTACTCTTACTCTTACTCTTACTCTTACTCTTACTCTTACTTTTACTCTATTTCCAGCTCTATATCTGCCACTGTCTCTCTCTATTGTTCCCTATTTTCTCACTCTTTATTCATATCTCTTCTCTTACCTTGTAAAATAACTTTTAATTCATTTATCTTGTATCTTATATATTATATCCAGTTTCTTGGGTCTTGTTTCTATTAAATTGGATCATGTTGCTTGTATATTTTATTTAGTATCTTTTGTCTTTAAGCTTGTACCTATTATATTGTATTTCACATTTTGTTTCCTTTATCTTGTAACTTGCATCTTTGCTTTTTGTTTCTTGTAACTTGCTTCTTGTATTTTGTATCTAGTATTTTGTATATTGTATCTTGTATATACTTTCTTGTATCTGGTCGCTTGTATCACGTTTCTTTTATCTGCAGTACCTTGTTTTTTTATAGTTATCAGTTGTTTCTTATTTTTATTTATGTTTCTTTTAACTGTTTTATGAACCCTATACCAAAAACTTACATAAAATCAAAAAAAAAGTTAGTTGTTTCAATGACTTATTCATTAAAATTCGTTGAATGCATTCGGTCATTGGATCAATAAATTTCAGTTCTTAAATTAAGAACAATTTTTTACTCCAATGAAATCTTTATTAAAATTAAGGAGATTTTCTTTGAAACAATAAAAAACATTCATTGATTTATATGATTTTTTTTCTTAAATCCAAAGAATCGTTTCTTTAAACCAAGAAAAAAGTTCTTCGTTTTAAAAAACCAGTTCATTGAACCAATGTAAGAAGTTCATGTGCTCAAGGAAAAGATACTTTGGGCTTATAAAGAAAGTAATTTTCCCCAAAAAATTTTATGTAAAAAGTTCTTAAACTTTAAGAATTGATGCATTGAATTTACATTTAAAGGGTCTTTTGGTCAAGAATTTTAATAAAAATTTTTTTTTTACAATTTTTTAATTGAAATAAAAATTATATAGTTAAAAAACTGACAGAATTTATTAAATTTATTAATTTAATTTGAATTAAATTAAACTAAATTAAATGAAATTAAATTAATCCCCTTATAGTGGATATTATTATTTATTTAATTGATGACCATTTCTTGTTTTTTGTATATATTTTATAAGTGAATATTTTTTTATCGATACATTTTTATTTTAATCGAAAACTCTTACATCGAAAAATCATACAAAATATGATTGCAAGATAGGTATAATAATTTAGCTTCAATAATTAAAGTTTAAATTTATAATTTAGAAGTAAGAAAGAAATAAGTTAACTTCAACATATATATATCTATCAATTATTATATCTATAATTGAATAAAGTGAGTAAAGATCACAACAGCAATTTAAATCTATTAACACTCATTTTGAAGAATTTTTAAAGGAAAGGAGTTATTTAAAAAAATTATTTTTAACTTTTGAGAAAAAAATTTAAAAATTTTTACTTGAATTTAACTCAGTTTTAGTTTTTATTTAGTTTTTATTTTAAGTTCTTGTCTTACTTACTTACTTTGATGGCCGTGACAACCCGTGTCCGGATTTCGACCGACCTCATCAGCTCTCGCCAGGCGGCTCTGCTTTGCGCGGAGGGGAACAGGGGGCGAACCTTCACATGGCAACGTGTCTGACCGCCTCAACCTGGCGAGGCCAGCATTATCCATGTCGAAATCGTCTCAAGTCGACTCAAACCTCCAAGTGGTGTTCCCTGGGCAACGGCAAACTGGCATCCGTCAGTTTGACGGCTAATTTGAGCGGCGGGTCGATCCATAGACCTTAAACATGGAATGTGCGCAGGGTTTGGGTCCCGCCACATTACTACTGCCCAATGAAAACTAAACCAGCCTCGGTTAAGTTCTTGTCACTCTTTAAATGTGTTAGCAAAACATTGTAGAGTAGCTTAAAATCTTAGTCATAACTCTCTGAACTATTTTTATTTTGAATACTTAGCTTATACCATGATTTATTTATTATCTTACAGAAGTTGGAACAAATGTTCTAACCCTTTGAAGATTACCGCATTATTATTATTGAAGATTAAGCATTATTAAAGACGAACCTATAATAATTTTAACGCGCAATATATCATTCAATTTCTAAATATTTGTTTTTAATGATTTTGTGTTCTTTAATCTTCTTAATTTTAGGCATTATGATCTATTATTCTTTCTTGCTTAATTATATTTAAGTCCTGTGTTTTAATTAAAACAAATAAAATCTAAGCTTATAATTTATAGAAATAGAATCGCTCCACAAAAGCCATTCAACTTTGGCATACAGCAATAAAATAGAATGAGAAAAGGTTACATGAAACAAAAGCTTTTTTTTTTTTTTCTCAAAAGTTTAAGACTCGCAAAAAAGTAACTTTAGTCATGAAAAATTAAAGTTGCTGCTATCATGAAGGAGTTTAAGGTTGCTTTTATAGATGCCAGCATTTTTTGCTTTTCTATGGTCAAAAATGGAAGCATTTTTGTTGGTTATATAATTTAAAATCATTATTGTTGTTGTTTTTGTATGGCTACAGCTTCTTTTTAACAACAACAACTACAACAAAAACAACTTAATAAATATATGTAAATTAATAAAGCAACGAAGTTAATGTTTAAAAGAGTGCGCATAAAGTTCAGCAACTCGAACAAGATTTCAGCAGCAGCAGCAGCAGGTAGTAAAGTTTATGTTAACACTTTTTGTTGTTATGGAGTGACTAATATTTATGACTTTCTTCTGTTTTGTATTTATTTGTTTTTTTCTTTTACGTGCAGAGTTTAATGCTCTCTGTAGTAAAAATAAAAACGTACTTAGTAGAAAGCTTTTTAACCCTCTTTATAGCTTTTTTGTAATCATCATAAATTCAAACTTAAAGACACTTAGAGCCAAAAACCATAGTTAATGGTAACAAAGTATGTATTTTGTTGACCTTTTTACAAGGTTAAGTTTGTGAATTAAGCACAACAATGGAACAAAGATAGCTTCAAAATTATAGAAACTATTTTGCCTCTGGTGTTGAGTCAAAAATAATTTGAAAAAATAATTAATTTATTTTTGATTTGGTTTTATTTTGAATAACTCATTAAAATTTGCTGTCGAAGTTAATTAACTAAAATGTATCTACAATAATGTTATTGTGTGAATATAACTTTTTTTTTAGCCCACCCGTCGTCTTTTAATGCAGTGATTTTTAAGATTTGATATAAATTACATTTTCACTCAATTAATTTTTGTTTTTTTATTATTAGCTGTTGTTATGTTTTAAGCTCTAGGTGGAGTTTATGTTTATTTTTTTAGCATATCTTAGTATTGTTGTAGAGTAGTTTTCACAAAATTTTTTTTTTTTTATCACATATTCGTTAATTAATTTGTTGAGCTAAAGAGCTGTGTTCAGCTGTGTTCGCATAAATAGGCATTCAATTTTGCTTTGCTACAAATGTACAACTAGAAACAAGCTTATATATCGCCGAAATGTGCTGTGTTTGATTTAATGATAAGTTTTAAATAAGTATTCAAGTTGATTTCGGTTGGGGAACTACATTCCTAGGAATAACTTTCCGAAAATGGCATCGTAAAGACCTAGAGAAAACCTTCGCTAATATTTCTTGGCAATTCCAAGACCTGTACACTGTCACCCACATATCTTACGCAGGTTTAGCAATGCAATTATTTGCAGAATTAGGAATGGGAAATTAGTCATCTTAATTCCATTACAGGAGTTGTAATTGGTAATTGAAAGTTTCAATTCCTCAGGAATGGAATTGGAAGAAGAGTTAATTACATAGCAGAAATTGTAATTTGTAATTGAACGTTTCAATTCCTCAGGAATGAAACTGTAAAAAATCGTCAATTCCATTACAGGAATTGTAATTGGTAATTGAATGTTTCAATTCCTTAGAAATGGAATTGGGAAAAAAGTCAATTACAGTACAGAAATTGTAATTGGTAATTGAACCTTTCAATTCCTCAGGAATGAGATTGGAAAAAATCGTCAATTCCATTACAGGATTTGCAGTTGGTAATTGAACATCTCAATTCCTTAGGAATGGAATTCATCTATTACAGGAATGATAATTGGTGTTTTGAGTTAATGAAAAAGTTATTGAAGTTCCAACCTTCTCTTACAATTCTTGTAATGGAATTGATTCCTGTAATTTCTATACCTGAGGAATCCAGATGCTAATATTACCAACTTTTCCAATTCCATTCCTGAGGAATTGAGATGGCCATTTACCAATTCCTAATCACAAGGAATTGGAGTTGAGGCGCAATTAATTCCAAAAGGAATCTTTACAACCCAGCTCTGATTATGTATCTCTAAGAATGAGATTTAAAAAGAAAACTGAAAATCAATTGTCTTAAATAAAAATTGATCAAAACCATCTGTGAAGTATAGAAATCGATTGGTTAACGAGTACAAATAATTATTAATTGTTCTTATATACACTGCAGCAACAAATCAAGGCGTGATTTGTATAACAACAACCATTTAGGTTTGTTTCCTAAGTTTGTAATAGGGTGGTAATTTTCGTAATATATCAGAGGATAAGGATGAGTCTTCATGTTTCCGGCAGTAAGTGTGAATTGTGTGAATTTAGCAATCCACTACACTGCTACTATGAGTTTCTTATTATAATATTTTTATTAATTTAAATATATAAAAAATGTTGTGGATTCAGTGTTGAAGTTCGTAAAATAAGGCGCTAGTAAAGTTTCAAATCGAAGAAAGGACACCCAGAAAATGTAACAGTTGCTAGTATACTACAACTACAAAATAACAGTTGCTAGTATATATAAACATGGCATAAAGCTTGAACTTTCAACTCCTCGCCATCGAACAGCTTGAATTAAGCCTGAACGGCAGGTGTCTATCTGATGAAGCTATCGTGATGAATTTCGATATGTATAGGTATTATAATTAGGGCTGAATCAAATATTTTGTCCACCAAGCGTATAGCAGGAACGTAATCAACGAAGAATTCTAAGAAAATTTTGCCAAGAAAACATAGATCTACTGAGGTCAAAATTTGTTGCAAAAGAATGGAAAAATTAGAAAGTTGGTTTAAAAGTCAAAATATTTTTGAAATAAAAACTGATAATTTTTGAACTATTCAGCAGTGTTTTTATATAACACTTTATAGGTTTTGAAAAAAATTCGTTTACGAAATTTCACCTCGCTAGGCATGACCTAGGGTTTGATTTCACACCTATGGTTTCTTGCGGATGTTTCTTAGAATTTGTCGTAGATCACGTTTCTGCTATACGCTTTAGTAATTTTTCTTATCCAAACAATTTGGCCAGCCCTAATATACATACAAGCTTTTATCTAAAAATGACGGTGCGACCTTTGTAGATCTATGGAATTTAGATGATATTAAAAAATTTTTTTCTCAATATTTTAAAAAAATAATATAACTCAAGATCTATACCAAAAAATTTAAATTTACTTTACTATCCTTGCTTTTCTCAATATTTTTGCATAACTTTGAAATTATAAATGATAAAATGTTGTCTGATTCAAATGAAAAATTATGTTTTACTTTCAGTTTCAAATGAAAATAATATATGTAGGGATTAGACCGTTTTAACTCGTTTTGAATACAGGATTCGATATTCATAATCAAAAAATTGCAATTTTGCTAAAAGTTGAACTTTTTAGACGAATAAATTGAAAATTTGTTTTCAATAAAAATAAAATCGGGTAACCTTTTACAATGTGCCTGAGTTTGTGAAGTGTTTCAAACTACACCATAAAAAATTATCGTTTTTACAAAATATTTTTAACCCTAGAATCGACGACGCACTACTATTATATTTATTGTATTTTTGTTGTATTTAATCGTCGCACGTTTCCGTTTTTTCTTCCAACGTTAGTTGTTGTTATGCTGTTAGTTAAAACGCATTATTTTCGCAAAAAAAAAGAACTTAAAATAGAAGATTTGCGTGTTTGTTTGAGCATATGTAAAATAAGCATGACCTTCCAGGGTTAAAGGTGTTTGAGATTTATCTGACTACCATCGTTTTGTTGCATCATACTTTTCCATTATATCAGTATTTTTTTAAAAAAAGGTCCCTAAGTGTAATAAGTAGCCCAATGACTTCCATATAGATTTTAAAATTATTTTCGTACCTATTTATATCATCGCATTGCTACCAATAAAGCCAAGAATTTTTTCCTCCTACACCATTTTAAAGCCGCTACCTTCGCTTTTAATGGTCATGTTTTGTGATGTTATCAGTGAAAAAATTAAATCAATTTCAACACTTCATAGTTATCTAAAACAAAAAGATAAACATTAGGCTTAGACAAAAATTAATGTGAACAACAAGCTCATCGAGACACTTTGAATAAATAACTATGAGCTATAAAAAAAAAAAAATTAAAATATATGTCATGCTTTTAAGAGTTCTTCTTCTAACTTTTGAGGTTTCAAAAGGTGGTATCTAAATTCCGATTTGGTTTAGTATGCATATTAAACTTGTTTTTAGAAATACTACACCGACTTGACATTAAGTTATGCTTATATCATTCCAAAAAACTCTAATAAATTTATACTTTAATATTAAGATAAACACTAAAAACATCGTTTGTGATCACATAACTAGGTGACTAGATAAAAGCATCAAAATTTTAATGCGTGTGATAAATAGGTGATAGCTTAAGACCAGCCCAGGAGTTAGCTCAAATTGTCTAATGCTAATTTTACTTAAAACGATTTCAAAAATTTAAATTTTACTCAAAAATGTTCACTAATATATAGGTAACTAAGTGATATAAACACGGTTCTGACATAGCATTCTAGGTGTGGATAATAATTGTAGGGTGGAGCAATACTTTGTTAAATCCCGTCTACATATTTTCCTACAACTACAACTACAACTACAACTGCAACTACAACTACAACTACAACTACAACTACAACTTTATCTATAACTATAACTTCAACTTCAACTTCAACTTCAACTACAACTACAACTACAACTACAACTACAACTACAACTACAACTACAACTACAACTACAACTACAACTACAACTACAACTACAACTACAACTACAACTACAACTACAACTACAACTACAACTACAACTACAACTACAACTACAACTACAACTACAACTACAACTACAACTACAACTACAACTACAACTACAACTACAACTACAACTACAACTACAACTACAACTACAACTACAACTACAACTACAACTACAACTACAACTACAACTACAACTACAACTACAACTACAACTACAACTACAACTACAACTACAACTACAACTACAACTACAACTACAACTACAACTACAACTACAACTACAACTACAACTACAACTACAACTTTTACTAATACTATCTCATCTGTAATATATAAGGCTGAATATTACTTTGTGTGCATGCACCCCGAAAAAAAAGCAATAGTTAAATAACCTAAGTCGGCTTAGGTTGAGAGAATTGTATGGAATTATAAATTTATGCGTATTCACCCAAGCAATTTATTGTTTAATAAAATGTTTTGAAAGCACATACTTCAATACCCTGCCAAAAAAAAAAATATTCGATTTACCTTAAAAAAAAAAACAAGAGCATGGATGGTTTAAGCATAGTTTGAGCTATTTTTTGCAAAAACAAACACAGATGGGTGTTGGACACACGAGAGAAGCGAAGCTTTTTCGCAGTTTCATAGACTTGATAATTTAATGTTTTTTTTTGTTATAAATTATCTTTTAAGTTCAAAAATTTAAAATACTATAAAGTAAATAAAAAAACACACGTTTATATTCACACCAGTAAATTTTATTACATTTCCTTATTATTTTGTGTATTTTATTTTATGTTCCATTCATTGTTGTTTCAACGCACTTGTGGGCAATTGTTAATTTTTCTTTTCACTATGCAAAAACAAAACAAAAGTATGTAACAACAACAACACAAACGCGTTCACATCAACAAAAAGAAAATAATATTTCTTCGCCCACCGTGGGAATCGATCTTGAACGTTTCGATGCATAGTGCGTAGCTCTAGCCACTGATACAAACAGCCTTGCTACTGTTTGCTAATATAACTGCAGCTGTGTAAACAGATGCTATATTAACAGATGCAGTATATCACAGTTATCTGTTGATAGTCATACAACAAAAATCTATTAAAAGATTATTGTGTTGAGCTGCAGCATAGCTTCAGTTGTAATTAATATTGAATAAATGAGTATGATGGTCAGTGTAGTGAACTCTTAATCGGTGGGTGTGGGTTCAATACCCACGGCAGGTGAAGGAATGATTTTTGTAATAAACGCAAACAAGAAAGAAGCCATAAATTTGTAAGAAAAATGGTATCGAAAAAAGAAAAGTGTAGTGCCGATTTCACTCACGAGCAAATTACAGAAGGAGATGTAAAAAGCTGCATTAAAAAAAGAAATAAAATAAAAATCCAAAACTCGGGGAAAAGATATAACTGTTGAAACTTAACTTTTTTTTAAATAATGTATAAATTGCCAAATATTTAGTTAATTTATCGCCCAAGTAAAAAGTGGCAAGTTAGCATGTAAAACTTAGACGTTTTAATGAAGAACTTGGGAGGCTGAAAACTGCCAAAAACAGCTTATAAATTATACTAGGTTTTTAGTTAATTTAACATTTTTCTCGGTGTAACCAAATTCCTTTTTGATATTATAAGCAGTCCTTAGTCTGTGAAAGTTAACGGGATTAGGCAAGGAAACGTGTAAGTTTAATTTTAATTAAGCTCCTATTCACCATTTGTTTGACTTAAGCTTATTTTTTCACATATATCCTTTTATTAATAAGCAGACCGTAGTCTATAAAAATGGGTGGAACTAAACAAAGGGATGTGTCACTTTAATTTTAATACTTTATTTTAGTAGGTATGTAGACCATGGTATTGATGCTTGGCATATGGAGGGTTTATTTCAAGACGTGGACATTTTTTTAAAACTTTATATCAGGGTTAATATTCATTATTCGACTATGCCCTTGCAGCTGAAAAACTTATGGTATAAAATGAGCAGTTTTTATCCTGTGGTAGCGACTAGATAAAGGGCGTGACAATACAAAAAATATTTAGTTATATTTCTGTATGTTTTCGATGTCTTCCTTTGGCGTTATAACCGTTTTAAAACTGGCCATTATAAAGCCTTATAATAGACGTTATATCTGTTTTATATAACTTTCCATATATATTAAAAAAAAACTTTTCTATAAAGCATCTCTAAAAATTAAAGCAGTACGACCTCCTTGGTCGCTTTAAAGGTTGCCATAGACGTTTAATATGGTATATCGTAAAAAACGATATTTTATTTGCACTAACTACAACCTTTTTCCTGAAATATATGAACCGTTAAACCTACGAAATATGTGCAGACATAAATGGTGATCTATTCCATGCATAAAATGAATTTTTCCATCCTTCCAAAGATTGGCAATAAAGAAAATGCCATATAGCTTTTTTACGATATTTTTAGTTTAGTCATTATTCTTTGTGACCACAGATATAGCCTCCAATAAAAGGAATTCTTAAGAAATTTCTTAAGTTTTTAAGTGTGAAATGAAAATAAATTTGAATTGGAGTGAATTCATCTCCTTTATTATTTGTTCTTGTTATGGCATTTAAATTAAAAATATCAGTCTGTTCCAAATCGTTTTTTATCGCTTTGTTTACAGACGTGTTTTGATTAATGGGAAATGGCCGTGAGAGTAAAAGTTAACCAACATTTTTCCAAGTGTTTGCTGTCCTCTGTACTTTATTGAAAGAAAAAGGTGCATTAACGATTTTATTTTTTTATATAGAAAATGTGCGCGGTAACTAATTTATGTCTTTCATTTTTAGTATGATGGTTGATAATGATAAAATTTTCCACTTTAGTGTGTTTTACACTAGTTCTTCATACATGTAAGGTACTTTTAGTCACATGGAAAGTAGGCGTGGTAGTCCGGTTCCTTAGCCTACTTTACACATCGTGACTGTTAATGACAAAATAAGTTCCTGAAACAAAATGAAATACTATTTTCTTTTGGATTTTATTATTATTGGTTAAGTATTGTTTAAATGCAAGTTCATATAAGTCCTTATGGAAAGTAGTTGTGGTAAGTATGTTTTCCTAAAGGCTTTTGGTGCTTAGGATCGACAAAGGTAGTCAATTCTCGTAGAATTGTATTGCTATATTTTATAAAATATCGATTATATAAAGATATTAGTTTGTGGATTATAATATAGAATGAAAATTAAATTATATGAATTTGAGACAAAATGTTGTTTTTAGGTGACAAAAACTGTTTAAAATAACTGAACCCACAATACACGTTAACAAAATTAAGCAATTTTTATTATTGCAGATAAATTATTAAAACATATAAAATAGCCCACTTTGAAGCAATCAATTCAACTGATAGTGTGTATATGAGCGAAACTGGCAAAAACCAATGAATGGAAAAATATAGATACACAAAACAATAGTTTTTTATATTAGAAAAAAAAAACCATGTTGCTAACAAGCGAGCGATATTTATTTAAAAAAAATTACAAAAACTAAATTGAACCAAAAACAGATTAAATCAATTCAGCCGAATAGCGAAATAAATACCATAACTGATGTCAATGACTTCGATTATGCTTGACTGAAATATATATAATTAATATTAAACGAAACTTGAGAAGGTGCAAAGTCCAAAAAAAAAAAAAAAAAAAAAAAAAACGGCAAAACGAAAACAAAAAATAACAAGAAATCATGTCAAGCAATATTTTTGTGAAATTATTATGAAAGATTATCAATATTAATATCAATATTAATACCAATAAAATAACTAATATGAACGCGATTGAAAATAAATTAATGAAAAAATAAATGAATTAAAAAAGCCTTTGTGGTTGATTCCGAAGAGAACCGTTAAATAACTATACATAAAAAAAGTGAAAAAATTACAGCTAATCAATAAAAAGAAAAGGTGAAAATAAGAATAGAGTGAGGCAAAATTTTAAAAAAGACGCCAGAAGTTATCAGCTGATATTGCAAAAAAAAAACTCTAATAAAGAAATTCAGTAACGCTTTCTTGAGAAGTTTTTCTACAAACTTTAAAAACTTCACAAAATATCTTGATATTTTATAGAAAATATATCACATACAAGACATATTTGCAATCTAAGAGTATTTGCTTTAGAACTGGTTATAAGTTTGAAATATTTTAAAGTTGTTGGATAAGAAAGGAGCATAATAGAAGAAGTTGGATCTTAAGTTGGGGTAGGTTAGGTCTGAGGGACGAGCAAACTTAAGTTTCAGCCTCGGAAGCCTATTGTTCTATTGTGATTGCCTCTGTTTCGGCAGACCTATGGGGAATTACACGAAATATGTAACTTAAACATGGCGGCCGTGGCGTAGTGGGTAGAGTGTGTGACTCTTACGCCAGAAAACCCAGGTTCGAATCCCCCATTTGACACAAACAATTTTTTCATTTGAATTCATTTTTCTATTCGGCCGTCACCTCTCTGCAGAAAATGGCAAACCTCAGTAAAAACTGCCATGAAAAGCTTCTTGAGAACATAAGCCGTTGGGAGTCGGCATAAGACTTGTAGGTCCAATTCTCGATCATTTTGTGTTCAAACATTTCACAATACGCACAACACAATTGCTCATAAGAAGCTCGGTCAAAGTCTTTTAAAGGCTGAAATGGCCATTTCGTTTTTTTTTTAAAAATCTATTCGCTTTAAAACTGGTTATAAGAGTTTAATACTTTAAAGTTGTATAACAGTTGACTAAGAAAAATTTGGATTTTAAGATAGGTTAGGATAGGTAAGACGGACAAGCAACCTGAAGTTGCAGACTCGGAGACCTCATGGTCTATTGTGATATCAGAAATTACACGAAATATGTAACTTAAACATTTGGAGCACGGTTTGTCAAAGCGATAAGATTCCCAGTCTTTTCATTTCGTAAATGAGATGGACAGTTCTGTTGAAAGTGTATCAGCGCAATAACGCAATTAAGTGCTTCAACTCAATAACACAGCGCAATAACACAGCGTTACATATGTCTTATACAAAAACAAAATCGCTAGGACCCAGCAGATATTGACGCTTCAGATACGACTCGTTCTGAAGAGAGCGTGACGATGCACAATGGGAAGACTCTATACAAGTTTTTGCCATAAATAATAAAAATTAAACTCGAAAAACACTAGCATATGATATCTTTACAATGTCAGCTAGCTCGTGCACCTTCAATTTGCGATCGTTCATAAACAAATTGTAGATTTTTTTGATGTTTTGTGGAATAATAGTCTGATTTGGGCGTCCACTGCGCTCTGCATCATTTGTGCTGGTACGTCCACGTTTAAATTCATCTATATTTCCACTATACGTTTCCACTATATTTTTTTCGAAATTTACTTTTTTCCATTTTTTTTTTCAATAACAATAGGTGCATACAAAACGCTATAACTCATGAACCAATTGTCAGATTGTTGTCAAATTTTTATACGTATCGTTTAAAGGTTGGTACTAAATAAAAATTATATGGAAAAAATCTAGTAACGCCATCTATGTGTCATACTATGGACTTTTTGAACGTACTGTTCTTATCGATATTATTGTTGAAGTACTGGATAATTTTTTCGTATAGATATTTCTTCATATCACTCAATTCTTCAATTCTTTTCATTGTTTAATTTTGCACTTTTTAGATATTTTTGCACGCAAATCAGTCATCAGCAGCCAAGTATTTTTATTAAATATCTCAGAGTAATTGCCACCAATGCCAACAAGCTATAAATAATAATATTTCAAAGTCATAAAAATAGAGAAACTTATAGTATTTTAATTATTTTTAGTATTAATTCCTGGAATCAATGCGTGGCT
Organism: Coremacera marginata; assembly: GCA_914767935.1. Classification (NCBI taxonomy): domain Eukaryota; kingdom Metazoa; phylum Arthropoda; class Insecta; order Diptera; family Sciomyzidae; genus Coremacera; species Coremacera marginata. Next base: position 140,532,590 of record OU612047.1, on the reverse strand, counting down.
TATCTACGATTTGTAAAAAAAAAGTTAATAAACCCAAGTCACAAGCAGATAATGAAAGTTGATATTAATGCGACATATGAGTAGCTGGTACAGCAAAGTTGCAATGCAAGCATGAAATTCTTGTTATGAGCTAAACTTTTCTTTTATTTATAAACACCATGATTAGTATTCTTTATTTCATGTATTTCTTAAATTTTTTTTTAAGTGTCATTTATGAATTCCGATTGACAGAACGATTTTGTTTCTTAAATAGATATCTATTTTTTTTTTATATATATATATATTTGTATCTTTTGGTTTTTATTTAGACTTTTTTTACATGTTTTTCACATCTTTGAACATCTTGCCAACAGACAGATATATTCATCAGCTGTTCATGTTCAAGTTCATGGTAACCTATACAACACACACTCAACTGCATTTTCTCAAAGATAGCCCGATGACTCATGCAATCTTATTTCCATATCTTGTGAAACTCTACCTTGTGATTTCTTGCGATGAAGCTAATATCATCACATGTGTTTTTTTTATGCCGCTCAATGTACTATTTAGAGTCTTTTTTTTTAGTTGCTTTTTGGCTACAAATATTCAGTGAATCATACTAATGGACTTCAAGAATTAAATGATTAAGTGTTTGGCTAATATAATTTTTTTATTTTTTTAAGATATTAAAATGATTTTTGCATAATTTTGAAAAATTAACTAAAAGTAAAAATGTGCCAACAGGTGCAATTTAAATAAAAACATGTTGTACCGGTTTCATCTTTAACTCTATGAATCATTTTACTTTCATTTATTTTTTGAATATACAGAGCAATGAGAGTAATCAGCAGACATTCAATTTTAAAAATTATTCAATTAAATTGGCTTTTAACACAATGCAACAAATTAAGAATTTTTGTTTGTAACTTGGAAACCATGGTATAATTATGTTAGAGGACGCGTCATGTTGTCACATGCAGCACGTCTGACCTTTTTTTTTATGTGAAACTTTTTTTAGCATGTACTTAGATCAAATGGAAATGGGAGTAAGACCGATGAAACGCTTCGCCGCACTTAATTCGCCGAACTTAATTCGCCGCACTTGGTAGTCTGTGTGTTTAATTATGCGTATACTTTTATATAATTTAACTTTGCTAAAAAGCACGCAGACTCCATGTAAACAGGGTTACATCTCTTTGTCGCTTGTGTTGTATATCTATATTTTTAACATACTTATATCATAATGTGTGCGTATAAATATAAAATCCTAAACCGCTCATCCGAATGAAATTAAAATTTGTATATGGAGGTTTTTGGAGAAGGTGAGTGTTTTGGCTACATCTATTTTACTTTATCTTGAACACCAGAGGCGCTGTAGTATATATTTTCGTTCTTTTAATTTTATTTATGAAAATTTTACTTTGAAAATACATTTACTACAACGTTTAAGCAATGGTTGGTGCAGCTGCAGCAGTAGGAGCAGCGGCGGTGGTAGTGGTAGCGGCTTGCTCCTCCTTGATGGGATCCTTCTTGAGCGGACCCAGAAATACCAATTTGTCTGCAGAAGCCTGGAAACAGCCATGACCCATCTTAGATGAGGTGTCAATAAACTTTAGTTTGATTTGTTCCAAAGCGGAACGCTTGGTGTGTTTCAATAAAGACTTCCGCAGAGTGATAACGTGCTTCTTGGATCCAATGCAACAACTCTTTAGCATGACGAAGTCATTGTTGACTTCACCGTAATGTGGGAAAGCACCCATGGGGGTGATGCTCTTGTCGGTCAAATCATACTCAGTGGAGGCATTGTTCTTTATAACCTTGCCATCCTTGGTGTGAAGTCCTGCACCAATGCGATAGATCATCTTGTTGATTTCGGTACGATGATGGTAACCTTACTGACCGGCACGTGCCACATTGAAGGACACGCGACTTGGATGCCAAGCACCAATACAAGAAACCTTACGCAGACCCTTGTGCGTCTTGCGTGGCAACTTCTTTGTGTGCCAACGAGCAGTGACACCCTTGAAGCCCTTACCCTTGATAACACCAACGCAATCGACCATTTCGTCTTGGCCGAACACATTGCTAACTTGCGCTAGCTTCTCCAAGCGCTCTTTTACCCACTTGATTTTAATCTTCAATGGAACCACCATTCAATTGGATTTCCATAACATGAGCCTTCTTTTGGCGTCGCTTGATCAGACGAATCTCAGAGTGAGCAATAACGCGAATAACTTTGCAGTAGCGGAGCATTTTGCGGAAGTCATTTTCAATGCTCTTCTTGCCCAAATCGTCGGTTCACTTTTTGCGTGCCTTGGTGAAATCCTTATTCTTTGACTTGTACCAGTTCTTGTAGAAGCGACGACGGCATTCCAGGGACAAATGCTGAGCCCAGACATTCACCAAAGCAAGTAGACCAAATGGTGTTTCAATATGACCAACAGCACCAACAACAATCATTGGTGGTGTTTCCAACACGGTGACGGTTTCAACAACCTCCTTCTACTTAATCTTGGAGCCAGGACGGTCTGCTTCCCGCACGATGTGTGTCATGCTAGCCTTGTAGGCAACAAAGCAAATCGAATGAACTGGCTTGGATGCATCATACTTGGGGAAAGTCTTCACCTTATCACGGTGACGATATGAGCGCTTCTTGGGATAGAAAGCCAGGAGACATTTCTCGAAATTAAACAAGTCTTCTCACTTCAGATGACGATAATTGAAAGATTTTATAAATATCTTTATAAAACCGCAAAAAACTCTTAAATTAGAAGACCGCGAAAAACTCCTAAGCCGCCAAACTAATAAGCTTACAAATTTATATAAAGTGGTTTTTTGGTACGGTGAGTGTTTTGGCGCTTAAACACCAGAGGGCGCTTTAGTTGAAATTCCTCATAAAACCGCAAAAACCGACAAGCATGAAAATTTGTTTGGGTACGGTGAATCTTATATCTAATTCACTACTTTTGAGTGGAACATGACATTCTTTTTTATATATACAGATTCACAAAAAAAAAACTGTTTTTTATTGAGAGTCGTAGCAATACAGACTGGTACAGCTAGTTACGTGAAATGGTTTATAAGAATATTCGACGAAGTGTAGCGTAGGTTAATTATGTTTGTTTACATTTGAATCTAAAAAACGCAGCGCCTTCTCATGATAACAATCAAGTTTTTCGTAGTGTAAAAGTTAATAAGAGTTCGTTGTTCAAATTTATTTTTTTTTGGTAAATATTGCATGAATAAGGATGGGCCGAAAAACATAATTAATAAAAAATTTTATCTTAGCAATCCCAGAATAATTTTTTTTCTTTTTTTTTTTTTGAGTATAGCATAAGTTTCACTTCTGTCGTGAGTGGCGGCCACACACATATTTCTTTATTTTCACGGATAAGTTATTTGGCTTGTGCACCAAGTGATTAAAAACCTTAAAAGGAAGATGTCTCGTGCCTATCTTAAAACAGTTTTATCGGTATATGAACTCCTACCACCAATTTTTAACATTTGTTTTTTAAAGATTGTGGATAATAAAATAAAAATAATAACAAGTACAAGTAATGCAAAAATATATTTTAGATTCTTCAAAAAAGTACTCCTTGCCAAACATATAATATATACAAACAACCCAACCTTCGTCGGAAACTCATTTCAGGAAAACTGTTAAGAAAAAATTTAAAGTTGTCACAAATTTTTTAAGTTCTTCTTAAGAAAACTCGAAAGTTTTCATATATGTTTTTAAAGCGTATCTTCCTGGTGGTCGCTATATCTTAAAAACTATTTGAAAAATCGATTCGGCACAGTTATATTTCTGTTTATTGGCTAGTGAGAAGTCAATTTTATGACTTCTATCCCTTTTTTATGACCATAATTCGCCTATGAAAATCCAATTCAAATAAAATATTCACAGACGTGCTGGTCTATTTTATCCATTATTTAGGAAAAATGGTGCTCATAACGTACTCTTTTGAGAATTTTTTCATACACGTTGAAAAATAATAGGCCTTCCCAAACATAATTTGCAGGAAGTATAATATGTGCATGCATGTTTCTGGGAAACAAGTAATCATAATTTGTTCCACATATAATATGATTAATTAATGCAATTTTTCTTTGTATATATATTTGCATCTAAACATTTTCTAATTGTACCTTAGCACTTGTTGTTTGAATTTAAAAACAATATAATTTGTTTTAAAGAAAATATGTTTTCGTATAAATAGATTGTAATTATAAATGGACTGGGAACACTTTTAGTCTATAACTATTGCTTGGAAATATAATTTAGTCAAGAATAAAATTAAATATTCACGGAAAAATATATATTAATTGGAGAATACATAATTTAATTGCAGTCAAGGAATTATTTTCAAAACGATAACTAAGAACAACATTATCTATTTGCCGATGATTACACTATATTTACTTGGAAACATATTTTAGCAAAATAAATGCCAAAAATTTTTTTACTGTGATTACTAAATAATTGCTTAGAAGTAATTGTTGGTTTGAAGCAAACAAAATATGTTTAGAAAACTGTAAATAAGTTTTTTGCGGATTTAATTATGTTGAGAAGTAACCATATTATGTTTATCCGACATTACAATAATTTTTATAAGCACACATTTTCTAGTTGGAGAAAACATAATATGGTGGGATTCACATATACTATATTTACTTGGAAACATATTTTAGCAAAAGAAATGCCAAAAGTTTTTCACTATATTTTGATTACAAAATATTTGCTTTTGTAATTGTTGATTTGAAGCAGACAAAAGCAGCGAAGCACCCGCTTTATCAGCAAAGTTGCTTCAAAACTCACCTATTTTTACTGCTGAACCGCCTTATTTTAATTTTATTTTGTTTTTTATTTTATTAATTTGAAAACACAAACACTTTTAATCTAAACAACATTTTCAGAAACACTTTTCACAAGAGCTTAACTTTTCAACACGTTTGGAGCGGCTGCTTGAAACCTAAAATGACGCCAAGACTTACTTGGCAACTGTTAAAAGCAAGCGCAACAAGGTTTCCGCTATTTTTCATGCAAGTGCAAAAGAAACAGATATATGTATGTCTAGGCGAAACACATAAAAGAAAGGAGTTCTGTTTGTTTTAAATTTGCAGAGTTTTGTTCTTTTTGAGTTTAACAGTAATGCAAATATATTTTTATTGGGTAGAAACACACAATTCTATTTTGTCACAAGCATATTAATGTAGACGTTAGTTGTTTAGCTAAGGCAATTGTATTAATGTTGGACGCAACTAATTTCTTCTTATATCAAAAAATAATGCTATTGAAGCAAAGTTCTTAATCATTAGGTGGTGCCCTTTGAATATTTTGTTTTTGAAACCAAACATATATAAACATATTTTTTTCTCTGCGTGCAGTTATTCGGTTCAAAAATGCTGTTGAATATCGTAATTAAATCAAGAATTACTAAAAGCAAAAATATCAAAAATGTTAAAAAATTAATTAAATTATCCAACACACTGCGAAAAATTATCCAAAAATTAAAGAAAATTTACAAAACTTTTTAAGAAAGGATTTTTTTTATATCACAACGAAATGATGTGAAAAATGAAATGAGAGAAGAAAACAAAATTATTTCTGAAGCAAAAGCGATTGTTTTAGATTAAAAAAAAGAAAAATTTTCATAAATTGAATACATCACAAAATTCCATAGAAGTCCAAAGCAGTTGTGAATAATCTGATTCTGGAATTTGAATTACCAATTAATTTAGTCCGGTGCCACCAAACTCACTGCAAAATTGAGATTTTTCGATTATTTTCACACAATTTTTTTTCATGGTTACCCATTAAGTCGATCCTGATACATTTTCAAAAATTTTTAACTTCACCAAATTTAACATCGAAAAAGATGGTTTGTGTTTTTTTTTCCGCAAATCTAAAATGCATAATTTCTTATTTTAAAAAAAATCATATAAGAAATTCCAGAATAAATCGGATTTTCGAGCAGAACCGGGCAGTTTTCGACAATTTTTGAACTTTTAATAACACAAATTATTTCATTTGCAACCATCGTTTACAATTCCGGAAGGCACTTAGGATCCCAAATAATAAAGCATTTTAAATACAACGCAGTCTAATACAATAGATAAAATTATAAAATAAAAAATTTTATTTTATTTGAAATACGCTTTGCGGTGCTCCACTTTGGCAGAACTCTAAAACTAATGATTTTACGAAAAAAAAGGTTATAACATGAATTGTAGGGAATTTCTCTAGTTTCATTTGGTACATATATGTTTTTATCATGAAATGAGTTGGAAAAGAGATATTAGCAAAAAACTTGTTTTAGGCGCCATTTTGCTAATATGGCGGCTCGAGCGGCAACAATATGAGGATGCAAAGTTGAAATTCGGAAAGAGCACATCGAATTCTTTAAAATGCTCGCATTTTCAAAACTCTCGGAAAACTTTCCAGGTAACCTTGTTTTTTTCCCCAAATGACTATTATTTCTCGAGCTAAAAAAAAAATAGATTATAAATATACCTTCAAATAATCGTGAAAAAATTATTATAGGTTTCAGGAAGTTATCCCCAGGGACTGACGGATTTTAACCATTTTAAGTACACATCTGTTTCTTCTTCTTTCTACTCTTCTGATCGGCGAACTTTTGTATGTACCTCACACACAAGATCATGTAGTAAATTAATATAGGTTAAGGGGAGGTACCCCTAAAAAGTAATCGATTTCAAAAATTTTAAGTTTACTTCTATCACTTTATATTCGAAGCCTTCTGAATAAGTTTTATTAAGATCGGTCAACTTTTTTGTCTACCTCCCATACAAAATTATGTGAAAATTTAGTATAGATCTAAGGGAGGTACCCCTAAGCACAGACTGATTTCAACCAGTTTTGGTATTTTTTTTTAGATAGCTTAAATTAACTAAGTTTACAAAATTTCATTATCATAGGAATACTCCTTCTAATTATTTCCAAATTTATATGAGCGCAAAGCACTGTGCACCGCTGTGTAATGACAATACATTGTTTTCTACAAATTCAGTATTTTTTTTTTTTATAGCTTTATATTTAAGTGTGCGCTACGTTGTTGCTATTTTAAGATAGAAGTTGCAAGATAAAAGTTACGACGATCCAAAGCAGCTTTGTCAAATAATTTAATGTATTTTACACTTCTGTTGTTGGTACAAGTATATCTGTCAACATCTAGTTTATAGATATATTTTGTTACTATTACAAACATCAATTTTGTTAAAACTAATAAAGTAAAATAGAAATGAAATCATTTATTTATTTGTTCATAGATAAGATCATGCATTAGGCCAACAAACTATTTTATGAGACTCTTACAATGGTGGTTGCTGTATAGGCAGCAGCTGTGTTACATGCCTGTCACGTGTTGTAATGTCTTTATTTTTATTATCCTACTGTTTACTGTTGACCAGCTTAATAATGATTTAGTCAAATCTTGATCTTAAAATCACAAAAGAAGGCGAGCTCAAACTGACCAAATTGAAGTAACAACAAAAATAATTGTATTATAAGAGTAGCTGAGTATCAATAGGACATACTATGCAAGAGGAAAAAAAGCAAAAAGTTTCATTTTTAAAAAAAAAATATCGTAAATGATATTTTTTTTTATATATACAAGAGTTTTAAACAACATTCGGCGTAACACAAGCCGCGTGAAAAGCTTTTGAACATTTTCAATTTTGTTGATTGAATTTTTGTAAAGTGGGTCTCATATTATACCGCCAAACTCTAGAATTGATCTTATTAAGTTAGAATTTGTCTTCGATATGATACACTTTACCTGCCACGCCTCCTTATACGCGTTACAAGCAGAGTGACAAAAATACCCGATGTAGTATGCGTGGGGGCATAAAAAGTTGACTTCATATGCGAACTTTTTGTTTTAATTTTAATGATTAAGTTTTGATTTATTTATTTTTGAATAATTTATTTTTCAATTCAAAAATAAATCATTTTACAAATGTTGGAAGCAAGCCTAAGCATTTCAGTGTAAAATCATAAGTAAAACTTTCACTTGCGGTTCAGTGGGTAGCTTCTATCAACGATGAGCAACTCAAGTTTGAGAATTTCGAAGCTTGAAGCTAAGCTAAAGTTTTCACCACGTGCACTCAGACGTTAGATTAAAATTTAATGCGATAAAAATTGTGGCTGCTTTATATAGAATGTTGTGTGAGGAAAGGAAAAAAAAATGCTAGTTTTATCCATTTCCACTTCCTTTCTTAGAAATTCGACCAGAAAAAAATCGTATAAAACATAAATTGTGTGCAATTTTTTTGCACGTTACTCAAATAATAGCAGCTATTTTTAAAAATTTGAAAAAAAAAATAAATTTTTTTCGCATGCTAAGAAACAAAAAAAAAAAAACCAAACTAGCTTATCACACTACAAAACAAGATGAAGAATTAGAAATTCCTCTGAATATTACTCACACGAGCGATGTGATGTTTACTATAACAATATCAACAACAACAACAATAACGAAAGCAAACATATCACTTATAAAATTGTTTTCTATATTTTTATTTATTTTATATTAAATTGCAACAATAGCCATAGCTTCAAAGTTAACGATAAAGCGTTTTTTAAATTTAAATATTTGCTATAAGCAGCTGCTTTGGCAACTCTAAATTTAGCTTAGTTGCGTTATAGGACGTTAAGTCTAGTTTTCTGAGCACCTACTTTGTTGTTGTTGTTGTTGTAGTTAATATTGTGAATCGTGACATTAAATTTTAGCTTTCACTATTTGCTGTTAAAACTTTAGTAGTAATTTTTTTAATTTGAAAAAAAGATCAAAAATATTATAAAAACAAAATACAAAAAAAAACCACTTAAAACTTGATGCGTTAAAAATTTGTTTTTTAACCTTATTTGGAGATTTCTTTTCTGGCTTAATTTTTTTAAAATATATTAAATACTATTTATTTTTTATTGCTTGCTTATTTAAGCTATCAGCTTTTTTTCATAGCTTTAATAACTTTTATCAGTTGTTGTCTGGCTTTTAATACTAGCAATAAAAATTTCACACACACACATACATGCATACACCCCCTCCAAAGTAGGTACTTGAAATTCCTTTGATTTCCGCTTGTCGTCACCTACTTCTCCGCTACCGCTGACTCCACTAAAGCTTTATTTTGCAATAAATTCCATTCTCTTAACTGTTTTGTTTAAATAATAAATTCCTTTAACTCAAGTGCAAATGAGCAACAACACAAACAAGAACAACAACAACAATTCAACCAACAATAGCAATAACTAGTCAGCAAACATTTCATGCCCATGTGATGCGTTCATAATTTGAAGAATGTGAACTTGAATGAATTATTGCGAAAAGACATGCGGAAAATTGCACCCAAAACTTAATAGCTGCGTTGTGTGGCCTGCACACGATATTAGCCACAAAATATTTCCAAGAAATTGCTGGCGCTTAGCTACCAAATTAACACCTTAATATTTAAGTGTTTTGCGTGTTTTTTTTCCATCGCTATCAATTTTTTTTTTTTTTTATTGTTAATGTGATTTTTTGTTTTTATTTTGAGCTTAGTTTTATTATTTAATATGTCGCTTCGTTGCTTTTGCCTGTTGTCAATGACTGACTGACTCATTTATTGCCACGTGAAATTACATTTTTATCTTGGATTTGAATGAGCCAAGAATTTCAGTGAACTTTGTATCTATCTTCAAATTATGCGCTATTTTCTGAGAAATGCGTATAGCAGTGTATTCTGTAGTTCTTAGAAATTTTTTTATTAAACTAACAACATGTTGCTTAGTCGTCTCTCGCAAATTTCCAAGCGCAAAGTAAGCGCAAAGCCAAGATTTTCGAGTTGAATTTTTTTTTTTTTTCCTTGTATAAATTGTTGTCTTTGAACTTGAGGTTTTCTTGTATTGTGACAAAAATATAAGATTTTGCAACTAAATATACTCGAAATCAATTTTAAGACACTTCAAATGTCAAGTTCGATTACAACATTTGTAAAATGCTTAAATTTTGAATCGAAAAATTTTAATTTTCTTGTCATAAAAAAGTCGAGTGAGTCAAAAACTTATTTGTTTCCATATTTATAAGTTGAAACTGAATAAGCAATTTTTGAAGCGAAGTTTTTTACGCCTCGTTCTGTGTTTGCTTGTTTGAAATCTCAAAAACGACACTTTTTTTCGCGGCACCATTTTTCTTAGTACGGATGTGTCTTTTTTGCATAACTTTAAAAATATGTAATGTTAAGTTTTAAAAATAGTTCTTTTGCCGCCGTGGGAATCGAACTCGTGCCCCATCGATTCTTAGTTCTATACACTAGCCACCGATCCAAACATTCTTGTTACGCAGAGTCATTGATACAATATTAAGTATAACTGAAGCTATGTTTTAGCAGATTTTTGTCAGTTTTTGTTATTTGGATACCTGCTAAACTACTTGCTACAAGATGTCATCATCAAAGTTGTCACTTTAGCACAACAATGGTAAATTTAAAACTTTTGACTTTTTTGATTTCCACCTACCTACTGATTGCATTATTCTATAATAGATCACTGCTTTATTTTAGACTTAATTTACCAATTTTTATATAAAAATTATTGCAAAATAATTCCAATATTAGAAATTTTATTACAGTTATAATTTTGCTCCGTTTTTTGTATATAATGAGTGGATGCAGTACTTATTTAGGAACATTATTTTATAATTATTTGCATTAAATTACTTCTTAATTTCTTTTTTTTTTTTTTTGTTTTGCTGTAGGACTTGAGTCCAATTTTTTCGTAAGAAGAATAAAATTTACCACCAGTTCTTAAAATCTTCCACTCATGTTAGACTCAATCTACTACTATTTAAAATTTTTAAGTGATAACACTGGTCATCATTCTCTTTTATTAAAAGGTTATTGTGATTTGCTGCCACAAAGCTTCAGTTATACTTAATATTGACCCAATGACTCCGGTGTTGAACTATGAATAGATGCGCACAAGTTCGATTCCCACGGCGGCCAAGAAATATTTTTTTTTTGTTTCGCTTTGTTGATGTGAATGCGTTTGTGTTGTTGTTTGTACAAGTTTTTTTTTTTGCATACCGCGAAGGGAAAATTAACAATTGCCCGCAAGTGCGCTGAAATTATAATGAATGTAACATGTAATAAAAAAAATAATATAAAAATTAAATGGAATAAACTTTACTGATGTGAATATTTCATTAAAAAAAAAAACCATTAAGCTATTCAATCTATAAAACTGCGAAAAAGTTTCGCCTCTCTCGTGCATCCAACGACGTACAGTGCAACGAGTTTTATGGGATGAGGGGCAAAAATAGAAGGAACCATCGTAGGTAGGTACATGAAATTTAACATGTGTCATTATTTTATAAATATATAACGCCACACAAATTTTTGTTAAGATCGACCACGCCCTTCGCCCACCTCCCATGCAAAATGAAGATGAAAGAGCAATATTTCTAGTTTTAGAAAGTATAGGAAAGGAAATTATCTTGTTTATTATTGACTTGATTCAATTTAAAATCATGTACAAATTTCATCTGCCACGTCTTCTCTAAACTCTCATACAATATTCAATATTCAATGCAGTTTATTAATTAAAAACATAATTTTTATTTTTAATATATCGGTTTATTCAAATTTAACATAAATCTTAACAAACGAAAAAATTACAAAAAACATTATTCGACTACTCGTATCATCAGTGCAATCCGTGGATTCCCTCGACACATAGTCAGATAAATCGAGATCAGGGAAGAAATCACTTGTGTCATCTTTCGTATCGTAATAAAATTTTCAATATTTTTCTATGGGAAAATATATAGAAGTATCTGATGAAAGCAATAAATTGACAAAAAGATCTCTATTGGAAAGTTCTTTAGAGTTTTTACGAGTATGATTTAACCTCATTTTTCTAAACTCCTTATGACTAGCTTCTAAACCTTCTTCTGAAAGGATTGCTAAAGGTAAATTAAAGTTATCTATTATTTCAGTTCCGTGAACCAGAATTTTATGTACTGTTGGCAGCATCTTATAGCAGTCATAATCTTTTAAATTCAACTCGAATCAATTTACCGTTAGATATGTATGTCCGTAATATCAAACCGAAATTTTGTATTATTTCACTATCAACCTTTAAAATACTTGTGGATAACTAGTAATCAGAGAAGAACCTTCTGGCTGTTCTCTCATCTATCGACAATTAGGTTCATCTTTTCTTTGAATTCTTTTCTTATTCTATTCCAATATTTTGAGATATTCTTCGTTTTCTGGCACATTTTTAGATTCCCGTCCACATTTTAAAGGCATTTTATAACCAATATGAAGCAAACATTCAAAAGATTTTATAAAAGCATAATATTTATATATATACATTGTGTGTTACACTAAAATTATTAAGTTAGGTTACAAATTGTTCATCTTTAGTAATCGAAATGGTTGAAAATTATAGCTTTTTCAAAGAAGTTTGTGCAAGAAGGGAATGTAACCTTAACATATTTTTTTCTACACAAATGGTGCTCATATTCGTCGAAACTTGCTCCAGGATATAGGACAATAGGACATAAAATCCTTAAATTTGAGTTGTCCTATCAAAAACTTTGGAAATGTATTTAGAAAGCGTTGTTTTCAAACATGCTCAAAAATAAAGAAAATTGCGTTTGAAACTTTATGGAAAATTTGTTATTTTTCCATATAAAAATGCGCATTTTCGCCAAAACATGATCTACGAAAAACGTCATAAAATTCTTAATTTTGGGATGTCCCAGCAAAATCTTTGGGAATGTGTTGAAGAAGAGTTGTTATGAAACATATTTAAAAATAAAGAAAAACTAAAATGTCCCTTTTCTTTAGTTGCGCTTGAAACTTAATAAAAAATTTGTTATTTTCCAATATAAATTTGCTAATTTTCGTTAAAAAACTTCACACAGTTCTTAATTTTGAGTTCTCCCACCAGCTCCTTCGGAACTGTGTTCAAGAAGAGTTGTTATAAAACATATTAAAAAATAAAGAACAACAATAATGTTCTTTTTCTATAATTGCGTTTGAAACTTTATATAAAATTTGTTATTTTCACCATATAAATGTGCTTATTTTCGCTGAAACATGCTCTAGGAAATACGTCATAAAATTCCTAATTTTGAGTTCTCCCAGCAAAATCTTTAGCAATGTGTTCAGAAAGAGTTGTTATAAAACATATTTAAGAATAAAGAGTCAAAAAAATGTACTTTTTCTTTAATTTTATATAGAAATTGAGCTTTTTTTTGGATTTCTAGGACCTTTTTTGTGGAATATGAAAATATTTTTGTTTATACTTTTTACTATATACATTTTAGCCAGAAACTTGTTAAATATATCTTTGATAAAGTTTCGTATGTGAATTATACTAAAATTTTTGCGGTTTTGGAAAATATTCAGTTCTAAACTATAAAAACTTAAATTTCGTTAAATTTTCATGGCAACATATAAAGAGCATAAAATCCACAAATGGAAAGATATCGCAAAGTTCTTTTAGAGTCAAATAATTAAGACTTTAAACTATAAATATGCATACCTAATTTTGTCCCACTCGTTACACTGTGCGACGCACCTGTGTTTTTTTTTATCTGATTCTGTTAAAAAAGGAATACGTATACACATTAAAAGTTATACTTTTTTTTTTGTTCATAAATGCGCTCTTAAATGGTTATTGTTTTCATGTTCGAAAATGTATCATAAATGATAATTTTTTTGTTCCTAAAAGAGTTTGTAAGTTAAACAGGAAGAACTCTTGTTTTATGTTCGTAAATGAATTATAAGTGATAATGTTTTTGTTCGTAAATGAGTTCTCAAATTAGTTATAAATTAAAAGTTTTTTAAAACTTATTTGAATTTAGAAGATGAAAAATGTTGTTAAAATTTTTTTACTTTTTAAGATCCTATACGAGTAATAACCTTTCCAAAAAATTTGAAATTTGTAGCTTTAATTGGAATACATAAATAAGTGAAGGGTGGCGCATAAGTAACGTTATGATTTAATCAATGAAAAAACTTTTAACCTTGGAATACTTGAAAAATATATAGTAGAAAGTCGCAGCACAGAGCAAATACTGAAAGTTGCTAAACTTTATTTTGAAAGTCAGCATTTTTTTCATTATACAGATACAAATATCATATACGTATATACATTTTTTTGATGTTCGAAATGCTTATAGCGCTCCAACAATTTACAGATTGATTCAGCGTTTTGGGCAACAAGGGGTTGTCTGTGATCTTTCACGTGCTGGAAGACCTCGTGCCGTTTGTACATGATGTGAACTTTGCTCGGTATTAGTATTGAGGAAAACGCCGAAACTTCCACAAGGCATCGCATAGTGTCGCATAGTTCTTATCATTAGGTCCAATGTGCAATAGTTGATTGCTTCTATTTCATTTTCTTATAAAAAATTGTATGCTCACGAATTAATTTTCGTGTGCAAGGCTGCTGTAAAGCTTTTAGAGATAGTATAAATCTGCCCATAATTTTTAATCTAAATAAATAATATATAAAAGAATTATATATAATAAATATCTTAATAAATAAATAAATTTATCTTAATAAATCTCAATTTTTTTTAAAATTACTTATTTGAGATATGATATTATTTATATATACATATATATACACTCAAAATAAAAAATCAACAAAAAACTTTTGTTGGACGTATATTGATAAAACTTTATCAAATCAACGTAGATTTTTGTCAATATGAACAATTTTTATCAAATTAATTAAACCTAGGTCGATTTGATAAATTTTTATCAATATACGTCCAACAAAAATTTTTTGTTGTTTTTTTATTTTGTGTGTACAGCCTTATTGTGAATAAAATAGGAAATTTTATTAATAATCGGGCTGATAAAAATTGTTTTTTTCATAAACATATGAGAAATAAAAGTAAAAAAAATTAAATGCATTTATATTCAAATTATATTTAAAAAATGCAAATTAATTTTCCATTAAAATATTCAAAAATATTGCTCAATCTATCACCTATATGCCCTACACATAAATCACTTACTTCCCCGTTTCACCTCGCAGCCACCACTTCATGCACGCCATGAAAATTTCTCTAATGTTCTACATTCCAAAAAACTAACATATTATAAGCAAAAATGTTTCTTTTATGTTTGCATTTAATAAATTTTTCTGACATCATTAACATGAAAATCATCATACAAATAAATGTTATTACTTAAAAATCATATGGCAAGCACATTAAACACACAAAGAAATACGCGGTAATAAATTTCCACGGCACACTAAATATATTCTGTCAAAAAAAAACCACCAAGAAAAACGAGATGGAAAAAAAAATTTTTTTTGAATTGACTGCATATATTAAAACAGACAGAAATATTTGTATTTCAAAAACTTAAAACAACAACATGAAATTATGAATGAAAAACGTAAATTTTTTCAATACAGAAAACTACGAATGAAATTAAAAGAGCAGCAGCTGTAGCAAAAATAAATTAAAAACAAAAAACAAAAGCCAAAACAGTGGAGAGATAATAAGCAAAAAAAAAAAAAAAAAACTAAAAATGCAGAATCAAAACAAAACACAAAAATAGAGCATATTCTCTTATAGGTAGAGAATAAAAATATTCAAATATGCTGAGAATTCGAGATTTCTAAAAAAAAATTAGTAGTAAAAATAAAAGATTCAACGGAATTTAAGAAAATTTTAGTGCAGGCAGCAGATGACTAACTAATGACGTCAGAAATATTGCGCTGATATGATAACACGTAAAAATCTTGTGTTGAATCAAAACTTTGTGAATGAATACAAAAAAAAATAATAATATAGAAACTCATTACTTTTACCAAAACAGTAATGTTTCAGATGAGTAAAATTAATGCAGTCATGTTTATTTTATAAACTAATTAAATATTCGACCACTGCTTTATATTTTTGTCGCATGGCAATAACTTGCGTCGTATCTTATTCAATGTTAAATACTCGTAAGTTTAAATTTTAAAATAAAAATTTCTGAAGTACTCCTTAAGCATGATGTTAGAGTACAAACAAATTAATGCAAAATAATCCAAAATTGTGGAATTTTATGAAAAGAATTTTGGATGTGTATATTTAATTAATAATTATTGTTGAAGTGTTTTGTTTGAAAAATTTTTGAAATTTGGCGACTGAATTTCGTTTTTTAGGATTTTGTTCAGGAATTTTGTTAAAACAGGATTTTAGTGCTAAAATGTCTTCGCTTATTACCCTTTACAACCCCACCGTCTCTCTAACAAGACTTAACAAAATTTCCCATTTTGTATTAAAAAATGTATTTTCGTTAAAAATAGCTTAATTTTTGGCAACAATAAAATTAAAATAACAATAAAAATTAATTGCAAATTAAATTTATATTTAAACGAATTTTGTTTTCATTTTTGTGCAACGACGAAATCGCTAAAAATAACTGCAAAGGTATGAAGAAAAAAAAAATAAAAACATATACGATAAAAGTATTCTTTTCTTAAAGCAGCGAGCAAAGAAATGAAAAATTTTAAGAATTTACTGCTACTTTATCTCGCACACCTTTAGCGATCACTTCATTATCGGCAATTATTCTCACTCACCTGACAGTGTTCCGGTGGCTGCAACATTCAATGTTATCAGCAACAACAGACAAAACGTCAATTTGACGTTTGCTGACGCAAGCGATGAAATTCGGCGACAGCTCATCTTCACCTTGTGTAGAATCCTTGAAGTACGCAGCGCTATAAACGAGAGCATGTGAGCACATATATTAAAACACACACGTTGTAATTAAGACACTTTTTTATATTTATTTTTTTCGAATGTTTCCGAATTCTTTTTGCTTTTGGAATTTTTTGGAGAATTTTTTTATATTCAATTTTAAATTTTACTCTACACTTTTTTTTATTTTTTAAGTATTCAATTCATTTATACACCAATTATTTTTATTATTTTATTTTTTTTTTAAAACAATTCAATTATTCAACATTTTTATATTTATTTTAAACAAAAACTTTTTGGATTATTTTTATATTTTTTATATTATATATAATAATATTTAGTGATTTAAGTAATATTACGGTAACGTTTTAACTTTAGTTATCAAAATTTTCTTGTATCTCGAAAGAAAGCAAATTTATTTTTTTTCATATAAAAATCTTCGTTTTGATGCTAGAAATTCTTAGTATTCCTGTGATTTTCGCTGAAATCTTGTGTTTCTGTAAATAAATATTAAAAAAAGAGAAGTTAGAAATATGTGCAACGAGAAAGAAAAAATAAGTGAAGTGAGATCATATACAGAATGATAAAAAAAGTGAAGTGAAACTTATGTTAATTAAGACCAATGGCTTCGGCAATTTTATTTGTTGATCTTTTGAATTTTATTTGAATGACAAATTATCGATATACAATTTGTACAATTTAATATATATCCCCTCTATCCAAGTATTTTTATATAATTTTACATAAGTATAGGTAATGATGAAATTCAATTTTATCATAGCCTTTGTGCACTTCAACAAAAATTTTCTTAATTTTACAAACTTCAACTTAAACAATTTAAACAATTTATTTTTGTAGAAATTATCGAAGTTTTCATATTTAAGCCATGTATAGCCAAGCCATGTCAACTTGCATTAATACTACTGTTACTTGTTCAACTCCGCCAGGTCTAGCTTGCGCCTGCCTGTTCCAAGCCAGGATAAAGGAGGAGGGTTGTTTGTAGGATACGTCCTGCAAACGTAAAAACTGATAGGGCCAACCAAGAGCTCGGGGTGGCGCCCATCTTGGTAGCAGGTCATATTCGGTATATCGATATGAAACAAGCCTGCGAAGGTATAGCAATTGACCTTAAAACTTGTTAGTACGGGGACAGTCTTTACCCGTCAGATGGGGTAGACCCTATCTATCCACCGCATGGAGACCTTAAATCGGCTGGAAAAACAGTTGTGAAGTGCTGGCATGCGTCCATAAAAGTGTCAACTCTTCGGCTTTCCGAAGTGTTGCTTGTCAAAGAGTTTGACTCGCACCCTCAAACTGGCACGGCAGTCACTGAGGGAAGTGTAGTAATGGTTGGAAAACTAAGGGTTCTCATACTGGGCACGGCAGTCCCTGAGAACAAAGGCCAATACTCTATGTCTGGATGTTGAAATCCGAACGGCCAGAGTAAGAGTGGCAATTGCAAAGGTCCTCCAGAGTAGGTACCGGTCATGTGCAATAGTTTCCAGCTGAGTCGGCAACTGCAAATTGTTAGCCTGGCCCTTAAGTGCTCATTGAGCACAGTCCTGTATAAGAATGCACTTTTTCGTAATTGCATTTGTGTATTCTTGGTCTTTTTGCGGCGATGTTGTGGATCCTCATTTGACGGGATCGAGTGGCTCATATGACTGTCGTGGGCTGGCCCTTCGGGGAGTCTCGTACTGGTTGTGGTTGTGTGTATGCTACACAGGTCTAGATTGACCGGCGGTGTAGCGCAATGGTACGACCGGGCTGGCATATCTGTCTTAATATGCAAGCGATTGGGTAGGTCTCGTCTCCACCAGTAGATGGATGGAAGTACGTCGCTACGGAAGTCTAAACTGGTACTGCTATTACGGGCAGTATGTAATTTATTACATAATGCTCCTAATCAGCAGGGCACTGGGTGATGCTTTGTGTTTGTGAAACAGCTTCTATGTTCGTGTTGCCACACCGGATGCCCCGTATGTTTTACTTGTCTAAAACATAAACGGGTCCGTGTTGTGGTACAACACAAAGTTCATGGTTGTCTGTTTCATGAACTATTACCCTAGGTTTTAGATAACCCAAGTTGCTTAAGCCTTACGGCAGGTGCAGCTTGATAATCTTAAACTAGTCTGTTACTTGTTTTTACTATGTTTTTTCTCTCGGTGAATGCTCTGTTTGTGTTAATTAAAAATCATCAAGCAAAAATCTCAAATAAGTTTATTCTTAAATTTTTAGAATTGTACCTCAACGCTATGTTTTTTGCTCTTTTTCTTCAGAGAGTTAATAACATTTCAAAAAGTTAATAACATTATTAGTAATAGAGCAATTGTAATAATAATGAAACCATTAAGAAAGTATCAAAAAAAAAATTGCCCATTTAAATTTTATAATTGTCTTTTATAATAAAAATTTTTGGCTGCATTAAAAAATCACAAAAAAAAAATAAATCAGTGAATAAAAAATATAAGCACTATAAATAAAAATTCAACATTTTGCTTATCGAAGAACTAATAAAACCTGAAGAAAACTTGTTACAACAAAAATAGAAAAATATACATATAACTTTTGGTTGGTGTGGGTTTCAGTGTAAGAATATTTCACAAAAACACCAACAGCAGCAACAACAGTATCAAATTAAGCCACATATAACTAGAAATCCAAAAAAAGCCATATCTAGTGCAGCAACAACAACAATAAAACTATAAGGTAGCCACAAAAAATCGATGTCACCAAAAATGAGGGGAATAAAAATGAGTGGAATTGAAATGAAATAAAATCAAACTAAAAGAAAAGAAAAAAAAACAAAAACATAATATTAATAACAGCAGGGCCATAGTCAAGGGGGCGCCAACAGTTCAGAAGTTTAGGGAGTAAGTTCCCCTCTTAAATAAAATTTTAACTTTTTTAATATACAATTGGTAAATAGTGTTGACTTAGCGATTTCCTCAAAACAAGATAACATGCAAGAGACCAACTTTTGCTTTTAATAATAGCTTTCAAATTATTAACTTTCTTATTTTTTTTTTTTTTTAAATTCATAAGAAATTGTCTTATGAGCAAAATTTTGTGATAAATATTGAGTGTTTTGTTGCCTTTGGTAAAAAGAAAAAAAAAAATTATAAATATTTTAAAATGTGATAAGTGAATTTGAAACTTATTTCAAAACCTTTATATTATTCATCAAACTCCTCAAATTTAAGAAAAAACATAAAAATGAGCATAATAATTACTCATGGAAACTTTCATATTCCAACAATTTTTAAAAGTCCCACTGAACCATAAGCGAAGGTTTTGAGTAAAGTGAGAGTTTTGCGAACGTTTTTGGTTAGAATTTTTTTTTTTTAATTTTTTCTTTTTTATTTTGTCGCTTAAAAGTGCTTGTTATAAAAGATTAAATTCGTGAAAGCTCTTCCCATAAAGAAAAATTGGGCATATTTTGCGAAATTCATTAAAAACTTATTTTGAGTGGAAAATGAATCATTTTTGTATCATTTCAGTAGGTAAGACTTCCTTGTAAATGAACCATTTTTTGTTCATAAATTAGTTCGGAAATGAATCATTTATGTTTCTTTTTTGCATTCTGAAATGAGTTCAGAAAAGAATAATTTTTTTATCATATCAGTAGGAAACAATTTCTCATAAGCGAACCATTTTTTGTTCATAAATGAGTTCACAAATGAATCATAAATGTTACTTTTTATATTCTAATATCAGGTAAATAAAGGAACTTAAAACGAAACTGTTAACCTTCGTACAAACGTCATATGAACTTTTTTACCAGTGCGAGATGGATGTACTGCTACACGTATGCATTTCAACATTTAATTAATTTTCAACATTTCAACATTTCTATCAAAAATTAAAATCAAGCCCAAATAGAATGAAAACCATGAAAAAAAACATTCCATACAAAAATATAATCAAATAAATTCCTCAATTAATAACTTAACTATTTTGATATTTCATATATAATTTGGAAGTTTGTCAAACTGGAAAACAATCACGCCTTTTCCCCTTTGAAACATCAATATCATGAACAACACAATGCGTGAATTCCAGCCCAGGTATATTAATCTTATTAACCCAATGATTAATACGATCTCTAATTTTAGTAATAATCATTTCTTCTTTAACAAAATATCGATATGTAATTATAAATAGTATTATGCAATAATAAAATTTATAATTCAAAACGGTTCTTTTTTTTTAATCATTATTGAACAAAAAAAGGTTTGTTTTTGAGATGCAATTCAGTCCAAGGATTGAGATACAAAAGAACTTTTGTATGGTTAATTTTTGAACTCATTTCCGAAGAAAAAACAGTTTGTTTCTGAGAGGCATTTTCGTCCGGCGATTGATTCAAAAAGGGTTAATTTCCGAGTGCCGAAAAATAACTTTTATGGTTCTTTTTTTAACTCATTTCCGAACAAAAAAGGGGATAATTTATGGTTCTTTTTTTAACTCATTTGCGAACAAAATAAGGTTCGTTTTTGAAAGGCATTTTAGTCCGACGAATGATATAAAAAGGGTTCATTTATGAGTGCCGAAAATGAACGTTCCTACCCAAAAAGGTTCATAAATGAATTCAAAAACGGTAGTTTTGGTTCACTGGGTAAGATTTGAAAATACATTCACAATTTTGTTTTAAAGCTTCCATATTTTTTTGAAACGAAGTTAACGCAGCTTACGGGTGGAGTGACTTGGCAGAAACCGTCACGTAACTATGTTAGGTATGCTGCGTATGTATGCGTGAGATTATCGAGCAGGCTACAAACGAGCAGGCGAGAGCGCAGCAGAGTGCACAATTCTCTCTCTCTCTCTCCCTCTCTGTGTTTCTTTTATAGTAGATAAACTCAATACTGAATTGCACTGATGCGCAGAAATTTTGTTAGTACTCATTTGTTAATTTTATATATATATGCAAATCATACGTAAGTTATTTTATTGATTTATTGCAATTAAGTTTTAAGTAATGAAAACTGCAGGGAATGTGTGCAATACAAATTTAGAAAAGTAAGTTAATAAGTTATTAATAAAATAAAATTTTATAACTTGACACAACAATTTAATATTAGCATTCGTTTATTGTTGTTCTTATTTATTTACTAATCATCACATGTTCAGCGTCCAAAAGAGGATCGAAAGGGAAAAAAATTGAAACACATCAGAGGGCAAATAACATAAAAAAATGCAACTTTTATATCGAATTACATTCGGTGTTGAAGAAAAAGCTCAAAGGTCTTCGTTCCTGACCGGGCTCTTCCAACCGCAATACTTTTTTTTTTTAATATATATCAGTGTAGTAAAAAAAATCAATTATTTTTCCAATGGATGGCTTCAGTAATCTTATGTATCTTATGTTGTAAAAGTGCGATTTGCTTACGCTAGATGACGTTAAAATTAATTAAAATTAAATGTAGTTTTAAAAAAACTTCTCAGACGGTTTTGTGATTGTTTCACAATTTCGTTGAGCGAGCGTCAAAGATGGACACCAGCAATAAAGAAATACACCATATTTTACAGTTTTTCTTTAATTAAAGCGAAATGTCAGCCAGGCGGCTGAAAAGGCGAATAATGTTTATGGTCCTGATACGGTTATAGCCAATACATACTTTAATAGCCATGCGTTATTCGAAATGTTGTTCAAATCATAGAAATCGTCTAGTTTGTCCGGTATGTAAGCAGTGTTTTGATTGCCCTGGTGCAAAATATTGCACAAAAGGCCGTTTGGCACCACTCGAATAAGGCTGGATACAAAAAAAAGCTCGATGCATGGGTGCCACACGAGTTGACTGAAAAAACCTCATGGAACGAATTTTCTTTTGAAAATCACTGCTATATCGCAAACTCCGCCAGGTTAGCAACTGAGTTGCGCTTGCCTGTCCAAAGCCAGGATAAAGGAGGATGGTGGGCAGTAGATGCATAGAGGCATAACATTCGTAGATAAGTCTTGTCTATTGTCGTAGAAAAAAAAGAGTTCACCAGAGCTCGGTGTGGCGGCCAATCTGGTAGCAGGCCACTATGGTAAATCCTTGTGAAAAAAATCCTGCAATGGAGTAGCAATGGTCCTGTGGAACTTGTAAGCACGGGGATAGTCAAACCCGTCGAATGAGGTGACCTCCACGGCAAGGAGACATGGTATATACATATGGCCAACATCGTGAGGATATTTTGTCTTTCAAACACAGCAAAGGGGAGACCTGGTGCAATCAAGTTGCACGGGTTCAAAAACCTAGGCACTTCGTTTAAGGTATGTTAATGGATCCATGCATTAAATTGAAGTGTCAGTCAGAAACAAAAAAATGCTATGTGCACTGTCAAATACAAAAATTCTATATGAATTTTTTGTCTCATTTGCCGGGATGTTGTAGACCCCCATTCGGCGGAACCGAGTTGCCCAGGTGAATATCATGGGTTGGCCCTCCGGGGAGACTCGTGCTGGCTGTGGCTTGTGCACATCGCTTGCACAGGTCTAGATAGACCGGCGGGGATATATATTATATATCGAATTATTGTATTTGACTGTGCACATAGCACTTTTTCGTATTTGACTGGCACTTCAGTCCAAGGCATGGTAAATTACCATATCTTAAACGAAGTTCCTACGATTTTTTGACCTGTGGCTCCCAACAAGGTCCACACATGTCCGTGCCTTAAAAGGCACCAAATTAAATCTTTATTGGCCATATAGACCATGTCTCCCTGCCGTGGATAGATAAGGTCACCTCACTCGATGTTTTTGACTATCCCCGTGCTAACAAGTTATCTGGACTATTTTTCAAAATGATTTATCATAGTGACCTGCTACCAAGATGGGCACCATCCCAAACTCTTGGTTGGCCCTATCAGTTTTTACGTTTGCAGGACGTATCCTACAAACAACCATCCTACTTTATCCTGGCTTTGGACAGGCAGGCGCAACTAAGTTGCTAACCTGGCGGAGTTCGGCGGGGTCGCACAGTAGTCCGACCGGGCTGGCATACCTGCTTAGTATGTAAGAAATCGGAGGGTCTCGTCTTCCGATTCCGGATTGGTCTTAACCAGTAGATGGCAATGAAGGAACGCCATCTATCGGTAGCCAAACTGGAATTCTTATCGCATACTGCTTTTACAGAATAGAGCACAAGATAATGCTTTTGTGTTTATGAATGTGACATCTAGTACGTGGTTGCTTTTTTACGTGTCACTTGTAAAATACTGTGAAGAGTATTTCCCTTGCACATCTTTTGGATGTGCATTTTTTAATACTATATGTTGGATCCATGAACTGTAACTCCAACGTCTGTGAACCCAGAGGAATTAAACCTTCATTATTGCTCTGTAGCGTGCACCATTGACAGTAACACATGTTCCATCCGCATTTTTAAGAAATATGGTCCGATGATGCCTCCTGCCCATAAACCACACCAAACAGAACATTTATCAGGATACATTGGGTGCTCTTGGATTGATTCTAGTTGTTTATCTGCCCAGATACGGCAATTTTGCTTGTTAACGTAGCCGTTCAACCAGAAATGAGCTTCGTCGCTAAACACAATTCTTCGATAAAATAATGGATCAATTTGAAGTTGTTGTAAGGCCCATAAACACAAAATAAAACGTACACGAAGATGAGCCGGCTTCAATTCTTGTATGAGCTGTATTTTATAGGCCTTCAGACCAAGATCACGCCTCAAGATACGCCACTATGATCCAGAAGAGATGCCCAAAGCCTGAGATCGGCAATGAATCGATTGTTCACGGTTTTTACGAACATTCTCTGCTACTGCTGCAATATTCTCAAAATTACGGGCTCTATGCACTCTGGATGTTCACAGTGTTCAATAGTGTAAAATTTGTTCGAAATTTGGTGATAGTGTTAAGAAAAGTGCGCCCAGCTGGACGCTCATAACGACCAAAATGATGAAGTACTCAATAACATTCTCTAACTGATGACTGATTTTGGTAGTAAGTTTCCACATTTAATAAACGTTGTAGTTCAGGAGTAAGTCTATTCATGATTGAATCGTATTGAATACTGAACACAAACGTCATATGGACAAGCCATTTGATACATATCAGCTGTCAAAATAAACCATTTGAAAAAAGGACCTCGTATGGGATCACCCTTTAAAACAGTCTAAGCATTTTATTTTATATTTTCACATCAAGAATTTAATGTGTCACCTGTTGATAATGTTGTTCTATTTTTATATCTACTTAGTTGTAATAAATTAAATCACTCTTGTTCAGTACCTACACATTTTAGTATTATTAGTTGCTTTATATTCTTATTTAATGTGCTAATTTAAGATCTTTTTGTATCTTACTGCACTAATTTTTGTTCAAATGAATACACATACAAATACAAAAGTCAAAAACATTATAAAATGGATTGCTTGTACATTTAGGAGAATTTCTTTTTTTTTTAATTTCGTTAATAAAATCGCTACTTTTAGATATAGGAGTTCAAATTTGATAATAAATTGAAATCTTGACTTTAAAATTTTTTGTTATACGGGTTTTGAGCTTTATGAAAAAAAAATGTAACTTACAGAAAAAAAGAAACATTAAACTTATTTTGGATTTTGGGCGTGTAATTTTCTCTTTAAGGATTTTTTGGCTTCGAACTTTAAGTATCCTTTGCGTTGTGTCAAAATATAAAATTTTGTAAAAAAAAAAAAATATACAAAAATACCAAATTGATACCAGTCTGTAACGAAAAAAAGTAAAATTAATGATTAAACGCATTTATGAGCATAAAATATGACCTTAATGATTCATTCAAGATTCATTTATGATTCAATCATGAATCCTTTATGATTCCTTCATGGACTATTTTAACCGACTTCAATAAGGAGGAGGTTCTCAAGTTCGTCGGTTTCTCTGGTTTTTTTTTTTATTTTTTATTTTTTTTTTTTTTTTTTTTTTTTTAAATGTATGTACATTGATAACTCCTAAACCATATGCCTGATTGCCATAATTTTTGGGGAACAGATAGATATCATAAGCATGGAGGTGCCCGTACAAAAGTGGGCGGTATTCGAGAACTGGGCGTGGCAATAATAGATCTCGCAATACTAGATACTACTGTATCTCGAATAATATTGACACTTTAGTGTAGGGGTAGGCACAATTATACCAAATTACGGACAAGAAAATGGGCGTAATTCGACAAATGGGCATGGCAATTTTAGAAAAACCAGTGTATCTTGAATAATTTTGACGCTAGAGTACTGCAATTTAGTATAGGGGTAGGCATTATTATTACAAATTATCGTCAATAAAGTGGGCGTTATTCGACAAATAGGTGTGACAATATTATAAAAACACTGTATCTCGAATAATATGGACACAAGGGTACTGAAATTTAGTGTAGGGGTAGACACAGTTAATATAAATTACGTCCAAGAAAATGGGCGCTATTTGACAAATGGGCGTGGCAATATTAGAAAAAGATTATATCTCGAATAATATTGATACTATAGTACTGCAATTTAGTATAAAGGTAGGCATTACTATTACAAATTATGGCCAATAAAGTGGGCGTTATTCGACAAATGGGCGTGGCAATATTATAAAAACACTGTATCTCGAATAATATGGACATTAGGGTACTGAAATTTAGTGTAGTGGTAGGCACAATTATTACAAATTGCCGTCAACAAAATGGGCGTTATATGACAAATGGGCGTGGCAATATTAGAAAAATAGTATATCTCGAATAATATTGATACTATGGTACTGCAATTTGGTATAGGGGTAGGCATTATAAGTAAAAATTACGGCAAAGAAAGTGGGCAGATTTCGACTACTGGGCGTGGCAATATTAGAAAAACAGTGTATCTCGAATAATATTGACACTAGGGCAGTGAAATTTCTTGTAGTACAGGGGTAGGCAGAATTATTAAAAATTATGGTCAATAAAGTAGGCGCAATTCGATAAATGGGCGTGGCAATACTAGATAAACACTATCGCAGTTAATATTGACGCTGGGGTACTGAAATAAAGTACAGGGGTAGGCACAATTATTGGAAAAAACGCTCCTGAAAGTGGGCACTTATTTAATAAAGGGGCGTGGCAATATTTGGAAAACACTATAACTCGAATAATATTGACACTAGGGTAATAAAACTCGTTACAATAATGGGTATTATAACATGTGACATCTAATTTAAATTTAAGAGGCAGATATTTGAAATAACCAACAAACTTTCAGATTTTAATAGAACAAATTTTTTCGGAACAATTTTATTTGTGTTGTTTATACACTTTTTTCGAAAATTTATCATATTCTCTAAAAAGGAAGAAATAAAAATTTTAAAAAAAAAACAACCGAATACAAAATCACTACAATTAAAAAATAATTTTAAAAATACTTTTCCTTTTAATTTCTTGGTCATATTTGATAATTTATTTAAACATATTATTATATATGAAATCTTATTATCTTAATTTTTTTCTTATTTGTTTTATTATCATAAATATATTAATTTCTTGATGAATATAAATGCTTTGAAGTTGGCGCTTCTGATTAAAAGTCTGATTATATTAGCGCCGACCTTTAAAGCTTTTGAATTCATCAAGAAATTAATATATTTATGATAATAAAACAAGTAAGAAAAAAATTAAGATAATAAGATTTCATATATAATAATATGTTTAAATAAATTATCAAATATGACCAAGAAATTAAAAGGAAAAGTATTTTTAAAATTATTTTTTACTTTGTAGTATTTTTGTAGTCGGTTGTTTTTTTTAAATTTTTTTTAATTCAAAATTATTCATTATTGTATATAAAATTATTATATTAATATCTAAATGATTTATTAATTTATTTATTTATAAAATTATATTAATTGTAATTTAATAAAAATATACTTATAAAATTATTGTAAAAATAAAATTCTATTAACCTATAATATTATAATATAAATAAATAACTATTATTATATAAAATTATTGTTTGAAGTGTAAAAACAAAATTATATAATCTTTATTTTTTTTATTTAATTTTAATCCGGAACTCTCATTTTGCTTCAAACCTACGCTTATGATGCAGTGAGTTGCTGTACATTTTATTTCTATAACATTTTGATTATCCAAACTCATCCCCTAAAGGAAAATTCTAACTACGCGCCTGAATAACAACAAAAACCAGCGGCAACCACAGTTAAAAGTACTCCAAAAAAAAAAAAACCTTAACAACAACCACAAAAACAGCCGTACTAGCCTGCGATAAAACAATATTTAGAACATTAGTGCAACAACAACAACAAAAATAATGCTAATTAATGCGTTAACGCACTGCCAAGCAACAGCCTGAATAATGACAATAACAACAAAAAAAAAAAAACAGCTAGAATCAATACCAAGAAGCATAAAAAGAAAAAGCAACCGCATATGAACTAGATTTACGTACTTTTGTTTTTAACAGCGAACTGCAGTAAAAAAATTATTTTTTCCAAATTATGCACACACTTCAAATTTTTTGTCGACTGCACCAAAAAAAAAAAAAAATATTTAAAATTATTGCAAAATTTTTTTACAAAATTTCGTTTTAATGCAAAAATATTTTGTAAATTTAAATTTTGGTTTTTTTTTTTTTTGCTTTTTTGAAATAATTTTTTTTTCAAATAAGTTAATTTTCTGTTTAAAACAAATGCACGCACTATAGGTAAAAATGACGCATTCACTTAGGAAAATATGTACGTAAATCTACTAAGCAACAAAATATCGTGGAAACTTTTACCACAGACACAACCGATCGAAAGCAAGATTCATTAAGAACTGAATCTACCGCAAACAAAAAATTGTGTTTAAAACAGCAACAGCGATAACGTAACATAACGAAATTGTGGCAAGCGAGACGTTAGCGTGCACGTAGAAGATTCCAAAGAAAACAAAGCAACAAAAACAAAGAGAGTCGAAGAATGTGTTTTGCTGTGAGCGGCAGCCAATGATTGGGTCAAGCAGCACATGGATCGCAATCAGTGGTGGGGTTTTTTTATATTTAGCCCGCACAAAATTTAAAAATGCCCACTTTTTCCCGTATATCGAGCAATATACAATAGTTCAACAGTCTTCGTGCTCAATATTTTGCTTAAGAAAATTTTGATTCAAATATTTTACTCTATTCAATTATAAAAATATAACAAGCAACTTCCCATTGAACCTCAAATTTAAAGGTTTGGGAAGAAGTGAGAGCTTGGTGTTAATATGTGTATCTTTTTTAAATTTTTATCTTATATAAATTTATATTGAATTATATACGAATGGAGTTCCAAAAGTTAGCGGAATGAGAAAGTTATTCAAGTTAAAGTTGCAGTTAAGGATTTATAAAATTAAAAATAAAAGAATTGAAATCATTTATCAAAAAAGTTAAAAAGTTAAAAAGTAAAATAGGTATGTTAATATAGTAGTAATATCTGTTTCTACTAAAATTCCTTAGATACTTGTAAGCTAAAAAAAATTGCAAAACTACTTTGTGTTAATGTGCAGTACAGTGATTAAATTGCTGCAGTCAAAATAGCAAAAGTCGTAAAATTATTGCTTTTTTAAGTACTAACTGTTTCATAACTTCAAGCATATCGACTGCATCAACTTGTGCTTTCGAAAAATCAAACAGTCGCAGCATAAGCAGAAGCAGAAAACTAGTTTCAATAGTTTGCAAAGTGCTTCGGCAGTCGACTACTTCGGTAGTCGTCGTTTTTATTGACTAAAACTGTTGAAAAAAAAACGAAAGTCGAAGCAGCAGCAGTTGATGAACTAAGTCGTAAGTCGAAGTAGCATAAGTTTATAAACAGTCGTTTTGCGCCTTTAATTTCTGCGTATTCTTTCTAGCTTTTATACAATTATTAGAATAATGCAATCATAATCATAACAAAATTGAAAAAATTTAATAAAGCGAGCAAAAGTTAAAAATAATAAGCAAAAATCATAAGCGCAAAACAGTCTGCTACGACTGTTGAAAAACTGATGCTACGTCGACTTACGAAAGTTGAATAACTGCTGCTGCCTCGACTTTTGATTTTGCGAACAGTTTCAGTCAATCAAAACGATAACTGCTGAAGTAATCGACTGTCGAAGCACTTTGCAAACTATTGAAAGTAGTTTTATGCTGAGACTGTTTGATTTTTCGAAAGCACAAGTTAAAATAGTAGCAGGAGCTTTGAAAAAAACTGAAAGTTTTTAAACGCTGGTGCAGTATCGTTTTGAAAGCAAAACTTACAT
Source organism: Coremacera marginata (assembly GCA_914767935.1). Taxonomy (NCBI): domain Eukaryota; kingdom Metazoa; phylum Arthropoda; class Insecta; order Diptera; family Sciomyzidae; genus Coremacera; species Coremacera marginata. Next base: position 140,502,665 of record OU612047.1, on the reverse strand, counting down.
GTAGACTGGGCGGTAAGTCCACTATTAAAAAATTATTATTTTTTTTTTATAGATTCTATATTTTATAGATTTTATAGTTTGTTGGAAACAAAATTATACTTTTTTGGATTTCAAAAGCGATTTCTTGGATGGAATATTACTCCCAACATTGAGGCCAATGATAGTTTAATTACTGAGGATTGCGGTGACGAAGAAACCGTACATTTGGATAACTTACCAGTATTGCTGTTGAACGGAGAAGCAAAAATTCAGAAACGGAACTCTCTTGAGAGCAGAAATGTAAAAGAATTCATTCATGCAATCAAAACTGCCTTTGAATGCCAAAAAAATGATTTAAGTCATTAAATAATTTTTTTTGATTTCATGACTTCAAGTTTTGAAATCAGCAATCATTTAGAAGTCATGACTTTGAAATCAGTTCGTTAAAGTTTTTTTTTAAGTCTATTCATACATCCATTATGATTGAAGTCGCGTTCCTTGGAGTCATTGATTGCATTCAATTGAAATCAATTTGAAGTTAATAAAATCATGTTTTAAATCAATGAAATTTTTAAATAATTTGAAGTGAATTGAAGTCTTTTCATTGTATTCAAAAGTCTTGTAAGTCATTTTGAAAAACAGCAAAAAATTTAAAAATGCAAGTTGCATAAAATCCCTTACATTTTTACTCTAATAAAAAAATGCATAATTGATAACAAAGGTTTTTTATTAAAAAATAAGCGTTCTTTGCAAGTTTTAGCTAATTTCGTGCTGTTTTTGAATTGAATTGTTTTTTGTTTCATTAGCTTCTGAAAATGTTTGCGATAGAGAATAAAGTAAGAAAATATATAACAGGTCATTCAATAAGTCCGTAAGGTATGTAAGAAACAAACAAAATTTTGATAAAACTCGTTTATGTTATTCAACATAGTTGCCTTCGAAAGCGATACAACGAGTATAGCGATTTTCCAACTTTTCGATACCACTTTTATAGTACGATTTCTCTTTCTCGTCAAAATAGGACTCAGTTTCAGCGATTACTTCATCATTAGACTTGAGACTCTTTCCAACAAGCATTCTCTTGAGATCTGAAAACAAAAAAAAAATTGATGGGGGATAAATCTGGAGAATATGGTGGGTGGGTAAGCAATTTAAATCCGAATTCGTTAGACTTTGCCATCGTTTTCATCGATTTGTGACACGGTGCATGCGTTTCACCAAGAAACAACACTTTTTTCTTTTCAATCTTTTCTTCAATCGATCCAAAAGTGCACAGTAATAGTCGCTGTTGATGGTGGTTCTTTTTTAAAAATAGTCGATGCATATTATTCCTTTCGCATCCCAAAATACAGACGCCATCACCTTACAATACTACTGTTGGGTCTTTGCTTGCTTTGGATTCGGTTCGTCGACTGCTGTCCACTCAGCTGACTGTCTTTTGGATTCTGGTGTGTAATAGTGAAGCCATGTTTCATGCATTGTCACATATCGACGATAGAGTTCGATTTTGTTGCGGTTTAACCGCGCCAAACACTCCTCTGAAACATCAATTCGTTGTTGTTTTTGGTCGACTGTGAGCTCACGTGGCACCCACTTTTCACAGAGCTTTCGCATACCCAAATGTTCGTGTAAAATGGTAAAAACACTACCATCTGATATCTTTACAATATCAGCTAGCTCGTGCACCTTCAATTTGTGATCGATCATAACCATTTTGTGGATTTTTTTGATGTTTTGTGGGATAACAGTCTGATTTGGGCGTCCACTGCACTCTGCATCATTTGTGATGGTACGACCACGTTTAAATTCAGCAATTCACTTTTCTACCATTTGTCTCGATGGAACAGAGTCCGGATAATGTTTTTCAAGACATTGTTTGGTTTCCACTGTATTTTTTGTCATCACAAAGCAATGCTTTATCAAAAATCGAAATTCACTTTTTTTCCATTTTTTTTTTTTTCAATAACAATAGTTGCACACAAAATGCTATAACTCACATATGGAAAAATCTAGTAATGCCATCTATGTGTCATCCTATGGACTTTTTGAACGTACTGTCATCGTGGCTAACGGTTTTTCTCCGTCATGATTTCATTTATTTTGAAAGATTGCAATCACATGACTTCAGTGACTTCAAAGGTTTCAAAAATTATTGAAGAGATTGCAATCTGTTCAAAAGAAATAACTTATCAATGAATTTGTTTTTCAGTCATGACTGCGATATAAAATTTAGTGAAGTCAGCGATGACTTCAATTTTTTGAATGCATGTAATAATTTAAAATGATTTTAGGACTTCTTGTGTTGAAGTCAATGCAAGCAAAAATGATTTAAGGGTTTCAATCAAAACTCGAAATCATTAGCTACTAAGTCACTGATTGCAATACAAAATGATTGCATTCTTTTACAACTCTGGTTGAGAGTAGTGATAACAAGTTTGAAGAAAAAAAATAATACTACATTAGTGAAATTATGCAAGAATATGCTGGCAAATAAAAGGAAATATAACTGGTTAAAAAAGCTTATCGTTGAAGGTAATATTTTGGGAGAAGTAAACATCGAACATGGGGAAATGATACCACGCTCATTAGAAATATTTGAAAAGTTTATAGGGAATGAATTTCTCAATTTGGCTGTTCATCAAACAAACCTTTATGTACTTAAAAAAAGCTCGGCTTGCAGTATTAGTTCTATTAAAATTGGATTTTTGTTGATTAATGGCTATGTTAAAATTTCTAGATGTCGAATGTAGCACAACTGTATCTGGGAAGTAGTGAACATAGCAATAATATAATTATTAGTAGTGCCATGGCAAGAATCCACATCGATTTTTTTTTATGCTAGTAAAACATTTTAATGATAATGATCATCCAAACAAGCGAGATAGGTTCTCTAAGATTAGGACCCTGAATATATTGCTTAATGAAAATTTTTGAAAATTTGCTTCATCTACAGTAACATAGAATTGATGAAGAAATCTTTCCATACATCGGCAGCCAAGGTTGTAAAAAATTTAAACATAGTAAAACAATTAGGTGTGGTTATAAGTTTTAGATAGCAGCTGTTTACAAAAACTATATTACCTAGTTTGAACCATATAAGGGTGTATGAACATTTGCAGATACAAGGACATGGGTCTCGGAGCTAGTGTTGCCTTATCATATGCTGATGTACTCCAAAAACTTAACGAAGACATACCTTATTATCTATATTTCAACTACTTATTTACAATGTTTTCATTATTAAAAAAATTTACTGCATGAGAGTTTAATGGAACTGAAACTATTCGCGAAAACTTCCGTGTTAATTGCAACTTTCTAAAAAAAAAATAGATTTGAAAAAATCGCAATGATATCTGCACAGAATAGATAACACATTTTTTGCACAGAATAGATAACCACTTATGTCTGCACCTATTTCGTTGGTTTAACGGTTCATATATTTCCGAGAAACGGTCGTAGTTAGTGCTATTAAAATATCGTTTTTTACGATATAATATATATAATAACGATATTAGTCGTTATTTCTTGTCGCCACAGATATGACTACGTAACTGACACTGATAAAAATGTATTAGTGTGTTCTTGGAATCAGAACAACGCCATCCCAGTATCATCGAATTCTTATTTTGTAGAACCAGCAACATAATTGCTCATTGTCTTGACTTGGTTGCACAGAATGATTGGCAACTTCATAAATCATCAGGTGGAAAATAAGATCAGCCAGATGGAAAATCGCGGTATATAAGGGAAAGGGTATATAAGGGGAAATCTCCCTTACATACCTACATTTCGGCTAAAATTAAATAATCTTAGGTTAAATTATTGAATAATTATTCAATATAATCAATTATTTAATCACCAGGAATTGCATTTTCCTGCATTAGTAGGTTAATAAATCTTTCCGTTATAACTTTTCCAAAATTTTAATTCCAGCCTTTCTAATAGAAATAGCAACCTTTACAACCAAATATAATCAAAATACGCTGGCTAGCATTCCAAAAAACTTGTTCATTCCACTCCGTTAATCTCTGGAACTAAATATCTAATAATATAAAATTAATTATCAGCACGAATAAATTTAGAACTGACGTTTTATCATTTTTCTATATGTTAAAATTTTTCTATTTATCTTTACTTTATTCTTAAACTCATTTGAGCTATCTACATATTTTTAAAAATTTTATTTGTTCTATGTTGACTTTAATTCCTCGTTTTCACTGAATTCAAATTATGAAGTTTAAATTTTGATTTTGTAAATTTTTAATATTTTGACTATATATTTTGTCCAGATGTACAACAAAAGATATATTCTTTTAATATCTTTATATACTAAGAAAACCATACATTATAAATAAAATTAAATACAAATTGAGTTCAGTTATCATAAATCAGAATGAATTTTGCAGGTACCTTTACTAATAACGAAAACCGAGATTTTATCTATTTAACCTATTAAGTTCAAATAAATTATTTCACATTTGGGAAGAAAATTTAAAGTTTGAAAACTGTGGGATAGCTGTACAAAAAGAAAACAAAATTTTGCAGTACTAATTATATTTGTTTTTAAGTTAAGAAAGTCATGTTTTTTTAACAATCATTTTGTAAAAGAAATTAGTTTTATCTTATAAATAGTCCTTTAAACTCAAAAGTTTGTAAAGTTTTCTTAAGCAAAAAATGTACTCTCAGTTTTCTTTATAGTATTTGCCCCTTTATATATATAAGAAACTTACGACGAGCTGTATATACTTAGTTTTTGTAGATGTTTTATGAAAAATTATAAAAATAACCTAGAAATGTTTGAAAGCAAATTGAAAAAAAAATTATCATATATTTTATTAAATTTTTCCTTATTTTCTATAAGTTTCCACTTAACGTTCCACAAATTTTATCTGCCTCTTTTCAAAAAATCAAAAGTTATGACATTTTCAACTTAGTTATGTTTTATGTTGTGAAAATTTCTATAGAAAATCACAATTAAAAGATTAAAAAACATAGTAAAACCTAGTATATAAGGTAAGTTTTGTAAATCTTGTTGTGTCACAAAAGATAAACAAAACAAAGAATAACTTAAGGCTTTTTATAATTTTTTCAGCTCAACTAACTTGCAATGAAATAATATGAAAAGGCAGGCGTCCTTAAAGTAGGCAGGGTTTTTTTAATAGTTGCACAAATTTTGTTTTGTCAAAGTGCTTTATGGAATAAAATAAAATTTTTAAACGCAATTTGTGAAATATATATATATATATAAGACTAACATCAAATGTGCTTAAATTTTTGAAATCAGAGACTTCAAATCAAGTAACATGAAAAATTTTTAAAGATCAGATAAGATAAGATAAGATTAGATTAGATTTATAACTACATTATCTTATATCCCATTTATCATTATTAAAGCATAACTTTTATTTTATTATTTGATATATGAACTGTTTAAAATGATATTCTTCGAAATTTCAAATTATGTGTTGTAGCATTATCGAACGAGATGAGCGAAATGTTAATTAATGTTAAAACTGCAAAAAGATAATAATTTTTTTATCTTAGAAGTTGCATTTATTAAGAATTATTGTAAAAAATCAAACTAACACATTTTTTTTTGAAAATCAAAAGTTCGTTGCTCTTTGGGTAAAAAACAATTTTTGTCTTGTACAATTCAGAAAATTCTAGATAAATGGCTGAAACAATGGGTATATTTTAACTATGAACACTTTTAAAATTTTCCATTCTAAGGGTTTTGATATTAAATATTATTCAGTTATTCAATTTATAGTATTGCTTTGAAAACTTAGTCATAAATCTATATAACTCTCCAGAATTAAAGGGAAATTCAAGACAGAATTATTTTTCTAGGAGGAGTTGCAACTATATTGAAACATCTTAAAACTGCTTCCTATCATTTCAGAAATTCATTGCATATAAGTTTATTTCATAAGGTTTAAAATTTAAAGTTGTTTAAGATTAACAACATTTATTCTTAAATTTCGCGCAGTGAAATCATACTTAACTCCACAATTTCAATAGGTATCTGATACTAGAAAAGTTACCTTTTGCATTGATAATTTTAACTTTTTTCTCTTTTTGTTCAGTAAAAAAAATGCATTTATATAAAAAAAACTTCCACAAAAAAAACATCTCATTGGCTTCTCCCAGTTTTATGTGAAATTCCCACAAAAAACACTTTATTGACCTTAACCAGTCTTAGGCGGAAATTCCTACAAAAACAAAATGTATCCCTCGATCGTACAACACTGATCGGCACATCACTAGTGATTTCTTTCTTCGTAGAGTAAGGTAAATCAGTTAAAATAAGAGCGCAATAGTTTTAGCAATTAAATAGCAAAGGGATACAATTAAACTATTGAAGCTTTTCTCTTCGATATTTACAAATAAAAGCTTTTTAGTTACTTAAAAATCTCTTGAGTATTAAGATACACTCAGTCAAGTTTTCTTGGCCGATCTGCTCTTTTAAAAGAGCGCGTTTAAAAGTGCGCGCTCTTAAGTTATAGTAACCTAAAAGAGAGTTTAAATAAAATGTGGGTAATACTTAAGAGGAAGAAAACAGCTGCTTTCAAAAGAGCGTTTTGTTGTTTTGTTTGGCCTTTTTGCTGTACGAACAGCTGTTTTTTTGTGCTGTTATATTAGAGTTGCCAGGAGTGGAATTTGAAGTAGTAAAAGTAGTTATATCTAAAACGAAATACTCTCTAAAAAACTGTACACTGTAAAAATTGCAATTTACATACAGCATAATTTTGTTTTTTTTTTTGTAATCGGAGTAAATTGACTGTACGAGCATAACGATCAAAGTGGGCTTCGTTACTGATTTTCTTCGCAAACTTGTGATCAACTTCGACTTTCGACGCTAAACATGGTCTATCGGCTTTAGTTTTTAAGTTAACTAAACCTTACGTGCAGATGCAGGTCTTTTAACAAAATACGCAGCAGTGGGTTCCTTCTAACGCCTGACCACGATGATGAATCGACGTTGTTGGGTCATCATCAACGCCAACCGCTGACATGGCTATGTTTTCGTCCGAACAGTTAATCAATAAATGCATAAATAGGCGTAACATTCTCTTTGTTGGTTGCTATAAATTCACTAAAAATAATTTTTAATATTTATTATATATTATTATTTATTATATTATAATATTTATATAGAAATAAAATTTATAATTATATGAAAGACTGAGCTTTCAGAGAGTTGATTTTCTTTATATTAGAGGTACATTTCAGACAAATAGCTGGCAGTGACTGTAAGGTGAGACTAGATATATTGAATATGGCGTGAGATTGGAAGTTTAATTATTATTTATAGTAGCTTTCCCTAGGAAACTATGGTATTGTAGTTAATTTTCTTTGTACTAGAGGTACATTTGTGACATTCGGAACGGAGACGACCACTCCTTTTTGCGTCCACAATAGAGCAAGTGGACTGAAATTTATTGAATGAATTGTTCACAGCGTTGGGGGAGACGGTACGTTATGATAACATAGAAGTGTGAGGGTATTGAGAACCGTCTCCGCAATAGTTTCACTTTTTGTGTAGTGAATTTTCACAAGTTGTATGCATTGCACAGCCATGAATTCTCCATGACTAAACCTCGCTGTTTGCTGTTGTCATTTACAGATAGACTTAGTACTCTACACTTGTCACAAAAAACTAGTGATCAAATCAAAATGTCAGTGACTTTTAGGACTTTTGACACCCTTTACATACATGCCCTAAATTGGTTTTGTCTATTACAATACCTCCATTTTTTTAATGTATACCAGTGTCAGGCGACGCTCATTCAAAGATCTTCATGCAGGTATTCACTCACCACCCAGCAAAATATTTCAATGCGCATCACTTGTATGCACATTAAGAGCACTTCCTCTCAAATAGTTCTGTTTGTATAGCGCTATATTTGTAGCAATTTTCGTAACGATAACGTTGCACTTGAAAAAGTATTAGCTGTTACTGTCAAAAAAAAAAAAACAATTTCACAAGCCGTTAACAATTTATCAAATCGTTCTACGTGAATAAAATAATAGTCTAAAGTGTCCGCGCTTTCATTCGAAACAATAAAAGTAATACATAAAGTGACAAATAAAAAGTTTAATATAAGTAATAATTAAAGTGTATATAAAAAATTAAAACTAGTGTATATGAGTTACATGTTACGATATGAACTATAAAGGAAACAAAGCCTTCGGTCTCGCTTAATTTTTATATCAACTACAATTAGAACACAGCTTTCGCTGCTCGCTACATTTTAATTCCAACCTTAAGGAGAACAAATTGCTCGATTCTCGCTAGGTTTTTATTCTAAATACAAGGAGAACAAAGCGCCTGGTTCATGCTTAGGTTTTATATCAAATGTAAGGAGAACAAAGCGATCGGCTCTCGCTACTATTTCATAGTTTCTACAGTGGGAGCGGAGCGCATACATCTAATGACATGAATATGTTAAAAAATGCGCTATAGACAAGGAAAATGAAGTGCTCTACTGTTTTTTTGGAGCGCCTTAGACGCACTAATGGAGCGCTCGCTATTCTTCAAAATCTCAAGCACAGCTATGTTGTGTTGGTTTTATTTGTTTTGCTGCTGTGTTTTTATGTTACAGAAATAAAGGTTTCAATACAAAATCTGTAAGTGTATATCATTAATGGGCATTCTTAGACTTCCGAGTAACACCGGGTATTCAGATAGTATAGTATATAGTATAAGGTAATAATGGAGGCCTTGCCGTGCATTGAGCCCAACTTTTACGAAAAAATCATTGTCAAAATTGAATTTTTAAATTAAAACCAGTTTTTTTTTCATAATCGTATTGTAATAAGTACAAATTTTGAATTTTTGGAAAACAAAATACTTTAAAATTTCGTATTATTGGAAAAGACGAAACACTGTACAATGTAGGGGGCTTTCATTAATAAAATTAAAATTTACCTTGTTTTGATCTTAAAAGTTCGTGTCAAGGTTAACGGCAAGGTTATAGTTATTTGGCCCACTCGAATCTTGCAACTTTTATCTGAAACATTTTTCGCAATGTTGGTTACTTTTTGAGATATTTATATTTTCAAAGATAGAAAAAACTCACCCTATATATTTATTAACTTTTAACCCTAGAACTTCAAACTCATTTTTTTTTTCCTGTAAACTACAAATCGGGATAAATATTTATCCTACGAGTTTTTTGTTCGTGGAAACGTTCTGAAAGCAGTAATCTGATAAATTTTTTTTTTTTTTTGGTTTTTTCATACCAAAGAGAATGGTAAGGAGCAAATTTAATTTTATCGAGGTTTAGTTTGTGAAAAATCGATTTAAATAGCTAAATGTGCTGAAAAATAGTCAAACTGTCAATTCAAACAAACAAAAATTTTGTAGCTTTTTTTTTCTAAACAAATGATTTTCAAATTTTTAACGGGATTTTAAAGAAGATGTATAAGGCTTTGAACAAAAAAGTATTATCATAATGCTTAGACAAAAAAGTTTATTTATTTGAGACACTGAAAATTAAAAAAAATTGGATATCTCATGTATTTAAAGGCCAAATAAAATTGCATGAAATATTGGTTTTCAAGAATGTATTTCTAATTTGTGTTATGCAAAATGTAAAAAAAGATTTATTTATTACATATAAAAAATATTCAAAAGTAAGAACTTACGATTTAACGTATTCAAAGGCTCACAATCGCCTCAGTAGATTACTCTGTGACTCTCACAAGTCGATCGCTTTCACTTTGCGTATGGGTAATTAAAATATGAAAATCATCGCCGAGTATGATATATCTTATGTTTATTTTAATATAAGTTTATAATACATGAATTAGATTTATTTTAGCAAGAAAGATAAAAATAATTTACCTACACAAAACACTATCGGGAACTGCAAGCCGGGGTAGGGTATATATCAACCTCACGAACGAGCTTCACTTCTGCACTCCGTCACAGTAAACAAAAAACTGAAGGATCTCGTGACCTCGCCCTACTGTTAGAATCTTGAATTAAATAATGATTTAGGTCGTCCGTCGCCCTACTATTAGAAACTTGAACTAAATTATGATTTAGGTCGTCCGCCGATAACGTCACTGACTAGCTTAGAAACGTAGCTTAAAGTTTGCCTGGGGTAGATATCTGCACCGGTTTGTAGTTCTTGGGTTAATCATGAATTCTAAAACGTAGGATAAAAACAAAAAAGGGGAGTTTTTCACAGATACCTGGCTACACTGATAATACACAATTCATAAAAAAGCTTTTTTTGAGTTTTTCACTGGCTTGGATCTCTTTCTAGCTCTTTACTAATCTGATTCTCTCTGACTTATTTGCTTCACAGGTAGCTAATTAACCCTTTCTGCTGGTAGTTAGACTTGCTCGCGCCAATCCCTCACCCTTCCCCACTACAATAACACTAACACGCTACAATGACAGTAGCCGAAATAACCACTTCTAGACTCTTAATGACACACTTGAAGACCGCTTGCAATGACCTCATTCAACGGCGGCGTGATGCAAAACCTTTGCGTGTCAACGATTTCCATTTCTTAATCACTCAAATTAGCCGCATCTGCTGAGTTCTATAATTTTCTCCGCATCAATATTGTTGATGGCGCTTTCGATGATGACGATGATGATGATGATGTTGTTGCTGGTGCTGATAATGTGCGGCGGCTACTAGTGTAGGGCGTGTTTGTGTGTCTCGATAGTTTGGGCTGGCTACCTTCAGCTATGCGTGCTCTTGTGTTGCAGGAAGCTTTAAGTTATTTAAACCTGCTCACAGTGTGTCCACTATACTGAGAGAATGATAAGAAGTCATAAATTTAAATCCACGGCAGATCGCGACATTGTAGCTTATTCTCAGCTACAATAATGAGAACACAAAGTACCGTTAATTTTTCATCTGACTTTATTCATCTCTCTGTACTGTTTTAGTTGTGAATGCGAAAGCGAATTAAACAGTACTAAATTGTTAAATTATTAAAACGAATAGTTTTTTCTTAAATTTTAAAACAGAAGTGCTCTAAAAAACATTATAATTTACATAAGTTTGTGAAATATACTCATTTATGCTATACTCATTTTAAAAATCTCGTTAAATAAGACTACAAAATAATGTTAGACTTCTGAAATAAAACTAAAATTCTTATGTAGTGTCAAGTGAAGCCACATCTCAAAAAGTCAACCAAAACTACGTGGATTACGTCCAAAGGCACTTTGGGAACAATGTTTTTATAGCCACATAGCCCCAATCTAATGGCTCAGACCTTAATCCCTTGCATTATTACGTATGGGGTATTATTGAACAGGATACCAATAAATATCCCCACAATATCATTCGTAACTGAACCATGCTATAAGAACTACAATGGCCTATATGAACAAAGATCATTTAATTTGGACATGCAATCGTTTTCGAACCCGGATTGAGTCTGTTATTGCCAGTTAGAGAAATTTTATTGAGTAATGGTGATTTACGTTTAAAGAAGACAGCCTGCACAACGTTAACAACAACCAGCACTACCAGTCAAACAGCCAGTATGCACACGCCCCATCGAAAATTGTACTCATGGAACATTTGTACCTCAAACTTCACAACAGGTTCTTGTAGCGAACTATGTAAAAGGGTAAGGTTTGGCATGCTTTGGGACGGCCAAGAAGACATAGTGTCTGTCGTCTATTGCTTGGAAATAGGCGATATATATTTTTACATAGTAGTAAGCATAGTAGAAGTAATCTTCGTTTGCACTCGGTTGGCTACCACATCGGTTTCGGTCGTTAGCTTACCATCCAACTTAGCTTTCATTATTATTCGGTTGGCTACCTCATCGGCTAGAGCTGATAACTTAACATCCGACAAAGTAGTATTCGTTATTAATAGGTTGGATAGTCTACCATCCGACATAGTAATTTTCGTTGGCACTAGGCTTGTGATAAACAGTTCCGGAGACGGAACGGACATGGAACGTTTCCTTTAGAGAGCGGAACTAGTTCATTTTAACATGTCCGCGGAACTATCTAGTTCCTTTGCTTATTTGATATGCTTTCCGACAGTTCTCTGTATTATGTATTAGAGCAAAGGTAACAAAAGCATTCTAAATATCATTATATGATTGTTCTCTTTCTTATGTTACAAGCACAAATAAACAGAACTATCGTCTATTATTTCATTAATTCTCTCTCACAAGCATAATCGTTTTACTTGCCGTCGCTGAAACAATTGGTCTATACATTCGACATTAGAGATGTCGGCATATGTTGCTCATTACAAAAAATTTAATTTCAATCGGAACTGTTTGGATATGCTTAAATCGTACAGAAGGAACGAAACTATGCGTGTCCGGAACGACCCAACTCTAGTTGGCACTAGGTACCACATCGGCTTCGGCTGATAGCATACTACCCAAAGTACCATGCATTAACTCAGCCAGGAGAGGTATCTTTGGATGCAAACCTGCCTGTACAAATCTAAGATAATGGTTGTTGTTAATGGATAGAATACGTCCTATCCACGTATATATTGATAGGGCCCCTCAAGAACTTGGAGTGGCGTGCACTCCCGGTAGCATGTCATACTCGGTACAACGGTATGGAGAAAGCCTGTGAGGGAATAGCAATTGTCCTATAAGAACTTGTTATTTGGATAGTCATACCTGTCAAAAGAGAACGACCGTATATATCCACGACAAGAAGACATATTAAGGCTGCATAAATGGGGTTAAGAATTTATTTTATAATATTACAGTTTGGGATTGTTACTTGGTGTCATCTTCTTCTAATAGTAAGTGGATTAAAGATCTATACCTTGGATTGAAGCTGCCGGTCGAGCAGGATTTAGTGCTCAAACTGGGCACGGCCAGTTGTAAAATTTGTATGTATGCATTTTTTTGTCTCGTTGTTTGGATGTTGTAGATCTTTATTTGGCGGGACCGAGTTGCCCAGGTGACTACCATGGGTTGGCTCTTCGAGGAGACTCGTGCTGTCTGTGGTTGTGCGTATACTGCATACGTCTATATTGACTGGCGGGAGCTGCGCAGCAGTACGGCAGGGCTGGCATATTCACTTAATATGCAAGACATTGGATGGGTCTCGTCTTCACCAGTACTCTTAAGGTACTTCTCTACGAGTAGTCAAACTGGTACTGCTATTAAGGGCAGTATGTTATTTGTTGCCTTATGTTCTTAATCAGCAGTGTACTGGGTGATGCTTTGTGTTTGTGGAACAGGTGCCAGTTCGTGTTACCCTACCGAATATTTGGGTATATACATAAGTGCTGGTTGTCTTTTTCATGAACTATTACCTTAAGGGCTTTTGATGGTCTTAATGCTTAAGCCGACAAGGCAGACGCATTATAAAACCAAATACCTTCTGCAGAATTCATTATCGATTGGTTGGTTACCACAGTGGCTTCGGCTGATAGTTTACTCATAGTACCTCCCGATAGTACATCTCCATTCAACATAAGATTACTTGTATTCCTTTAACTTCATTAAGATGACATTAACGTAGACTCAGTCAAGTTACCGACGCACGTGTTGGAGCTCTGCCTGAAAGCTATCATTGCTGCCTGTTGCGAGGAACATCATCTACACCTCATTAATAGCGAACAAACCCGAACACATAAGCACCGAACATATCCCAACACAGAACTTATTCGAGCTCATCAATACCGAACATACCCGAACACCGCACATGCTTGAGTATTTGAACACCACCTATACCCGAACTCCGAGAGTAGCCGAACATCAACGATACTGAAGGTGTCAACGACGACCACCAAGGAAACGAACAAACGTGCAGGAATATACACGAAGAGCTATTTTTGTTGTATTGTAAGAAAATATGAATATTGTACACTGAAATAAAAAAACCTATATAATCATATTTTATTGTTAATAAAATCTTTGTACTCGAAATATTGAAAATCATCATCTCTTATTTGCGAAGGATCAAGGGTCCTTCGATTGAGCCTGGAGCGGCTGAGTCATACCTCAGCCTACGAGAAGCCCCCATTATATCTTTAACAGCGTCATATTGGAGCAGCCATTTTGATTCTAACACGTTTGTCTTTTTTTAATTTGAAACAAGCTACCCCACAAGTTCCTTCATAACAAATTTTGTTCCAAATTGTAATGATTTATTTGATAGCAGTTTTTAGCGATTTAGACACACTGTGCGGCTTTACAGTTGACGTGTCTGCAGGTCATTTTCATAATTTTTAACATTTCATGCATTGCAGATATGCAAACTGGTAATAAATATTTATGGCACTTTGATTTGCTAATGTGCAGGATTGTCTTTAATATGTTGATTTGCTGTTTTGCCCGTCAAGGACAGCGTAGGACTTCATCATCGGCGGCATTTATATAAAAGTTATGTAAAAACTGTGAGACTTGATAGAAGACTGTGATAATAAAATAGTTTTTTGTATTATAGGGCAATGTTGTAGGGCGATTAAAGTTGATTTCGAATCAAGGTGAGCAAACAAATTTAAGAAAATTTAAAACTTTTACCAGTAGATAGTTAGACGTTACCATGAATGCAAATTAAACATTACTACCTAAAATTGATTTGCTTAGAACCATTTTTATTATTCTAATTTCAAAATCGACTTGCATAGATTTTTACGGGTTTTCCCTAGCTTATTTTTCAAATAAAACAGTTTCTGTTGAAATTTAATACTCTGTTTTTTTTTTTATTTTATTAATTTAGCATTTTTCATTGCTATGCTCAAATTTTAAATAAATCAATAAATTTCTTCAAACAATTCATTTATGTATATACCTTTTTTCATTTATATATATAATTTTATTTATATGTATATATATATTTTTGTTGCTTTATATATTTATGTACATAAATAAACATTAACTATTTAAATTATATATAAATATAATGCTTAAGTTTTTGAGTACATGCTACGGTTAATTATGAATATATAATGACTATGTATGTTCATATACTAAATATATAGATTTTTATACACATAAAAATTACGTTTTATGACTTAAATTATATTTGTATAACTAGATTATTTAGACATTTAGACAATGATTTAGAGAAGATAACATGAAGAAAGTGCTATTTTAATTTTTTTTTTTTCTTTTTTTGATGTCAGATCTGAAATGATCAAAAATCATAATAGATCATTAGTTAAAAATAATATTAATAGTAAAATTAAGAAAAAATATTAAATTAATATTAAGAGTTAACAATTTACAATAAAATATTTTATATTTTTCTTAAATTTCTACTATATTATAATCGAAAGTAAAGAAAGTTCAAAATATATGTCTTAATAATTGGAAAAATTATTAGAGTTATAAACTTAACAATAAGAGTTATTTAAGAACTTTTGTGAATAAAAGCTAAACTTAAGAGTTTACAAAGACTTTTTTTCTTAAAAATACTTTATAAAAGTCTTTGAAGACTTTTATTTAAAAGTCTTTTGGGAATCTAAAAAAAATTCTTTGATTTATTTAATTTTATTTAACTCTTTGGAGAGCGTTTTTCAATAAAAACTTTTATCAATACTTTTAATTATAAAAGTCTCAAATAACTCTTACTACTGACTTTTTGAAATAAAACTCTTTAAAGGCTTTTATAAAATTGTTTTTTTCAGAATAAAAGTCTCAGAAGACTCTTATGTTTTAACTTTTTTTAATATAAGTCAAAAACAATGATTAACTTTTATTCTTCAAAGTGAAATTTAGTTCTTAACTTAAATTTTTATATATATAAATTTAAAGTGAATTTTTACTTTTATAATTAAATGAAAAAAGTTAACAGTCAGACTTAAGCTAAAACACTTAATTTTTAAGAGTAATTTCCAAGATCTGGATTTGAGTATTAATTTAGTATATTAATGTTCCCCTCTGAAAATATCTGCAAAGATTTCCTTCCATTCTTTTTGTAGACTTACTATGGTCGCCCAGCGTGGACTGAACTCGGCATCTTTGCATTGGCAGCCGTACACACTATTCCTTCGTCTATTCAGGAATTTGCTAGCTTAACGTTGAAACTTAATAACTATTTTCTTTGAATTTCCTTGAGCAAAACTTTGTAAAAGCCTCAACTGAAATCATTTCATATAAACACCTAATTTGACGGCCGTAAATTGCTTCTGTAGGCCTGAGGTCTATGAAAACAGATTATCAGTCAAGTGTTCCGTGGTTCGACGCCGTGTACAGGCGAATTCCTTTTTTTTTTTGATTTTTTTTTTATTGAAATAAAAAGCATCTGATGACAGGTTTTTTTCTATAATACAGTTGTACTTGGAAAAAAGTAACCTTGAATACTTATTAAAATGTATCATTGAAAAAGTTTAATATAAGAAATAATACAAGAAACTGAAATTTTTAAATCTTTTACAAAGCTCTTACAATCAAAGCTTAAATTATTATGCTTATACAAGGCCTTTTTCTAGTTGAGCTGAAATAACTTCAACTATTAGGGCGAAATTGTTATCTAGCATGGAAAGACTAACACGTGAACAAAGCGCAGAAATTGTAGCTTATACGCAATACTACAGATCGATTTATGTTTACTTTTACTCTGATAAATAATATTCATCAACAACTTATGGTATACTGTGCATACCGAAAACACCATCACCTTTGTAGAGGTGATCTAATTGAGGACCCAAATCTA
Organism: Coremacera marginata; assembly: GCA_914767935.1. Classification (NCBI taxonomy): domain Eukaryota; kingdom Metazoa; phylum Arthropoda; class Insecta; order Diptera; family Sciomyzidae; genus Coremacera; species Coremacera marginata. The sequence goes on along the minus strand of OU612047.1, from coordinate 140,486,056 downwards.
TCGTTTTGACGCGGTTCTCAGCAAATCGGCATCTGTCCGTCCACTACATAGAATATTTTCAGGACCGATCCTGACATTTACCCATGTAAGATCCAATTGGTGCAGCAATTGAAGTCAATGTACCATCATTTGCTTTGTACGTTTGGTGAACGGGTTTAAAATCGACTAGAAATTGAACCATATTTTTGCCATAAAATTATCTGCAGTAATGGGGCTAATTTATGATCTAATGGGTATGTTGTCCCAAAATAAAAATACACAATGTGGGACATACTGTTGATAAGTATGTCCCAAAAATTAAGAAATAGAATAAACTTTAGGAACCATGGCTATATAAAAATCTCAGACATCTAAGAAATCAAAGAAACAAACTATATAAAGTCATTAAATCCACCATTAACATAACCGATGAATTGAAAACGAAGTATGAAGAGTCATTCCAAGAATTTGTTTTAAAGTCTAATGAAGCCCATAGTCTTTATATTAACCTCATTGGAGAAAAAATTACTGTAGATCCGAAGACATTATTCGATTACGTAAATGTCAAACGCAAATCAAACGGATACCCTTCATCCATTTTCAAGGGCAATGTTACATCCACTAACACTCAAGAGATTTGCAATCTTTACCCAGATCATTTCAAGGAAGCATTCTGTGTATCAACAAACACATATTACAACCCCCCTCCTATAACTAATTTAACACCTCATATCAATCACATCGAACTAACACGTGATGAAATATATGCAGCTATAATCGAGCTACACCCAAATAAGGGACTTGGCTCTGACCTAATTCCCCCAAATTTGCTTATCCAATGTGAAGACTCGCTGCTCTTGCCCCTACAAAAAATCTTCAATAAATCACTTAATCAAGGTGTTTTTCCTTCTTATTGGAAAACATCTCACCTCACACCAATATTAAAAAATGGTGATAAAAGGTCGATCGAAAGCTATTCGAAAAAACTGTTCGAAAAAATAATATGCGAAACACTGACAGGTAGAATAAACCCATTACTCAATGAACAGCAACATGGTTTCCGTAAAGGTAGATCAACTACCATAAATCTTATGGTTATGGTTTCTGATGCCTTAGGCAAAATGGAAAAAGGACATTGAGTTGATGCAATATACACTGGCTTTAGTTAAGCCTTTAATGGCGTTGATCATAATATCCTAGCATTCAAGCTGGAAAATGGTGGTATTTCTGGCTCTCTCCTAGATTGGCTTAAGTCTTATCTTCACGGTAGATCTTAATTTGTTAAATTTCAAGGTATCCTATCCAAAGAGATTTCTGTCACATCCGGAGTGCCACAAGAAAGTCATCTTGGGCCACTTCTGTTCAATATTTTTATATCAGACATATCCGATGTTTTGTCTGATATATCTTATCTATTATATGCAGATGACTTAAAAATGTACCATGTAATTAATTCTGAACCTGATGTAACGTTTTTACAATCGAAACTACTTGCTTTAGAGCAGTGGTGCAATCAGAATAAACTATGATATTTCTAAACGTGAACAAATGCTATTCAATAACTTTCTCCCGCAAAAATCTCATTGCGAATAGCATTTACTTACTCAATGGTAAAGAACTTAAAAATGTTAATCATATCGTCGATTAATGACGCGTCGTTTTAGACAATAAATTACGATTTAATCTTCATTATTATAAAATCCTAACAAGACGCGCAAAAGAGTTTAAAAATGTATGGGTTACCAAAACGTTATATTGTTCTTTAGTACGCCCACTTCTAGAATATGGATGCATTATTTGGAATCCTGCTTTCGATATACACTGAGTTAGACTAGAATCTATTCAAAAGCAGTTCCTCTAAGGAACACCTACAACCCCCGCGAATACATTACTCTACCATCCTATGAGTATAGGCTTAGCTTGCTTAATTTGATGCCTCTATCAACCAGAAGAAAATTACTTACCTCATGTTTTACATTTAACGTTCGCAACGGTGCTATTGACAGTGATTATATATCAAATAAGATAAAATTCAACGAATCCTCAAGACAAACTAGGCACACACGAATGTTATACGAGTATCAGCACCATACTATATACGCCAATAATGAGCCAATTAATAGGTGTTTCAAAGAATTTAATAGTATCAGCGTTAGCTATTCACCATCCATATCCAAATTCTCCTTAAAAAAAAATCTTTACAAGCTCCTATTTCCGTCCTCATAACCTCCTCTGCCCTATAATTGTAATCATTAGTTCACTAAAGCTTTTCCTTAGACATGTAGGCGAAATCATGTCGGCCGGATAGGCGGCCTAAGTCTACACTGTTACCCTGTTACCCAAAATAGGTTAGGACTAGAATTAAGATCATACATTGCTTGGTTAAGTGATAAATAAATATTTTGCATATAATTAATTTTTGTGTGTTTTATTTTTAAAAGATTTTTTATGCCTTTAAAAAAAAAGCTATGGCTCATTTTGCACTTATTGACCATATTAGTGTATTTTCGTAATATTTCGTCATCCAAGGCTGAAAATTTCGAGGGTGACGAAATCCGAACTTATTGACATTCTCTCTTTAAACGGCATTTATTTCAATTAGAATAGAATAGAGAGAACAAAAATAATAAAGGGAAGATGGTTTGATTTGTAATCAGTAAAAGTTTTTGAATAGCAAAGAAAACTTAAATTCTTTTTCTGTTCTAATACTTAGATAAAAATTGTTCTTAACGTAACTTATATTGAACCTGAGCTATAAGGTAAAGATTTTGTTAAAAGTAAATCAAGAATACGTTATTCTGAAACATTCATTCGTATAAATTAAAAGTATATAATAATTACAATCACTTGTTATGTAAATGTTTCTAAAAAAACTTTGTCTCTAACTACAAGAATTTTGGTCAGATAAACAAATCAGGTCTTTTAAATAAGCTCAAAACTGCCACGCCTACTGAGCCAACACTAATAAGTGCCTTAAGTTGAGGCTATAGACAGCTATGATAAGGAGAAGTAAAAATAAAAGAATGTTTTTCAAGAATATGCATTAATATAAATTACTGTGAGAAACGTACTCAATCATGAAGTTTTTGAAAAAAAAAAACACTAATACATATACAATATTAAAGCAAAGCCAATCACAATAATCGCATTAATAAAAAATTAATATCGTTTTACATGGGCGTAGCCAGGATTTTGGTCAGGGGAAGAAGGGATAGGGAAGAAGGGATAGGGTAGTGGAGAGAAGGGGAGAAAGGGAGAAGAGGCGAGGTGAGAGAAAAATAATTTTTTCAAGTGACAAATAAATACAAACAAATAAATTAAGTTTTAATAATTACTAATAAATTCTATGCTTTTTAATTATAAGAAAAAATGTTTTGAATTTATAATTTAATACTAAAATTTTTATTGTTATAATGTTCAGAGGGCAACTGCCCTCCCTGCTCTACCCTCGCTACGCCCATGTCCTTTTAATTATGAAATTTGGCTAAATACAGTTTTGTTATACACATATATATATATATTTTTTTTTTTAAAGGGTTTGTACATTATTTTTTTTACACTACAGCGGTATTTAATTCCAAAATGCAAAAATGAAAATGTTCAAGTTTGTTGGTTTTTGCATGAATGGCGCCTAAAATCAGTGAACGAAAATAAACGCGAACGTAGCGTACGTTTAGGTACTGTAACGTAGATTTGAGAGGACAGCACAATAAAGTTGTGTATCGTAGATGATTTCACTCATTATTCTGTGGTGTTATAGTTTGTGTATTTCAACACAGACACAAACACTACACTAAGATAGTAAGGAAATGAGCACAAACATTATTACGTAGCGTAAACTTCACTAAAATGAGAGATAAGCCAAGCAGATAGCTTGAACTTTTATTGCGATATGTATCGAGAACGATAAAGTCTATAAAGTAAACGACGACCAAAACTATAAAGTTACCGAAAAATAATTGCTTACGATATCGAGTTCAATAACTTACCAATAATTTATCGATTATTTTATAGTTTAACTAACCAGAAATTATTTTGAACATTATCGAGAGCGAAACGCGATAATTTATCGATATCGAAAAATTCTACAACTCACCTTGGGCACACAGAGCGTGGCCTACGCTAAGAGTTACCGTATGCCGTTTGTGTTGAGTACTAACTACGCAAATATTATACACTCAAAACAAAAATATTAACAAAAACTTTTTTGACCGTATATTGATATAAATGTATGAAATCAACTTAGGAATTTGTCAATATGATGAATTTTTATTATATATGAACAATTTATGTCTTATTGACAAACTCCTAGGTTGATTTGATAAATTTTTATCAATATACGGTCAACAAAAGTTGTTGTCAATATTTTTATTTTGAGTGTATGTATGCAGTACTGTTTATTTTTCTGTCGAACAATACAGAATGCTTATGTTTGTGTGCATTTTTAATGTATGAACGTACTGTAGTGTATGTGTTTAAGTTCGTATACACAAATATATGCAAGAGTCATATCATCTACAGTATACAAAGTACCATTTATTTTCGTTTACTACCTAAAACTATTGTCAAATTGTTTGTTTATCTTTTCAACTTGGTTTTTAAAAATGCTGACTGACTGACCTACATATGTTGATTTTTTTTCCAAAACTACATACATGTTATATAAATTTATTGTTTTATCGTACTTTATGCTTGTTTTATGTTTTTCAGTGTATACATTTAGGCTTAGTTATTGTTTCAATGCTTATGTCTTAATTTTCTATTATAGTTTTTCTGATTTATTTTTCTTTTTTGTTTGAACTTTCTTACAAAGCAATAATATTTTTTTTTTAGTTTATTTTAGGAAATTTGCATACATAAACTTAATACTACTATTTAGCAAATCCTTTTTCAGTTTTGTTTTTTTTTTTTTTTTTGCTAATTTGTATCTGCGCTTGGCTAAACTTAAAATTACAATTTAATGCTAGTTTTTTAACAATTTTATTTAGTTACAATTAATATATATATATTTATTTTTATATATAAATACATCAAAATGTTTTTTACTATACAGCATTATTATTTTTTTTTTTGTCTTTGTTGTGTTCCTGTAGCATACATTTAGCAGTTGATGGAAATTGAGCAGATTCTCTATTAATGAGTTATGGGCGTAACTAGTGCTTAGTTTGTAGGTCAAAGTTGCTGACACTTAATGGGTGATTATTAGGCTGTAATGAGTTGAAGAGAAAATAAAAATTATATATTAATTTAAGTGAAATTTATTGAATTTTTATTGAATCAGTTGTATAGTTTTGAAAAAAAATATTTTTAGGTATAACTTTTTCTGCCTCAAATTCCGCATATTAATCAATTTAAGTTTTTCCCATTTAATATTAACGCATTAAAGGCGGTACCAAGTTATGCATTAGCAAAGTACGTACGAGCACTTGTAAGGCATGACAGCGGTGAAAAGTTCGATCTTCTCCCTTCATTACGATTGAACTGCGCTACGGCCGGCCAAAAACATTCGCAAAGATATTTCAGCTCTTTCATGAAAAGTGGATCAAAATCTGAAAATCACTGGTTCAAAACTATAACTTCGGAATACTTTCTCGTAAGTATGTTCACTTTAAAAAAACGTGAGTATCTGAAAAAAATAACGATTCTGTGAATTTGCGAAAGCTAGCATGAAAAAAAAGTAGGCAGTGGGGGGGACTGCCGATCGAAGTGAAAACTTAAAGCTATGAAATAACATAGCTGTTATGAATTTCCGAAGAAGCTAGAGTCGGCAAAACAGACGCGTTAACTTTTGCTATGTTTTAATGTTTATATATAATTAATTTGTAACATAATTACTTTGTTTGGGCAATCAATAATTGGCTTGGTAATCGGTTGATAATCGCATCGGTAATTGGTAATCGGTTGGTGAATGCTTCGCTAATCTGTAATCCCTTGGTAATCGCTTTGGTAGTCGCTTTGGCAATCGATAATTGGTTGGTAATCGCTCCGGTAATTGGTAATCGGTTGGTAACCACATCGGTAATCGCTACTTGGTTCTGCAATCGGTTGGTAATCGCTTCGGAAATCCGTTATTGGTTAAGAAATCGGCTGGTAATCGCTTCGGTAATCGGTAATTGGTTCGGTAGTCGGTTGGTATTCGCTTCGGTAATCGGTAATTGGTTAGGAAATCGGTTGGTAACGCTTCGGTGATCGCTAATTGGTTCTGTAATCGGTTGGTAATCGCTTTGGTACGCGGCAATTGGTTCAGTATTCGGTTGATAATCGCTTCGGTAGTTGGTAATCAGTTGGTAATCACTTGGGAAATCGGTGATTGGTTGGTAATCGCTTCGGTAATCGATAATTTGTTTGTTTACCGGTTGGTAGTCCCCTCGGTTATTGGTAATCGGTTGGTAATCTCTTCAGGTATTGGTAATTGGTTCGGTAATCGGTTGGTAATCGCTTTAGTATTTGGTAATCGGTTCGGTATTTGGTAACTGTTTCGGTAATCGGTTGGTAATCGCTTCGGTAATTGGTAATTGGTGCGGTAATCGCTCTATAATTGCATGGGCAATCGGTAATTGGTTCGATAATCGGTTGGTAATAGCTTCGGTAATGGTAATCGGTGAGTCAAAGCTTCGGTAATTGGTGATTGGTTGGCTAATCAGTTGGTAATCGCTTCGGTAATCTGTATTCGGTTGATAGTCACTAAGGTAATCGGTTGGAAATCGGTTGGAAATCGGTTTGGTAATTGGTTCGGTAATCGGTTGGTAATCGCTTCGGTAGTTGGTTCAGTAATCTTCGGCTTGGTCGAAGCTAGGTAATCCCTAAAATGGAATGCTGTACAGCAATAATTTCTGTTACGCTAACAGCGTGATGATATCACTAACAGCGTTATGATATCGCTAACAGCGTGATGAAATCGATAACAGCGTGATGATATAGCGAATGTATAGTTTTGCTCTCTACCAAAAAGTGCTCAATGCGCCTAAAGAAGTTTTCAATAAAAAAAAAAATGTTTGCACGATTTTTTTAAAATACTCATTTTTATTTCATGTTTTTAGAATCGATTACATATCCAAAGTCAATTTCCTTGTTTATATGAGTGTACATATATCAATTGGTTCCGGAAAAAAATGTAAAAGTTATTCTTTTATCCTTTTGTATTTACAGTATTGTATTTACAGTTTGCAATCTGTCAACTAGTTATATAACTGTCTGAAATTAGTACTGCTTTTAAAAAAAAACTCCTTATTAATATGCAATCAAAACCTGCAAACACGTGCCAACCGCCAGACAGTGGCTCGATTGAGTTGAGCTGATGATGTCACAACAAGATGACGCCAATTTATTATTAATTAATTAATTAGTCAGTTTTTTTCGATGATTATTTTTTTCCTATCCAAATCTTGCTATAACCATAACTAACGACTACTTTCTGTCACTCCAGCTTGTTATGCTTTTTAATTAAGTTGTCTGCAAATTGATACTTAATGACACACGAAAAACAATAAAGGAAATAATACCCAAAAACTACATTAAAATTGATGTCTGACTTTGAACTAATTTCAGTAAGAGACAGTTCAGCAAAAAAGAAAAGAAAAAACGAAAAGAAAAAATAGAGGGCGTTATAGACAGGGTGCTAAAATTTGGCAAACATGAATTTTAATTGACTGTCAATGCGTTTTGCTGCTCATTTTCTGATTTTGGCTACTGCTGCGTGTCCTTTCAAGGTGTGTATTTTTCGAGTGAGTGTGTCAAGTTGTTGTTTATTTATTTAAATAAAACATTTTCGACACCATTTTTTTTTTTTTTTTGCTTGTTTTTTCTGTTTTTTAAACAAAATTTTTGGTCAAGGTTAGGGTGAGTTACTCTAACTGCTGATATTGGAAAATCGTATATGAGTAATTAATTGGTTTTTCGATGACTTGTGTGGCGCCTTTTTGACCTTGATAAGCATTTGCTTTTCGCGTGTCAAATTTAATGATTGGCTTTTCGTATATTTATTTAAATGCGTTTTATTTATGCACGAAATCGTGCCAAAGTTCTAATTAAGCGTGAATTTTAATGCAAATAAAAAAGGCAAAAATGTATAAATTTTATCTTAAATGTAATTAAATTAAATTAAATTAAATGGCTTAAGGCTCAATCAAGTAAGGTATAAGCAAGAATGTTATAAGTTTCAGAGACAAGTTGACGAAAAGTATGCTGAAGTAAAAAAGTTACCCAAGTTTGTCAAAAAGGTTTACTAATAGATTATACAAAAAACTAGTATAATAATCATAAGTTTCATACAACTCATTATACTGTCAGCAAAGAACCTAGGATGTTCTCTTAATTGCTTGTTTTTTTTTTCGTTTGTTTGTTTTTTAATGCTTAGAGATGATTGATGACGCTCTACAAGAGTCATATGCATATTTTCATCAAACAGCCGAGTTCTCCTCTAATCAAAAAATTGCTTTTGTAATGCTTAGAGGTCAATGCAGACGCTAAGCAAGACACGTATGCGTTATTTCATCATATGTCTATTAATCGAATTGTTTTTGTAATTTGAAACCATCTAGGCGACTGTTGCAATTTAGAACAGTCAGTTGTGATTTCATTTACTGATTGAAAAATTGTGTCTTTTGGGTTGAACTTTGTGTAATTTTTGTAAAATTATTTACAAAAATTGTACATGGTGATGGTAAAGTTATTTAAAAATTATAAATGGAAAAATGCTCTTTATTACACTGTTGCCAATTTGATGCTTTTCCACCAGATTTGGTGCATTTTGAAAATTTCGACGTGAGAAAAATGAGGTTTGGTGTCTGGTATTTTTTTTTTTTTAATTTCGGTTGCACCAAATGTACCTTAGATTATAAAAATATACTTAAATACTATTTTTTTTTTCTAAATTTCATTTAGACAAAAAAAAGGCGCATTTTTTCGCCTTTTTGGTGAAATTTAAAAATGTAAACACTGCTGGCAGCATGGCTTTCTTATGCGACGTGTAACCTCTTATTCTTCTTCTTATAATTGAATTTCTTATAATTGGAAAGAACATTGTGACGTCTGCAACTTTTAAATCTTCCTACTTTAAATAATCGGAGTATTATGCTAAATGCTACTTGGATTTTCAATTTTTTACATGTATATGTAGACAGTCAATATTTACTGAGCAAAATTTACTTTCATATTCCTCTCCAACCTAGAAGATCTTTTGAGTTACTTTACATGAACTTTTGTATAACTAATTACTTGAAAAATGAACCACTCCGAAGCGCTTGTGGGGACTTTAATTTTGTTTCAGATGCAAGTTCTTTAAATGAATCCGTTTACTCAATTAAATTTAATAGCTTAGATTATGTACAGTACCGCCACTAATCTGGATCATGCTTTTCAAGGATACTTAATATTTTCCTGTGATGTATGGTAACAACTTATACAATCTAGCTGTGTAGTTAATTATGATTATCCAGAGCGAGATCACGTCCGTCTCTCCTGGCATATGCTGGTTTGACGCCGTACGACTAGCTACGCATGTGTGAGCTGTGCTCTAATCCATATTTATAAAGATATACATGCTATAGATATATTTTGATTATCCAGAGCAAGACCTCGTCTGTCTTGCCTAGTTCATGTATGAGCTCGATCTCGTCCGTCTAGCCTGGCATATGGGAGCACCGCTCGAATCAATCAGTCTATTTACCACTAAGAAGCTAACCAGATTGCAACTATATATACCTGAAAGCCTAACAATTTCACATTTTTATAAAAATTTAATTGTATTAGTTTTGTCTAATATTAATTGCTATAAAGCCATATGTGCTTAGCATTTAAATAAATAATAATGCCATTTGGAAGACATTGATTCATCCCATACCATTTGCAAGACATGACTTGATGCCGTCATTAAGGACATGTCAACAACAAGTCTTGCAAGTCGAAGTAGAATTTTGTTTGAAAAAAAAAACAAAGGGCAACAAACGAACACACCCGCTACTGAAATAGATCGATCCGTCTTGCTAGAAACTCACTTGTCTCACAGACGTCTTCGAGGATGGATCGACCAATTCCCGCTGGGTGTGTTCGTTTGTTGTCTTTAGTTGTTGTAAATAGCATAATTTTTTATTTTGTAGAAAAAAGCTTTCTATAAGCTTTAATACATTCACAAAATGTGCTAAATAGAGCTTGGCTACCTCTGCTTTAAAGTCATATTTTCTTAAGTTTCTTAAGAATCTTCAAGTTTCAACCTTCATCTTATTTCGCAACTGCTGCGTCCAATCTTAGGTGCCTATTACATAATCATGTTTGCCTAATATACACTGAGTAATTTGTTGTTACTCGTACCTATTCTCTGCCAACTTTGTTCATAGTCAACATCTTTCTTTAAACTCTTAGACGGCGCAATCTGCTCGAACCTTATGTCTACATTTCTGTCTGTCTTGTGTTTCCGTCTTAGCTCTGGGCAAAACTTTATACCAATTATAAAACTTATCTTAGCTCATGCATTTTATTCTCTTGTGGCTTAAAGGACTAACTTGAACATTGGCAAATTTTTAGTCAGCCGGCATCTTTTACGAGAAGGAGCTCACCAAACAGTTCCGGTCTTACAAGCTTTTGGTCTCGAGAAACTTGCTGTTGTTGTATATATTTGAAATATTTGCATATAACTCGTTGAGCGCACAAGTAACCATATTAAAATTTTTTTTTATTTTGGAAGCTGTCGTTGTTGCTTTGTTTGTTTTCGGCAATATCTTTTGTGTTTTTTAAGGAGTAACACATCCCGACTGTCATTGAAAGTTTTTTTTTTTTTTTTTTTTTTCTCATGCTCTATTTTTAATATTCAAAATATTTAGTCCAACTATATTGTTGTTGCAGTTTTTGTCATTTTAACATGCAGCTTTTTGTTTATTTTCTGCTATTTTATTTTGTATACACCTTGTTGGCAGGCATTAATTTATGGCTGTAACGAAAATAACAATAACAACAACAACAATAGAAATGCTGTAACTTGTCTGTAAAAAAGGTACTTTTAGCAAAAGGATGAAGTTTTCTGCTAGGGAAAAAAAAACAAAATAAAAAACAAGGAAAATGCAACCCAATTTTTGAAAAGGTGGGGCTGTTACTTCGCAAAGAGCTGTTGCCAATTTCCCCAGAAAAAATATTACGATATGGTTTTAATCTGTTCAATTTCAAAGACAAAAACTACAAAAAGTTTAAATTTCTTGCAAAAATCAAGTAAATAACAATAAATTTTTTAAATAAAAATATAGTGCTCACGATCTTAAAAAACATAAAATAAAAGCGTCTCTTAAAGTAAGAGATTATTTTTTTTTAAAAAAAAAAACTTTCCATGGCACTTTTTACTCCCTTCGTCTTTGTCTGCAGAGAGGTGACGACGAGAAATATTATGCCTTTTATTTTGCCTGTAATTTTTGAAAAAACATGCTATATCAGATGGGATTTAAGCCCCCGTTTACTGCTGTTCCTTGGCATAAAGTTAAAGTACCTAACCGTTCGGCAACGGCCACCACAATAATCTCATGTCTATACATTTTTTCCAATACTTTTGTGTTTTTGTTTTACCTCGAAAGCTCTTCTCCCGCCTGCCTACAACACTGCTAGGCTTAAATAAATTACAGAGAATTTAAAATTGTTGCATATTTTCAAGTCTTCTTTCTTTTGTAGAAAATATTAAGGCTCAACCAAGCCATGCGTAAGCAAACAAAAGTATCAGAGAGAAGTTAAGGATAAGTATGATTAAGTTCGAACAAAACTCGAAAAAAAAATACTGCCATATATTTAACAAGAAACAAATTAAGTACTAAGAAAAATTTCAACATGAATCAATACGAATAAATTGAGAAGTAAAAACTATTTTGTTTTTATTACAACGGGTTGCCAACACTTTTTACAAAAATTATGTTGTGAGTGTACATAACGTTATTAGAATTTAAAATGGCTAAATTCCACAGCGAAATTGCTAAGATTGCCTAAAGAATACATTTTCAAAAAATTCCGATGATATATATTTATAATGCGGTGTAGGAAATAGCCAATTAAAATCAAAATTATTTATAATACACTTTGCAACCCTATTCGGCTTAGCAAACTACGGAGTCGAGCGCTCTCACTCAAGTTTTCAAAAGTAAACGAAAATTGAGAACTTTACGAAACAAATGCTTACGCAAAACTTGGACGGCTCTATGGAATGCCGTGAAAGTATGTTCTCTCTTGCTCTCTTGCTTTTTTTTGCTTACGCATAACTTGGTTCTGCCTTTAGAAATATGTTATTAATATTGCTTTCGTCACATTCATCAGTTTGTCACTGTAAGGTTTAAGCACTTTCTAAATCCTTCTCAATACTACCAAAAACTTTGCTACATTCTATCATATATAACTCCTCCCTTACTCATGTAACGGGTGTTCTTTGTTACACTTTGTCGAAGAGCTCTCGATTTTTGAGCTTTACCCGTGCCATATACAGGCACCTGGATATTTTTGGATATTTTGAGCGGCCCGGACCATACTGAGTACCCACGCCATACCCGGGCTATTCGGGTACTTCGAGCTACCCGGGCTCATTTTGGAATTGGCAATATTTAAAGAAAATTATTTAGAGCTCACCCCTAGAGTGGTGAAATTTGCCCTATTACTTCTTCATCCCTAACATTCTTCCTAATATACCCACCCATTGTCCACCACCCATCCACTTTTTTTTAGCCCAGTTTCACAGGGTATCCCTATAAAAACACAAAAGGGAAAAAAGTCAAAAATAGTTCATAACTCTCCCGAATGAGATACACACCCACCCCTTGTCTACGACCTATCTAGGGATTCCCCTACAAATAATCCCCTACAAATGATTTAGTTCATTATCGATTGTGGCTTATTTCTTTTCCGAATTGACCCCTAGAGAAGTTATATATAAAAATAGTAACCTTACTTTAAATTATATTAATGTTTATTATTTAAAATGAAAGCGTTCATGTAAAAAACTTATTTAGCTATCTTTTTACATAATGTGACCAACTATACTGACTTAATCAGTATCGTACCGATTTTCAGAAGAATTGCCAGTCAAGATAAATATTCATTCAAAGAACCAACTTTCACAGCTTCCATTGTCGATCGATCTAGATTCCACCAGAAGTATTAAGAAGTTTTTTCTCTACATTTATTTTCATACCTTTTATATTCATATCATATCAAATGTCAAATTAAAACTAACTAAATCAGAAATAGTGTGTATTTAATACTGATTTTGAGCGATTTCATACTGAATTTTTGCATGGAAAAATATACTGCTGCTTGTGCGCCAAGAGTTGGTTACATTATTCTCACACAAAATACCTATTTTCTGAAAAAACCTTCCAATGTTTGTACTACAGTTATCTATTAAGTAAAAAAAAATGCATTAGTTGGTCTAATTAGTTTTTCTCACTCAACATTTTTTTCAACTTATCGACGTCCTACCTGCCATCCTTCTGAGGGGCCCACTACAAAAAACACTAAAGCTGTAAGGCTAGAAAAAACACTAGGAAAATTTCAACTATACTTTATATCTGTCCTGAATTGACCCCTAGTGTGATCAATTGTATTAATTGTATTGAAGAAGAGGTATACCAGGGCAATAAGGATGCACGAAAATTCTATCAACAGGTTAATCATCTAACCCAAGGTTTCAAGCCCGGAGCATCCACTTTTAGAGACGAAAATGGAGATCTGAATACGGATATACAGTAAGTGCTGAGATTCTGGAGACAGCACTTCTCCAATTTACTTACAGGCGACGATTCCACCAATGCCGCCCATGGAGAGCGCAGTTCAGTGCCACCAATCAACGATGACGGAAAGGTTCGAGTTGCTATTCAACGACTCAAAAACAATAAAGCAGCGGGTGCTGACGGCCTGTCAGCTGAATTGTTTAAAACCGGCGGCGATGAATTGATAAGGCGCATGCATCAGCTCATCAGCAAAATATGGCTAGCGGAAAGCATTCCCGACGATTGGAATCTCAGCGTACTTTGCGCTATACATAAGAAAGGAGACCCAACAATCTGCGCCAACTATCGAGGTATCAGTCTTATTTCCATCGCATATAAGCGTACTCTCAAGCGTACTGTGTGAAAGATTTAAGCCGATTACAAAAACACTAATTGAACCTTATCAGTGTGGCTTTCGACCTGGAAAGTCCACCATAGACCATATTTTCACGCTACGACAAATCCTGGAGAAACCCCAGGAAAATCAAATTGACACACACCATCTTTTTGTCGATTTTAAAGCTGCGTTCGATAGCCCGAGAAGAGATTGCCTATACGCAACAATGTCTGAGTTCGGTATACCTGCAAAGTTGATTAGACTTTGCAGAATGACGTTGAGCAACACACGCAGCTCCGTCAATGTAGGAAATGACCTCTCCGAAACCTTCAATACCGCAAGAGGATTCAGGAGAGGTGATCCACTGTCTTGCGATCTCTTCAACATCATCATGGAGGGTATTGGAGCTGATTCCAATTTTATCCAGCTGGATTTACCCTACGCTTTGAATAAAACTCCTTGCTTGGGTTTAACACGTCGCTTTAAAACTATTTATTGATAATTCATCATTAATAGTTTTATCTAAATTACAAATTAAATTCTTACTTTTTGGTCTCCTCCAATAATCCGGTGTTCAGCTTTATCTAAATCAACTTGTAAAAGAAAATGGTAATAATTTTTGCAATGTCATTTTGTGGCGGCGTTGTTGCCAGATCGCGTAAATATATTTAAGTGGGATTACTGATTTACGGTGTTGCCACACCGCAGATTGTTGGAGGGGACCAAAGAAAGTAACTTTTATGTTACTTGAAGCTAATTATAAAAAATATAAAAATTAAAGGAAAGCAAATTCAAATATATAATTACGACGAATTTGTAATATTCCCTCCCCAGTATGTCCATCCTTGAGTTGGAATACTTATTGCTGTTAAACAGATTCGTCGTTTCTTTGGTGCACATCCAAAACCGCTATTTTGGCCGCTGGTCGATGATACTCTCCCTGATTCGTACGGATTATCGCACTCCTCACTTGGCCATCAGTGCTTGAGATAGTGCGTACCACAACTCCTTTGGGCCAGCAGTATCTAGGAAGGTTCGAGTCCGCGATGATTACGACATCTCCTACCTCGATGGGTTTGACCTTTTGGAACCAGGCGGTTCTTCGCGTTAGCACTGGCAGAAACTCCTTTACCCATCTCGCCCAAAATGTATCGGCTAGGTGCTGCGTGTGCCGCCAAGAAGATCTGGCGAATTGATCGTCAAAGTGAAATTCGCCCGGTGGTTTGAGACCAGATGACGACCCCAGCAAAAAATGATTCGGTGTTAAGGCCTCCTGGTCGGCAGTGTCTAAGGACAGATACGTGAGCGGTCTACTGTTAACGATGCTTTCCACTTCGATGAACAGGTTGCTTAACTTCTCGTCACTCAATCTTGTATTAGGCGTTATAATTTGGTACATGACAGACTTAATGGACCGAACCATGCGTTCCCAAGCCCCACCCATATGAGGGCTGGCTGGGGGTATAAAGGTCCACTTTGTTTCAGCGCTTGTAAACTTCGCTCCAAGGGCTTCAAAGTTTACTTGCAGCAGCGCCTCCCGCAGCTCCTTCTCGGCAGCCTTTAGGTTGGTTCCATTGTCGCTATAGATATGGGTAGGTGTTCCTCTTCTCCCAATAAAATTGCGAATTACCACCACACAAGAATTCATAGATAATGAGTATGCCATTTCAACGTGAACGGCACGGCATGTGAGGCATGTAAACACGACACCGTAACGTTTTTCAGAGCGTCTTCCAATCGTTACCAGAAAGGGACCGAAGAAGTCGATGCCTACAAAGGAGAAGGGCCTGTTGTTGAAAGATAGGCGCGCTTTTGGAAGTGGTGCCATCTCAGGTGGCTGCGGAAGAACTTGACGGTTTCTGCAAAATTGACAGTTGCTTCGTACTTGCCTTAGAAGTCTTCTCAAGCTAGGAATGTGATATTTCTGGAAAATTTCGTTTATGACTGTTTCATGATTTAAATGCTTAAATTTACGATGGTACCAGTCGACAATAAGGTAGGTGACTCTATGATTTTTTGGCATAATAATGGGATTTTTCGTTTCTTCATCAATTGTCAAGGCATTCTCTAAGCGACTCCGCATTCGGATGACCGAATTGCAGTCAATAAAAGGTGAAAGTTTGCTGAGAGGGCTTGACTTTGGCAATCTACTCGCAGGGTTCGATTGCAACATTTTGATCTCACTACTAAAGACACTGGCTTGGGCTAAGCTACAGAGAAAGTTCTGACTCCACGATAATTCATCCGAGGTCGGATTGATCTGATAATTTTCCTTACTATGGAGGGTTGAGTTTTTCAATTTGTTTATAAATCTCTTTACGTACGCCATGGATCGATACATTCTTTCCCACCGTGAAAATCGATGCGGGATTATTAAAGGCTCTGCCAAACTAATTTGGGCAGCAACTAGATTGGGCTCTTTTCGTAATTCACTTACCACTTCATCAGCTTCTCCTGGCTTACAATCAAAACAATCTCGCTTAGGCTGCCGTAAAAATTCTGGGCCTGTAAACCACACGTTGCTTGAGTTGAAATCCGGTTTATTAGACCACTTAGTGCTTAAATCTGCGACGTTTAATTTCGACGGAACGTACTGCCATCTCTCGATCTTCGTTGACTCTTGAATTTCCCCAACTCGGAACATCACGAATGGTTTGTAGCTTCTAGGATCAGATTTCAACCAGAGTAGAACAGTTTTCGAATCTGTCCAATAGCTGATGGAATCGATCTTCATATCGTGAGATTCGGTTATGATTTTTCCGAGACGAGAGCCCATTACAGCTGCCATCAGTTCCATTCGAGGTATGGAAACAGGTCGTAGTGGCGCAACCTTTGCCTTCGAGCAAATCAGGGTCAAGTTTGCATTATTTCCATAAATGAACCTAAAGTAAGCAACGGCTGCGTATGCTTGCAAGCTGGCATCCACGAAAATATGTAGCTCTACTTTTTGGTCGCCGCATTCATCGCGTTGCATGTAGCATCTTGGAACGCTTATTCCCTGTACCTCTGGAAAAAATGACAGCCACTGACACCACGCCGCACCGAACTCTTCAGGAATAACCTCGTCCCATCCAATCCCGCTGCGCCATATTTGCTGAAACAAAATTTTTATATTGACCATGTAGAAGTTCAGGAAACCAATCGGGTCGAAGACGGACATCATAAGTCTTAGCAGTTCACGCTTTGTTGGCAACCTAGTGCCACGGAGGACCTCTTCGTTGGCTTTTGTGAATCTAATGTTGAATATGAGCATGTCACTTGCCGTATGCCACCATAGTCCCAGGACTTTCTCCGCTTCAATGGTGTGCTCCACGCTTCTACCTGCGCTACAGAAAGTATCAGCCGTCCCTTCTTCTCCAAGAGCATTGATGACCTCTCTGGAATTCGACAGCCAGTTTCTAATTTGGAAATTTGCATGTTTGTGGATCTCCTTAACTTGAGTGGCAAGAGCTATTGCCTCCTCAACCGTGTTCAAGCTGTCCATCATGTCATCCACGTAGTGCCTTTCTAGGATCGAAGTCACGGCTCTCGGAAACTCTTTTTGAAACTGTGTAGCGTTTTGGTTCTTTACAAATTGTGCCAATGAAGGTGAGCAGCTTGCACCAAAACTTAGGACTTGTAGTACATACACATCTGGACCTCGACTTTCATCACAGTTACGCCAAAGAAAACGTTGTGATTGCTGATCCTCCTTATCGACCGCCACCCGGTGAAACATCTCGCAAATGTCGCCACAGATAGCAATTCGGCCTACTCTGAAGTTAAAAATTACTTCTATCAACGAGGTTAAGAGATCTGGGCCTTTCTCTAAGTGGTCATTCAGGGACCTTTCCTTATACACAGCGGCTGCATCCCACACCACTCTAAACTTGTTCGGCTTATTAGCATTTTTTACTACGAACATAGGCAAATACCATTTTCGTGGGTGGTCTGCGATTGCCTCCTGGTGAGTCAGTTTTCGTATGTATCCCTTCCTTACCATCTCTTTAATATGCTCACTGACCTTATTCTCTAGCATTGGGTCTTTTCCCAATTTCCTCTCGAAACACTGCAGTCTCCTCAGAGCCATGGCGAAGTTATCTGGCAGTAGGCAGCTATCTGATTTCCAGAGTAATCGTACCACATATTTTTCTCCGTCGTGCGAAACACTCTTTTGAAGCTGTTTATTTTGCTCGGAAATTATTTCTGCTGAACTTCTTTTTTCATAGCAGTCGTTTTCAACAGACATGCTTTGAGCCAATAATTTATCGAGGGCTACGTCATCATCACACTCGCATACATGAAGTAAGTGCAGCTGCAAATGTTCACTGGGCTTATTTCCATTCAAAACACCATATATCGTCCAACCTAGGCGTGTCTTGGTGGCCGCAGGTTCGTCCTCATTGCCTTCTCGAAACTTTAAGGGCATTGCCACACTTCTATTATTCAGCCCAATAATCATCGATGGCACAGCGTCTGTGTAGGAATCTGCCGGAATTCCCTTTAAATGCTCAAATCGTTGAGCCAGCTCTGACATATTTAAAGTTTGAGAAGGAAGATCTAGTGCCGTAACCGACCGAACGTTGCGTAAATTATATAGAGCATTGCCTTTTCCACGCTCAGATATTTTAAGCTCAATATCATCAGAAGCTGGTTCAGTGCGCACGGTTCCATCTGTCCATCTGAGGCACAGATCTCTTTTATTGCCACGCAGTTGAAGCTTCTCCACGATTCCCTTTTCGATGAGCGTTGGCCCGGAGCCGTCATCCAAAAACGCAAAGATGTCGATCGATTTTCCATTTCCGTAGATAGTGACGGGTAACACGCGATACAATACGTTTGAGGTCTTCTGAAACTGCATTGCAACCATGGGAGGTGCTGGACAGGTGCTAGCATCTTGCACGCACGGCTTATGGAGCAGCGAGTGATGCTTTGCAGTACAGTTGTTAACAGTGCACTCTTTACGTTCCCTGCAGTTTCTCGAGTGGTGTGTCTTTAAACATGAACGGCATAGCCTACACTTTCGGACTGTATTCCACTTCTCATCAAAGCTCAACCCTAGAAATTTTTCACACTTAGCTATATTATGTGCTTCGTAGCAGTAACGGCACATCGGTGCTTTAGGGACTACCTTTCTTTCAATCTTATCATGTCCTACTTCTGCACGCTCTTCATGAAATCCAACACGATGTGTTCTGCGCTTCTCATCAACGCCCACGTTGCAAGGAGGAAGGGGCATAACGTCGCTTGCAGCTCCTGCTAAGTTGAAGAGCCACCCACTGAATGTTGTTAAAGATGCGTCTGGATGAGGCCGTGAAAAGATTGACCAGTCCAAGCGCATCTGCGGTGGTAGCTTTTCGATAAGCTCTTGAACAAGCATAGGGTTATTTAAATGTGATTTGAGGCCAGCAGCCTCCATAGTCGCAGTTAGATTTTGTACTTCTAATGCAAAACTTACCAACGATTCTAACTTATTCATATTAACGTTCGGGCACGCACGTAATTTGTTCAGTAAGCTATTAATTATGTGCTGCGGCCTGCCAAATACCATTCGCAACGTAGCAATTATTTCAGGCACTAAAGCTGGAATCAACAATTTGCTGCTAACATATTCTAGCGCCTTTCCCCTCAGGGCGCGTTGCAACCGCAACAAATTCTCATCGTCACTAAACTTACATAGGCGAGTAGAGTTTTCGTAGCTACTTATGAAAAGTGGCCATTCTTCAACCTTTCCGCTAAAACTGGGTAGATCCCTGGGTACTACTTGACGCGCGCTCATTTGCTGCGAAGTTAAACCATCCTCGCCTACAAATTCTGTGCGTGAAAGGTTTTGCATTAAAATATTTCGTTGACTGCATTTTTCGTTTTTCGATGACGCATGTTCAGCGAATACCTTGTTTTGTAACATAACCTCACTTTTACCCTTGTCGTGTGTCTTTAGTAGCGACCCCTTTGCCTTCTGCGGAATAGCCGAATCACTCCCCCCCTCAGACTCATCACTACTTTCGTAATTTCGCAAAATGTCGTATTTTCTATTTAAAAAACTCAAGTGCGCGCTTCGCTCTTCCTCTAAGCGTGTCAACTCTAATTCTTTATTTCGCTTTGCGACCCGCTTAGAATGATTCAGGTTCTCAAGACTTATAGAAAATTGCTCACATACCTTTGCTGTGTATGGCTGCTTGCCCTTAGCAATTTGCAATGTACCTGCATTCTCGCTTTCAAGATTTTCTTCATTTGCTTTGTTGGTCGGCTCGGCCGTGCAAGCTGTACAAGCCCAATCCATTTCCGAGACCTCCTCTGCTACGCCTACGCATGCGAAGTGGAACCAGACGTCACATTGATCGCATTGCACCATCTTGTCATCGTCCGGTAATAGACACGCTCCACAACTGCTTTCCGTAGCCACTTCACCGGAATTCGCATTCTTTTTGTCGCTCATGATGATGTTGAACCTATCTCGATGCCTCCGCGTTGTAGTATGGGTTCAATGGCTGTAGCCTCGTGGTGCAACTTTGATGCAAAAATTTTACAGAATGCAAAAATTTTAAAGAATATTGGAGCTAATTCCAATTTTATCCAGCTGGTTTTACCCTACGCTTTGAATAAAACTCCTTGCTTGGGTTTAACACGTCGCTTTAAAACTATTTATTGATAATTCATCATTAATAGTTTTATCTAAATTACAAATTAAATTCTTACTTTTTGGTCTCCTCCAATAATCCGGTGTTCAGCTTTATCTAAATCAACTTGTAAAAGAAAATGGTAATAATTTTTGCAATGTCATTTTGTGGCGGCGTTGTTGCCAGATCGCGTAAATATATTTAAGTGGGATTACTGATTTACGGTGTTGCCACACCGCAGATTGTTGGAGGGGACCAAAGAAAGTAACTTTTATGTTACTTGAAGCTAATTATAAAAAATATAAAAATTAAAGGAAAGCAAATTCAAATATATAATTACGACGAATTTGTAATAGAGGGGATCGTACGAAAGGCCGGTGTGCATCGTAATGGCACCATTTTCTATAAAGTTGTCCAGCTCCTTGCGTACGCTGATGATATTGATATTGTCGGCAGAACTAATAGAGATGTTACCGCTGCTTTCACCGCTATCGAAAATAAATCAGCCAAAGTGGGTTTGACGATAAATGAGGGTAAAACAAAGTAACATACATGCTGTCTACAAACAAGGGAGCGTCGCGTTTAGACTCCCACGTTTCATCCGGCAGCTATAACTTGGAAGTAGTCAAGGAGTTTGTATACCTTCGCACCGCCATTAATAACAACAACGAAGTCAGCCTGGAGATAAAGCGAAGAACAATAATTCCCAACGGTTTCAGTAAGCAACTAGGTTCCAGAGCCCTCTCTCGGTCGTCAAAACTAACACTCTACAAGATGCTCGATCACCTGTGCTGCTTTATGGCGCTGAGGCATGGGTAGTTTTGCAAACTGACACAACCGCTCTGGGAGTGTTCGAGAGAAAAGTTCTTCGCAAAATCTTCGGTCCTATTCGAGTCGGCGATGACTATCGCATCCGAATGAACCACGAGCTGTATGAGCTCTACAAAGACATTGTCGTAGTTCTCGGCGTATAGTTGTGCAGCGACTACTCTGTCTGGGGCATGTCCATCGTATGGAGACGAAGCTCCAGCGAAAAAGGTGCTCGAGGCGAGGGTCGCAGGTCAACAACGATGAGGGAGAACATGCTTCCGATGGATGGACCAGGCCGAGGAAACCCTAACCGCATTTGGTGTATCTGATTGAAAAAGGCGCGCGCAAAGCAGAGGCGCCTGGCGAGAGCGGATGAAGTCGGCTGAAACCCGGACACGGGTTGTTACGGCCATCTAAGTAAGTAAGTAAGTAAGTGATCAATTCTATGTGATGGTCTTATTAGGAGAGGGGTCAAATCCATGAGCTGGTCCCATTATTTTCTTCCCCTTAACATTTCTCTCAACACACCAACCTGCAATTTGCCACCGTTCCGTGGGACCCCCTACATAAACCCAAAAACCGAGGGAAAAATTCGATTATAGTTCATATCTCTATCGAACTAATTTTTGGAGGGTTCAAATGCATGAGCTGGTACTATTAATTTTTCCCACTCAACATTTCTTCCAAAAACACCCACTCCTTATCTGGAACCTTTCTGGAAGTTCCCCTACAAAAGATACAAAAACTGATGAAAATTGTCGATTATAGTTCATGTCTCTCCCGAATTCTCTCTTCCAAGCACATCCACTCCTTTTCACCCACCCTTCTGGGGATTCCCCTACAAAAGATACAAAAACTGAAGAAAATTATCTTTTATATCTCATATCTCTCCCGAGTTGACCCCTAGAGGAGTCGAATGCATGAGCCGGTTTTAATAATTTTTCCCGTTCAGCATTTCTTTTGAACAAACTTACCCCTATCTGCCACAATTCTTGGGTTCCCGCTACAAAAAACGCAAAAACTAAGGAAACATTTCGCTTATAGTTCATATCTCTCCTAAATTGACCCAAAGAGTAGTACCCGGATACCCGAATCCGGGTACTCGGATACCCGAAAAAGCTCAAAAAAAAAAAATCGAGAGCCCTACTTTGTAGCACCCTGTTATTATCTTAAACTCTTTGCAGCTAACACTTAAAAAAAATTGTCTAAAACGCAATTCAATCAACACAAGTATTTCAACAAAACTAACAACTCTCTATAAGCGTGTGTGTGAGTGAAAGCTTTCAATACTTTTGTGCTCCTTCATTTTTTTTTTTTTTTTTTTTTTTTTGTTTGCTGTTGTTGGCACTTTTAAGCTTTAAGAGCTTAAATCAATTTTCAATTTATTTGTTGAACTCAATAAACCGCATTGAGTGGCTCAGGCTAGTGGTGTTTTTTTTTTCTTTTTTCGCTCTCACTTTTATCTTTAACTTGTTGTTCTTGTTGTTGTGGATGTTCCAATAGTGGTTGTTGCTGGTGCTTTTATCTCTGTTACATGCTCGAATGTTATTGTTTTTTCAAAATCATTTTCAATTCTTTGGTGTTCTTTTCATCGTTTCTATGCAGGTTCAATGCAGTTCATGTTGTTGTTGTTGAAAATGTAGTTGTTGCTGTTGCGAAAATGTTATTGTTGCCAGCCAATTGCATTCATCATTATTGTATTTTTAGTTGTTGTCATTCCCAAGGCACTGTCGAATAGTCGCTGTCTTCCTCTCTTTTTATCCCCCATCATCATTTGCTGTATTTCTAAGTCAAGGTTTTGTGCGCCTAAAAGGCGGCTTTAATGTTTTTCCCCTACAACTCTCACTGACTGTTTTATTCATTATCTCGAGTGCAGTGAAATGTAAAGCTTTTGTTATTGTTTGTATTTGCGATGCTTTTACTGTTGTTTTTCGGATTTGTTGCTGGCTATAGCCAATTTTTGCTGCCATAGCTTTGTTGTTGCTGCAGTTGTTACGCTTGTTGTTGTTTGTTACAACAGCTGCTGCTGCTATTGCTGCCAATGCTAATGATGACTCTGATGATGACGTTGTTGTTGGTGTTTTCTATACTGTTGTTGTTTTTGTTGTTGTTGCTAGCTTAAAAACAGCAACTGAAACAACAACAACTACTACAATGTCAGGCTTTTAGTGCTCCGCCATGGTGACCACTTTCATAGCGCCTTGCTAGGGTGTGTCTGTGTTTGAGTTTGCATTTGTTTTTGTCACTGTTTTAAGGATTCTCTAGAGTTTTTTTTCGCTTGCTCACACTTTTCCTATCTCTCTCTCTCCTTTTTCTTTCTGTACCGGAACCTCTGGGATTATTGCCAATGTTGCACTTAGTTTTAATGAAAGTTTGTGACCCAGTTAAACAAAGCTTATTGTTATTGTTGTTGTTCTTGTTATTGTTGATTTTCAGTTTTTTGTTTTAGCTCAGTTTTGTTTTTATTTTATTGTTGCTGCGTTTTGTATAACAAATATTTTTATTTTAGCTGTTTTTTATATTACTTTTTGACCTTTAATATTCTTAGCCAAAGTTTTTGTGTGTCATTCGAAAAACGCCAAAAACCATGCCAAACTTTTTAAGAGCGCTATTAAAAAATTTAAATAAAACCACACAGAATTTAAAAGCCTAACAATTGGCTGCTGCTTAAAGGCGCAAAAAGTTTTTGTCTCAATTTTTTCTTTATTTTAAATCCTGACAATTGTTTGTTTTGCTTGCCTTAGAGAAATTTTGAAGCATTAGCTTGCCATATTTTTACCGTTATTATAAATTTATATAATTTATGCATAAACTTATTAAGCTCAGAATATATTATTGGCAAATTTGTAAAAAAAGCACAAATTAAGTTAAGTTTTGCAACCAGCTCACCCTTACATTGCTTTGCCGTTCAAACGCATAACGTGTCGGCGCACAGTGCTTTGTGCAGTGGAAATAAGTCAGTAAAATGTTTTGTCTACAAATGGCACAATTTTCGGTGTTTTACGACACGATAATATTCTAAATACGAAGGACCTAAAGTATTTTTATAAAAAGGGCAAAATTTTTGTTGTCTTTAAATGGCACCATTTTTTGTATTTTTCGACAGATTATATTCGATACACGAAGAGCTTAAAATATTTTTGCTTAAAAAACAAAATTCGGTTCATAATATTCTAAATACCAAGGTTTTAAAAAATATTTTTGCTCAAATTGCAAACTTTTTGACTTCAAATGGTACCAGTTTTTTGTTTTTCGACAGGTTATATTAAAAAATTGCAAAATTTTTGGTCTTCAAATTGCAACATTTTTTGTGTTTTTTCGTGGCAGCATGCCAAAGTTGATTAATATTGCATGAATTTCAAAATTCTTGCTCAAAGTTTCTGAGGCGCAGATAAAGATTTCAGAAGAGTAAAATCCCATAAATCTTAACCTTAACCCTATATGGGTTATTAACACAATCAAAAAATGATAAATAAATACATTTAAAGCATATACAGATAAATTGGAGATTTTCAGATTGTAATTCTGACAATAAATAATGATGAATATGATGCTATGATAAGTTCGCTGCTTAACATAGAAAGTTTCTAAACAGCATAGAATCAATTTAATGCCAAAAAATATGCATTGATAAATATACGTATGTAAGCTTTATAAGCAAAAGTGATTGGAAAAGAGTCACCAAATGAAGTTGGTGACCAGTGTTGTCACTTCAAAATTTTATAAAGTGGTGGATTCAGTGTAGAAGACATAAAAAATATTCATAAGAAGTATAATATTATACTAAAGAAGTATAAATATTCAATTATATGATAAATATTCTAAGAACAGTTCTGCATCAACTCTTAAAAAACCAAAAGAATTGAAATAATAACACATGTTCACACGGTCTTGGACCAGAGAAAGCGAAAATAGTTCCGTATGTATTTTAGTGCACTTAGTTCAAATCCGTAGACCGTTTTTTGTTATCAGGTGTTATCGGGAGATATAGGCAAAAATCTGTAAAACGTTTCTTTTTCTGTTAATTGGGTAGTTTTCAAAATATTGGCGTTCTATGATAAAACATTTCCAAAATTTTACATCATATGCATATTTGAAGCCATGGAACCTTTTTATCTGTCCATGTAATTTAAATTTAATTTTATTTTATTTTCTTGCCGCATGAACAATCTCCGGAATTTAAGTAAGCAGTTTAACTTTGCCAATGCCATTGATTCTTAAAGACTTATTTTGGAAAAACCGAATTTTTATTTAATTTATTCTAAAAAAATCTAAAGGCGGAAACATGAGTTTCTTTCGAAGTTTTTTCTAACTCTATTAAAAGTTAGACTAAGAATAATTTATATAAAAGCTAATTTTTTTGAAAAAAACTCTTAAACCATCAATGGCATTAGCATCCGAAAAAAATTTTTTTTGAATTACATGAAAAGATAAAAAAGTTTCATGGCTACTAATATGTATATCGATGCCTTAATATAGAAAAACAGTATCTCAAAAGGCTCTATCTCAGTAGAAGAAGGGAAAAAAATCATATAAAAAATTAAGTACCTACTATAGCTTCGAATTTTTTGTAAACGCATATTTTTAATAAAAAAGTAGTTTGATGATGTAACAATAGTTTTTACTGCAAAAACTGCAGAACTTTGATTTTTATCAAGTTTTTTATTCTACTCTAAAGCAAAAAAAAAAAAAAAGAAAGAAAATTGAGATAGGGCCTTTCTATATTAAGGCATCGATATAATGCAAAATTTTTAAATATTTTGAACTTAAAACGACAATATTTTGACACCTACAAAAGATAATGAACTGAAATATACAGTAATGATTAAGCCTAATATTATTTATTTATTTATTTAAGTAAAAAAATGTTTATTTAAGTAAAATGTTTACATGTAAGACTCAGTCTTTTAAATGTATTAAGTATAACAGAATAACAACAGGATTTAACCATCAATAGAAATAAATGCGACTTAAATCTAACAGTGTAATGATTTATTAAAATTATTATAAAGTAGCTGTTAAAGCGACTAGCCAAAAACAATAAATTTTGAGTAAATTTAATTAATATAAATAAAATTAATTAAAGAAGTATAGAAGTAAGGAAAGACAGTATTAAGAAAAGTAATGAAAAACTGCATGCTTAAAGATATGTTTGTTAGTAATAGCTTTAATTCTCATAGGTAGCATATTCCACAATCTGACGGCGTTCACAAAAAAAAAGTCTGCTGGAATTAAGATAATTATAAGTTGGGATTATCAGGTTCAAATTTCTATTAGATCTACAAAATCGAAGTTTATGAAATAAGTAATTAGGTGTCTGTGAATATATTAGGTGATGTAAAAAAATGCAGTTTCTTGCATCCAAATAATTAAAAATGTTACAACCCAGAACTTTATTGCTCAAGCGGCTGATGCGATCAAACTTTCTTAGGCCATAAACGTACCTCACAGCACTATTAAATACATGTTGCAACTTTAGCTTAGATCTGGAATCAAGTCTACTATACACGACGTCTGAGTAAGAGATGATTGGCACTATGAGCTGCAGCACTAACTTCCTTCTAGTTTCAATAGGAACAAATGACGCAGTCTACCTCAAACTCCGAAGAACGAAGTAGACCTTGCATACAACAGAATTGATATGGTTTTCGGGAGAAAGTGAAGAGTCAATGTGGTATCCAAGATTTTTAACTTTATTTACAAAATTCAGCTCAACACCATTAAGATAGATGACAGGAATGTTAGAGAGAGAGTAGCTAGATTTAGAAATCGGCAATACATATGATTTAATAGGGTTGAGTTTAAGCTTATTAATTTCAGCCCATTCTGTTATTTTCCTTAAGTCTTCGTTCATTTTAATACATAAATCATCAACATGACCAAAAGGTTGTGACGTATCGGCATTTGCTAAAGATGTCATTAATAAACATCGTGAATAAAAGAGGACCAAGTACAGAGCCTTGAGGCACTCCACAGGTTACATTACGGAAAGCGGACAGACTATTACCCACCCTTACTCTTTGAGATCTTTCAACTAAGTAACTATATAAGAGACGGACCGCCATTCTAGAAAACTTAAAATTATCTCCAAGTTTCTGACACAGAATAGAATAATCAACTGAGTCAAAAGCCTTAGAAAAGTCAAGCAGGCAGAGTAAATTTATGTGCCCCAAATCATATGTTACTATGATATCATCCAAAATTTTTAAAATAGCTGTGGCACAGCTATGACCGGGTCGAAAACCGGACTGCAGAGGAGACATTAAGTCATATTTTTTAATGTGTTCCGAAATTTGCGCTGCCATAAGAGACTCGACTACTTTTGATAAAGATGATAGCAAACTTACAGGACGAAAGTCAGACGGATCGCTAGCACTGGATTTCTTAGCAATGGGAACAATTGTCGCTGTTTTCCAAGCATCAGGGAAACAAGAGCTTGTAATACAGTGATTAATAATGTGGGTTAATGGGCTTAGAATGTGCGGTAAAATAATTCTTATAAATTTAATGGAAATACCATCATCACCCACGGCACTTGACTTTATTTTGTTGACACAACGTGCTACATCACTCTCACCTACATCTGCAAACTCAAAATTTAACAGTCCATCAGAGTTTGAAGTTCTTGATACATAAGGCAACATATTAACAGGAGACGCTGAGCTATTACTATTCAAAAATTTTACAGTCAATTGAAATCGGCCAATGCGTTAAAAAGATATGGTCAAATTTACAGAAAAGGAAGCGTTTTTTTACAATATTGTCTATTTTTCCAAGAAGATCTTGGCCAGATAGAAAAAAACGGAGCACGGATTTGAATTCAATAAGCTTGTGTAATTGTAAATTTCTAAGTTTGGCGGTATTATGCATTAATTTTAATGTAAAAATTATAAATTAAAGCTGAAATAAAAAAGTGGTAGATTTTGGAGTAATGCAAATAGCGGGTGGTAAAAGTGGTAGAAGCCAAAAACGTAAAAAAAACATGGTAGATCTACCACAATTGTGGCAAAGTCACAACACTGTTGGTGACTATTAAATGTTAACGTTAGAAATAGAAGGGATCACAGAAATAAAGCCAATATTTTTTCGTGGATTCATTACAATGGATGGACCCATAATTGCGCACCTGAGATCAAGAAAAAGTTTAAAAAAAATGGTTTAAAAGGGGAGAAGTAGTATTGGCTAGATAGGTGCAATACCTAAAATCTTAGGTTTGGCTAAGTTTAAAAAATAGTCCTCAATATAAAAACAAAATTGCATATTACTAGATACTTTTTTTATTTTGGCGTTTTAACGATACACAAGACCACCTGCCATGCACTGGACCACCTGCCATTACCCTTGACAATCAGCCGGTGATAAGGTGCATGTAGCGTACGGACATCGCTTCCAGGTTGGCCATAAAATGTCTTACCAAACTCAATAGGGGCGCTCAGAGAAATGAGCTCACACTTATGTGGGTGAGAGGACATTCTGACATAGGACAGAATGAAAATGCGAGAAATACTTTAGCGAGAGCAGGATCAGCAAAAGAATTCTGTGGACCAGAACCACGTATCGTCATAGGCGACTACATGGTGGCAGGTCTTATTAAGCAATGGACGGACTCCGAACACCGTAAAAGGTGGGAAGAAGGTGTTAATTGCAGGCAATCGAAGGCGGCCGTGCAGTGGTTGCGTAGTGAGGCAGCAAAATTTATCCGTTACAATTGAAGGACTTTAAGCTGGCTTACTGCACTACATGTACCATCTCAGGAAGATGACTTTGACCGAGGACAATGCGTGTAGGTTATGCCTAGAGGAGCCGAAAACAGCAGCACACATTATGTGCCAGTGTCCGGCGTTGGCAAGCATACGATTGACCATTCTGGGACGTCCATTTATTGGCGAAGTCGAGATTGGTCAACTGACCTACAATGATATGCTTGAGGTGTCGAAGGATGCTTATGTAAGGAGCATGCTCACGTATGAGGGTTCTGAGCGGTAGCATCCTTTGTCCAATGGGGACGAAAAGGGACCCACTGTGGTCCGCTTCGATCAATTCCCAATTTATTATATATAGCCTAGTCACCTGATCTCAACTCGAGATCGAGAATATGTGAATGATGGTGAAGCCACAAATAGGGATTAAAGTATTTAGTAAAAAATGAGCTTTTCGAATACTTAGTTGAAAAGTAGTGATGAGCAATTGCAAGCAGATATATTGATAAGCTTATTACCTCAATGCCTGCAAGATGTGCTCTAGTTATTAAAAACAAGGGCCACGTAAGAAAATATTAAAGAATTAAAATTGTACTGCATATTTTTAAACTTTCCTTTAAAGTTGCAAATGGTTTGATCTCTTGAATTTCGACTCTTGCTTAATTAAATTGTTTCCCTATTGCTGTAAGTTCATAATATTTTCAGTTTTTATGAGACAACATACAAGCACACCTTAAATGAAAAGAACAAAAAGACTAAAATTGCGTGATGTTCTCTTCTAACACAGTAACTTTTGGTAGGAGCAAACTTTCAGTTTAAAATGTTTTGATCACCACTGTATTTCAGAAAATGTAAATTGTATTTGTTTTAAATAAAACTATGAACAATATCCAGAAATTTTTCATTGAAAACAATATAAATATGTATGGGGTCTGGCCAGACTCCTGTATTGTTAAAATGGCCAACACAGGAGGATTTAGAAAAATGAAGAACTTATTGCACATTTACGAAGCAAGACCTTTCTATTGCTACCATATTTATGAAAATCTTCAGTATAGTATAGATTTGATGGTTACTACAAAAAGTGCGCTTGCTTAATAATAATATAAATTTCAGTCTCTATTTAAAGCAACCAAAAGTTTCCACTTTGAACGCGATTTTCTCAAAAAATTTGAGTCCTAATAAAAAAAATTTAAAACAGCAACTTAGAACTATTTTGATTACGAAATTTCATTTATTGTCAAAATTTGTATATGCAAAAATCACTGTGCGAGGGAAGTAACGTTGTATTTATGTGCTCACATAATTCATTTCCTAAAATTAATGTGCTTCATATAAATTAGCTTAATGCATGCACAAAACGTGCTTAAAGCTTAGCGCACACACACTTAAAGTGCTAAGAAAACAAAAGGAAAGCTCTTTTGTTTTTAAGAAATTTTAGCAAAGCTTAAGAAGAATTTTCCTAACTGAGCGCATAAAGTAGGACAATAACATGAATATATCAAGTGAAAAGAAAATTCTCACAAAAAACTTCCAGAAAGTTAGGCGTTATTGATACAGCGGAAAGGTCTGCAAAACAAAGAGCAGATGTTAGAAGAAGAGAAGAGACAAAATAGAAATAGAAAAAAAAAATTTGACAAAATATTTGCAAAAAGAAAAAGAGCTAATAGAGTACAGCAAAGTGTACTGAGTTCAGGCAATCAAACGAAGAGCTAAATCAAATTTCACACACACACACACACACACACACAATAAAAAAGCATTCACAGCACGACTTCAACAACAGGTGACTTAAAGTGTGTGCATCAATGTTAGAGTATATACAGTCATGGGTGTAGTCAGGATATTAGCCAGGGGGGAAAGAAATGTTTTTTATATTGGCAAGCATATAAATATACATTTTTCTACGTCACAATTTGCTCTTGCCACCAAAAAACTTTATTATAATCATTATTTCATTTTGTTAAGAACAAAGCACTTTAGTTGTAAAAACAAGCTTTCAATTGAAAAGTTAATTTTGTTTTTTTAGTGATGACAAACTGTGTTGATTGATATTCCCTAGATGGCAATGGCAATTAAGCAGTCCGACAAGACGATACAGATTGTTTGCTTCAAATTCAACATTTTGTATTTAAAATTAAACTTTCCTCGAATCAAACTCAACCGTTTTACACTTCAAATTCAACCTTTACATTTCAAATTTAATTTTTTACAAATCAAATTCAACTTTTTAAACTTAAAATTCAACCTTTTATTCTTCAATCATAGGAAGAAGGAGCTCTTTCTAAGTTTTTTATTATTATTTCCTTATTTAATCATAAAATATTATATACTGTAGTTTGTGTGCTGTGTAACCTGCTTGAAAAAATTATATAAAATTAAAAAAAATATTTAAACTAACCTTTTATAACATTCAGTTTTCGAGTTATTATTTTAACCATACTTAATGAACCCGATGTAAATCTGATGGACTTGCAATGTTGTGGAATGGATTAATGCATAATTGAATTAAACTATCAAAATTATTATTATTTAGTTTCATAAAGCTAGTTTTTATACGTATAGCCAGAAATGAAACCGGGTATGTTTGAAGAAAATCTATAGTCAAATATTGAAGTGGACTGGAACTCTTCCAGTGTTTTAGATTCACGCACGATCCGTGGACTCGGATCATTATCTTGTCGCAGCTACGATCAGTGCACGTCTCTCCGCTGCAAAGAATGTCGAAGTCGACAAGCTGCAGTAAAAACGGACAGCCGAAGCCTTCACCACTAGACTCTCACTCCTGCTTCAAGTTAGCACTCCTCAGATCGACGATATATAATCTCCCACTCTATGCGTGTGGCTGCCAAAGAGGTTATTGGATACCACCATCCACGCCGAAACCAGTGGCACGAACAAGAGTGTCGCGACGCTACTGCAGAGAAAAACGCCGCCTACAAAGCCACCCTGCAGTCGGTTGTAACGCGTGCTGCTAAGGAACAATACAGAGAGAAGAGGAGTTACGAGAGAGAAAAGAGATGTATGGTGATAGGAATGAGGCCCGAAAGTTTTGCGAAAAGATAAGACGCCTGGCCAATGGTTCTAAAACCAGGTTTATCTTTCTGTAAGGATGAAAACTGGAATCTAGTGACAGATTTCCAGAGTACACCGACGTTATGGAGGGAACACTTCTTTAGTCTTCTGAATAGCGATGATGGCAACAATCCCGCCAATTGAGATTGTGCGTTGTGCCAATGCACGGATGTTCCACAATCACGCTAAAAACACTGAATCGATGTAAACGATATAGGTACCAACCGTTTTGTTATTTCAGTTAAATCATGATAGGCTATTTGGTATTTGGCACGCCTACTTTTATCCCAAACAAATCAGCTAAAAGTATTTCTTTCAGAAGATTTTGGTCGTATTAAACTAAAATTTTGGAACTTAGTTTGTATGATTATTGTCGGTACATGTGCTAAAAATGGGCGTAGTCGGTCATATATACGCCCACTTTTACGAAATCATTATAAATGCTTAATTGTACTTAGTTTCATAGTGAAACTAGTTATGTAGGCGCTATGGGTCCAAATGTTGGTTATATATATTTATTGATAAAAGAAAACATCCGTGGAGAAGCCGCGGACCACAAGGTCCTGCTAGTATAATTTCATTTGAAGTAGAGTCTGCTTCGGTGTTTGTGGTTAAACTTCTCCGAAACGGCTCGAACGATTTTAATAAAATTTGTTTTGTATATTTAGTTGGTATGAACATAGGTTACAAAGCATTTTTCACCCTCCTATGTTTCATCCACACTAGTCACATTTTCGATACAGAATAGCTGTGGTAGTAAAAGTCACGAACATTGAAATTCAGAATGAAGTTATCACATGGTGATGACTTTCTAATAGAAAACTGGGACGGTCATTGGACAAAGGGGTGTGGCTTCGCCCATATAAGCCAAATTTTTAATATGGAATAGCTTTGGAAGTAAAAATCACAGAACAATGAAACTTAGAACGGAGTCACTATTTGGAGATATTCTACTACCGAGAAACTGGGACCGAGCATTGGACAATGAGCGTGGTGTTAAACAAAGGGTCAAATAAAAGATTTTAATGTATTTATTAATTTCCAATATAGTTGCTGGATGTAGCAACGAGCAATGGATATAAGTTATTATAATTTAATTTATAAAATTTTTATTTATTTTTTGTTTTTATGACATGATCGTGCTGTGGTATGGAGAGCGTTTGGGCACATTTTGTTCAACGTGGTGTTTGACAGCGAATTGGCACTTCACATTACACTTTTATTCATCACAACAATTTAACACAAGGTTAACTGTTTGAGAATCAATAAATAACTGCCAAAAAACTCAAAGTGTTCATTGACTTCCTTTTAAGAAAAAAAAAATAAGGAACATCACCGTGTATTCGAGCTCTAGTTGAGAAGCTGCTCTTAAAGCACTAACATATTCCTTGTTTTACATACTGATTTGATCTTTAATATATATATAAAATTACTTTTAAACTCTTTTTAATTTATTTTTGCTATTCTAACTTTGTTATAGTTTGAGTTTTTTAAATTTGTCTCATTTATTTTTCTTTGAAGTTTTTTTTTAATTTGAAGTTTTTTAAATTTGTTTTGTTTAAATGTTTTATTTTGATTGTTTTTGTTTCCTGCTTGCAATTTTTATGGTTCGATTTTTTTTATGTTGTTTCTTCCTTGTTTGGAAAACTTTTTGTTGTCTTTCTATGTTTTCTTATTTGCTGGTGTTGTGTATTGATCATGGTTCAGTTATTCTAGTAGCCTTAGTTTTATTGTTGCTTTTGATTTTTTCCTTTTTCTATTTGTTAAGGGTTTTTGTTTTTTTAATTTTTGTCTACATTGTAACATTTGTTGTTCTTGTGCTTTTTTGATACCTTTTGTAATTTGATGTGTTCTCTTTTCTGACGTTTGTTTGTATAAAGCTGTTGCTCTCTTGTTCTTCCACCAGGCATTCTGTTTTTCTCTTTTACTGCTTCTGCAATGTCATTTCCAACCAACAACAACAATATTTATTTTAGAAAATTGGAAAAGTTCAATTTTCTAAAAAGTCATTAGAGTTTTTTTTTGTTCGTACTGCTTCAGCAACTTCCTGTCAACCTGTTTGAAGTATGTGTGTGTGTGTGTGTGTGCGTTGTCGTGTGTGTGTGTCTGTCTTATCCCTATAGGACCAAACTAACTTGTTTTTAAAAGCAACTAATTAAAAAACTAGTTTAAAATAAACCAGTATATGAACTACTTTGAATTATATTAAGGCGGCATCCACTTCAATATATGAAGTAATTGAAATACTACTTAAAAACCAGTGATTGATAAACTACTTTGAATTATATTAAGGCGGCAACTACTCTGATGTTGGCATGTTTTAATTGAAAATTATGTGTTTATATAACTCCAATAATTTTTCAATTATTAAAGGTTATATTTTATCGAGCTCAAGGTCAATGTTGCTTTCCGAAGAAAACAACTGAAGGAATAACTTTCAGTTTTATTATTCCTTCAGTTGTTTTCTTCGGAAACAACGGAAGGAATAACTTTCAGTTTTATTATTCCTTCAGTTGTTTTCTTCGGAAAGCAACATTGACCTTGAGTTCGATAAAATATAACCTTTAATAATTGAAAAATTATTGGAGTTATATAAACACATAACTTAAAAACTTATGAAAGAAGGTCATAATTAATTTACAAATAATTGAAAATTTTTATTAGATTACAAGCTTATATATATATTTAACCATGTTATTTCATCAAATATTATTAACTTTTGGCCATCAGTAATAGTTTTCAATTGGTTATTTTAAAGCAATTAAAAAAATAATTTAAATGTAACTAGTTTAACAAGTAGTTGAAAATATATGCAGACGACAGTCAATTGACTTATTTAGCGGACATCACCATACAAAATAAGTTAGTTCGTTCTATGGAAAAAAGTCAGAATTTCAACTAGTTGTGGTTGACAAAAAACTACTTTATCAACTACTTTTAAATTAGTTGATTTTCCTACAGGGATGTATCTCTATGACACTTTATTTTTTGGCGTAAGTGTAACTTTGTCTATATACAACAAATAGTTTTCGAAGTGAGGAAACTTTTTTGACTGTTCATTGATTTGAAAGTTTCTGTCCATGAGCGCCAAAGTTCAAACGAATCTTTTTTTTTTGTGTTATTTTGAGTATATTTTCTTGGTGTAGGTTTATCGGCGAGTCTAGTAAGTTTTTAAGACTGACTAACTCTGAAAATTTTTGTGTCTTAATAGTCCAATTTTCGAAGGCTTTAGATTCTGCCATATTTATTTCACCGCGTTTAGACAATACGGATTTATACTATGACTAAATGAAATGCTTGTTCATGTGTGATGTGTGCAGTTTTGACAAAAATACGATTTGCAATGGCATAATTTAAATGAAGTGAGGTCCACTGTGAATTTTTGCACAAATTGTGCTGTAATGTGCTCAAAATGTGCTGCAATTTGCTGTAAAAAATTTTAAAACTACCAAATTTAGAATGCTAGCACTTTCTATTTCCAAATTAAAAAATGTTAGTTTTTCGGTAACCTGGTAAGATTTGCTTAGGATATCTTTTTTTTTTTGTAACATCGGAGCTAGGTTGTATTTTTATTCTTGAAACTATTTTAATCGAACACATATATCTTTTTGATTTTTGCATAAATTTTCTCATTTTGTTTTTAATTCCGTCAAAAATTAAGGAATTGTGCTGTAATGTGCTCAAAAAATACGGCAGTGTACCGTAAAACAATATTATTAATTTGATTTCTTACAAATTTTACTGTGCAAGCCTTACTTATTTACAACTCAAACACGTGAGTTTTGCGGTAAGCTTTATTTAGCATATAGTAATGTTAGTCACCATGTACATAGTTACTTTACATATATATATATATATATATATTATAAACTATGGACTATAAACTCTTAGTTATATATAAATTATTTTAAATAGAAATAAGAGAACTTAGAATAAGAGTATTAGTAAGAGAAATTAGGAGTAAGCTGAGAAAATGTTAAGTTTAGCCGATTTAAAATTGAATAAAGATAAGAATTCCTATTTAACAAAATTTAAGTTGAATAGAAAATTTACTTTTATTTTAAAGCAATTGCACATTGCATTCAAAATGTGCTGCATAGATGTAAAAAGTTGACGTTCAAGATGCCGGCCGTGCTTATTTCTAGTTCAAAAACATTAGTAGAATATGCTTCATTGCGTTCATTGGACTTCGATTTTATATGCATTTGAATAAAAATTGAGATCATATCAATAGTCATCACAATACCAGAAATTTAGGAATTTGATGTGCTCAAAAAATTCTGCAATTTAAATAAATTGTTTTTTTCACAAATTTCTTTTTTCACAAAATTTAAAAAAACATGGATATTTCCGACTCATAAATGTTAGTTTTGTAGTAGAGCACGTGCATAGATTTGCTTTCAATAAGCTTCATTGGAATTCAATTTTATTCGCATTAATTTAAGGTTGTTTAACAAATTTTTTTTTTCTTTTTATTATTATTAAGAAATTCAGAAATTGTGCTGTACTGTGCTCACAATGTGCTACAATATGTCGTGAAAAGAAATTTGGAAAAAAGAAAATGTGCATTTACTACTAATATAAAAAAAAAAAACTAGTAAGGAATGGAGCTTTGGCAGGGTACCGAATACTCCCCCGCGGCCATATTTAAGTACATTCAAAGCCTTTCGCCACGACAGACAGATGACATTCAGTTTTATATATATACGAAAGTTTTCCTATTTTGACGACATTACTTTGTATGTGAGGTAGGCGTGGTTTTGATCCGATATTGCCAAATATCATAGAGATGGTTCATATTATTTGGCAAAGCTAATGTGCAAAATTTCAAGACAATTCTTTGTATTTGAAGTGAGCGTGGCTTTCATCCGATTTTGCGCAATATCATAGAGATGCTTTATGTTAAATATCAAAGCTTATATGCATAATCTTAAGACATTTCTTTTTTGCCAGGATTAATATTGAAGATCGAAGCTTAAGTGCCAAATTTCATGGCATTTCTTAATTTTTTGTGGATTTTAAAGACATTTTACGGCTTAAATAAAATCACTTTGTATGGGAGGTAGGCGTGGTTTTAATTTTATTAGGCCCATTCTCGAACTCGATCTTTCTTTTTTAAAATAAAACTTATAATGGCAATTTCATCTTTAAAATTACGGCTGTAATCGTGTCTACAGACGGACGGAGGTGATGGTGCTGATCAAAAATATATATATATTTTTCTTTACCTGCCATGCCTCTTTCTTGGCGTTACAAACGGAATGACAAAGTTAATATACCCCTTACGCAGTACGCGTTGGGGTATAAAAACCATAATTTATTTAACAACTTCAAAAATTTGATTTTTTATGAAAATTTAAAGTTAGCTCTACTTATTTTGAGTCATCGGAGTAAGATTTTAATTTTGTTTGACTAAAAGTTAAAATGAGAAATATACTATATATGAGGCAATTTTTCTCAAATCAGTCAAAGGATCAGTCTGGAAAGGATATTACAATTTCGTTTAAATTTTTTTTATGTGCCGTTTAATATATTTTCAACTATTTTAGAGCATTCTCTTGAAAAAATCACCAAATTTTCATATAAAAAAAGAAATGTCTCTTTAATTACTCCCTAGAGTGGCCATATATATTATGTGATCTTAGTATTTTTTGCCTTTCAACATTAATTCTAAACACACTTAACCCCTATCTGCCACCCTTCTGGTAATGCTCATAAAAGAAAACACAAACAGCCCAATCATGAAATATTTTCTCCCGCGAGTTTTACAACTCCCGGTGATTTTCGGTTTTAAAATAAAGTTCAAAAACTTTCTGAAAATGTTTAATGCATATGTTTTCATCAACCGTCAATATTCATGAGTGTAAAATAAAAAATGAGATGTCTGTATCTGCTATCTTAAAACCGGAAACTCCCTTTTACAACTCCCGGGAGAAAAAATTCCATGAATGGGCTGAAAAACTGTCCATTTTAGTGCATATCTCTCCCGAATTGATCTCTAGAGCTGTCAAATATAAATGCTGTTCCCAATAATTTTTAACCTTTAACATTTCTTCTCAGCTCACATACCCTCTATCTGCCAACCTTCTGGAAGATCCCCGATAAAACCACAAAAGCGTAGCTATGTTTACTTGTTTGCCTGATAGCTAAATCTGTAATGCAGACATTAACAGTGCTAATGTTAACAGTGATGACACTAACAGTGGTGACGATATAAAATTGCGGACGTTACCATTGCTGACGTTAACAGTGCTGACGCAAATTCATAACTTTTACCCCCACCAAAAAGTGCTCAACGAGCTTAAAGAAGTTTTTGAAAAAACTTAATTTCACAGAAGCATTTTTATAAATTTATTTTGACCTCTTTTCATAAGTTTTATGTAATGCGATCTTATAACTCTAATAATTTTTCAATTATAATTTAAGAGTTATATTTTCGAGCCCAAGGTCTACGAGGGGTGCCTTTTATATTTCGGGATTAGAGAACAAAAACAAATATTAATCATCGAAAATCACTTTATTGTTTTTCAAAATATTCTCCATTAAGATCTATACACTTTTGCATGCGTTTGAACCAATTGTCGAAGCACTTTTGCCACTCTGATTGAGGTATCTCCAAAACATGCATTCTGAATGCCGCAACCGCTTCTTCGGGCGTCGAAAATCGTTGTCCACGCAGTTTATTCTTCACGGTTGGGAATAAAAAGAAGTCATTCGGTGCCAAGTCAGGACTATACGGCGGATGACCCATCAAATCGATGTTTTGGGTGCTCAAAAATGCTGTTGTTTGAGCCGATGTGTGAGAGCTCGCATTGTCGTGGTGAAGAGTGATCCGTCTTCGGCGGTTGGTTTTCCTGATTTCTTGGAAGACAACTGGCAAACAAATGGTTGTGTACCACTCAGAGTTGACTGTTCTGCGTTGTTCTAGTGGTACGGTTGCGACATGTCCATATTTTCCGAAAAAACAGGCGACCATTTGCTTGGAAGTGCTTCGTGCGCGAACAACTTTTGTTGGATTTGGCTCATCTTGAAACACCCATACAGTCGACTGCTGTTTACTTTCGGGCTCATACGCGTAAATCCACGATTTATCACCTGTCACGATGTCATAGACGTGTTTCGAAGCACCGCGATCGTATTTTTTGAGCATTTCCTTCGACCAATCGACACGAGCCTTTTTTTGAGCGATTGACAAATTGTGTGGGATCCAACGCGAACAAATTTTTTTGACAGTCAAATGTTTATGCAATATTGAATGTATGCTGGTCCCACTTATGCCTAAGGTTGCCTCAATCTCACGATAGGTAACATGACGATCTTGCAATATCAGTTCGCGCACAGCATCAATGGTTTTCGGAACAACAGCTGATTTCGGACGACCTTCACGAAATTCATCTTGGAGTGAACTACGACCACGATTGAATTCACCATACCATCGATAAACACTGGTCCTTGATGGAGCTTCATCGCCAAAAATTGAATTAAGTTCATCCATGCACTGTTGCTGTGTTAGTTCACGTCGAAAGTTGTAAAAAATAATCGCACGAAAATGTTCACGATTTAAATCCATTTTTAGACCGAGATGAATCTTTTAAGTTACTATAAACAACACAAATAGCGCTCGTATGTCAAAACGTTCTGAGTACGTATAAGCCAACAAATGTCAAACTTTGCGATAGAGCTTTCAGTTGACAGATTGCAACACCAGGGTTGCCAAATCCCGAAATATAAAAGGCACCCTACGTATTTTTTTTTCTGAAGAAAAAAACCAACAACAACACCCTTTGTATAGAGTAGTAATCACACAGCAGACTAGACAGACTGTTTCGTTGGCCGCTACACAAACTCATCAGTAGCCTTGCACAATGTTACTGATGAGTTGGTGCTTGTATTTATTTACTTCGTCGAAGTTACGAGTAAATTACTTATGATCTTGGGTACAAATGATATGAAGCAGCTGAAAGGTCTTCTAATTTTAGATGCATATTTATTTGGTGAAAAGTAAGCTCTTTGTTCGAAGCTAGATCAAAGCTTTATACTACTCAAGTGCATGTTGAGGTTAGTTGTTGCTCTTCTATTTTCACAGTCAATCTTAGTTTCATCAGTTTGCTGATATTGAACTATGACGATATATTCGAAAATGGCTCGAAAATATAACTTTTAATTAATAAATGAAA
The DNA here is from genome assembly GCA_914767935.1 of Coremacera marginata. Classification (NCBI taxonomy): domain Eukaryota; kingdom Metazoa; phylum Arthropoda; class Insecta; order Diptera; family Sciomyzidae; genus Coremacera; species Coremacera marginata. Next base: position 140,445,652 of record OU612047.1, on the reverse strand, counting down.
AATTATTAGATTTATAAAATCATATAACATCAAGCATTTTTAATTTCAAAAAGATTTGAAAATGCCGATTTCAGATTATTAATCAACGCCCATACATTTAATTTAAGCAAATAAATTAAATTTTTATATCGCGATTTCATAGAGTTTCGGTTTTTTGGGTCTCAATATTTCCAATTGGTAAGTTTGCTTGTTTTTATTAAGAAAGTTTTAAAATTTTCTCTAAAATACACCAGATGAAAGAAGAACTTTCTTGCATTTTTTAGGCTGATTGATTTTTGAGTCATTTGCCTCATCCTCAGAAAATAATTTTTCTGATTATACCCACGTTAGGCTTTTAAAGGGCAGTGATAAACGATGTGAGTTCAGAATATTTTTTTTAGTTATATTTTTTTATTTGTCTAAGCTTGCAACAATTTTAGGTCTTAATCGTTGTCTAAGTACTGTTACATGCATTTTTTCTTATTAGTATATCCACAGAATAAGATTTTAGATCGAGAAATTGATTAGATGAAATGTAATGGCTAATCATACCCTTGTGACGCAAAGGGTTAAGAAAAAATTAAAAATATCATTCTTCATACAAAATAGAGACTTCAATGAAAATTTATACACTCAGAAAAAAGCTGCAATGTAAAATTAACGTTTTGTAATGCTATTTCCAATGTAAATCAGAAAAGGTTGATTTTACGTTAAAAAATGTTAAGTTGACATGTATTATGTTAAAGTGATAAGAAAAATATCAAATTGCTAATTTAATGTTGTACGTTGCAATATCAATTGTTAATGTTAAAATTACATTTAAAATGTTTTCTAGTTTACCAGTGTTTTACTGTAAAATTGATAGTATTTCATATATATTTAACATTATAAATGTTGATATCAATATATGATCCCTTTAACATTGTTCAAGAATAGTATACAGTTCAAATACGTTTAATACAGCAATTAAAAGCAAGAAAATATTGTTAATTAAAACATATATTTAGTTCCCAGAGAATGTCCAAAATGAAAATTGTTCGCCGAACGTACGAAGATTGATTGATGAGCAGGATGTCTACAAAAGGAGCCGCACTTCATCATCAGCGAGTTTTAGAGTTAAGTGTTTATTTTTTATACCCCAACACGTTCTGCGTAAGAATAGAAAAGTATATATATTTTTGATCAGCATCACCACCTGAGTTAATTTTCGTGTATCCGTCTGTGATCTCGATTACAGCGAGTTTTACAATTAAGTGTTTATGTATTTATTATGCCCCAACGCGCTCTGCGTAAGGGGTATATTAACTTTTTCATTCCGTTTGCAACTTCAATATGGAGGCATGGCAGGTATAGAAAAGTTTATATATTTTTGGTCAGCATCACCACCTGTTTATTTCCGTGTGTCCGTCTGTCCGTCTGTCCGTCCGTCTGTGATCACGATTACAGCCGCAAAATAGAATTGTTAATTTTGATGAACACTATCAGTCGTATACCATCGGTTCTAAGTTTGAATTTTTAGAAATAATGGACATTAAAGTTTTTAAGGGTCCTCCAGTTCATTTATATTATATTCCTGATGGAAGTTCTTTTATTAGAAATAAATTATTTTAAGTTATTTTAAATAAACTATGCACAATTTAAAGAAAAATTTTAATGAATAAAAATAAATCAAAAGAAAATTTTCAGTGTTTTATTTAACTTTTTCCTCACTAAATTCAACATTAAAACAGGTGAAATCAACATGATCATAATATCAGAATTGCATTTATAAAATATTAACTTTACATTTTTTCATATCAATTACACATTTTAAATGTATTTACTACATTAATGTTATGACATTTTGTGAAATTTTCAATGTTAAAATAACATAATTATCTTATCAGTTATACATTTATCAACGTAAGTTTCGTAATGTAAAAAGTACATTTGCATAATATCAATTTTAACATTTTCTAATGTCGGACGACTTTTGCCAACTAAAAATGTTAGTTTTACGGTTGTTTAATGTACTTTTAATCTGAGTGTAGACCCTTTAAAGGTTTTTATTATCAAAAAAAAAAAAAAAACAAAAATGCGTCGGTGGCTGGCCACTTTGAGCAGAATGCCCCCTAATTATTTTCATTGAATTTTTATAATTTCTTAGCGGCACAATGCAGCACAAGTCGAGCACATAACAGCACAGTGGCTGAATTTCTGAAAAAGATAAATGGCACAGCTTTAAGCAAAAATTTACACAAGAACATTTAAGCAAAGACAATTTCATAAAAATTATTGTACAAGAATAGGTGTTCTTTCTAGTACGGCATAGTTCAGCAATGATTTTTTTTTAATTAAAAAAAAAAAAAATGACGAATTGGCCATTTCAGCCTTTGAAAGGACTTTGAGTGGGCTACTTGTAATCAATTGTTTTGATAAAAAACAAAAATGGTGAAACTAACTTTATTAGCACATCGAGAGCTCATATTTGTCCACCACAAAATGTGTTCAACTTTTAAAAGTTGCTATTTAAGAACACAGCAGTGTTACTTCCGAACAAAAAATAAATGAAAATTTTCTAATTTGTATGCATTGAAATTTTCTTCCAGGAAGCATGCTGCATGAGTTGCAGTCCTTGCCCAAGTCCTTTGGCAGCAGCATGCTAACATATTTTCCCGAACATTCTTAAAAATTTAAAAGAATTCCAAAGACTTTCTTTTGTGGCCGAATTAATACGAAAATACAAGACAAAATAAAATACCAACAAGATACAAAGCGCAATAGGAAAACAAGAGAAAAAAACCAAAATAAATGATGGAATTTTTCATTTTCTCCATTACATTATTTTTGCATTTTCGCGCCGAATGCCCTGAAGAGGAGCAAATAAATATTTATAACAAAATGTATGAGCCACAAACACAGTTACATACAAACATATTATTGCTTAGTGCACAAAGCATACAAGAGACAAACAAACATCCAGCTATATGTATGTGTGTGTGTGTGTGTAAACAAATGTTTACATATGTATCTATATTTAAAGCTTGACGGCGCGAATGCTTGAAGGCAATTTTTATATACTTTGTGCACACTGCTTGTTCTGCTTGTATTGCTGCTTCTTGTGCATTGTTGGCTTTTATTTATTTTGCTCTTCTCATTATGTGTTTATCTTATTGTTTTTTTGTTTCTTCCTTTTCAGATCCTTTATGTCCATAATACGCTCGAAAATACTATAAAACAAAATACAACAATTTGTTTAGGTATGACAGTTAGGTGGTCACATGTAAAGCTTAGAAAAAAAGAAATAAAAAGAAAAACTTAGCATAAGCATAGGCTTAAAAAAAAAAATAATGCAGCCAAGCAAAGCAAAAAGAAAAAGCAGGCAATAGTCAATAAACTGGCTTCTTGTTGGTATTTATGCGTTTTTTATGTGTGTGTGTGTGTGTGTGTGTGTGTGTGTGTGTGTGTGCGACTTAGTGTGTCGTTTGCGCTGTAGCTTTGAAATTTATTACTTTTCTAGTCTGCCACCTCAAGAATACTTCTACAACAACACCAAACAATTGCAAGTCAAGTCAATTTTATTTATATGTATTCCTTGTATTTGTAAGCAGGTGAGCGTCATTGTATTGGTATGAGTATTTACAGGCGCATGTTTTGGTGTGAGTTGGCGTATACATATAAATGTTAAAGTAGCTGATTTATTATCACCAACTTGTAAGTCACAAAAAACAATGGCATTTTTTATAGACTCTTTGGTGTACAATTACATACATATATGCAAGCAGCAGTGGTATGCAGTTGGTAATGCCTTAAGCAAGACATAATTTTTGTAAAAATTGGGTCTTGTTAGAAGTGTTTTATATATGTATATTGCTTTATTAGGTTTATTATTCATAAAGTCAAAGGATCCACCAATGACAACAGACTTCAATTAAAGATTTAAATTATGGTTGTTTAAATGATAGATGTACACATCTATCTATTATTCATGCTGCTGCCGAAGAGGTGATTGGGTTCCATCAGCACTCGTCGAAATCAGTGGAACGACAAGGAGTGCCGCTACACCAATGCTGAGAAAGACGCCGCACAGAGGATTGAAATCGCTAAAAAACTAAGATTATTTCAGCTAGAAGTCGGGCGGAACTTTGGAACCTTTTTTGAAGAAAAAAAATAGCTCTGTGCGTCCATTCGTCTGTCTGTTAGTCCATCTGTCGACATTACTACTGTTGTAATTTTGAAACTTCGCCAGGTTAGCAACTGAGTTGCGTCTGCCTGCCCAAAGCCAGGATAAAGGAGGATGGTTGGCAGTAGATGCCTGGAGGCGTAACATTCGTGGATAAGTCTTGTCTACTGTCGTAAAAGAGAATAGTTCACCAGAGCTCGGTGTGGCGGCCAATCTGGTAACAGGTCACTATGGTAAATCCTTGTTAAAAAACCCTGCAATGGAGTAGCAATGGTTCAGTAGAACTTGTTAGCACGGGGATAGTCAAACCCGTTGAATGAGGTGACCTTATCTATCCACGGCAAGGAGACATGGTCTATATGGCCAACATCGATTGGTTATTTTGTGTCTGTAAGACACGGCAAAAGGGAGACCTGGTGCAATCAAGTTGCATGGGTTCAAAAACCTAGGCACTTCGTTTAAGGTATGGTAATGTTCCATGCCTTAAATTGAAGTGCCAGTCGAAAACAAAAACTGCTTTGTGCACTGTCAAATACAAAAATTCTATATGAATTTCTTATCTCATTTGACGGGATGTTGTAGACTCTCATTCTGCGGAACCGAGTTGCCCAGGTAACTATCATGGGTTGGCCCTTCGGGGAGTTTCGTGTTGGCTGTGGTTTATACACATCACTTGCACAGGTCTAGATTGACCGGCGGGGTCGCGCAGTTGTACGACCGGGCTGATATACCTGCTCAGTATGCAAGAGATTGCATAGGTCTCGTCTTTACCAATAGATGGCAATAAAGGTACGCCATCTACTGATAGCCAAACTGGTACTATTAAGGGCAGTATGGAAATATTATTGCATACTGCTTTTACAGAATAGGGCACAGGGTAATGCTTTTGTGTTTATGAATGTGACATCTAGTACGTCTATGGACCCAGAGGAATTAAGCCTTAACGGCAGGAGGAGGAGGAGGATAAACACATAGCGGATTTATGTTGTAATTTTGAAGCTATAGTCGTGAAATTAATATTTAAGCTTGAATCTAAAAAATAAAGACCTAGTTCGAAAATGAGCCAAATTGGATGAAAACCCCACCTACCTCCCTACAAAGTGACTTTATTCAAATGGCAAAATTTGCATTCGAAAATAAGCCAAATCGGATGAAAACTGTGCCTATCTCCCCTATAAAGTGACTTTATTAAAATGGTAAAATCTCCATAAATTCAGCAAAGCTTAATATATGGACGTAAAATTTTGTATATCTAATATACTTTTGATATTTTATATCTATTCTGAGTATAAAATTCAACCAAATCGGATGAAAATCATGCCAATCTTTCGTACAAAGTGACGTCATTAAAACGGTAAAATCTTAAGTTATTTTTTCAAACGGTAACTTTGATATTTAATAGCACTCTGTGTATGAAATTCAACCAAATCGAAAGAAAACCACACTTACCTCCCATAAAAATGATATTATAAAAACGGCAAAAAATCTCCTTAAATTTTACAAAAATTAATGTAATGACTTTTAAGACCTAATATATACACATACGGTCATGGATATAGGTACTTCGACTTCGATATAAAAAAAACAAGTTTTTTGCCTTAAATACATATTGTCATGTGTTCAATTGTGCGCTATTTTTATTTGGTAAACAGGTAAAGTAAGTATAAATAATATTCCAAAGGTCATATAGTTCAAAGGTTAGTGATAATACGAACAAAAATTAAAAATTCAAGTGGTCATTAAAATAGGTACGAAGTTAAAAAAGCTATAATATAATAAAATTATATGTTTTTCTGACAAAAACTACATTAAATTTTTAAACCTCCATCAATAACCGCTGTGTTCACCGTTATTATCAATAACTTTTTGAATTCGATTTGGCATAGAATTAATAAGCTTGCGGCAGGATTCTACAGGAGTGTCGTACCATATTTCTTGAATTTTTTGCCATAAATTCTTTTTATTTTTGAAATTTTGTTTTCCAATTCTCAGTTTTAAATCTCCCCAAAGATTTCCTATTGGGTCCAGGTCGGGCGACTGGCTTGGCCAGTCTAAAACTTTCACATTGTTTTGTTGAAACCACGTGCTCCCTAACTTTGAAGAGTGTTTTGGGTCATTATCTTGCATAAAGACCCAACGAAGCGGCATGTTGTCTTCAGTAAATGGCAACATTACGTCTTGGAGAATATCCTTGTAAATGAATTTGGTCATTTTGTCCGTAATAAGGTGAATAGGCCCAACTCCATTCAAGGAAAAGCAACCCCAAACCATTATATTAACGCCACCATGCTTCATTGTTTTTTTTGTGTATTGGGGTGCAAATTCTTGTCCTTTAGGGAGTCTGACATTTCATCCGGCATCATTCCCAAATAAATTTATTTTTGTCTCATCACTCCAGAGTATGTTATACCACTTTTTGATGTTCTCTGTTTCACACCAAGACTTGTGGGCTTCTGCGAGATCTTTCCTCTTCCGTAAATTTGCCTTTCTAAGCAAAGGAACTTTACGAGCTATTTCTCCCGGTAGGTTCCTTGTGTACAATGGACGCCGTACAGTTCGCGCTAAAACTAAGTTATTAATTTCAGCTGCAATCACTTTCGATGACATAAAAGGATCCCTCTTGGCAAGTATTACGATAAAATTTTCGGTAGTAGGAGTTGTTTTTTTCTTGCCACCACGTCGTTCTGTTGATTTTTTGGGCTTAAGGGCATTAACAACAAAATTTTTGAACCGACCCAGTGCTTCCGCGATAAATTTGTACGATTTATTCTGCTTTCGAAGGATGAGAACTATCCTGCGTTCCTCAGCTGTGCAGTGTTGCGCGCGACCCATCTTTTAATCGTAGTAATCGTATTAATTTAAATTAACTAAATGTTCTTCAACTTCACAACTTACCTTACGATCAATATTTTCAACAGAATCAGTAATACACAAAATTTTATAACCTCAAAGTACCTATTTCAATGGCCAACAAAATTTACTTTTTCGAAAAGCAAAGCGATCTGTGCAACTAACAACGCAGCTTAGAATAACGGTTCTTGTAATTTAACAATGAAGGAGTGTTGCCACTTCTAAAAAAATAATACCCTTCAATTATTCCCTTTAATTTTTCAAAGCGGCACAACGAATTGAATTATCAATAATAAGGTACCTATTTTATTGACCATGTGTGTACATATGTTTCAATTTTTTAGTATGCAAAACCTTCATAAATTCCTCAAAAATTAATTTACTGCACAATATAAATTAAGTAACTTGAATGTATTCTGAATTAGAAAGCATTCTGAATTTTAAATTTAGAAAAGTTGTAATAAAACCACGCCTATTGTCCATACAAAGTTTTATCTATAAAATAAAACCTTCAAAACTTCGACCCAGTCGAATATCATTCATTACTAGCTTCTTATAAGAAATTTATTAAAATATACCATCTATTTAAGTCAAATATTATTACATAGAAAAAAAATTGTGACTATTATCACAATTTATTAAATAAAAGTGATTCGCGCTAAAACGCGCAATTTTTTATTGCTGAATATGCAGGCTTACATATTCTAGTTTAATAGAAAATTTTTATTTCTGCTTAATATTACTGAATTCCTATTTAAAACTCCTGAAATATTTTGAAAATAGCGTAAATTTCATTTTGAACAATGGCTTATTTAAACAAAATTTTTTTGTTTTGTTAATTTTTCTGTGTATATTTTTTCTAAAATTTGTATAAAGTAATGCATTTGTTAAAAGTAATTTTAGATTACAAATTTTAGTTAAATAATGGCTAAAATAGGTATTTTCATTCCATTGTATGATATATTCTCACTTAAAGATCTCTCTACGGCATAATAACACATAAAAGAAATGTATTCAAGATAGGAAAACAACAACAACAACTAAGTCAGTAACAATAGCGATTAATTCGCCCAGAGAGAGCTCTCCAAAGTAGACAACAAAGCATGTTTTCATGTTATTTTCGAATTTTTTTAGAAACAGTATGTTTTTTTTTACAATTTTCATTGTATTGTTTATGCATTACATCTACGTGAAAACATCAGACATCGGGGTCAGTTGTTGTAGTCATTGTTTTGTGATTTTTTTTTTCTTTTTTACATTCGTTTTAGTTGTCTTTGCTACTGATAGCTATTGTGCAAATAAGTGTTGTTGTTGTTGCTGTTGTTGTGTGTTATGCCAACTGAATGAAACATGACCAACAAATAATCCAGGGACAACAAATGGCAAATGACGGTCGATAAGTGTGAAAGAATGAATTAGAACTGAAATGGTTCACAGGATATGCGGGATGCGAAGATTGATTATAGGCAGATGGTGGTGTTAATGTTCTGGCAGAAAATGGAGGAGTGGGTTTTACATACATATCTATTGGCATATTTTATGGGTCAAGCTGATCGTGCGGGCAGTGTGTGAATAATGAAAAATATAAGTAATTTATATTTTTTGATAGAAGATAAAGAGTGAAATTGATGAGAGCGTTCAATGTAGTTCGATATTGTGTTATTTTTGAAATAATTACAATGATTATTCAATATATAAGCGCTGCGAAGCACATACTACTCTACCCAAAATTCTACTCAAATTGATGATAAATAAAATAATTTTTGCTACCCTTAAAATATTATCGCACAAGCAAAAGAAATGCTTAAAATATGCAAAACTTTTGCTATGCAAAGTAGGGCTGCAACCCTAAAAATATGCTATAGAAAAGTCAACACAATAACAAAGTGCCGCAAACAGCGGCAACGTAGATAAGTTGACCCACAAAAGCCAAGAATTTACTTAAAATGAAACACTTTACAACACAAGCAACAAGATTTATCGTACATCCAGTAACTGCAACATAAAGAAATGCAGGATAAGAACAAAATAAAAAAAAATAGAAAAAAAAATAAAGCAAAAAATGTCGAAACTATAACATGAAAAACTAATGTAGAGCAGAAGCTATAAAAATATATGTATAGAATAAGAGTGAAGGAAGAAAAGTATGAAGTCAGGCAGGCGGAGAAGTTAAATTTCGAAAAGAACCACAAAAATGAAATCGCAGGCATTTCATTGAACCCCGTACAAGCTGAGGACAAAAGCCAAGGACACTCTGCTGAGTGGCAAGATAAACGTAATAAATTTGATTTAAAGTGTATAAAGTAAGTTAAATAGAGTATTCCACGAACGGCAACGAAGCATGCTTAACTTTTTCACTTAATACATTCTTTCGCAGGTTGCCAAGATTGCGCGGATTTTTTTTTTTACAAGATTTCTTTTGCTTCATATCAAATTTAAACTTTTTCGTTTTTCATGTCTAATGGTTTGTTGTGCAAAAAACTACTTTGAACATCAAGATTTTGTTGGTATTATAATTATTAAAAAAAAAATTGTTGGTATTATTATTATTCACATAGGCGTCAGTTGACGCGCTTCACTGAAATTTGAAAAAAAAAAACACTGAAAAATAAAAAATATAAACACATAAAGCGGATTACTTTTCTCTGCGTTTCTTCAATGCTGTCAATTTGCAAAAATTTTCCGTAAACAATTAGCTTAAAGACAGCTTAAAGCAAACCAAAAACAGTAATAGGGAAAACTTTTTAAAAAAAATTTTCTTTAGCCAGACATTGATGTTGCAGTTCATAGGAGCAAATTGTTTTTGGTACACTTTTTTCATAAAAAAAAAATTAATATTTTGGGTGAGATGGGGTAGTGTGTACCATGGGTTGTTGTGTAACACAGCGATTTTTCGTACAAAATGTTAACATATGAGTGAATGAACACCTGCGATATGTTTCTTTTATTCTTTTTCATAAGTGTTGGAAGTGGGCAGTCGTACATTTCATTAGAATGAAAAATTTTTGTCAATAAGTTTTTTTTTAAATTTACAAAAATAGCGTTTCGGATAAAATTTTCTTCAGATTTTAAAAGTGAGTAAATGTAAGAGCGGTATTGTTTAAATCCTTTATATATAACAAAAAATTTTACATTTTTTCACGTTGTGGTAAAATTCCATCAATGAGAAAAAAGGTGACTTACATTGGGGTAATGTGTAACACATCTTACACACTATAATTGCTATTACAGAGGCAACAACGTTAAACTCTGAAATGCAATCACATCAACAACATTAAAAGAGATCGGCCCAGTTCATACTATTCAGCCCAGACCAAAATCTAATTGTGGTAGGAAGTCAATGAAAATCTGGGTTCTAAAAAGTCTTTCATCAAGTTCTAATCATAATACATTTACTAAAGATAAAAAATCAAAATAAGCATAAAAAATGAAAATTACTAGTCTTTAAACCAACACTTTGTTGGTGTTACACATCACCCAACCAATTTGAAAAAAGCCATATATGAAAATTTTGTTCTATTTCATTCATTTCTCAAAATATTCAACAGCCATGAAAACACTCACTTCGAATAGAGTTCTTCTGCAAGGGATAGGATTAAAACCAATCAAAAATTAAATTTCTTAACACTTTTATTGCAGCAAATAAAACCGTGTTTCACATCGCCCTCTTTCAGACTGTATATAAATAACGTTTATTCAGACTCAAAAATTCTATTAGATTCTTTCTTCTATATGTAGTGCAGGGTCGTTTCGAGAGAGAGAGAGAGAGAGAGAGAGAGAGAGAGAGAGAGAGAGAGAGAGAGAGAGAGAGAGAGAGAGAGGTTTCGAATTACAAAACAAGCGAATTACAGAATTACAGTCTTACGAGTTAGATACAACTTTATAGAATAAATTATATGTATTGGGTCTAGGATAGAAAAAAAAATCGGGCTAATCGAATAGATGTTTGATTTTTGGACACAAAAAAAAAAAAAATATGCCGTCATGAGTGGGACACCCATAATCTTTAAAAAATTTCAAAAAAGTAGATAAATACCATATTAAACCATATAAAAATGTCGTCATGAGTGAGACACCCGAAATCTTCCCAAAAATATCAAAAATGTGGATTAAATACCCATATTAACAACGTTAATATAAATGTTAAATATAACGTAAAAAATGTTAAAATTGTGGATCAAATACCATCTTATTAAAATTTCATCAATAATCGGACAAGTTCTGCATTTCACTTTCGATAAATTCCGGATTTTGAGTCTGCAATTCGTACATATTACTTTTAAAGTTTTAAATTCTTTTTTTTTTGTACTTGAATCGTAACACGAATCGAAAAAATTTAAAATTAACATGTAAAAAGGGATATGTCGAACAAAAAATATAGAATTCATAGCGAATTGATTTAATTTTCACTCGAAAGTGAAATGCAGAATCTGGCCGATTTCATAAATTTTTCAGATATCGAAACAATGAAGTTGGTTTATTTATGTGAATAATTTGAATTTTCCTAATGTATCGCAACAAGCTTGATTTAAGAATCCTAAATGACTGACAGTTTTTCCAGTGGTTTTTTATCAATTATCGCCGTTTTTAATGCTTCAAGCGGGGTTTTATAAATTTGCATACAGTGCTTGGACAGATTATGTTTGTTTTGTGACATTTTATAGAAAAAACTCATTAAAATTGATATATTTAATGTAATTCAATAATAACACAAAATGCAATTTTCAAATAAACCACCAAAAACAAAGAGCCGTGTAAGACAAATAAAACAATAGAATTGTGAATGTTTAAAAAAAATAATATAGACTTACAGATCTATTCTGCCAAATTAATAATAGTAAACCAGAATTTTTCCATATTCCTATGTGCTTGTTGTAATTCTTTGATTTCAAAATAAAATTTGAAGCTCAAAAACAAAATGTGTCAATGAAATTATCAATATATCAAAAGCAGCTGAAAATTTTTATCAAAATCAATTATTTTTAAGCTTCAAATTTTGTTTTGAAATCAAAAAATTACAACAAACACATAGGAATATGATAAAATACTGGTTTACTTTTGTTAATTTGTCAGAATAGGTCTGTTAATATCATTTATTAACACAAAACATATTAATGTAGGATAAAAATGACATCCACATTAAAACAAGCACATCTTAACAGTGTCCCATTCATAACAAATATACACAAAATATGTTTTTATACTATAAAAATGCCATTAAAAACACTTTGAAATGTGTCCCATTCATAACAAAAGAAGTGTCCCATTCATTACAAAAGGAAGCCATTCGTTCGGCTTACATATTTTTTTTACTTGCATTAATTTTGGAAATAATCTCATAACATAAGAACAATGCAATCGGTTCTAGCTATGCGCATGTGTTAGCCTTCTATTTGCGATGAAAAAATTAGATTTTTTATTGCGCCAAAAATACCCAGCAAAAAAGTGCTTCCAAAAGTAGTTAAAGTGGAGGGGAAAGTCCTGAATTTCACTTTCATACCAAGAAGGCGTTCTTTTAACATATGCATGCCAATGTGCGGAATGCTTTCCTAAGTCTTCCTCTGAATTCCTTGAATTTTCTTTGTGATATTCAATGAAAAGAGTGTTTGATGTTATCAACCGATCGAAGTTTTTTGTTGAGTGTTATCCAATATATAAACGGTTACTATAATAGGACTTATCTGCCCAGTAGTTCCGTTCTTAAAGAAATCGTAAGAGAAATCGTAAGAGATTCATGGAGAAAACATGCTGATTCGGTCATACATTTCATTGACGAAAATCTCATATAAATGTTCCAAGCTCGTGCAAGAACGGAATACAGAAACATTAAGTTTTTTCGTGAACGAATACAACAACTAATCGTTGGGAAAGTTCGTCAACAAACAAAAAAATGACCGCGATATGTAAGCAAAAATAAATATTTGTAGGGATATCATGAACGAACCCAAGACAAAAAGTTGAAGAATTTTTGACAAATTTTTTGATAAACGAAAACAAGACAGACGCGTTAATGGATTTTCGACAATTGAGAAGAGTTATAGCGTGTTCTACTATTTTCGTTGTTGCTTTGTTCATTTTGCTTTTTTTTGTTGACGAACTCACTGTAGATGAGTTAAAGAATATTCTACAAGTCTCTTATTGACGAATACAAGACAAACGCGTCTAAGAATATTCTGCAAGCCTGACTTATGCAGCAAGTTTCTTTAAGAAATCACAAATGATCAATTCATCCATGATGCCTGGGACTGCTAGGTGAAATTCAATTAAGTATATTTTGAAAGATTAATTGAATTTAAATTTAAGTAGTTAATAAAAATGCATTTGAATTCAAAACTGATGTTCAAAGATGATTGCTGACCCAAAGCTTCCCAAGGGAGGCCTTTTGAAGCACTATCGATTGTTGCAGGTTCTAGCGCTTGTGTTGAACGAAATCAAAAATCTCCCTCCTCTTCTGTAACTCTCTTTTTGAGGCAGGCAAAACCAAAAATAATGCAACGAAGTGGTTCCTAAAGCTTTATAAGAGAGGCGTTTTGAAGCAATTCAAAGTGTGCTAAATTGAAGTGATTTTTTTCAATGACATGTAATGCTAAAGCTACAATGGTGTTCAGCTGACCTGGAATTACTCAAAAAGGCTCCGAAAGGCCTTTACATTGCCTATGTAATGGCTACATTACCTATATTATAAAAATGCTTTCTTATCTCATAATATTCTGTTTAAATAGTTTGCAAACTTACGTCCTTTTACGCAGAGATTTTCGCTTCCTGCGCAACTTTTTGTATGTAAACGTACTGGGTGAAATTGTATAATCCTCGTCGAATTCCATTTCGATTTTGATAAGATTTTGTAAATTCAGCTGGCAATCCTGCAAGAATAAAATAAAAAATATAATTATAATATATATATGACGATGAATTGCCTACAAAAGATAAGAGAATATATAATAAAAAATTTAAGATAAGTTTATGCAAACTAATATAAAACTAAGATAATAGAAAAATAACCAAGATGATCAAGATAACCAGAAAAATAATAGCAAGAACAGAATGACCGGCCTCAACGGCTAGAGTCAAAAAAATGTATCAATATGTAAGTAATCAAGGCCAAATACTCACTGCCGGCTTCCGCACAGTGGGACAAAAGCCTATTGCTCCCCTCAAAAAAAAAAACACCGCCAGGTTAGTATAATGGACAATGCGCCTGTTTATTCAAAGCGAGCAGAAAAGGTGGATGATTACGAATAAGATGTATAGAAACAAAACATGCCTTGCCAACATATACTAGTCTTGTCTTATCCGTGCAAAAGAGGGCCTAACTTGGAGCCCGGGTTTGACGGCCTTCCTTGGAGCAGGTATGGAAAGTTGTTATATTATTTTGACACGTGCATGCCAATGGAAAAGCAATTGACTAGTTGAATTGTTAGCACCGAGATAGTTTTTCTACTAAAATGATGGGGAAGCCTAATGCATCATATAAAATCCTGAGCATGAGACATATAATCCTTAATCCAAATTTCTAATAATGGAGTTTATATTTGTATGCACTTTTGAGTTTTCAAAGTTAGATTTATTTATCCTGACCTGATAATGACGTTGAATGTAAGTTATGTACGATTTAGTGTGTAAACTGTACACAGACGATCATTAAAGTTTATATTTGAACTCTTAGTTTTTTTGTTAGTGTTTTTGAAGAGTTTGATATGGCAGAGCTCTTGCCTAGGTGGCTATCATGAGCAGCCCTTGGATTGTCTTTTTCTGACTGTGATTTGTGTACATCGCTTGCGCAGGTCTAGAGTGACCGGCGGGATTCGCGATTAGTACGGTCAGGCTAGTATGAACTTTAATTAGAGGATATAGTTGGTATGTCTCTAATTTGACCATACATTTAAGTTGGATCTTGATTTGCACCAGTAAATGGCATGAAGAGGTACTCAACTACTGAATGTTAACTGAAACAATGAAATTTAATATTGAAGCGTTAATTTAGTTTATGAATCTTGTGTTTGGTACAGTAGGGTACAAAATAGGACGTTGTCCACGTCAGGCTTCATGAAGTTGACACCCAATACGTTTGTTTTTCTGGGTGTTATAAATACTTTATTTACGAACACGGTATTTAATTTACTGGGTATATAAGAACTTTAACATAATCGTATTAGTAAATCACTGTATGCAGCTTCGTGAACCGGAGGCTTCTTAGCCAAAGGGCTGAGTAGAATAAAGCCGTAAGGTGTATTTTAAACACCAGGGAAAGGGGGGGTAGGAGGGGAATACAATATTGATATATAATATCAATACAATCAATACAATATTGATATATAATATCAATACAAATATTTTAAAAAATTTAAAATTAAAGTTGAAAATGCGGCCAGATAGATAGATAGTTCAAACACGAAAATTCTTAAAAAGAGATTTTCAACAACTCTATTATTTTTGCTTTTAAGGTTAAATTTTAGTTTGAAAAACTTTATTTTTAGTAAAAATATTTTTTTTCTATAAAAATTGTGAAAAATAAGAAATGAAAATCGAGAATCTGACCAGAATCATTGATAGATAATTCAGAAAGATACATAAAAGAAAATGTTCCTTTAGCTACAATTCTATGACCAGAAAATCAATTTGGGTGGAAAACTTCGTTCCACTGTGCATATGCCGCCGCTGAAATAGACTATATTTCTATTTTTAGCTTTTCGCTGCTATTGCGCTCTCTTCTGAGTGAAAAAAACTGGTGGCGAATTCATTAGTACCATTTTAGGCATTACAATATTGCAATGGTTTCTCTCAGCAATTTTTAGGTTGTAGTAGATGGAAGACGAAAGCGTCTTTCTATAACGATTATGAATATGAATACGATTGACAAGATCACAATCAAAGATAAAAAGCAAAATATGAAATAAAAAATAACTTTAACACCCGCTGTTTAAGATAAGAATTTCGAGATATTCGAACCGAAATGTGTAAAGCACACGGTTTTTTGTTTTTTTTTTTTTTGAGGTTTGTTTTTTTAAATTTTCTCCATAAAAACTTTCAAAGCAAATTAGAAAAAAAACAAAAACTCAGACATGCTGTACAGTAACTTTTTTTGGCAAGAATGATTTTCATGAGGTCCTTTATTGGAAATTTGCATGCCATAATTGCATTTTTGCGACTAAGGTCATTTTTTTACGGGACTGTGTGTGTTGTTAAAATAAAATATTAAATTTTTTTACACTTACCTCTAACGTATTGAAGTGCCATCGCGTATCCGTCGTGGATCCGCTATTCTCATCGTTTTTGCACACGCTCATCGTTGGCCAACATTGGCAGCGTTTATTTGTAATTTCGCATCCTTGTTCTAATACTATTGTCTCTGATTTTGTACAATTATTATTGTGATATGTTGATGTGGATGAGGAGTATGGAAGATCTGCAAATAAAAAAAATATTTATTAAACCTATATAAAAAGTATATCTACTTAAAAATACATTTGAAAGCAAAATGCATGTTATAGAGTGGTTATTAGAGAAACGCGAAGCAGTATAGTGACCTATACTGATCTGTGCTTGTATGTATGTATCTTTTTTAATGGGCAGCATTTTTTTTTAATGTTTTTGCATATTTTCAATTTTGAACCCAGTTTTGGACATTTTTCTTTCCCATTTTCTGCAAACACCACCTTGTTAAAAAAGAAAGGTTCATTCACACTGTGAACCGGACTTAACTGTCCGATTCGAAAATATTCTAAAAATTGAGCAACGAGTTTGTATCAAATTTTGTGTGAGTGAAAAATGGTTCCAACTGCGCCGATACGCGTAAAATTTTGGTGAAACGTTGCGGTGATTCTGCTCTATTGTATCTGAAGGCAATCGAGTGGTTTAACCGATTTGTGAGTGTCAAGACGAAGTAGAAGACGATCCTCGTACCGGGCGGCCATAGTGTCCGACTACCGAAGAAAACGTTGAAAAAAATCAAAGATATGTTGGTCAAAAATCACAAATTGACCATTAGAGAGATAGCAGAGGACGTCGGCATTTCAATTGAATCCGTTCAGAACATTTTGAAGAATGAATTGGGCTTGAGACGTGTCGCTGCGAAGTTGGTACCGAAAGAACTCAATTTCATGCAAAAAAGAGACCGAGTTGCAATCGCGAAAGACATGCTGAAAATGGTAGAAAATGACGAATCATTCATCGAATCCATCATTACTGGTGATGAGACATGGGTATACGAGTATGACACGCAAACCAAGCATCAGGCGAGTCAATCAGGTTCAATCTTTTTCTTCCATCGTAAAAATCGAAGACACGAAAAAAGTTGTTGTAAACAAAACACTGTCACTTTACCAAATGTCAACGAGAGACGCTGATATTTGGCAGCCTTGTCATTTTGGCCATAATTTTTGAATCGGACTGTTAAGTCCGGTTCACAGTGTGAATGAACCTTTCTTTTTGAACAAGGTGGTAAGACAAAAAGCATCCTAAATGTTGATCGAGGACATAAGGAATCGAAATGCCAAAATTTGTTCAGCGCGTTAAAAACTAAAAAATAAAAAATAATTCGTGCACAGATTTTTATTTTACAATGTAGTTTTATTATAGGTACAGTAGGGTAGGGTTTTTTCTTTTATTTTTACGTGGCAACACATTATTTCAATATATCCCATAAGATATTTTTTTAATTTTTTAATGATATTTCCCTATGGGTTTTTGGGGTCGATAAACACGAATCTGGAGTCAAAAATAGAAAATTCAAAATATGTTTAGGTTTTCATAGAAAATTATCAACTTACGACAAAAAAAAAAAAACGCATTTATATGAAATTTTCGAACGTCATTTTGAATCTTTTAGCCTGAGTTTCCGCACCTTTAAAGAAAATACGTGTACCTTAGATTTTTGTTCTCTATCACATATCCGAAGCTCATTCAAATCGGTGAATGACACCAAAGGACGTTTTCTTGTGAGAGGGCTAAACTTTGACCATTGGTAGCGACCTCTAAATCATATAGAAAAATTAAAACAAAAAATCTCTTTCATATTAAGATTTAAAAAAATTTAATAATGACATGCCGCTATGATAATTCAAATGCCAAAAAATAAGGAACACCCTATGGTACTGATTAAGGGGGGAGATACCTTTCTAGTTTTGGAAAAATGCAAAATAATATTTTTTTTCCTATTTTGTATGTATAATATGTTTAAAATATACTGTCAAAAGGAATAAGTGAAATATAAGTGAAATTAATGGAGTTATGGTCAAAAACGTCCGAGTCCGTAACAGACACTTTTCAGGTATTCGGAGCGCTTTGGACAGAATAATGCTTCTTTCATTGGGAAGGCTTATTATATATATCGTTATACTTAGAATGCCAACCAAAGTTTCAACGCGATAGTTTGGCGAATTTTTCCGAATCACCTTAATTTCGAAATTTTAGCTTACATTGCTGCTGGAATGTTTAATTGAGACTACATCTCCATTCTGAAGCTTATGAACGAGCTGAGTATAATTATTGGCACCTATTGCTAAGTTTTCGCTGAAAACACCGATAAGGCACGAGTAGCAAAGCAGATCCGAAAGAGTCACTCTGAGATTAAAGCAGCTCGTACAGCTCAAAAACAGCAGCAGTTCTAAGATAATCAGCTTTTCGAGGAGGCCGAAAGGTTCTTGTGTTGACCCGGAATCGCCGAATAACCCGTAAGTCACTTAAATTTAGTCACTTTAAATTTAGTTATACCGTATCGAAACCTTAAACGTGATTACCTCGAAACAATTTTTTTAAAAAAATGCTCGTGCTGTAAGTCAAAACGTTGTTGACCGATCAGGCTGAAATTTTGACAGGTTTCCCAATATAGTAGTACATTCGAAAGGATACACCTACGCGATTAAAGATATCGTGTGAATCAATAATTTTTTTTTGCGTCAAGGAGATACTCTGCAGAGCCGCCATTTTGTAAAAAAAAATGTAAATGCTTTTGACAGTTCAAAGGTATACTAAAAAGATAGGAAAATAAAAAAATGATCCAATTATACAGGGTGTCCCGCAATTGAGTGCAACTATTTACGGAGCTGAAAGGTTATGTCAAGCTGAGCAAAAAATCGTATGGGAGGGGGGGGGGGGGGATCTATTTTCACATTCTTAGGAGCTACAGGGTTAATTAATATTTCACGACTTTGATTCGCGTTATTGTTTCTAGCAGAAAAACTAACTTACATAAAACTTATTTTGATAGCTCATTTTAAAGGCAATAAAATCGCCTTTTCAACGGTATACCAACACACCCCACCAACTTAACCGTTACCAAGTTTTGATCGTGTGAAGATGAAATCAATCGGTTGAAACTACTAAATTTCAACTTTGAGTGCAAGTTTTTTAGAATTTTGCGTAATAAATTAAATTTTTTTTTATCAAATTTGTAATTTATTCAATTTTCTTTTCAATGACATAAAAAACATTAACATATCTCCAAAAATTAAAAAGTTGGCTGTACTAAAAAAATTGTACTTATTTGAAAATAATGATAAATAATGACATTTCTATTAGTTATGCAGCAGATAATATCATTGTTTTCTGATAAGTATACTTTTTTTAGTACAGCCAACTTTTTTATTTTTTATGGTATATTTATGTTTTTGGTGTCATTGAAAAGAAAATGGAATAAATTACAAAATTGATCTCAAAAAAAATTTCTTTTATTACGCGAAGTTCTGAGAAATTTCCACTCAAAGTTGAAACTTGATAGTTTCAACCGATTGATTTCATCTTCACACGATCACAGCTCGGTAACGGTTAAGTTGGTTGGGTTTGTTGATATACCGCTGGAAAGATGATTTCATTGCCTTTAAAATGAGCTATCAAAATAAGTTTTATGTGAGTTAGTTTTTCTGCTAGAAACAATAACGTGAATCAAAGTCGTGAAATATTAATTAACCCTGTAGCTCCTAAGAATGTGAAAATAGACCCCCCCTCCCATACGATTTTTTGCTCAGCTTGATATAACCTTTCAGCTCCGTAAATAGTTGCACTCAATTGTGGGACGCCCTGTATAATGAACTAGAAAAAATTTATTAAACATGTCTAATTTCACCCTGTCTAAAGGTATCTTCCCCCTTAAAACAGCCATATAAGCATTTACATTTTTAAAATTAATTTTTTTTTTGTATACAAATCAGAAAAAATATTTGAATTCAAACTAAATATAATATTATATCAAATTGCTAAGTGCTAAGAAATAGAAAAACATTGCTTTTTAAATTGAAACGCACGCAACTGCAATTCCGCTTTGGTTTTGGCAGCAGTTGTGTCTATTAGATTTTCAAAGTTAATGGACTGCATGAACCACCTGCATGAACCACCAACGAAACAGCTGTCTAATCTGCTGGTGGTTGTTCTGTAAAGAACATTGTTGTTGTGGCTGTTTTTTTTCCGCATTAATTAGTGATCAAAATTAATTTAGTCAGCTCGTAGAGCTTTAAAATCTGTACATTACATCATGAAATCAATACTTTTTACTTCACATAATGAGCTTATGTTTGTCTATTCATACATATATTTAGGAAGTTTTAATTATAGCGAAGCATAATTAAGTTGCTATATATAAATTCTGTAGTTGTTTGTTGCTGTCTGCCAACACAAGAACATTCTAACTTAGACAGTATTTAAATAATACGAACCACTTAAAAGGCATTTTCAGTTTTTCACTCTAATATTAATTATTTATAACCACACAAATGCAAAAACATATTAACAAATAAATACACATACACACACCCACATATATACACACACACACACACACATATATAATTGAGCGTCAATTTATTTGCTGGCCTTTTTTTGTGAACACGCATTAATTAGAAATAAATTTATTTCTATCGATAAAACGTTGTGTTTAGTTCACTTTATTATTTACACACACATAAAAAAAAAAAACACACACACACCACAGCATGACCGAGTAAAGATTTATTTAGTTATAAATGTGTGCTTATGTAAGGATGTTTGAGTGTAATTGCGCAATCGTGTCATTGTTAATGAATCCTAAAATAAGCCACTTAATGCTTTACAACTTTTTGGCTTAGATTTTAACTAAATGCGTTAATGGATTTAAATGGCTTTAAGGAAGTAAAAATTCCAAGAACTGATATTTAAGATAAAAATTAAGTGAAAATAAAATAAAATCAAAAATAAACAGAAAAATTTTAAGAGTACACTGAAAACGATCGACTTGTTTTAAAATTGATCACAATGTTATCATTTTCAAAATGTATTTTTTTCATATTAAATTTTTGATTTTTTTTTAATATTCACATATAAATTGAAAACATTATGTTACTACTTTGACGAAATTTGTTTAAAGCTATTTTTTGTTCACAAACTGTTTTCAAATTGAAAACTAAAACAAATTTCGTCAAATTAACAACATAACGTTATCAATTTATATGCTAATATTTAAAAAAATCTAAAATTTATATAAAAAAATACATTTTGAAAATGATAACATAGTAATAAATTTTAAAACATGTCATTTTTTCAGTGTATATTTGGTATAGATATTGTAAGTGAAATTGATCTAAATCAGAACTTAAAGCTTTCATATTAAAATAACTCTTTTATATATGTTAGAAAAATTAAAAATTTTAGAAAAATTCTTACAACTAATACATAATACGACAAAATATCAAACTAAAGATTACCCTGATTGCATGTCTGTAGCTCTAAGGGCTAATATCGACAAGCTATGCGATAGTAGCAACATCTTAAATAAATTTAAAACCAGAAAAATGATTCAGAATACGAGTCATCGTCACAGCCGATACTGCATAAGGGCATACCCTGTAGAGAAATTATGCTACAACACCAAAGGCAGTCACTTAACTTCAACTTTCTATTATCTATGCAACAGCTGCAATTGCAATTCGAAGAACAACAAATACATAATATAGTACAAAAAAGATTTAATAGTAGTATCGAGTCACATACAAATAAATAAATTCAAAAGCATTGAAATTGCAAAAGTTGTAAGAGTTTACCAAAAAAAAAAAAAAAAAAAACCAACAACCGGATGCATCTTCACGAAAGAGTTTGGAGGACTTTCAAGCTTAGCGCTTTGCAAAAGAACGCACGTATTGTCAAGTTTAAATGTATTTTGCAAATAAAAGATACAATAGAAAAAATTCAACAACAGCCAAGCGGAAGTGAGACCACGCCAGAGTATATCCTTGAAAGCTTTAAAAGTTTTATTTGTTAAAAATGAATTGCAGCATTTGACAGGTACAAAGTAACAGCAACAGCAGTAGCGGCAGCAGAGAGAGAGAGATAGCAAATAAATAAAAACTTGTAAAGCCAGGATAATGCAACAGATGCGCAACGGAAATAAGTAAGTGCATAAAAAAGAGTTTATTTGCTTTGGAAAATTAAAAAAAAGCCTTTGTGTGTTGCTTACTAAACAATATAGCTTGAATAACTACTTAAAACGTAGTTGTGGGATCTTTAAGGGGCGAGATACTTTAAGACAGGGTACATCGAGAAAAAGGTTATGTTAAATTAACAAAAAAAAAACTAGTATATTTTATAAGCTAGCTTTGGCAGTTTTCAGCCTCCCAAGTTCTTCATTAAAACGCCTCTGTTTTACATGTTAACTTACCAATTATTATTTGGGATAAATTAACTAATTGCTTGATAATTTATACATTATTTTTTAAAAAAAAGTTAAGTTTCAACAGATTTAACTTTATTTCGAGTTTTGATTTTTTATTTTAATTTTTTTGTTTTTGCAGAAAATAGATCAAAACTATGCTTTAGCCATCCATGCTATTGTTTTTTTATTTTTTATTTATTTAGTATTTTTAAATTTTTGGGGTTTTTTTCGGTTAAATATTCAAACGCCATGTTATTTGAATTTGGGTTATTCAAAATACTTGAATACTTAAATACGAACCAAAAAAAAAAGTATTTCAGCGAGATGTCTTGTTTAAGTACGTATATTCATACAGTAATCTCATATTATAAATCATGAAGAATCAATGTATTAAAACGCAAACGACCTCGATGGTAAATTATTTCCATACCATTTCGATAAAGTGTCGACTTTTCGGTGGTTTAACTACAATATTGGTTAATATGTATATTATATACTTGACTTAGGTGAATCAAATATTTATTTTTTTGTCAGGGTATCGAAGTATGTGCTTTCAAAGCAATGTATTTAACACGAAATTGCTTGGGTAAATAAGCATAAATTTATAATTCCCATACAATTTTCTCTACCCAAGCCGACTAAGATGATTTAACTATTGTTTTTTTTTCTCGGTGTAAAATTTGTTTGTTCTATGACTTTTTTCAAACTGTTAACATAATTGGATCATTTTTTTCTATCTTTTGAGTACACCTTTGAACTGTAAAAAAAACATTTCCTTTTTTTCAAAATGGCGGCTCTGGAGTGCATCTCCTCGGGCGTCTGCTGTGAGGTATCTAAAAGTGCTGCAGGTGTCAAAATTTTTTCATTTATCTGAAACAAAGAGTTTTTTTCGATTACGGATGTGCTAAAGGGATGTATAAAACTGTTAAATCATAAAAAAAATTAAAAATTAATATTTATATAGGTTGTTTAATGGAATGTTCATAGTTTCGACTATTTTTGTTAACAGTTTTGATTCCAAAAAAATTATTAATTCACACGGTATTTTTAAACTTGTAGGTACATCCTTCCAGTACTACTATAGAGAGAAGCCTGTTAAAATGTCAGCCTGGTCAGTCATCAACTTTTGACGTAGAATTACGTCTTACAGCGCGTTTGTATGGGGGTATTTCCACAAATTTTTCCAAGGTCATGCTAACGTTTTTAGCAGCCACTTTAGAGTGAACATACAGCCTTTAATATTCATCGTACAAAGATAAAATTTATGTCAAAATATCAATATTCATTACTTCAAAGATTTCAAGATTCATTACTTCAAAGAAACTTAAATTTAAAAGCCTTTTGAACATTAAAAATTTAATTCGAAAATGTTTCTATACATAAAAAATTTCTCTGCTGTTGAGCCCTGATAACTTGTACATATTTTTAAATTCTTTGCCAAAAGAACGATTTGATGCACTATGCACTATATGAGAATTTAAATAATCAACCTTCTTAAGAAATGCATCATTTATATGAAAATGTTCCTTTATATATTTAAATGAAGTTAAACAAAAATGTTGGCACTGTGTTCTTATTTCATTCAGCATTGATCTATTAAAAGTTTCATCTGAAAGTTTTTCTGCACATTTGGAAACAAAATTAAATTAATAAATTCTTTCGCATACAAGAAGTGTTTATTAACAATTTCGTTGTCATCAAAAATTGCATTTTTGAAAAGTTCAGCTTTTATGAAATTTTGAGCATAAGAAAAAATCAACCGCCTACATTCTTCAGTAAGCACATGAATAAGAATGCCTCTGCTCTGAAAAAGGATATTAAAGTTATCAAGATAAGAAATGGAATAATCTAAAAAATTAAGAAATATTTCGATATCTTTTCTCAATAATAAGTTAGAAATATGTTTTGCCGGTTCTTGTTTTTCAACAGATTCTATAAAAAAGAAATGTTTTAAAACTAAACAAAGTAATCTTGTTTTCGCTGGCTTAAATATCTCCCGGCACTCAACATTAAATAAAGTTTACAATTCTACAAGTTCAGCTGAACTCTTACTAATTTCTGGTACATATGAAATTCAGTCATTTGTAATACAGTAGCATGCAGTTCTGGCAACAAGAACTGTAGAATTGCATTTTATTAAAACAAGCTTAGGTACATAATGTTTCAGAAGTGAGAAAAAAGAATTGTGTTTGGCGATCTACAGTATTATGTCAACTATGTTTTTAAACTTGTTTTAAATTAAGCATATATACGAGTATTTTCAGCTGAGACACTCGCTGCATCAAGTTCCATAATATTTAAAAGTTGTGTAACTAAAACAAAATCTGCTTCTCAAGCATAGCGAACTAAAACAAAAAAAAACTTTTTTGCTCATATCTGTGCTTTCGTCAACAAATATTGCAAAGTATCTTTTATTAATCTTATTACATTAAGCAGGATAACATTTCTGATATTATTTGAAACCCTCCTATCATACAAAAACACTAAATGAATTGTGCTTTACCTGGTTTTGCGGCTAGATTCTATAACTCTGATAAGATTCTGTAAGTGAAATCGTGCACAAAAAAAAAAAATTTTTTATTCTTTACAAAGTTTTGCCACTGTTGAAAAATTAGTTTAAAAAAACTATAAGCACCAAAAAAAAAAAAAAATTGGCTGGCAAAAACCCTCTTTCCAAACCCTCCGCGTGGGTGCCGGCTGGGCAATGACCACTACAGAAGTCGTAGTGACGGTGGTTAGCTAAGGTTGAGGGTTGCTTTCGGGCGTCCATAGCTCCTTAATAGCTTGACGTTCGGTATGCAACTCCTCAACCATCGGTTAGAGGTACCTTAAACCCATCCCTTATCCCAAATCCTTACCCAATCCAATCCCCAAAAACAGAATGCCTGGACTCTGCAAGATGGCAGCCCCATCATCAGGATAGGGTGATGAGCTGGATGGCTTCCACGTCACCTGAAAATCAATTAGCCAACGAAATCCAAACAATGCCTCGGATAAATGATTCAACGATGACAACTTTTGGCTATTTCACAAGGACAAAGATTGGTTTCTGGAATGTTATGACGCTCCTTGACGATTGCGCTCAAACTAGCCATAACGCCAGATTCCTCCAACTAGAACGAGAATTTCTGCGATACAACATCAATATACTGGGTGTAAGTGAAGTTCGATGGCTCGGGAGTGGAACATACAACTCCCCAACCGGTAGCACTGTATTCCTCTACTCTGGTAAAGATGCAGGATCAAAACGAGAGGCCGGTGTTGGATTCCTGCTAACCAAAGAAGCCCACAAGAGTCTGATGTCTTGGTCACCTATATCAGACAGATTGATCACTGCCAGATTCAAGAGTAGAGTCAGGAAAATCACCATCATTCAGTGCTACGCGCCTACTGAGCAAGCCTCTGATAGCGAAAAAAAAACCTTCTACAGTATGTTAAACGCCACATACAACAGCTTACCCAGGGGAGACATTATCATAGTGATGGGCGACCTAAATGCAAAAATAGGGCAGAATAACGACCAGCTGAAGCATGTAATGGGTAAGCATGGCGTCGGAAACCGAAATGACAACGGAGAGAGGTTTGTAGATTTTTGCAACACTTATCGCCTAGTCATAGGTGGATCCATGTTTCAGCAAAAGCTCTGTCACAAGGTCAGCTGGGTCTCCCCCGACGGAAGAACAGAGAACCAAATAGACCACTTTGCCATCACACGCAGATTTAGAAGCTGTCTCCTAAACGTTAGAAGCAGAAGAGACGCCGACATTGGAATTGCACATGACCACCACCTCATGATAGCGTATATGCGCCTTCGCACCGCAGCAGTTAAACACCATTCGAGCTCAAAGCGTCGAGCGCCTGCATATTTTACCGTAAGGCTGAAAAATCCCCAAGCCCTTACGAGTTTTCGGGACCTGCTTGAGCATCGTACCTCAGAACTTGCCTTGACCCCTGAACACACTGCAACACAGTACTGGGAGATCATCAAGACAGCGTACCGTTCAGCAGGAGATGAAGCAGTCGGCAGACCACCTAGAGGCTTCCGCCCTTGGATGTCCGAAGACACCTGGACGTTGATCTCAGAGCGTGCGACACTTAAGGCCAGTATAAATGCAACCAGTTGTAATGAGCGGCGTAAAGAACTTCGAACTCAGTATCGCATAAAGCAAAAAGAAATGAAACTAAGCGTAAGACGAGACAAACGAAACCGCATAAACGATTTAGCTCGGAAAGCAGAAGAGGCCGCTTATCGTGGTGACAGTGGCACTGTTTATAAAATAACGAAGCAGCTAGTAGACAAAAACCTCGCGACCGAGCATCCTGTGAGAGACGAACACGGCAAACTCTTGCACTCGGATGATGAGCAGCTGGCACGATGGAAGTGTAATTTTTCGTCGGTTGTAAACCACATAATGGCGGCCGACGCACCAACTTTCGCTGCAGGTCTGCCGAATTTAACCACCCATTTCCGAATTAATCCAGGTCCACCCAGCGTTAACGAGCTATGTGACGCAATAAAGTCGCTTCCAAATAACAAAGCAGCAGGAAGTGATGGTATACCAGCGGAGTTTTACAAAGCTCATCCTAGACTTTCCGCTGAGCTTCTGTGTCCACTCATATGCCGCGCCTGGGAAAACGAAAGTTTCCCCGATGAGTGGACGGACGGCATCATAATCAAAATTCCGAAAAAGGGCGATTTAAAGGAATGTGATAATTGGCGTGGTATCTGTGTGCTGCCTGCGGTTTCGAAAATAGTAGCGAAAGTAATTCTGGAGAGACTGAAAGACCACCTCTACTCGACGATCGACGTGGCACAAGCTGGTTTCCGTGCTGGTTCATCGTGCACGGACCATATTAATACAGTGCGTATAATCATTGAGCAATGTGCGGAATATAGATCCGATTTGCACATGATGTTCATCGACTTCGAGAAGGTGTTCGACAGCGTTCACAGGGATTGCTTGTGGGCTGCCCTACGACGAAGGGGTGTGCCAGAAAAGATCATCGCTATTATTAAAGCAACCTATGATGGTGCAAAATGTCGAGTCTTACACAAAGGAGTACTATCTGATCCCATCGAAGTCCACAGCGGTGTCCGTCAAGGCTGCATTTTGTCCCCAGTTTTGTTTCTGCTGGTCATTGGGGATGTTTTAGATGCAGCGTTACACCAACTTCCAAATAGTGGTCTGAGATGGACGATGACAAACTTTTTGCAACACATCGACTATGCGGATGATATCTGTCTGCTGGCAAATCGACTTACAGATTTATCGCGCATGGCAGATTCTTTAAATGCAGAGGCGGTGTCTGCGGGTCTTAAAATTAACTTCAAAAAAACAAAAGTTTTAAGTCTCGCAAATGAAAGTAGCAGTTTAGTGGAGGTATCTGGCCAACAAATAGAGAAAGTAAACAGTTTTACATACCTTGGAAGTGAAGTTGCTGCCGGTGGTGGAACTGAGGAAGACATTGAATGCCGAATCAGAAAAGCCAGAGCGGCATTTGGTATGTTAAACAACATATGGCGAAATAACATACTGAGCGCCAGCATTAAAGTTAGACTGTTCAAAACGAACGTTTTATCGGTGCTTCTCTATGGGTGCTGCACGTGGAAAATAACACAACTTATTATCGCGCGATTGCAAGTTTTCGTAAACCGATGTCTAAGAATTGTTCTTCGAATCTTCTGGCCGAACACAATAACTAATGAAGAACTGCTCCGCAGAACAAACATGGAGCCCCTAGACATCTTAATCAGAAGACAAAAATGGAAGTGGATAGGCCACACTCTCCGAAAAGACGACAGCTGCATCGCAAAGAAAGTAATGGAGTGGAATCCCCTTGATGCGAGGGGAAGGTTACCTGGCAGGCCAAGAGAATCGTGGAGAAGGACTGTGGAGCGTGAAGCCGGTCAACTAAACAAGAGCTGGAGGGAGCTCAAAACAATTTCCAGGAATCGGACACGTTGGAGCGTAGGCGTAGTTGAGACCCTATGTCCCGCTAGGGATTAAAGGAACAAGAAGAATAAGCACCGAAAATCACCACAAAATCACCACGATTCCCTCATTCCATTCGAGGGGGTCAAAATTCCCACAAAAAGGGATTTTTCCCACGATCCCCCAGCACTGATATAAATGCCTGCGCTGCTAAAAAGCTTTCAGTCTGCTGGCAGACTTCAATCAGTTCGGGTGGCGTCACCTTGTCCGCCTGATACACATAAAATAAGACGTTGCAATACGAAGAAGCGATGCATAGTTCATTATATAAGTTCATATTTGATATATTAAAAACGCAGCGCTACTACATTTAAGCCATTATATAAATCAAGAATCGTTTTACGAATATTTTCCAGTACCTACTTGTGATGTTGTTATCATTACGTATGTACGAAATGCTTGCAGATATATATTTTTTTTCGTTTTTGTAGTTTGTTATCGTTTTTATTAATGTACCACAAGATTAATACAATAAATAATACATAAATAAAACAAAAATCTATACCACTACTAAGCGGGCTTGCATATACGGAGACTGCATGATAGTTAGGCTATTAAAAACTCCATTAATTTTTAAAATATAATAAATTTGAATTATGTATTGAACTAATTTTATGTATTGTATATTACATATTTAAAATATATTTTCTTTGTTGAAATTTAAATTTTTAATTAAATTTAAAATAAATATAAGTTCTTTACTGTAGGAAAAATAATAAATATTATTATTCCGAAATAATTATTTCAATTTATTGAACATAACATTGAATTATATTTACTTATAACCAACATAAAAATGAACAAGACCAACAAATTCATCACCGACTTACACCGACAAAAAAAGCTTATGTTAAATTGAAAAAACCTGCTATAATTTATTAGATGACTTTGGCAGTATTCAGCCACCCAAGTAATTTAAGTTTTAAAAAATTTTAATTTCAAACATATAACTTTTTTTCGGGGTTTTGCAGAAGAAAACACAAATCTATGCTTAAGCCATCCATGCTAGTTGTTTTCCAATTTTGTATTTTTGGATTTTGGGCTTAGGTGAATCAAATATTTTTTTTGGCAAGGTATCGAAGTATGTGCTTTCAAAGCAATGTATTAAACAATAAATTGCTTAGGTGAATAAGCATAAGTTTATAATTCCCATACAATTCTCTTTACCCAAGCCGACTTAGGTGATTTACCTATTGTATTGTTTTTCTCGGTGTACGATACTATAGAAACTGTGTCATTTTGCGTTACACCACAAGTATTTTTTGAAAAAGTAGTTTCGAAATAATTACGTTTACGGTTTCGATACGGTATAGCTATAAGTTTAAGTGACTTACGGGTTAATTTGCGATTCCGCGTCTACAAAATAGTCTTTCGGTCTCCTCAAAAACTGATTATCTTGTAGCCGCTGCTATTTTAGAGCTGTATGAACTGCTTTTGTGTTTCAGAGAGACTCTTTCGGTTCTGCTTCGCTACTCGTACCTCATCGGTATTTTCGCCGAAAATTTTGCAATAGGTGTCAATAATTATGCCATAACTGTAGCCGTGCAAAGTATTTGTGTGAATATCGTCACTACTGGCAGTTTTCAGTTTTTTTCGCGCTTGTACTTTCACCGTCACTTGCGCTCAGTCTGAAATTCTTCCCATCCTTATCGGTATATTGATTACCCTGGTAATTTTTTTTTTTTATATAATTTTTTCGATCTTTATTACCTTGCGTTTCTTTAGGATAGTTTGGCATTTCGAAAATTCAACTGCACACAAGAAAGTTTGTGGCTAATAGAGCCCTGCATGAATATATTCATCAAGCGAATATGCCCTGCTTCCCTGGTGTAGCAGTCACTGCAAGCGAATAAATGTAAGCACCAGTTCGTGTAGTACAGATTAAATTTGCACAAGAAGCGCAAAAGAATAACTACTTATTTTTTCTCTGTTCTCTTTTCATACACTCGTGCAGCACTGAACTGAGCTTGCGAGCTATGCGTTGTTTCAGTATTTTCTCCGAGTGTTTAATAAACTACACGAATTTTCAGGAATGTGAACTGAATAAATGTTTATATGTTCGTTATAATGAGGTTATAACGCCCATCGAGAGCGCAGTGCAGTGCCTCCAATCGACGATGACGGAGTGGAAGTATCACCACCTAGCCATGAAGAGGTTCGAGTTGCTATCCAACTACTCAAAAACAATAAAGCAGCGGGTTGTTTAAAACCGGAGGCGATGAATTGATAAGGCGCATGCATCAGCTCATCAGCAAAATATGGCTAGCAGAAAGCATGCCCGACGATTGGAACCTCAGTGTACTGTGCCCTATACTTAAGAAAGGAGACCCTACAATCTGCGCTAGTTATAGAGGTATCAGTCTTATTTCCATCGCATATAAGGTTCTCTCAAGCGTACTGTGTGAAAGATTAAAGCCGATTACAAAAACACTGATTGGACCTTATCAGTGTGGCTTTCGACCTGGTAAGTCCACCATAGACCAGATTTTCACGCTACGACAAATCCTGGAGAAAACCCACGAAAATCAAATTGACACACACCATCTCTTTGTCGATTTTAAAGCTGCGTTCGATAGCCCGAGAAGGGATTGCCTATACGCAACAATGTCTGAGTTCGGTACACCTGCAAAGTTGATCAGACTTTGCAGAATGACGTTGAGCAACACACGCAGCTCCGTCAAGGTAGGAAATGACCTCTCCGAAACCTTCAATACCGAAAGAGGTTTCAGGCAAGGCGATCCACTGTCTTGCGATCTCTTCAACATCATCATGGAGGGGATCGTACGAAAGGCCGGTGTGCATCGTAATGGCACCATTTTCTATAAAGTTGTCCAGCTCCTTGCGTACGCTGATGATATTGATATTGTTGACAGAACCAAGAGAGATGTTACCGCTGCTTTCGCCGCTATCGAAAAGGAATCAGCCAAAGTGGGTTTGACGATAAATGAGGGTAAAACAAAGTATATGCTGTCTACAAACAAGGGAGCGCTGCGTTTAGACTCCCACGTTTCATCCGGCAGCTATAACTTTGAAGTAGTCAAGGAGTTTGCATACCTTGGCACCGCCATTAATAACAACAACGAAGACAGCCTGGAGATAAAGAGAAGAACAATAATTGCTAATAGGTGCTACTACGGGCCCAGTAAGCAACTAAGTTCCAGAGCCCTCTCTCGATCGACAAAACTAACACTCTACAAGACGCTCGTTCTACCTGTGCTGCTTTATGGCGCTGAGGCATGGCTAGTTTCGCAAACTGACGCAGCCGCTCTGGGGGTGTTCGAGAGAAAAGTTCTTCTCAAAATCTTCGGTACTGAAAAGTTGCAGTTTTCGAAATTATAAGGGTATTTCCCCCCTTAAGTAATAATATGTTGTTTTTGGAAAAAAAAAATTAAAAATGTTTGATTGTAAAGTATATCTTTTTAACCGTAATAAAGAACAAGAGTCAACCAAGAAGCTTGCATCAATTTTGCCATTCAAAACTATCAGCTGTTGAAATATTGAACAATTGTATCAAAATATTGTGAAAATGTCTAGCCAATGAAAATAAAAAGCAATGACCCATCTACATAAAGAATTACAAATACATTTGCATAGCAAATTAAATGCTCTCTAAACAAACTGCTTAACAAAATTAAAAAAACAACAAGAAATACAAAACAACCCTAATACTAACCATTTGCCTTGGTTTTAATAGATTTTTAATTAAATTCAGTTTAATAACTTTTTGACCTTTTGAAGCGCTTAAGCTGTGCGTTAGCCATGCTAATCCTTGAAGCGAAAATCCATTTAACAAAGCAGAGACTTAATAATGAAAGCTTTTAGGATAGATTTCATCAAAGTTGCTTTGTTAATGATAGCAAAAGTTTATTGGTCCTTTGGCTCAAGCATACCAAGCGACGCAAACATACACAGACACAAAAACACAATCAGACATGCAAATCCTTCGATAACAACTGGGTATCCTTTTAGGCGGCATACGTAAGCCACACTTAAAAGGTTAAAAAAAAAAAAATAAAGGTAGCTTTAGTGTTTTAAGTTATTATTTTTTTGTTTGACGTATTGCTGCTGCAAGAAAATTACTTGTTTGTGTGTATGTTTATACTTATCTAGGGAGCATACCTACACTAAGAGCGCCTATCATGTTGCTCACATACTGCCTAACGTTGTGCTTATAAAACTGTCTATCCTTTACTTAAATTATCAATACGGGACTGCAAAGTGCCACAGCCACAAAGCCCAAAACAGTCGAAGTACACATAGCACCAAAAGCGTAGACGCACACACACACACACACACACACACACACACACAGTCATAAAGACACATTTTACATTGGCTATTCTCACTAACGCAGCACGTGCGACCACGTAAATCCTGTAAACTGAACGCACGTTCAACGCATCAGGCGCACATCCTTTGAACCTAAAGGATATGCTTCATACTTTAATATACACAGAGGAGACCAGCTAAATTTGAGTCACTGGCGCGCTAATGAGCTTCTTTTTAGATTGCTCGACTTTTTTGTTTTTGTTTATACACAAACCAAATATTACAGTTATTAAGTTACGACCTTACCTCTCAACTTTTTCTACGCTATATATAATGACTATGAAAGATTTTTGACCCCTTTAAATTAGTGGTTTTCATGCGCCACTGCTTACAAGTGCTCAAATTCACCAGCACATCCTTTGTAGTACCAGTGCCACCACCACACTTCCTGTCTGTAGTGTTTAATTCAATTCTTCTACTTTTTTGGGCCATCCTGTTGCCTTGGCTCTGCTTCTACATCCTGCACACTGCCCCCTACTATTCACCACAACTTCGAGCTGCTCTCCTATGCATACTCAGCTTCTAACCTTTGCTCCTCTTCAACCTACAGCAAGCATATATAGCAACAATTTAAGGCTCATAAAGTGTTTCGAGTCCTTATCTTATTTAAGCATTAGCAGCTGTTTTGCCTAGCAAATCCTTTTAACGTCAATTTCCGGTTCTCAGTTTGTGCTTTGATGATGATGCTGCAAAATGTTGAGTCTACGGGTGTGAGTGCGTTATATGTGTGTAAGTTATATATATGTGTATGTGTGTGTGTGTGTTTGAATTGTATGTGTTGTGTATGTTTGCGTGGGTTATGTGTGTGTAAGTATGTAAAACAGAACTATTAAATAAAGACGCGCCAAGGGACTCATTTTTATTGCGATGTGTTACTACTATTATTTGTTTTTATTTTTGCTATGCTTCTAGTGTTCATTGTCATTGTTGTTGCTTAAGGTCATTACTGCTAGCCAGCTGTCAATTATATCACCTTCTACTCTCTATCTCTATCAATGAAAGCGTTTGTTTGACTTACTGTAAGTCAATCTCTTGCGGCAATTTGATTTGAACAGCCAGGATAACAGAGGTTTTTTTTTTGTTCTTGATATGTTTTTAAGGCTTTCTTGATATTGTTATTTGTGGCCCTTATTTTTATGTAATTGTTGTTAAATATTTTCAAAAAATGCCAAGAATATAAAAACTCAAGTACTTCGTTTCAGATACAGTAATTTTATATATGAACAAGTATTTAGAAAAGATGTATCTTAATGCAATTATCTTTAAAAATATTATTATTGCTGATATAAGCGATTTTTTCAAAGTCAAAGTTAATGACTAGTGTTACATATAAGTTTCTCTTAAAGAGCTTAACAAGGAATTAATTATATTTTGAGAACTTCAAATTAACTCAAGGGGCTCCAATACACCCACAAAGCATAAAAGTGAATTTAATACTTGAACTGTTTGTATTATCAGTAGAGAGCGGTTTTTATTTAATTGCATCTATAGTATTATCTAAACATTAAAAACGGTTCCGAAATTATACAATTATTATTTTAGCCAAAAACTAACTTGATTTACACCCTAAATTTTTGCATATTTGCATATTTGTACTGCATATATTTTGCATATTGCATATTTTGTACATATTTTGCATATTTTTCGCATATTTTGTATGTAAATTGCATATATATAAATTTTAAACATTTGCTACTTTATAATGATTATTTAAATATCATAAATATTAATGCTACAGTTCATAGTGCAGTTCAGCAGGGAGTAGTGTTTAAGAGATGATTAGATTTTGGAATTTGTTATGGGTGAGGATAGCGAGGAAGTGGACACACTGGCTCTTGATGAGAAAGTTCAAATTTTTATCAAGGGAATTATTGAAGATGGAGTCTAAATTGCGCAAATTTTAAAAAAAAAACTGTGTTTTTAAAAATGTTTAACACCTGCCAATGTTACTGATGAATACTTGACATGGAAACATTATTCGTATACCCACATAGATTTGAATAAAATTACTATGGCCCATAATCATAAACAAAATAAAAGTCAACTCTTAATTAAGTGCAAGCTATTTGATATCAAATTATATTGGAAAACTGTTAAAAATGCTTATACTAAATTTAAAGTCGCTTTCATTTTGTTTATGATTAGGTATGGGCCTATATGTTTGGTAAAGTTAATATTTTTGGAATCGAAATCGACACCTGCAAGCTGAAAAGAACATACCATCTCGTTCAAAAGGAAAGGTTCATTCACACTGTGAACCGGACTTAACTGTCCGATTCGAAAATTTGTTTTTAGTAGGTTGCCACATGTGTCTATGACAAGGCTGTCAAATATCAGCGTCTCTCGTTGACAGTTGGTAAAGTGACAGTGTTTTGTTTACAACAACTTTTTTCGTGTCTTCGATTTTTACGATGGAAGAAAAATTGAGCAACAAGTTTGTGTCAAATTTTGTGTGAAAAATGGTTTCAACTGCGCCGATACGCGTTAAATGTTGTTGAAATGTTACGGTGACTCTGCCTGAATTTTCGAATCGGACAGTTAAGTCCGGTTCACAGTGTGAATGAACCTTTCTTTCTGTACAAGGTGGTATACTGTAAATTTTTCAAAAAAAAATATATATTTTTTGCTTGCGTAATATACATACATGTTTTTAAAACGATACTTGACATTGCAGATTAAATAATATTTAGTTTATCAACCGATAATTTTAAAAATATATGCAAAATTTCGAAAAACAAAAGCTTTAAACGCGATTTCCCCGAAACTAGTTTTTTAAAAGGGTTCGATAGATAACTCGAAAGCTATTGGTCCAATTTCAATGAATCTTTTTGCATTTTGTTTGTAATTTTATTCTTTAAGCATTCTTTTTAAATTCAAGTACCTATTATTTATTATTTTTTTTTTTTTGACAAAAAAGCGCGTGAAAGTGTACATCCTTTTTAAATTTTTAATTTAACTTTCGCCTTAATTTTTAAGAAAACCTCCTGGTGTCGTGCGTAGGAAGGATGCCAAATTAGGGGTCTGTACTTTAAAATGAAATTTGATTGTTTTGCTTTAGATACGAGTACATGGAAAAGGCAATATCCATCGAACCGTTTTGGATGTATTTTTTTTAATGTAATTTTCAGCCTGAAAACTATTTCCAAACAAAAAAAATTATTTTTATTAAGTACTGTTTATGTAAAATAAGCTGTACAAATGTGGAAAAAAATAATAACTCCTTGTATCTAAAAAAAATGTTTGAAATAAGTTACGTTTTATTAATTGTTGCACGTATTATAATTGTTACCTTAAATAACTGCTCAATGATTTTTTAGTGAAAACATTAATCATTCAATAGAAATATTTAATTCTGAATAGCAAATACTATAAATGTTTCAATAAAACACTCCAAGAAAGTTACGCACTGCTCTTGAACAATTTGATGTATTATGGCAAATAATTGTAATACTTGACAAAAGAGGCCATGACGTCTCGCGAAGTCATTAACGCTTTTGAACAACAACAAAACCATGCGCAATTCATAAAGGCATTTTGATTGCTATGTTTTAACACGATCAAAAACTCAGTGGAAAATCAGAGTTTTAATAATAGTTTTAATAAAACTCATAACAGAGTTTTCAATTCATTATTACAATAAAATTAGAATTAAGGAAATTTAAAAAAAAAAAAATTCCCTCTATCATAAAAAAAAACACTTGCCTCACGCTTTTGTATTTCAAAAAAGGAAAAAAAAAAAAATTGTCTGAGCCCGGAGTCGAACCGTGAAATCTCTTGTCTGGTAATCCGTTCGCTTAGACTGCAAGGCTACCCAACTCCCATACAAAATATTTTTTGTGCATCACATTGTATGAGAGGTGGGCATAATTCCGGTCCGAACACGCTATAAATAAG
Source organism: Coremacera marginata (assembly GCA_914767935.1). Classification (NCBI taxonomy): domain Eukaryota; kingdom Metazoa; phylum Arthropoda; class Insecta; order Diptera; family Sciomyzidae; genus Coremacera; species Coremacera marginata. The sequence goes on along the minus strand of OU612047.1, from coordinate 140,408,829 downwards.
ACGTACAGCAAAATTTGAGAAAAATGAGCTAAATTTGAGAAAATTAGAAAAACCCTTCACTTACAACATACAACTTTAGGACACCTTGTGAATACCCTCAATATATGAAAAACAAGCCATTAATATGGTGTTTCGAAATATGGCGTTGAGCTGATTCATAGTTAGAATATTTGATGCAGTCCGATATACATACCGGAAAAAAAAATACTACAATAAAATCATCTTTAAGTGAGTCAAAGAGTTCACAGAATCAATTTCATCCGTTGGATGTGAAATAAATTATGATAATTTTTTAATTCGTCCTCATTGAAATTTAATTTAAATTTTGTTCATTTTCCGCTTCACGAATGTATAATACGAGTACTTGAGTGAATACACCAAAGGGAAATAATACAAATTTTTTTTCGTTGTCCACTTCACATGAAATACCCTATATATTTATATTGTATTGTATTTAACTTAATATCTGCTAACCAAACTAAGCATCAGATCTTAGCATCAGAATTTTGAGATTCACAATGATTTGTCACAAATCATTGTCATCATTTGAAGTTCGCAATGATTCCCATAATTTGATTGCAGTCTCGCATTCATTTTTGTGGCAATTGATTGCATTTTAGTCAATTGAAGTCAGTTGGGACTTCAAGACCCGTCATTGAAATCTTTTTTGATTCATTATTTCAATTAAGAAAAATGTGAAAAAATTACAAGCATGTATTTGCGTGAAACGTAGAGTGATATTATTTTTATTGCTAATTTCCATCTAAAATAACGAAAAAAACACATGCGTCGCACAGTGATGCGATTGGTACAAGTTAGACGGAATATATTATTTTGTTAATTTTTTTTGTAGTTTTCGAAAAAAAATGTTTGGCAAGTGGGCGTGGCAGCTGCCATACAACTAAAACACATTTTGCGCTATATCTTAGGAATATAATAAGCTACGATAACAAAATTAGGCATATACGTCTAGTATGTTATGTAATTTCCAAAAAGCTTTAAAAATTTCAGTGCGATTGGACAAGTGGGAGTGGCAACTGACATGCAACTTAAACACATTTTGCGAAATATCTTAGAAATGAGATTAGCTACGATAACAAAATCAAACGTAGTCGTTTAATATGTAATTTCCAAGAGCGTAAAATATTTCAGCGCGATTGAACAAGTGGGCGTAGCACCTCCCATACATATGAAATACATTTTGGTTCATAACTTACTGTTAACTTACTGAAAAAACTTACTGTTAAAAATTTCTAAATTTAAGAATTCTTTCATTATTCCATATTTTAAAATTATAAAGAATAAGTATTTCAGCTTAAATTCGACAACTAAGAATCGCTCTCAGGATCAGACCATTCATCACTAGTTGAATCATCATTAATAAGAAGAAAGTGAGATCGTCGTATGGCTGTTACTTCCGATTCATCAGCAGGAATAAGAACAACTAATACAAGTGCGGATGCAATTTTCTAACATTAGTTAGAGGCTTTTCTCGGTAGGAATCAACCAAAGGATCAGAAATAATGAGAAGCATATTCAGTAAATCCGTATGTGTATTAACTCTTTCGTTTTTACGTGACTTTGTCAAACAAAAACGTCTACAGTCTCTGTTACACGAGCCTCTTGTGCTTTTTTAGTTTTGACAATTTTTTTCACAAACCAAAGAACTGTATAAAAAAAATAAGCGAGTTAGAAAAATGCATTTAAAAACAAAACAAGATTACCAAACAACAAAAAATATAATGCAAAGATATTGCAAAGATTGCATGTTACTCTCACTCTCTGATAGAATAAGTTCATAACATATTTTTCAAAATTTTTATTCATTATCATGTGAGTTTGACCAGAGTTAATTATTTTCTTAGTATATATATATTTAAATATCACAACGCTTACTAGGTAAGGGGAATGTAATGAGTCTGAAACTCCAAAAAAGAGGCGTGGCAAGTGTAGAAAACATTATATATTCTTAATCAGCATCACCTCTTGAGTAGTTTCAGCCATGTCTGTCTACCTATTTGTCGTCACGATTACAGCCGTTATTTGAAAAAAACAGTCGGAACCTGATTTTAAAATAAAAATTATTAGCATTTTTAGGACCATCAAACAGGTTAAATAACAAGACAATCGTAAGTTTGCGCATCTTGGTACTCTTAAAGTAGACATAAACTAATTATTTGAAAAAAAAAAATTTACAAATGTGAGGTATCCCATTTTTTTATTTTCTAAAACGTTTTACCAAATTATCTGTTTTTACCAAAAAAAGAAAAGCTTCAATTAAATATTTTTTTTATTTTGTGTGTATTGAATTTTTTTTTCAGTGTAAAAATATGTTGCAACGTGCTGAGAATATTTAATCTACTCATACAGTCTCATTGACCTCAAATTCGACTACTTTCATACAAAATGGTTTTTACAGGCTTTTTAAGGATCATCATATAGATTCGAAAAAACAATATTTAAAAAGATGTTGCGCATCTTGGCACACCCAGGGGGTCAAATCCTGTTCTGCGTTATCGTCATGTGAAATATGTTTTCACCTTTACACGGAAAATGCGATTCCCGTTGTGTGTTAAAAAGGCAACAGCTGTTTTTTTTTCGCTGAAATGGAAAGAAAAATAACGCCGGTAGCAAACGCACGTTATGGACAGAAAATGACTTTAAATTAAAAATAAATAATGTAAAAAGAAAAGCAGCTTAGGGAAAAAGGACAAGCGGTACGCAGAAACAGTATCTTATCAACTATTTAGAGGAAAATATTGATATTGCCAATAACAAGTAAATAATATTTGCTTTACTACTTTTGGCTGTTTTATGCTGTCGCAAAACTGATCTTGTTCATATTTATTTATTTCCAATATCTTCTGCGCAAATAAAATGATATTAATGACGAAGTCATTTTTGCAAAAGTTTCCTTCTTTCTTATACATTGTTTACATTTTTTTCATAAAAGCTTTGTTTAATAGGCATTCAGCAACTCTTATATGCTATTCAGCAACTACTTTCCATTAGACGAACAAGAATCGCGTTTTTGTGCGTAGTGAAGTGAAAAAGTGAAGACGTCAAATGAAAACGATTGTGAAAAGTTTTTTTTCACTTCCCTTTAACGCAAAACGGGAATTGACCCCCAGGGCTTAAAGAAAACATAATAATTATTAAAAAATAAATATTTTGCAAATGTGAAGTAATCCATTTTTTTGCTTTATTTTCCAAATGTTTTTACGCATATATATCCATTTATACTATTTCATAGCGCCAACATTTCAAAAGATACATTATTAAATTTATTTTATTTAAAAAGAACATATCTAATTTATGAAGCCTGTCAATTTGAAATTTGTTTGGTTGTTGAGAAATATTTTAAACATAGGACTGAGTATAACTAGAAAACTCATCAAAAAATTAATAAAAAAATATCGCTTTTTGGGGCAATATTCAACAATTTTAGTTTTTTTTTTATAGAAAGCGAAGGTAAATAAAATTTGTTCCTGACATCACTGGATATTTTTTAAAAGTTCTACATGTTCAAACTTTAGAAATTAGATTTCGAATTTTTTCCGTCTAGCATGCCCTTTCGCAACACTGTGCGTCGTCGGTCACACGAGAGAAGCAAAGCTATTTTGCTGCCATATTTAAGCTAATATCTGAAAAACTGGGTGAAGTGGAACAAAATGGAAGCCAGATTCAGAATCAGCATAAAATTTTGCTAAAGTATATTGTGCAAAAACTCGTAATTTGTGTTACTTAAATGCACTCACAAGTCAAATCACAATTGATTGGCAATGGTGAAAATAAAATCAAGTCATGATTGCACAAAATGATTAATAAATCAAAAGCATTCAAAATGATTGGTGACTTAATTTTTTTCAAAAATGAAAATATTAAAAATTTTACTCATTGATTGTGACTTCAAAGAATGCAGCTACAAATGATTGCAATCTTACACAGCTCTGCTAAGCCTATACATTTTTAATTTATTTTGATATTAAGGCAAAATGAAATTATTTAGAATATATGCGTTTTAATGTAATATATATAGAAATACTCTCAATTGCTAAAGGGGCTTTGAGCCCCCTGAATCGGTCCCCTTTCTACAGCATTGACGCATTCCAAATTTTATCAAAATCGGAGAGATATAAGGTGTTTTACGCAAAAAGGGCGTCCAAAATGATTTTTTAAAATAAAAAAATTTAATATATGTCTTTAAAAGTTTACTCGTAATGAAGAAATTTTTATCAGAATTTATTTTAAAAAAGATATCTGCTCAATTGAACTATTAGTTTACGGGCTCTCAAAAACATTCAACTCAATTTTCTCAAAATACAATTTTTTTTTCTCTCACACCCTTTGTTAAGCCAATGCATCAATTATACTAGGAAACCAACAAGTTGTGAATAAACTTTTGATTTGAATTGAAAAAATATTGCGTTATTTTATATATCAAAAGTTAGTGGATCCTTTGTTGGACCTGGGTTGGCTGAGCTGTCTTAGCCTACGATAAAACTTACCTCACTCGCGTGTAACGTGGCGTTACAAAACATATATCTATGAATTTCTATTATAATATATATATATAAATATAATATGTATAATATATATATTTAATTAAAATAGTTAGTATTATTAAATATAATGAATTAGCTGCACCCCACTGTATAAATATCATAAGCTAGTTATAAGATTATTAGCAGCCAAAACCAACCAACAACAAACCTACAAAACATACGAACAAGTGTCCCAGAAAACTATACCAACAACAACAGGCAGCAATAATAAACAAGTTCAAACCAAGTACCGAAAATTCTAACAACAACAACAGGTAGCAATAGTAACTCAACAAACCGACACACAAGCATGTATTAAAATTCAAATTAAAACAAGTACCGAAAAATATAACAACAACAACAGGCGACAATAATAAATGGACCAACTGACACACAAACATGTATTAAAATTCAAATTAAAACAAGTACCGAAAAATATAACAACAACAACAGGCGACAATAATAAATGGGCCAACTGACACACAAACATGTATTGAAGATTATACCAGCAACAACAGCAGTATAGGCATGGTTGAAGTATACTTTCGCCTGGCTATAGTTTTTATAGTTCCGAAAAGGTTCTTTTGCCGACCCACGTAAAAGACTGCCCATAGCCAGTTCGATCAGCTTTCCTTCTTAGGTAAGCCCTATTAATACAGTGGGATATGTGCATTGCACTCAGCACATATTCCCTGCAGTACAGCTTCTGGACAAAGCCTGACGGTTGCTTCGGTGTGAATTGACCGAAGTCGCTTCGGTCTTCGGACTTCGCGAAGTCGGTTCGTTGTGAATTGGACGAAACCGATGGCTCTGCTACTGCAAAATTATATTTTGTTGGCGCGGACTTTGGTGTGAATTGGCCAAAGACGCTGCTCACTGGCTCAGGGCGCAGCAAAGACTTTGTTGTGAATTGAACAAAGCCTCTGCTGCTGCTAATACATAACGTGTTTCGGCATGGCATTGCCTTCAGTGTGAATTGGCTGGAGTCTTTGCTATTTTCATGGGCGTCGCACAGGTTTCGTTGTGAATCGAACGAAGCCTCTGCTTCTGCAAGCTCTGTCTCTGGTTGTTTCTAGTTTGTGTCTGATTGGCAGTGGTTTCAGTGTGAATTGACTGAAGTCGCTGCTGACTTACTCAGAGTATCGCATAAGGTTCGTTGTGAATTGGACGAATCCTCTGCCTCTGTTTAAGCTCATTTTTTCGTTCTGCCTGGCATTGGCTTCAGTGTGAATTGGCTGGAGTCTTTGCTATTTTCATGGGCGTCGCGCAGGTTTCGTTGTGAATCGAACGAAGCCTCTGCTTCTGCAAGCTCCGTCTCTGGTTGTTTATAGTTTGTGTCTGATTGGTAGTGGCTTCAGTGTGAATTGACTGAAGTCGCTGCTAACTTACTCAGAGTATCGCATAAGGTCCGTTGTGAATTGGACGAATCCTTTGCCTCTGTTTAAGTTCATTATTTCGTGCTGCCTGGCATTGGCTTTAGTGTGAATTGGCTGAAGTCTTTGCTATTTTCATGGGCGTCGCACAGGTTTCTTTGTGAATCGAGCGAAGCCTCTGCTTCTGCAAGCTCTGTCTGCGAGCTGTTTATAGTTTGTGTCTGCTTGGCTGAAGTCACTGCAGATGTATCGCATAGGTTCGTTGTGAATTGGACGAAGCCTCTGCTCTGCTTAGTTTTATTTTGCGGCCGCTTAGTACTAGCTTTGGTGTGAATTGACCAAAGCCTCTGCTATTTTGTTCCTGTGCAGCGAATCAACTTCATTGTGGATCGAATGAAGTCGTTTCTACCGTCAGCTAATATTAGTAATATTAATGAGCTATCCTTCTTAGTTCTCTTTCTCAGGGTTGAGCTGCGTTCTTAGCGAGACACTAACACCGATACCGACTATACCAGAAAACCGGATACCGAATAACCGATTTACGCGTTACCCGTCGCCAACCACCAGTACCCGCTATACACCCGACTGCCAACCGCTGACACTCACTGACACACTTAAACATACCCACTCACCACTGTTGCAAGACTGACTATTGCGCTGCATAAGTAGAAACATTGAAGATTGTTAAATAAAGATCTTAAGCGTCTTATTACTTATCAAAGGTTAGTGGATCCTTTGTTTGATCCTGGGACGGCTGAGCAACCTCAGCCTTTGAATAAAACCACGTCACACACGTACGGCAGTTATCATCTATGCTGATGCCTAGCTTCTTCGCGTGGGCCTACAATGATGAATAGATTCCTTTTTCTGTAACGTTTCAATAAGGTTAAATAATTTGATTTCTATCATTACGTAATACTCTCTTCACCAATAGCAGATGAATTGATTTTTTTTTTCTTACAATTATCATTAGAACGTCTTTCTCAGCAACATTGAAAAACGAACAGCAATAAGCACAATCATGATGTTCTTCTATGTTATAATAAGCTTTATTACCAATATTACCTAACGTACCTTTCCTTGCCTAAAATGTTGAGTCATGAATAAAATTTGTATTTAAATAAAATCTTCATAGCATGACAAAACACAAAATGCATATAAAGCTCTTATTTCTTATAATAAAATCAAAATAAATAGCTTACGTCTCCATTGCAATTGTGATTATCTTGCTTTTAGGAGCAGAAAAACTGTTGAAGTGCTCTGAATGAAGGAAAATAATATTTAACTGTTCGTAATATTATTGCAGCCGCTCATTAACTGATCATCAAATTGATGCGCAATTTTATGAAAAGGTACTTGATTAAATTTTAAAAAAATTATCCAAGCACATATGTTGCTCTATAATGGTTATTTTCTTTTTTGCTATCTGCACGCCACCCACTCGTTTGCCCTTAAAAAAAAAAAAAAAAAAAATAAAACATTTTTAGCTTGAAAAATTCTGCTTAACCTAATCATAAAAAAGTCATTGACTTGCTCTGCTGAATAAGCTAGCGGAAAATATAGCTGGCCACCACCCAATTTTTAAGTACAAAAGCTATAACAGCAAAAAAGGGGGAAAAAATAACAACAACAATGACAACAATGTCAACCCTATCAAAGTCAACGTAGCCGTGCCGCACACCCACATATTTAGGAGACATTATGTGAAACTTGTGGAAAATCGTCATTTTTATGCGAACGTAGGCGCATTTACTGAAATTTGAAATTTTAACACACACACACACACTAAGCCACACACAAACTTGTAGGTTGTCACGTACAAAGCTGTGCCTAGCAGTTTGTGTTATTTTTTTCGCCTCTGTTGTTTTTTTTTTCTTTTTTTACGTTCCAATTTGACGTCCGCCATGATATGTTTATGACATCTGACAAACATAAAAAATTATGTCTTCTTCTTCTTTTTAGAGTTTTACGTTAGCTGACTTGCGTATCCTTTTTTTTTTTATAAAGCCATGCCTTGCCATAGTTGTGGTTGTTGGCTGTGTCGTTACTGTCGTTGTTTTTCTTGTTGTTGTGGTTGTTTTTGTTACAACCAAATTTAACTTATGTTTGCAAAAATAAGCATGCGTTGCCGTTGCCGTTGCCATCATAAATTTACGTTAAGCATTGCATTGAAATTGAATGGCATCTCATTTGGGTGAAAAAAAAGGATTCTTGTAGCTATGCGCGCCTTTGTTCACTTTATTGATTTATGCAAATTGAAAAGGAAATTTAGTGCATAGAATTTATCACTGGTAATATTCTTGTTGTTGTTGTTGTTGTTTTGTGAAAATTGTTGAAATGCGTCATTAGTTTGTACAAATTGTTGGTCCTTCAGAAATATTTCAAGGCACTACATGACGTATACGTGTTATAAAATTATTTAACTTGTACGTGTAACAAAATCAAGATCAAGCACGTATAAAGCTATTGACATTGTAAAATATTGCATGTGACGTGAGGTAATTTGAGAAACCGAATATAAATTACACGCAATATAACATAATTGAGCTGAAAAAGCTTCGTACACGCTATCGATTTATATCAATTCCTTATCAGTTTTTGTTAAGCAACCTCAAATAGATACACTTAGCGTATCCTAATATTATGGAAATATACTGTTTTAGGTAGATAATTAGTTTCCACTGGATGATAAAATAGGTTCCTACATACATCACGTACAACATACTGCTAGTTTTTTTGAAGATTTTCATTTTCAATTTGAGAGTCAAAGTGAGTAAAGTGAAAAAAATGTCAAAGATATTTCAATTAAGAATTTGTTAAAAAAAAAATAATAAAATATTAAAACATTAAAAAATTTTTACAAATGAGGAATCTTTATATTTAGGGGACAAAGCACATTCAAATAAATAATAAGTAATAAGAACAAATACAACTTAGTAATAAGAACAATAATTTATAATAATAAATGCAGACATATTTTAATAAAACTTTGAACATACGTTTTGTTAGTCTTCTAGTATACAAAAATATTTTTTTTTTTAATTTTTTTGGCACCACGTCATTGCTACAATTTTTTTAAACAAACACCAAAATATCACGGCGTGCAGAAAAACTGTCTTCCGAAAAGTTTTAAAAAAATTTTGCGGTCATGGAATAACCAACAAAAAAATTTGGTTGAAAAATAAGAAAATGACTACGTTTTTTTTGAAAATTTATGTTTTTCCCCCCAAAACATCTGATTTAACTAAAAAAGTTGTCTGCCGATTTTTCATCCGTAAGTCATTCAGAACATTAACATGTGTAGATTACCGTGCCTAAATTTCAGAACGATCGTATAAATACTTTTATTTTAATCGTCCATGCCAACTCGAAAAACATTGTTTTGAGAAAATCGGGCTTAAAGTTTGACATTCATTTGAAAGAATATACCTTGACTCGCTTCGCTATATACACCGAAAAAAAAAGCATTAGGTAAATCACCTTAGTCGGCTTGGGTAAAGAGAATTGTGTGGGAATTATAAACTTATGCTTAATCACCTATGCAATTTATTGTTTAATACATTGCTTTGAAAGCACATACTTTGATATTTGGCAAAAAAAAAATATTTGATTCACCTAAGCCCAAAATCCAAAAATACAAAATTAAAAAACAACTAGCATGGATGGCTTAAATATAGTTTTTAGCTATTTTCTCCAAAAAAAAAAAAAAAAAAAAAACAGCTGCGTCGTTAGACATACGAGAGAAGGTTAGATTTGATAATTTAATGGTTTTTTTTTGTAATACAACAACTTTTAAATTCAAAAATAATATAAAGTCAATTAAAAAATACACGTTAATATTCACACCAGTAAATTTTATTACATTTTATCAACAAAAAGAAAGGAAAAAAAAAATGTATGTTCCCGCCCTGCGGAATCGAACCTGGAACTTTTGGTGCCAGTCCATCGCTCTACCCATTGATCCCAGCAGCCTTGCTACTACTTGCTGACATTACAGCAGCTATTTTAACAGGTGCTGTATGAACAGATGCAGTATGTCGTAGTATTCTGTTGATAGCCATACAACAAAAATCTTTTAATAGATTATTGTTTTATGCTGCGGCATAGCTTCAGTTGTATATGATATTGAATAAATCACTTCGCGGAGCGAAGATGTTTCGATCAATGTGTTGTGTGTGACTTCATACACAGTGGTATCGGTTGGTTGTTGGTTCGAATCTCAACGGCATGCGAAGTTAAAATTTTTGTATTTAATTTTTAAATTTAATGTTTTTGTTATAATATACGTCAAGCAGCAAGAAAAGCCGCGAAGTCATTCATTTCTACAGAAAAAACGGTGTTGATAAAAGAAAAATTTGTGTTGTTGCCGCTTTCAGTCAAGCAAATCACGGAACTGAATAAAAAAAAAAAAAAAAAAAAGCGAAATGGCCATTTCAGCCCTTGAAAGGACTTTGGCCGAGCTTCTTATGATCAATTGTGTTGTGTGTCATGTGAAATATTTGCACACAAGTGAAGAGAACTGGACCTACATGTTTTACGCCGACTCCGAACGGACTATGTTCTCAAGAAGCTTTTCATGGCAGTTTTTTACTCTCTGAGGTTTGCCATTGTCTGCAGAGAGGTGACGGCCGAAAAAAAAATTTATTCAGATGGAGGATTCGAACCTAGGTTCTCTGGCGTAAGAGTCACACACTCTACCCCCTACGCCACGGCCGCCACGAAAGTCAGACGATCAAGAATATTATTCTGGCTTTATGCAGGCCGACTGAGGGTTAAAGAAAAGTTTGTGGAAAAAAAAACTATGAACGAATTTGTAAAAATATATGAACACCATATTCACCTGACATGCCTTCGGTGGGCTTTTTTTTTTCTTTCCAAAACTCAAATTACCATTTTGAGACACTGTTTCAATCGATTCCAGTTCCAGGAACTGAATCTACTTTCAGGAATTGCATTCAAAAAATGTTTCGATGATCGCATTATGCGCTGGCATAAGTGTTATTAATAATTAACTCACACATGAGTAAAAAAAAAAATTAAAAATTATTTATTTTAGCTATTTACTTAATTATAACCTTAATTTGTAAACAAGTTTTACCCACGATTTTATATTATAAGCTCATGTTACAAATTAATTTATATATTGATTAATTCTACAGCTTTAAAGTAAATTATATTTCAGAAACAACATAATGCTTACAATTTTTGAACGCTAATATGCAATTTTTTTTTATAAGCTTTTAGCAAAAGCAAATTAAGCTCAAATGATGCTGACATAAATCTGAATATTATAATATATTCTAATACTCTATATAGCAAACAAAATAATTTGCATATAAAATACAAACATTAACGAAGTAATCAAATTATTTACAACAACAACAGCAGCATCATCATAAGTAGCATCAACATCATCATCATCATCATCAGAAGTAGCGTCAACATCATTACCATGATGGTTGTTATTACCATCATTGTATTTGGCGTTTAATAAGATTGCCTTAGAGCAAATGTGTTATTAATGTTGACTACTTAATCAGCCTTATAACGGTATATAAAGATTATGTGGTACGTGATGCTGTTGAAGTGGTTGTAATGTGAATAGCAGCAGTGCGCACCACACTGCGTATGAGTGTTATTTATTTCTATTGCATGCGATTAAATAGCGAATTCAATAAAACTAGAAACAGCCGCGTAATAATAATAAGCTGCTGTCTGTCTAGTAGGCTATTTAGTTGGTTACTTGTAGCTTGAAAATATTAATATTTGATTGTAATAGAGAAGGACTGGAAATGACTTTTAATAAAACTGTATATCTTTATACTTAGAAGGAAAATAAAAATTTATTATATGTTTTAAATTATTCGAAAAATTGTAAGATTTTGAAATACATACACATATATTTAAAACACTGAAAATACATAAGTAAATGACGATTCTTGTGTGAAAAATAAAGCAATCTTAGCCAGGTTACATATTTCTTTTTTTTTAAATCTGAGTTAACTTTTCTACGGTTTTTTATTGTTATTTACCAAGGAAATATATGAAAAAATGTCGCCATAATTTAACATTTTTCTTAAAATCCAATTTCCTGCAGCAATATTATTCAAGTTTTTTTAATCCCTCCGTACCTTTGTAGACCTTAAAAGTTTGGCTTCCTTAAGATTTTGATGAAATTTCAGCTTTAGTTATGACTGAGTTTTTTGTTTGTTGTTTTTTTTTTGCTTATATTCGTCTACATTGGCATAACCCAACTTATGCGCAGTCACGCAGTATACAATACAACAAAAACAACAAAAATATGTTTGCATACATGTTTGCTGTCAAAAAGTAATACAACTTTAACGAGTTTCTGATTATTTTTCATCTTTGGCACAGCCGGAGCTGCTGTGCTTTTTTCTTGTTTTTCTTTCTTTTTCTTTTTTGAAATCTTTTGAATTATGTAACCAGGAATTATTTTTCAGTTTGTTTTGACTTGTTATGCAAATATAGCTGCTTTAAAACATTTCAAATATGTGTGCGTTATGTGCTTTAATTCGATATTGATTTCGATTTAAGTTAATTTTATTGCATAAAATTTGATTTACATGGATTTTAGATAGCTTTTTGATGAGTACATTTATATAATTTGCTTTCCTCTAAGAATTGCCTGTTAAATGCGACATTTTTTGAAAGCTTAACTTGATCTCTCCTAGCATGAAATAGTCAAACACGCGTGACTTGAGCTAGCATAAATAGTTTTTTGGCAATATGCAAGCACAACAAAGAAAAAGTATTTCAAAACTTACCCCTACACGCGCCCAATCCACTTGTAATGGGCAACTTGGTCACGCACTGCAGCGGTGGCTCACATTGCCCAGAGAAACCACCCGGGCCACCGCATGATTCGCCTAAAGTTTTGGCACAAATGCGACAGCATCTGAAATAAAAGATTGTTGAGAATGCATTCAGTATAATATATTTATTATAAGTAGTTAAGATTGTCAATATTATTTGATAAAAAAATAAACTAAAATTAAAATTATGTTGTTAAAGCAATTGCTTTTTCTTCCTTCATTTATCCTTGTTATATAATTTTTATTTATTCGTTTGTAGAAGTAATTAATTGCAAAGAAGCTCCCATTTAGCGACTCATATGTTTATGTGATCAGATCTCAGCAATGCGCTGAAAGATTTTAAAAAATTTTTTACTGCACAGTTTTAGGGGCTTAGATCGTGACGAAGCCCAAATTTACTTTACTTATAAAAATTTCCATAAAAGTAGACAAAAACTACAGACCGAAGTGAAAACTTAAAGCTATGAAATAAAGTAGCTGTTATGAATTTCCGAAGTAGCTAGAGTCGGCAAATCAGACGCGTTCTATTTTTTTTTTTAACTCTTTTTATCAATTTATGCGTTATTAAATGTATAAACTGATATTTTTTAATGTTTATGTATAATATATTTGTAACGCATCTACTTTGGTTGGGTAATCGGTAATTGGCTGGTAATCGCTTGGTAATCGCTTCGGAAATCGGTTGTTAACCCCTTTGATAATCGGTTGGTAATCACTTCGGTATTTGGTAATCGGTTGGTAATCGGACGTTAGTCATAGCTTCGGAAATCGGCTGGTAATCGCTTCGGTAATTGGTTCGGTAATCGGTTGGTAATCGCTTCGGTAATCGGTAATTGGTTTGGTAGTCGGTTGGTAGTCGCTTCGGTAGTAGGTAATCGGCTGGTAAGCTCTTCGGTAATAGTTAATGGGTTGGTAATCACTTCGGTAATTAGTAATAGGTTGGTAATTTCTTCGGTAATCGGTAATGGGTTAATAATCATTTCGGTAATCGCTTCGGTATTAGATAATGCGTTGATAATCGCTTTGGTAATTGGAAATCGGTTGGCAATCATTTCAGTGATCGGTTCGTAATCGCTTCAATAATCAGTAATCGTTTGATAATTGCTTCGGTAATCAGTATTTGGTTCGGTAATCGGTAATTGGTTTGATAATCGATTGGTAATCGCTTTGGTAATAAGAAATTTCTTCGGTACTGGGTTTAGTAATCGGTTGGCAATCGCTATGGCAGTCGGTAATTGGTGGGTAATCGCTGCGGTAATCGGTAATTGGTTTGGTAATTCTCAAATAATTGCCTCGGTAATTGCTTCGGTAATCGGTTGGTATTCGCTTCGGTAAATAGCCTGGTAATCGGTTCGGTAATCACTTGGGTCTTCGAATTGGTCGATGATAGTTGCTAATTTCTGTTAAACTAACAGCGTGATGATATCGTTAACAGCGTGATAATATCGCGAATCTATAGCTTTGCTCTTTACCAAAAATTGCTCAACGTGTCTAAAGAAGTTTTCACTTTAAAAAAAGTATACGAATTCTATTGATAACTACATTGAATAATCTTAGCGCGTTTTTCGAATGTTCTCTTATCAGAGTTTTATATGAAACTTTTTTCAATTTCAACATATACTTCTATTTTTGACACTTGTACTTCCATTCCAAAATCCTTGGTACCTATTCTCAATTGCTTTCATTTGCTGGTGAAATCTTTCCCCATGTTCGTCACTATAGCCGCCGAGATTCTTAGCAAAAAAATTCAAATAGGTGCGTAGAAAGTGAATTTTTTTTAAAATGACGGTTTCTAGCTTCCTCGGGAACAATAAAAGTGAATTTTAGGAGAAAATTGTCAACGATTTGTTCAGAAACTATACAAAAATGGGCATAAATATGTCTTTGAAAACTCACTTTCTGAGCTCAGGTTTGAATTCTTGAAGTGCCAACTTCTTTAGACGCGTTGAGCACTTTTTGGAAGAGAGCAAAACTATTGATTCGCGATGTCATTACGCTGTTACCGATATCATCACGCTGCTAGCGTAACAGAAATTATTACTGCACAACATGCCTTTTTAGGGACTACCTAGCAACGACCAAGCCGATTACCAAAGCAATTACTAACCGATTAATGAACAATTTACTGATTACCGAAGAGATTACCAACCGATTACCGAATACCAGGCCGATTACTGAAGCAATTACCAACCGATTACCGAACCAATTACTGATTACCGAGGCGATTATCAACCGATTACCGAATACTAGGTCGATTACTGGAGCAATTACCAATCGATTACCGAACCAATTACTGATTATCGAAGCGATTACCAACCGATTACCGAATACCAGGCCGATTACCGAAGCAATTACAAACCGATTACTGAACCAATTACTGATTACCGAAGCGATTACCAACCGATTACCGAATACTAGGTCGATTACTGGAGCAATTACCAACCGATTACCGAACCAATTACCGATTACCGAAGTGATTACCAACTCCGATTACCGAGAATCGGCACCAAGGTGAATGATGGAAATTAGCTTAAAATTGATGTATTACACAATGTTTGATTACACAATGTGGCAGCCAAAATGTGAGTAAGAAACCGTCAACTATTCTCAATTCTCCCTAAGCCATATCACGAATATGGCACCCAAATTTGTTCTTCGTCAGGATTTTGAGAAAACAGTGATTCAAGGTCAAAAAATTCTCCATAGTAAAATCAACTTGAAGCGTTGAAACTGAAAGTGGTACATGATTTTTGTCTGAGGGAAGGTTGTTGGTTTTGAATTTATAAACAATTTTCTTCCATACTTTTGTCCCCCAACCCACCACCCCCCTTTTTTCCATTGTTTTTTTGCTTTTCAAAAACACTTTATTTTAGCATATCTTTATTCTGCAAACCATTGAGAAATGTAATATGTGTTGGCAAAAAATCTTCCAAAAAAAAAAAAAAACCATAAAGGGCCTTCCAACAACAAAATTACCGCATATCCACAATAGCCAAGCAATAGACCCCCTTAATACGAAATTAATTTTTTCACTCATAAGTTTCCTTCCGCTATAGCATTTTGTTTATGCGACTGCAAGTTAACAGTAGTTTTTCTTCTCTAACCCATTACCGCCCTCTGTCCCCATATGAGGACACCTGTTTAAAGAGAGACAACTTTAAGTAATAACGTTATGTTTCCCATTGTAAATACACATATGACTGCTGCAGGCTACGTGTGATTTATAAACAAAGACACGTGTTCCCAAGAGCCAAACAAGTGTTATTTTTAGTGTTTTGTAATGTTGATATCGATTTGGTTGAGTTTGGTAAAAAGTTTCACTGTTTTAAATTACACCAAGTGATTTAAAGTTAGTAATTCTTGGTGTATAATATCTCGATTGCGTGTAGACAAGCGTGTTATATTTGAAATAAACAAAAAGTGAAAAATTTGACTACAACGTAAGGTTTTATAAGGACTGTCCCCAGTTGGGGACAATGGGCTGATCAGTAATATTTTTTTTATTATTAACCAGTTTCTTGAACAAATGCAGTATGACACATCGGAATATTTTTAAAAGCCACAATGACTTTTTGCAACTTGAGGAGGCCGTTAAATACAATATGGAGAACGATGACGTTGATGCTAATTATGATATGTTAGTCGTGCCTCCAAACCTTGCTGTTGTAAGTGACGAGGATGAAGGAAATGAAGATGATTTGATAGATGAAACTATGCCAAATGATGTGCCGGGAACTATTGAAGTTTTTCCAAGACCACAGAATGAGAGTTATTGTTATAACTCGGTTATTGTTATAACTGTCTAGATATATAAAACACAAAAAAGTCGATCAAAGTGATTTTTGAGTTCCTAAATGTAGATATATTTTCCAACCTATAGCACAACTTATAATTGTAGTGGTGCAGTTAGGAGTAGAGTAGATTATTTTTGAAAAGTTATGAGTGTGCATACACCTGGGGGTTTGTTTGAAAAAATTATTGATAACGATATTCTTGATTTCATAATCAAAAACAGTGTCTTATACGCCAATCAAAACAACAGACATAACTTCAAATTTGGCCGGGAAGAGTTAAAACGTTTTCTGGGAATTTTATTGTTCAGTGGTTATAACCATCTACCTACAGAGCGAGCATATTGGAGTTTAGATGAAGACCTTGGGGTCCCTTTGGTCGCATGTACAATGAGACGAAATAGATTTTTAGAAATAAAGAAAAACTTGCACTTTGCCGATAACAGCAAAATCATAAGTTCGACTGATAAAATGTTTAAAATGAGACCTTTTTGCATTCTAATTGAAAGAAATTCATGTCAATGGGGTGTTCTCTACGAAAACTTGCTAGTAGACGAATCCATGATAAACTATTTTGGGCGCCATTCTGCGAAGCAGTTTATTATGGGAAAGCCAGTGCGGTTTGGTTACGTATATAAGAACTGGGCAGCAACAAGTTCAGATGGATACCCACTGACCCTTTAGGCGAACGAGTTGTTAAATCTCTGCTTGCAAAAATTCCTATAGTTCCAAAGGAACACATCGTATATTTTGCCAACTTCTTTACAAACTACCATTTGTTGTGTGAATTGAAACGTTTGGAATATAGAACCACTGGCACTGTACGAGATAACAGAACAAAAAAATGTCCACTTATACCCGTCAAAGAAATGAAGAATAAGAGTTTGAGAGCACAATATGATTATCGATTTGACAAAAATAATGAAATCGCAATAGTACCTTGGAAAGATAACAGTGTTGTAACGATGGCAACAATGGTGTAAGGCTCGAAGGAAAAAGGTGGACTTCCAAATACCACGACTCTTTATCAATTACAATCAGGGTATAGGAGGTGTAGATCAATTGGATCAAGCCATTAGCCTCTATAAAGTGTCCATAAGAGGAAAAAAGTGGTAGTGGCCTAATTTACGTATCAATTAGATTTGACAGTTAGTAACGCGTGGCGGTTGCATGTTATAAGGTGTAAGGCTGAAAATAATCCACCGCGATTGACCAATTATCGTTCAGACAAAGCATTACTCGGGCGTATTTACAACCTACAAAATCATGACATCGCAATTCCTCGTCCGTAGTAGTAAGTGACGATCGGAAAAACAACGGCCATAACCCGGAACGCATATCAAATCAATTACGATGTGTTGTTTGTCATGCAAAGTTTAGCTGAAGATGTGAATTATACACAAAAACACGTTGTGTTGAACGAAGCTGCTTTGGGCAATTTCATAATTAATCTGCCCATTGTCCCCATGTAGGGACACCCCTTTTTCTCAAAAGTGAGCAATGAATTTTAAGTTTTTTTATTGAATCCCTTTTATTTAGTCGGTAATGAATTAACACAAATCAATTAAAGCAATTTTTGACCGACAGTTTTCTTTTGGGCGTTAATGGGCTAATACTTTAAGCAAACTCCCTCAGTTGCAAAGTCAACACAAGATTATTTCAAGGTCTTTCGATTTTAACATAAACAATATTCTCAGGATTTATAATTCTCATCAAATTTGGATAACCACGAGTGTCATGTCTTAGCCGTAGGCAATCGTCTCAGCTTTAACTTCATCTCACTTTAACTTCATATTACACGCAGAGAAAAAAACGTTTATCGCCAATTTGCAGTAAGCCAACTTCGTTTGTCGTGCTTGGAAAAGTTTTTTGCAAACGTTTCAACAGTTACGATAAACGGAAAAGTTGCGGAAAACGGGTTATTTAGTTGCAGGAAAAGAATTTCGTTTGCTATAAACGCGTGAAATTTTTTAATTGCGGCAAATAAAGAATTTGTTCGTTGCATTTCTATTTCTATTCAATTTTTATTTCAATTCAACTCAATTCAATTCAATTCAATTCACTTCAATTCAATTTCTAACCAAACAAAAAACGAAAAACAAACTTGTGTCAGCTGGGGACTCGAACCTGGGCTGTTCGCATACAAATCAAGCACCTTAACCACTATGCCACGGCCACCACAAAAATTTGTTGGAAAGTTTTCGTTTTTGTCGGGCTTCTGTCGAGCTTCTGTCCATGACAAATGCTTAACTTTTGCCATAAACGAAAAAAATTGTATAACTTTACTTTAATACAATTAACTCCAAGCAGCAGCACTAGGCGAATATTAGCCGACTGAAAATTCAATTGCCGGTGGTGCAACACGTTAAGCAGAGCGCGCAGCAAACCAGACATCGACGAGTCCGGGTTCGATTTCCAATGATTGAAGTAAGATACATGTCAATTATTTCAAATCATATTGAATTTATGTGTTAGAAGAAATGTTTATAATAAAATAAATATTTGAATAAAAAAATTCAATAAAAATGCTATTTTTAGTAAAGCGAATTGCGTTGCTATATTTTTTTTTTCGATATTTTTCGCTATTTTTTCGTTAGTTACAACTGAATATTCGTTTGCAGCTACTACCGCTTGCAAACGAAGTATAATTGGCTAATTTTTCAGTTGCGCTAAACGAAAAATTTCTCTGCGTGTAGGATCCCCCAGGCACCTCAAGCACATCATTCGCCGCAAGGAAGTCAAAGTCATCTTAACAGGACATAATTTGAAAGATACAGCTACACGTAAGCGAAAGGGTCTCTTATTATATTCGCTACATAATTTGCTGCGTAATTAGCTAAGTTTTTACAAAAAAAAACGTCTATTTTGATAATATCAAAATAAAATCCTTGATTTTATTGATACAAAACCTCACTTATAGTTTGCAAATTGTGGTTATTGAAAATAATACAAAACTCAATGAAAGATACCATCGTTCTATTTACAAGCTTTACTTACTTGCATGGATCCCAGATCATCAGTCCCTTGCCCGGGCAGTCCAGTGCTCGTATGACGTCACATTCGCGTGGATTACAATAACATTTGAGGCCGTTGACAACGCGACTGCCTGCGGCGACAACAATCAGCAGATAGCAACACAGGTAGATGAGATATGTTCGTAGATTAAGAAAACAACAATGTGTGGTGGAAAACATTTTCAAGGATATTGATGATGGTTGTTGTTGCCAATGCAAAATACAGCTATATTTTATATTAATAACTTATAAGTTTTTTTTTACTTCTGCATTGTTTCATTTAACAATTTTTCCATATTCACTGTATTGTTTTTGCTTGTCTTAATTTTTGATTAATGGTTACTTCACGCATATTTTATGGCATCAAAATATTTTTTATTACATTTCAGCCAAAACTTGGCATATCTATTAAGCTGCAAGACAAGAAAGAGAACAAAAAAAAAACAGAATTTATTAAAAATGTATAAATTTAAATTTATATAATGTATCTTAAGCGAAATGCTAAGTTACTTAAACAATTTTTAAGTTTTTATCAAAAATTCATCTTAAATAAAAATTATTTAAATGAAAATTTAAAAAATCTAAGCGGTAAACTATGCATTAAGCTGTAATTTTAACTTTATATTCATTGTTTACAAACTCAATAAATTTAATTTTGTCAATGTATGCATATAAAACAAAATTCCTTTCCACTCTAAAAAATTACCAAAGCGCCCAAGAAGTGAAAACACAAAATTATGTTGAAATGAAAACATTTTAAAATTAATTTTCAAAATCAACTTAAAACAATGAGCTCGACCATAAGATTTTTACTGCTTCAATGAAACCCAGGAACGAAACAACACTTGAAGCATTAAATTGTTATTGTTATTTAAGTGACAGACAGCAATAACGAACAAAGCGAAGCCAGCACAGGAAACGGAAGTGCCAAGCTGAACATCATTTGGCGCTATGCTTATGGTAAAAAAAATAAAAATTGAAGAAAAAAAAATTTAGCGGCAGCAAAAATAAACCCAAGAAAATGCAAAGTAATGGCAATAAAGCAACAACCTGGTCGCAGAGCTAAGAGTGGCATGGTATACAATTTAAATAAGCAAAATAAAAACACCGGAAATTAACGCACGACTTCCGCTACAAAGTAGCGAATTAACTTCCGCTGAAGCAAATGTGTGTGAGTTTGTCTGTTTAATGCACACATATAAATGATTTATATATTTCGAAAGTTCAGCGAACCTGTTGAGGTTGGGGGTGGAAATAATTTTTCAATGCATCCGGTGTATGACAAGCAATAGAGAACAAACGTGCTAAAACAGCTTTTTAAAAGGTGGAAAAAATCGCCTTATTTTGATTTTCGACCTATTTTAAGTACGTTTTAATTAGTATATGACAGTTATGTATTTTTAATGTATTTAAAATTAACACTTAGAGTTTTCAGAGAAAAGTTTATTAAAATTTTATCTTAATAGTGACAAAATACTACTGACATTTATTATGAAAACTAAGAACTAAAATAAAATGAATTATAATAACATTGCAATTTTGCATCGGGCTAGTTGGTCTTATGTTTTTTAATGCAAATAAATAAACTTTATTTCATTGTTTTCCACCGATGTTTCGCTGTTTTTTCCAGCTTCTTCAGGGATTTTTATTGAATCTTAGAAAGAAAAAAAATACATATTTAGTCGGTGTTTCAACCTTTAAATGGCAAAATGAAACTTACAAAATTTTTAAATTTTACATTGAAAAAAATCAATTACACGTTTATGATATTAAAACATTAGCACAAATTACAACATTAAAACAAACAAAGCATTAAACAGTTTGAACATTAAATAATAAATAATATTAATATAAAAATATTTTTTGTCAAGTGATAACTAAAATTAAATAAATATTGCACAATGTTTAAATCGCAACTGAATAAATTAGATTTATATTAACTTTGTCCTCTTTTGTGTTCATCGTTGTGTTTATTTTTTGTTGAATACGTAGGCTCTCTAGTGTCAGTCTTTTATTGGCTCTTTTTTCTTTGTCCAGAATTCTTATTTGATCAATATCAGCTGTGTGCCCTGTTTCTAAAATGTGTTGAGCAAGCCCTGTTGATGTTCTTTCTTTTTTTATGTCTGCCATGTGCTCTTTCATCCTTATTTCGAGTGTTCTCTTAGTTGTCCCAATGTATACCAGTTTGCAATCTTCCCCGATTTTGCCTTTGCAGCCGATCTCGTAGACCACGTTGTCTTGGTCTATCTTGTTTATTTTGTCCTTGGTGTTAGTGAATAGTCTTTCAATTGTTTGATAAGGTGCGTGTGCATACGATGCATTATCTTCTTTTATAATTTTATGTAAGCGCGCGCTCTCTGTCAACATCGGAACAAAAGAAACGCTGAAAAATTGTGTGGTATTGCCAGATTGGTCCGTTGTCGATTTTGGGATTTTTGAGTGATCTCATTTATGTAGTTTCCAATTAACTAAATTATTTATTAGGAAGTTCGGATAGTCGTTCTTTCTTAGTATTGTTTTTATTTTAATTATGTTTTTGTCTCTGAATTTCACGTCACTAATGCCAATTACTTTATTGATTAAATTCTTTGCTGGTTAGAGTGAAAATTTATCATCCTTCCCGACGATGATTTTATTTTCAATCCTTTGCAGTTTGGTATCTAAGTAAGGTAGTTTTTTGTTGTTTTCTTTTTCGACTGTGAATTGTAGCCTAGTGTGAAATTTGTTTAATGTTTTAAGTATTATTTCCATATATGTTTCTTTTATGACTGCGAATATATCGTCTACATATTTAATAATGAATTTAATGTCAATATTTATTTTCTTTAGTTCCTCTAAAGTACAATCAAGTAGTGTGTCCAGTATAATATCAGCTAAGGTTGGAGATAATGGATTTCCCATAGGCATCCCAAATATTTGTTTATATATCTTATCGTTAAATTTAAAATAATTATTTTCTTTTAAGCAGAATTCAAGTAAAGATATGAATTTTTGTTTTGGAATTTTTGTTTGCTGTTCTATTTTGGTCCATGAGTTTTGTATTTTTTTAATCACTAGGTAAATAGGTATGTTAGTGAATAATGAAATTACGTCATATGATACAAGTATTTCGTCATCATTTAAGATTATGTCTTGTATTTTGTTTTTAAGTTGGTAAGAATTCTTAATGTTGTATTTGTCAGATATAAGATGTTTTAAAATTCCTCTTATGTACTTAGATAGTTCGTAGCATGGTACAAGAAGATGAAACTGGTCTCAATGGAGTGTTATTTTTATGTATTTTAGTAAGTCCGTATAGCCTAGGTACTGTGGGAGCCGAGCATGATAGTTTAAATTTATCTTTTCTAGCTATGCAGTTGTTTTTGAATAATTCGTTGATTATATTATTGTTTTGTTTTTGTAGCTTAGACGTAGGATCAGCTCTTATAGTTTTGTATGTATTTTTATCTTCTAGTAATTGTTGCATTTTGTTTATGTACTCGTTTTTGTACATAACAACCGTTTCGTTGCCTTTGTCAGCATGTGTAATAATTATTTTATCGTTGTGCTTTTTTATGCATTTCTGAGTGTTTTGTATATTTTAATAATTAATTTTTCTTTTGTTGTGCTTCTAATACTTCTTTTGTATTTTGCTACCTGGTTAGATACTTTCGATCTGGCATTCTCTTTTTCTTTCTCTTCTCTTCTACTGTTTGTATGCATTGTTCTTTATCTGCTATTGTGTGTATTGCTGAGAAATTTTGGGTGTTAATAGGTAGCGCAAATTTTTTCCCTAGAGAGAGTAACCATTTGCTTTCCTCTGGAAATTCTATGTCAGTTTTGTTTATGAACCAATTCTCATTGTAACTAAATCCTTACTTGACTAAGAATTCTTCTCTTAGATTTTTAATTTTAGACTCACGAGTTCCCTGTTTTTGAGCTAGTATGTGTTTAAATGTGTTGGCTTGTCTAGTCGTGAAGGCTGCATATTCTTGGTCGCTGAGTGTACTTTTCATGTTAATTTCAGAGTAATAAATATGTTGTTTTAACGTTTTTAAGTAGCTATTAGTTTCTGTAATCTCTAAGTTAAGAAGTTTGGAGTGGAATTTGTGTTCAACTTTCATCAGATTGTGTGCGATCATGTTGGATTTAAACAAAGAATGTACTTTTGTTGTTGTGTTTGCAATGTGTTTTGGTATAATTCCATATTCTCTACAAGTTAATAAAAAGTTGAGCCTTCCTGTATGTTTGGCTAATCTTTTCTTTTGTCTACAGTAATCTTTTAGTGTGATGCAAGTTTCAATGTTGTATTTCACTTTAATGTGCTTGACGAAATCTTTCATGGTGTTAGTTATTTGAATTAATTATAATTCTTTATAATTATAGTTATACAACTTTAAAACTAGATATGTTTTCTCAGTCTGTACCATAGAGCCTCAAATTTGCGAAAAATTTTGCGTACCCCTGATACTCTAATATCAGGGCTAATTTGAAAACTCTTCGCAACAACAGGAATAGGGCATGGAAGAAATACGTCTGTATATGACCTAGAGACTTACAAGTGTTTGTTTCTGGAATTTGAAAATCGCTCAGCTATATTATATCACGAATATTTAAATCATGTTAAGCTGATAATATTGTCTGATCCAAGAAAATTTTGGGGATTCATAAACACAAAGAAGAAATCCGATGGATTTCCTTCTTAATTCAGAACTCTTGATGAATTTACTGATGATCCCATCATAATTTGTGGCCTATTTGCCAATCTTTACAAAGACTTATTCTGTTCAGATGCTTTTAATCCTGACAGAGAGTACTTTGAATATATGAATTCCGTATCCAGAGTTTCTTTGGAATCTATATCTTTCACTTCTGAGGATATTTTAAAGTATATTGGATCGATCGATGAGGATTTTGGAGCTGGGCATGATGGAATGCCTGCCGCAGTGTTAATACAATGCGGTTCCGTTTTGAGTCAACCACTTTCTTTATTAATCAATAAATCAATTAACGAAAGTTATTTTCAGTTTTTTTGGAAAAAGTTATTTATAAGTCTTATTTATAAAAAAGGTTGCATGAATGATGTCAGTACATAAAAGCCTATAGCTAAGCTCTCATCGATTCCTAAACTTTTTGAGCGGATCGTGACGATCGGGTGGTGAAATCATAACAACTCATTAGCATGGTTTTGTTAATGGCAGATCCACTGTGTCTCGAAAAATCTTCTCGATTTTACAACATTCTGCTTGAATCCGATTGACTCTGGTAACCAGGTCGACTGCGTTTACACTGACTTTAGTAAAACTTTTGAAAAGTTACCACTCAATCTAATTCTATTTAAGCTCAAGTTAATGGGATTTTCGCAATATTTTGTGAACTGGATTAAATCGTATTTGGTGGAGCGATCTTATCAAATACGATTTTGAGGCGTATTGTTTTCTGAATTTATTGCTGAATCAGGTGTTCATCAGGATAGTCACCTTAGAACATTTCTGTTTATTTTAGCAATCAATGGTGTACCTCACATCATAGAACACTCTCATCTGCTTATCTATGCGGATGATATGAAAATATACAGAACGGTTGATTCTAAAGACAATTCAGATCTACTCCAGTCTGATCTGAAATCCTTTGAAGTTTGATGTTCTTAAAATAATATGTTTCCAAATCCAGATAAATGCCAAACTATGACCTTTTCCCAAAAAAGGAACAATTTTATTTTTGATTATAAGAGATAGATACTGCAAAGATACTGCCTTGAGTCGTATAGATACCGTCAAAGACCTAGGTATGGAATCTAAGCTGTCGTTTAACATTCACATTGATTCTATTTGTAAAAAAGCATCTTCAATGATTGGATTTATAAAACGCTGGGCCAAAGAATTTAATAACATGATAACAACTACAACGTTGTATTATGCAATCGTACGTCCTTACTTAGAGTATGCAAGTCAAGTTTGGGTCCCAAGTTACAATGTGCACGTTGATCGAATAGAAAGAATCCAAAAACGTTTTGTTCAGTTTGCTCTAAGGGGCTTAAGTGGAACTGACATATTAGACCTTCCTCCCTATAAGGATCGTTTGAAACTGTTAAAAATGCAGTCTTTAAGTGACCGAAGGAAATCTGCAGATATCATCTATTTACACCAACTCATAGTAGGTGTATTCGATTCTCCAGAACTTCTTTCTCATATAAACTTTAACACTAACCGTAGAAGCAGTAGAAACGCTAACAATTTAATTTATTTACCATTCTGTAGAACAAATTAATGGCAATTGTAGCGTTTTTGATGTTAACTTGTCAAAAGGTCAACTCAAAAGTATATTGAAAACAATTGTGTAATTTGATTTATATATGCATGGTTAGTTGTTACGTCTTGTGTTGTCCCTGAGCCCAACCCATTTATTGGTGGGTAACTTTTTTCCACATTAACTTGTTTGGGGTCACTAGTATCCATAACATTGATATTTTTCAATGATTTATGGGTCGTGGCTTTAAATGGTTTTATGCTGAGGAAGTGCGAAAAAGCTGTAGTAGCTGAACTCTATTGTTATTGCATGTATTAGCTGTAAAAATGTAGTTTTATTACTATTATAAACATGGTTTTAAATCCACACTAAGGGAAATAATGAATATTAAAATTATCCGAGCCCGTGCAAATTGCATTTTGTAGTTTTACATGTATTTGCACTGATTTTAACTAAACTTGCTGTTATTAGTTATTCTGTTATTATAAACCAAATTGTTCCTCTAAATTGTGATGGCCGTGGCCCACCAGTTAGCTGGATTGCCTTGCAAACAAAATGTCCAGGGTAAAACCCGGCTAGGGCGTTATGTTTTTTGAAACGAAGCTTTTAACGCCCCGTTCAGTGATTTGCTTGGAGTGAAATCTGAAAAATTTTCCACAGATTTTTCCTTAGAACTTTATATGGAGTTGCGTTTCTTACAACAGGACAATTTAATATAACAAATATAAAAAAACATTTTTTCGCCTGTCGTGGGGACTCGAACCAGTAAAACCTTTGGTTTGGAGTTCTATACTCTATCCATTGAGCCAAAAACCTTCTTTATGCGGAAGCATTTATTTAGTATTAAATGCAACTGATGCTATGTTGCAGCACATCCAATAGTCTATTAATGTATATGTGTGGTTTGGGTAGCTGCTTAGCCACTTGCTACAAGAGTTGATTAATAGATTTATATGGTTTGTGTAGCTGCTAAAATACTTGCTAAAAGAATCATCACTTTTTCACAATTGTGGTAACTCTAGCACTTTTTTGGTTTTTACCAATTTTACCACCCACTATTTGCATTTTTCCAAAATCTAAAATTTTTTGATATATTTATATAAAAATTATTGCATAATAATTACAATTTTAGAAATTGTATTGCATATATTTTATTTATTATTACATTTAATATTTTATTTTAGTCCTGTTTGAAGAACATTATACATATGAGAATTATTTGCAATAAAACTAATTCAGCGTGAAAAAAATTACTTTATGGTATACTTCTTATGATATGTTTTGCTGTAGGACTTCAGTCGAATTTTTTCTTAAGAAGAAAAATATATTCCAAAGTTTTTTAAAATTCACCACTCATTTTAGACTCAACCTACCACTATTTAAAATTTGCAAGTGACAACACTTGACAACATCCTCAGTTTGTTAGTACCAACTGTTAACAACTGTTAACATAGCTGCAGTTATATATTTAATATAAAGTCGACGTCAAAATTAAATAGAGCTGTTTGGTTTGGCGGAATTAGAGTAGGTTTATTAATCAGTGGGCCATGGGAGCGATCCTCACGGTGGGCAAAGTGATATTTTTTTTTTTTGATGTGAATGCGTTTATGCTGTTGTTGGTACATGCTTTTGTTTTGTTTTTGCATAGTGCGAAGGAAAAATTAACAATTGCGCACAAGTGCGTTGAAATAACAATGACAGTATCATGTAATAAAACTTACTTACTTACTTAGGTGGTCGTAACAACCCGTGTCCGGGTTTCAACCGACCTCATCAGCTCCCGCCAGGCGCCTCTGCTTTGCGCGCGCCTTCTCCAATCGGATTCACCAAGTGCGGTTAGGGCTTCCTCAGCCTGGTCCATCCATCGGAGGCATGGTCTCCCTCGTCGTCGTTGACCAGCGACCCTCGCCTCGAGCACCTTTTTCGCTGGAGCTTCGTCGTTCGTACGATGGACATGACCCAGCCAGCGTAGTCGCTGCACAGTTATAAGCCGAACTACGTCAATGTCATCGTAGAGCTCATACAGCTCGTGGTTCATTCGAATGCGATAGTCATCGCCGACTCGAACAGGACCGAAGATTTTGCGAAGAACTTTTCTCTCGAACACCCCCAGAGCGGCTGCGTCAGTTTGCGAAACTACCCATGCCTCAGCGCCATAAAGCTGCACAGGTAGAACGAGCGTCTTGTAGAGTGTTAGTTTTGTCGATCGAGAGAGGGCTCTGGAACTTAGTTGCTTACTGAGCCCGTAGTAGCACCTATTAGCATTTATTGTTCTTCGCTTTATCTCCAGGCTGATTTCGTTTTAGGTATTAATGGCGGTGCCAAGGTAAACGAACTCCTTGACTACTTCAAAGCTATAGCTGCCGGATGAAACGGGGGAGTCTAAACGCCGAGCTCCCTTGTTTGTAGACAGCATATATTTTGTTTTGCCCTCATTTATCGTCAAACCCACTTTGGCTGATTCCTTTTCGATAGCGGCGAAAGCAGCGTTAACATCTCTCTTGGTTCTGCCGACAATATCAATATCATCAGCGTACGCAAGGAGCTGGACTTTCGGCCTTTCGTACGATCCCCTCCATGATGATGTTAAAGAGATCGCAAGACAGTGGATCGCCTTTTTACGCCATAAAAGTAAATAGGTTAGGAAATGTCACATCAGGAGCGACTAGCAGTATTAGGATCGCTCTATACCAACCGCTGTCTAAACATAAGACTCTTTGAACCGAGTAAAATCCATCATAAAAACCGATTAGATGTTATAATAACCGATCAACTGTTATAAAGACCGATTACCCGTTGTATGAACCGACTACCCGGTATATAGAATCGAGTGTCCATTGCATACAAGCACTTTTGACTTCATACGCTGTACTGTAAATATTTTGTAAATTATAAATAAATAGATAAATTGAAATTGCATTCTTATTTGCTGGAGGTTAAGTGGATCCTTCAGAGAATCCTGGGACGACGACTTTGCTTTACTTCAACCGTAGATAAAACCACGTTACATATTTAAAAAGAACATTTTTAAACTTAAACTTAAACTTAAACTTAAAAATACACTTCTGTTTAGTGCAAACTTCCTTAACTTTCATAAAATCGTAAAAATTTATTAAATTTCTCTCTTTTCATTAAACATCTCGTTGCTTGTCCTTATAGATATATTTTTTACATCCATCTCTCTGTAAAGAGCTTCTCTCAAGACAAAGAAATTTTTTTTTATATATTTTCTCCTTAAGCAATTACATTTTAGTAATTGTTCTGCATTTCTTTATTAAAGAAAAGCCGAGCTAACAACCGTTAAACTGGCTGAAGTTTTAAAGCAGCTACAGAATAAATATAACTGTATCAACTCTAATAGAAAAATTATTTTTACTCTAAAGCTATCCTGTACTTGTTTTTTTTTCTTTTTTTTATAGAAAAATAATTTTAAGAAATAAGTAGTTTATTTTTTGTAGGATTAAAAAACAATTGCGTTAAAATAAATAACAGGATATGGGAAAAGAGTAGAAGTTTTATGTGTGTGTCTTCATGCATGCATGTATCAAATACACGAACACATACTTAGAGCACGCAAGTTGCTTACATCCACTTGCATGTCTTTGCAAATTGCGATGCAAGGACATGCATTGCAAGGATATGCGTTGCTTTGCAACGCTTGCCAAGCTAAATGAGTTGCTTTTCATGCAAACAAACAAACGTCGTACACGTGTGCGTGTATATGTGTGTGTCGCTGTGTGTCTATTTGATAGTATAAACATGTGTATCTATGTGTGTTTCTTTAGCAGCATGCGGCATAAAGCGCTCAAACATACACACACTCATTTATAACTGCTGCAGTTATTTGTTGTACAGTGTTGCCATACTTTCCGTTCTCCACACACCGGATTTGCATAGCACTTTCAATTATGTTCATTGTTCGCAATCATTTTCGAATTATTTTTCCTGCTTGCTGCCATTCGAAAATCCTGGCTTCTGCCCTAGCTCATCCTGGTGTCGCAACATTTGCTTCCTTTAACCATATCCTTTCATTACATTATGGTTTTGTTTATTTTTATTTGCCTCTGACTGCTAAAACGGCTAGTACTGTTTGTTATTGTTGTTGTTTTTGCTGTTGTTGTTGTTGCTGCTGCTGCTGCTACCGCTGTTGCTTCTTGTAATCCTTTTTGCAATTTTACTTTTGTAAATTGAAAATGATGTGGCGAATGTAATGCGCTTCATTTTCTACTTCATATGCTGGCCATATCCTGAATCCGTCTGTCTGTCTGTCTGTCCATTCGCTCCTTCGCCTGTCTGTTTGTATAGCTGTCTGAGATCATCCTTTGCACTTCACTATAATGAAAGCTTTTTTCTGTTATGCTTGATTTTCTATGTTTTTGTTGTTGTTGGTTTTTGCTGTTTTCCTTATTTGAAATTCTTGTTGTATTGATAAGCTTATTCAATGCAATGTTTGCGGTACATTAAATTGAAATGATTTCTAATTGAAAATATCAAAAAATATCTTTCAATTCTAATTAAATTTTTAACAATGCAAATGAAAAGCTTGTTTTTATCATTAAATAAATTGATTGCTTTGTTAATGCAAAACAAAAAAAAAAAAAAACCAAGCGTAGATGGATATAAATTAATGTGATTATGCCAAGAATGTTATAAAAGAAGTTTTTGCTTTTAAAATCCATTTGAAAGAATTTAATACAGATAGCTTTCTAATTTAGTTCGCAGCATCAACTTAAATAATGTTTCTTTGTAATAACAAATTTCTGCTTTGAATAATAATATTAAATAGAAAATCTTAACTTGAGTTCCATTTGCAATTTGAATTTTAATTCTAAAGAAAATATAATGTATGTGTTGAGAAGGCCTTTTTGATAATTTTGATGTGAATAATTTATGATTTTATGTAAACAATTGCTTTAAATTCTTGTTTTTGCAAAATTAGCCATATTTTGCAGCTATTACTTTAAGGGGGGAGATACCTTTAGACAGGTTGAAATTAGTCATGTTAAATGAATTTTTTTCAATTTGATAATATGATTGGATAATTTTTTTATTTTCCTTAGTTTTGAGTACACTTTTGTGCCTTTTAAAGAAACATTTTAATTTTGTTCTTTTTTACAAAATGACGTCTCTGCAGAGTATATCTTCGCGCTTCTGCTGCGAGGCATCTAAAAGTGATGCAGCTGTCAATATTTTTCCACTTATAGACTTATCAGTCTATAAAATAATAAAAAAGTTAAAAATTAAAAATTATGTCGGCTGTTTAATCGAAGGTCCAGATTTTGGATTATATTTTCCAACAGTTTTGATACCAAAAAAAATTATTAATTTACACGATATCTTTTAGCTTGTAGATAGATTTTCCTGGTACTACTATAGAGAAAAACCGGCCAAAATTTCAGCCTGATTGGTCAACAACTTTTTGAGTTACAGCACGACCTTTTTTTGATACAGCAGTTTTGAGATTATCACGCCTAAAGTTTCGATACGGAACTATAAAGTTAAGTGACTTTTGGGTCAATTTGCTATTCCGTGTCAGTACAATAGCCCTTCGGCTTCCTCGAAAAGCTGATTGTCTCGGAGCTGCTGCTGTTTTCTAGCGGCACGAGCTGCTTTTGTCTCGGAGGGACTCTTTCGGTTCTGCCTCGCCACTCATGCCTCATCGGTGTTTATGGCGAAAACTTTGCAATAGGTGCCAATAAAACGCAGCTAGTTCAGACGCTTCAGAAATTCAGCAGCAATGTAAGCTGAAATTTCGACAATTCTTAGACTGGAATTGAGGTGCTTCGGACATATTCGCCAAACTGTCGAGTTGAAACTTTTATTCTGGGCACGGTCATCCGAGAATCTTTGCAATAAATCAACTTAAGACAAATCAGTGTAAATTGGTAAAAGATGTTCTTTCACTTCATCGCCAAGTAATGGAGTAAGATCTTCAAGTTCAGGATGTTTGTCTACAATGACAGCTTTCTGCCATATACACTAGCTACACTGGCTCTAGTCGGCCAGTTTTCTTGAGACCATAATTTCTCGGTTCATATCTTCCACACTATAAACTTTTCTTCGAATACGAATACAACGTTTTCCGGCAACTTCCCTTTTCCCGACAGTTTTTCTTTTCTTCTCTTATATTTCGCAGCCTGGAGCCCATTCTCTTTTCAACGTGGCCAACACATTCACTTTATACAACAATAAATTCATCAATATTAGGATTACAAGTTAAAATTGCCTGACAAGATTTCGAATCCCCATCAACTTTTCGGCATCAACTTGCACAGCATCAACCTTCATTGCTCCTCCAGATGAGAACTCGTAATTCTTCTTAGATTCTTCTTCGTGATTCTTAAACAAAATTTGATATTCGTCAGTATGAGCCTTATTTTTCCAGGCTGCACAAGCTGGCAGTAACTGCTTTTCACACCTAAATCAATTACTATGCCGGTTTTATAGCCTATGAGAGTTGTAACGCCATAGAATGATTTGAACCCATGTTTTTTCCACGTACCGTCACCGAAAACTTTGAGGTGTTTTTCTTCTCTTCCCTGTGCAAAATTTTGTTCTATCTCTTCGTCGACTGCTTTCCACAGAAAAATTCAAATGACGATTTGAATAAATGATTTGTATAAATAATCGATAATTTTACTGTAACACAAGATTGTAAGATATATTAGTTCCTTGTCTTTCAACACCTAACAGTCTCATGACTACAAATATTCTTTGATTTATTTCGTGACCAGTATATATGAGAGATGCTGAATTTATTTCTCTACAAGCACACTGACACGTAACAACAACCCTACGGAAAAACTAACCGGTTTCAAACCTATCATGTGACAGGTCCCCAAGGGAGAGGGATCAGTCCCAATTCTACCACCAACATATGCAACCGACCGGTCACTTTCACAAGACGTTGTCGTTGACAGGGGTCAATTTCCACCTGCTGCATGACCTTGGACCTATCCAGTGACTAGCCTAGAAGACTAGATTGGCGACCTGTTTTAACTAAAAAGGAACCGATTCAGAACCTATCACGTGATAGATTCCCAGAGGAAAGGGACCTGTACCTATTCTGCCACCAGCATATGAAACCGACCGCTCTTCAACTTTGAATTTCCACACAATACAAATACAGCTTTGAGTTTTAATCGACCTGTCTCCACGTGTATCATATTAAATTGGTCCCGTGCTGATTAAAATGAAATCTGTCCGATAATAGGCACAAAGGAACTGTTCCGTGAAGAGTTATATCCGACCTGTCCTGTAGTGGATTACATTTGAGCTACCACGGGACCAGTCTCTTAAAGGAAATTGATTCTGTTTTCTCCGTAAGGAAATTTGAACCCGATGCTGACTCACGAAAACTTGTTTTGTGCTTGCTTACAGAACAAATTAGAAATTCTGATAGTGCAGTAAGAACTGTGAAGAACTCAATAATTCTGTAGCTGTGCGTAGGGACTGTGCGATTGTTATTAAACTTTCTCAAGCTATATTACCTCATGTTCCTTTGGGATACTTTGGCACTTTTTTTAGAAAATTCTACTGCTCACGAAAACGTTTGTAGCTAAACTGATTTAACTGCTAAGCTGCTTGAACTGCTTTCGTATACCTGCTGCTACACACTATACAGATATATAAACACTTATACATCTAGGTATATAATACATCTAGATATATGTATACATCTTGGTATATAGTAAGCCTTCCCAGAATTACAGAACAACACAATTTACAATCTATTGTGAAAGAAGCATTGCTCTGACCCAAGTGCTCCGACTACCTGAAAAGTGATGGTTACGGACGTTATTGACCATAACTCCGTATATATTAAATATTTCGCTTTTTCCTTTTGAGAGAATATTTTTAACTTTTAAACATTCAAAATATGTGAAACTAGGCAGTAAAGACTGCCGACCGAATTGAAAACTTAAAGCTATGAAATAACATAGCTGTTATGAATTTCCGAAGTAGCTAGAGTCGAAAAATCAGACGCGTTCTACTATTTTCACTCTTTTTATCAATTTATGCATTTTTGCCTGTATAAACTGCTATTTTTTAATGTTTATATACAATATATTTGTAACACAATTACTTTGGTTGGGTAATCGGTAATTGGTTCGGTAATCTGTTGGTAATCGCTTTGGTAATTGGTAATCGGTTGGTAATCGTTTCAGTAGTCGGTTGGCAGTCGCTTCGGTAATCAGTAATCGGTTGGTAATCGCTTCGGTAATCGGTAATTGGTTGGTAATCACTTCGGTATTCGTTAATTGGTTCTGTAATCGGTTACTAATCGCTTCGGTAATAAGTAATTGGTTCGGTAATGGGCTGGTAATCACTACGGTAATCGGTAATTGATTCGGTAATCGGTTGGTAACTGCTTCAGCAATCGGTAATTGGTTGGTAGTCACTTCGGTAATCGGTTCGGTAATCGATTGGTAATCGCTTCGGTAATCGGCCTGGTAATCGGTAATCGGTTCGGTAATCTCTTCGTTCTTCGGCTTGGTCGATGCTTGGTAATCCATAAAAAGGAATGCTGTTCAGCAATAATTCTATTACGCTAACAGCGTGATGATATCGCTAACAGCGTGATGATATCGTGAATCTTTAGTTTTGCTCTCTATCAAAAAATGCTCAACGCACCTAAAAAGTTTTCACGTAAAAAAAAAGACAATGTTGCATTTATCCGATAAAATAAAGGTATCATCTTCCCCCTTAAGCAAGTAATCAATTTTTTTAGTTTTGAAGGTCCAACTTACGAGGAAATTTTAAGAATTTTGTAATTATCTGAAAATAATCTTATTAACGGCAAAGTGATACTTTCGCATATTTTTGTTCGCACTATATCATATACCGAAGCAGAAATCGATTAAGAAAAACCTTATTTAAGTTCGGATTTGACATGGATAACCCGCTTATGAAACTCTTATCAATATTTCATTAGGTTAATATCAGGGTTTTCTAAGGGTATCCCTAATCAATTAAAAAAAAAGACGAAATGGCCATTTCATCCCTTGAAAGGTCTTTGACCGAGCTTCTTATCCTCAATTGTGTTGTGTGTGTTTTGAAATGTTTAGACACAAATGATCGAGAACTGGACCTACATGTTTTATGCCGACTCTGAACGGCTTATGTTCTCAAGAAACTTTTCATGGCAGTTTTTATTCTCTGAGGCTTGCCATTATCTGCAGAGAGGGGACGACCGACCAGAAAAAATTAATTCAATTGAGATAACTTTCTGTGTCAGGTGGGATTCGAACCAGGGTTCTCTGGCGTATGGGCCATACTCTCTACCCACTGCGCCACGGCCGCTACCCTACACAAGTACTCCTAATTGAACTCTGATACGGCTATTAGGTGACATGATCGGCCACGGTTAAAATCAGTTGCTTATCAAAATTTTGAATTTTCTCATCATAGGATTTTCTGACAGCGCTCTGCAGCAACAAAATTCTTAAGAGTTCTCAAATTTCCCAGTAAAAGTAAAAGTTCAAACAAAATACATTCCGTTCATAACTCGATAATTTGGTAAAAAAAAGCTATATAACTCAGAGAATTAACAGTAATTTTAACTAACTTGAGCTATGAACCGTGTTTAGCGTTAATCTCTGAACTGAAGCGTTAAATTGTTTTGCTTTAATAAAGTTAGCTTAAATAACAACAACTACAACAACAACAGCTAGAACTCTCCGCCAGAAAATCAACACAAAACAACAAACAGCTGACCTATTTTATGCTGAAACGTACAAAAACATTGCATATCTGCAGGCGAAAATTAAATAAATTTCCGAGAAAAGCTTTTGGTAAAAGCTAATAACGTACTCGTATATAATTAATAAAACATAACTAAATTTCAAGAGCCAAGGAGAGTGAGCTGAAGGTGATGGTGGTGAAGATGGTGGTGATGTTGAATATAAGGGGTGGTGTAACATCAATAGTTTGGGTTTGGGTTAGGAGTCGCAACCATGGAGCCAAGGTTGCTACAATAATTAGTGCCAGTGACAATAATTAGTGGTGCGGCATGAAGAGAGGCTGCGCAAAGGCAGGCTGAGTTGGGTGTTGCTGTGATGTATGGAGTTGTGTGAAAAGCGGTGGCTAAAGCTACATTTTTAGGAAAAAAACTAAAGCAAAACTTTTATATACTAGCTAAATTTCATTAATAATTAAGTGAACATACATATATGTACATATACACAAAAGGTGAAGATTAAAAGGGCGTGTAAAAAAAAAAATTAATTTACTAGCATGCTATCAGGCAAAGCTATTTTGCAGATTAGCGAGAGCAGTGGCAAGGATGAGGGTGGGTGAGAGAAGAGGGTTTGAGTGATAGAAGCAAACCACAAAAATTTGCCTTGAGGGGTAAGCAAGTGCTGCATACTTGAAAAGGTTACAAAACAAAATTACCAACAACAACAACAAACTATAACAGCAACAATATATAGAACAGATACTACCACAACTACCAGCTAATTTAGAGAGCAAAAGCAGCAGTCGAAGCAGCAGAAGTAGCTGCAAAAGAGCTTTAAGCTAAATAAGCAGCTACTTGAGGGTAGAGCAAAAATAATGGAGGGCATTAAAGCGTTAAGCCAGCTAATGGTCTTGAAGACAGTTGAAGAGGGAACAGCAAAAAAGAAGCAAATAATACAAATATAAAGCAACAAAACTTGATGAACTTGCAGAACAAAATGAGAACTAAATAAAAAATGGCAAAATAACAAAAAAAAACCTTTTTTTCTTTTAAATTGAAGTGAAACTGAAAACGTTAGATTGATTGAAAAGTTGAAAAGAAAAGTTCAACGAGAGTTTAGTACGCAGAAGAGGTACAAACAAGCACAACTAAGAAGAACTGCTGATAAGTGGGTAGATGGTCAAAAAAGGTGGGCTTAAAAGAAAAGCAAATGGAAAAAATTATAAAAGACAGCCACTTAGTTGAGTGATTTCAGAGCAAAAACAAATTAAAAAAAAAAAATTCCAAACAAATCCATGTTAATGAGAATAAAAATGAAAATGAAATGAAAATTGTGGAAAATATGCTGCAATAATACCAAAGAAAAACTAAAATAAAACCAAATAGAGCACAAAAAAAAAACATAAAACTGAGCAACTACAGAGAGAGCACAAAAACAAAATACTGCTTGTTGTAAAAACAAGAGAAAAATTAAATTAGTTTTGCACGGATTCATAGTAAAAATTATGAAGATGAAAATAAAAATGCTAAAATAGCTGAAAAATAAAAATGAAGATAAAGAAAAAAACACCAGCACGAATGAACTAAAATATGGGCGGAAGTTGTGGCAGCTGTGACGGAAATTCGCTCCAGTCACTGCCAACGAGTTAGTGAGCGGAAATATGTTATAGCCTGGGGATAAAAGTTGGCGACGAGTTAAACCAAAACGAAAAAATAATAATACCAAAGATTTGCTTGAGAAAAAAATTTTAAGCATACAAAAAAATAAAACCACTACGCAAATATGTACGCTTTGTTAACATAAAGAATAAATTAATAAAAGTTGAAATAATTTTTACAAAAAAAAAAAAAATATATATAACCAAAAAGAACACGCTTTGAAGAGCGCTTAGAAAAAAATAAATTAAAAATGCAACAAAAATTAGGTCAGCATGCAAGTGGTGCAAAGCTTGTTTTGGGGCAAAAAAAAAAAAAAAATCTCAACTCGAATTAAAATAGTGGTATTTAGTTATATTTAACATAAGCGGAAACAACATTTGTAAAAACAAACACATTAGCACAAGTAAAATCTTAATGCAATTAAAACTAGA
The DNA here is from genome assembly GCA_914767935.1 of Coremacera marginata. Lineage (NCBI taxonomy): Eukaryota > Metazoa > Arthropoda > Insecta > Diptera > Sciomyzidae > Coremacera > Coremacera marginata. The sequence goes on along the minus strand of OU612047.1, from coordinate 140,371,274 downwards.
AAAGAATTTAGAAAAAGTCTAGAATACTAATAACAGCTTAAATGAGCTCGATTGACCTAAAACCTTAATAAAAACTTAACTTAAGTAAATCTTAAGCCAAAATTATATTTCAGGTATCAATTACCTAGTATTTAGGCCTTACCTAAGAACTCAACTAACACTTTAACTGAAAGTTTAACTAAGACTTCAAACAAAACTTCATGTAGGACGTCAAATAATTTTTCAACAAAATCACAACTAATAACAGGTCATTCAATAAGTCCGTAGGAAATGTAAGAAAAAAACAAAATTTTGATAAAACTCGATTATATTTTTCAACATAGTTGCCTTCGAGAGCGATACAACGAGTATAGCGATTTTCCAACTTTTCGATACCACTTTCTCGTCAAAATAGGCCTCAGTTGTAGCGATTACTTCATCATTGGACTTGAATATCGTTCCAGCAAGCATTCTCTTCAGATCTGAAAACAGGAAAAAGCCGCTGGGTGCTAAACCTGGAGAATACGGTGGGTGGGTAAACAATTCGAAGCCCAATTAATTCAATTTTGTCATCGTTTTTATTGATTTGTGACACAGTGCATTGTCTTGGTGAAACAACACTTTTTTCTTTTGCAAATGTGGCCGTTTCTTAGCGATTTCAGCCTTCAATCGAACCAAAAGTGCACAGTAATAGTCGCTGGAGATAGTCGATGAATATTAATCCTTTCGCATCCCAAAATACAGACGCCATCGCCTTACAAGCCGACTGTAGGGTCTTTGCTCGCTTTGGGTTCGGTTCGTCTATTGCTGTCCACTCCGCCTACTGTCTTTTGGATTCTGGTGTGTAATAGTGAAGCCGTGTTTCATCCACTGTCACATATTGATGATAGAATTCGATTTTAACAGCGCCAAACACTCCTCTGAAGCATCAATTCGCTGTTGTTTTTGATCGACTGTGAGCTCACGCTGCACCCACTTTGCACAGAGCTTTCGCATACCCAAATGTTCGTGTAAAATGGTAAAAAAACTACCATCTGATATCTTTGCAATGTCAGCTAGTTCGTGCACCTTTAATTTGCGATCGTTCATAACTAATTTGTGGATTTTTTTGATGTTTTGTGGAATAACAGTCTGATTTGGGCGTCCACTGCTTTATGCATAATTTGTGCTGGTACGACCACGTTTAAATCCAGCAATCCACTTTTCTACCATTTGTCTCGATGGGTCAGAGTCCGGATAATGTTTGGTTTCATTGTATTTCAAGCCATTGTTTGGTTTCCACTGTATTTTTTTTTTTCATCAAAAAGCAAAGCTTTATCAAAAAATCGAGATTCACTTTTTTCCTTTTTTTTTTTTTTTTAATGGCAATAGTTGCACACAATCTGCTATAACTCACGAATCATTTGTCAGATTTTGTCAAATTTCTATACGTATCGTTTGAAGATTGGTACTAAATTAAAATCATATGGAAAAAAAGTCTAGTTACGCCATCTATGTGTCATCTTATGGACTTTATTCATCCGTTATATCAAGAAAGACCTCAACCATGACCATAACTTAAACCTTTATTTTTCAACTAAAGACCGCAAAGGAAAGTCTAAGAAAATCTCATAAAAAATTTCTACTGAAATCTAAGCTAAGACTTGTTCTAAAATTTCAAATTCAGTAAGAGCTTAGATAAATCCCCACCGGAATTATAACCTCAATTCAGATTTTTTATATAAGACCTCATTTAAAACCTCAACTGAGATCATAACTTGGAACTAAAATAAAACCTCAACCAAAGCCTCAACTTACACTACAAATAAGACCCCCCAACTTTGAGCTAAGCTTATGTATATTAGTTTAAGCCTGAACTATGATCTTACTTTATGTTTAAACTAAGCCTTATGTTTTAACTAAGGCCTTTACATACATTAAAAAAGCCTCAATTTAGACCCAAAATAAAATTGAACTGCTATTTTTAATTGGACCTCAACTAAGACATTATCAATACCTCAAATTAAGCCCCAACTAAGGTCTAAGTATACCTAAAAAGATTTCAGCTGAGGTCAACTCAAATTTAAATTTTAACCTCAACATATTCTTCAATTTATACTTTAATTGTCCAACCAGTAGCTAAAAAGAAAAATCCTTGTAGTACAAATGATTTTAGGCCCAGCAAATAAATAATTATATCCACGTAAATAATTTGTTATCCCCCCTGCAATCTAGATTTTGGGGCTGTACAAGGATGTTCTTCTGCAGTTGTCAAGAACTCCGCCAGGTTAGCAACTGAGTTGCGCCTGCCTGTCCAAATCCAGGATAAAGGAGGATGGTTGGCAGTAGATGCATAGAGGCGTAACATTCGTGGATAAGTCTTGTCTACTGTCGTAAAAGAGAAGAGTTCACAAGAGCGTGGTGTGACGGCCAATCTTGTAGCAGGTTAATCCATGGTAAATCCTTGTGAAAAAAGCCTGCAGTGGAGTAGCAATGGTCCAGTACAACTTGTTGGCACGGGGATAGTCAAACCCGTCGAATGAGGTGACTTTATCTATCCACGGCAAGGAGACATGGTCTATATGGCCAACATTGTGTGGATATTTTGTGTCTTTAAGACACGGCAAAAGGCAGACCTAGGCAGACCTAGGCACTTCGTTTAAGGTAAGGTAATGTTCCATGCCTTAAATTGGAGTGACAGTGAAAAGCAAAAAAGTGCCTTGTGCACTGTTAAATACAAAAATTCTATACGAACTTTTTGTCTCATTTGCTGGGTGCGGATGTTGTAGACCCCAATTCGGCGGGACCGAGTTGCCCATGTGACTATCATGGGTTGGCCCTTCGGGGAGACTCGTGCTGGCTGTGGTTTGTGCACATCGCTTGCACAGGTCTAGATTGACCGGAGGGGTCGCGCAGTAGTACAACCGGGCTGGCATACCTGCTTGGTATGCAAGAGATTGGATAGGTCTCGTCTTAACTAGTAGATGGCAATGAAGGTACGCCATCTACCGGTAGCCAAACTGGTACTATTAACGGCAGTATGGAATTCTTATTGCATACTGCTTTTACAGAATAGGGCGCAGGGTAATGCTTTTGTATTTATGAATGTGACATCTATTGTAGTACGTATGATGCTGGCTTTGTGATAGTGCTTTGCTAATTAGACTTTTCAAAGACTTTTGATAAAGTAAACCACCTATATCTGTGCCCTAAGCTGATGTTTTTATTGCAGTTCTGTTATAGTGCTGTTATTCTAATGTTCAGTTATTTGTGTAATAGGTCGCAAAAGAATAAAGTCGGCCAACTGTCTTCTGAGTTTAAATTGGTGTTAAGTGGTGTCTCTCAAGGCTCTATAATTGACCCCCTTTTATTCTCATTATTTATCAATGACATTTTATTTGCAATTATTTGTCTGTTAATGCTTATGCTGACGATGTCCAATTGCATATATCCCGACATACAGGGCTCATTAATGATTTTTCCTGCAGAATGAATGAAGATCTCAGTAGTATGATACTATGAATGGACCAGAAGTAATTGTCTTCAATTAAACTCATCCAAATCGTATGTGCTTCCTTTTTGTAGAAATAGAACTTGTATAATTGATATTCCAGACCTGTATCTTAGTATAAATAAGCTAAGTGTTGTATCGAAAATAGTTAATCTGGGTTTCTTTATAAATACTAATATGTCCTGCGTGGATCCTATTAACAACGTGGTTAAAAAAGTTTACTATATCCTGCAAAATCTAAGAGTATCTGCTAGTGTAACTTCGGTTAATATAAGACGTCAGGTCGTGATACAATTGATCTTACCCTTGATTACTTACTCAGAAATCGTCTATATTAAACTAGACTCTTCCTCACAATTAAAGCTACAAATTGCATATAATTATGCCATGCGCTGTGTGCTTGGTCTTCGTAAATTTGAACATCTGCATAGTTTCCGAAATGCAACTTGACAGCTACCTACACAAACTAATCACCTTGCCATCTGTATGATAAACTTCAGTTCTGTGTGTCTAGAACTGGCCTGGGCATTCTAACACAGTCATAGTTTATCTTGTCTTGTTAGTATTCGTGCGCTCTCAAATCGCGCACACTGAGTTCATACAAGCATCACCGTCAGCAAACGACTGATCTATATTCTCTTGTGTTGTTAGTTTTGTGTATATGTGAAAAGTTACGCTCAGAGAGCACTCAGTGAGCTATGGAGTGCCCAGGCCTGGTCTAGAAGAAGTCATGTTTTAATAATTCCGAGGCATTCTTCATTAAACTCTTCTTATCTGTTTTTCATTAACGCCATTAGATTGTGAAATGCTCTTCCACGAAGACTGAGGAAAATCACTTGGAGAGGGTTTATTTTTTCATTTCACTCTTCCTTATAATCTAGTCTTTATTGCTTCCTTTAGCTGCTTTTAGACGACATGACATTGTCTTAAGACATCTTCTTGGGATAAAATATAGTTCTCTATGTTATTTTGTTCAAATGAAGTGATTATGATAAAAGTACTCGGGTTTTAAGAATTGAATTTTTATGAGGGGTACCCTAAAAACTGGTCTGACCCAGCCCATTTTTAGTAAAGACCATTACTATAATACTGAAAATATTTGCGTGTGATTATAATAAATTAAAGTATTTATTTTAAAAGATATGAGATATTTAAAATTCGGATTATATGGAGGGTACCCAGAATAATGGTCTGATTATAGCCATTTTTGGTACGAATGTTTTTTTTAAAGTGGCTTTAGACCAAATGTGAAATTGTTTTAAAAAATATTGAAGGAGTTCAAAGATACATCGATTTATAACTTTGTCTTATATGGGAGGTAGGCGTGGTCATTGTTCGATTTGGCCAATATTTGGAAAATTTCTTAATATATGTATAAAAGTCGTGCGCCGACAAGAACTTCAACTGGAATCTTTACCTAAACTAAACCTCAACTAGAGCTTTAATTATGACCTTTACTATGAGCAAATTGTAAGAGTTGATAAATAATAGTTGAAAATAAAATTGTCTACAACGTACAAGAGTTAAAGTATGGTTTATATACCATATAACACATGTGGATATTGTTAAGGTTATGAATAAAATATATGAGCACTCATTATAATTGGAACTGAAGTTAAACATATGTTGAATAAAGAAATATTTATAAATACCACAGAAAAATATAAAAAACAAAAAAGATATTTGCTAACGCGTGTTGACAGATTTGCACTTGGTTCCTTTTATAGTAACATAAAATATCAATACAAATTCCTAGAACTCAAGTGATAGGAATAAACTCGGTTAGAGCCCTTAACAAGTTTTAATGAGAAACTTTTCCATTTCAATATTGCATTTTTTTTTTGTTTTTTTTTTTTCTTTTGGAAAAAACCATTCGGTAACTTAGCTATAGTATGAAAAAGAGCCTAAACTAATAAAGAAAAAGATAATAGAAGCGGTTTTCTGAAAGAAGAAAGAAAATTCTTTTTAACGGAAATTTTCCGAGAATTATTCAAAAAAGTTTTATTAGAAAAAAGAGCAGAGCTACCTGAGATTTCTTTTATGCTTATAAAATAAACAAAGCTTAACTCTGATTATGACCTGATGTCATGACAGAAGATTAAGAAATGTGGCCTTGAATATTTCTTTTTAAGCTTAATTCAGGGAATGCCCCCTTTAAATGCGAAGGCATGGTGTTAATTCGGAAGATGCGAAATATTACGTTGGAAGGTGGAAATATGTAATTGAAATAAGGCAGATTCTAAGAAAATAAATTAATATATGTACTTTCATTTGAGTTCTTGCTTAAATGGTACATAAAATAACAACAAACTTGTGCATCAATCAAGCTTAAATTAAAATTAACAAAAACTTACACTAAATGCTTTTTTTAGCAACCTGCCTAAAAAAGTTGCTAAGAAAAGTACTTAACATTGCGAATTAAAATTTTAAAATACTCTACTTTTAAGAAATACCTTATTTTTTACAAAATTTTTTTCCCAAAAAAAAAGTTTGGTAGCAATTTTTTTAAGTATAAACAACAACTACATATTAAAGAAATATTCACAAAAACAGAACACTTTAACAAAATTTTTGTTAAACTAAAAATACCTTGGCACTCCGACACACCCAAAATATATTGAGCGCCTGGCACAGCAACAAAAAATTATGATTTGCATGTTACAAAATATTTTAAAACGAAAAGCAGATAAAAGTAAAATGAAAGATTTGCAGATGTACAGGATATCAGATTCAGAATCAGAATCAGAACATGCAGCAATGAACATTGGTAACAAGTAGCTGCAGGCATTAAGCCAAATATTTATAAAACAGCAGACAGTTATATATAAGTATGGCGTAGACGAGCAGTAGAAGCAGGCATTAAACCAAAAACACACCTACACACAAATCCACACACATATGTATGGATGTGCGCTAGGACACTAACATGAAATTCTCTACATTCACACATACATACATATAATTGTCCATAAATCTGTGGCGAAAAAAAAGTTTATCACACAAATATACAGTAAAATTTTGACATAAATTGATATACCGCCGAAAGAAAAAAATAAGCTGTCATACAAGCCAACAAAAAGATAGATACGTATAGAAGTAAATGGAAAAACTTATAGCATTAAAAAAAAAAAAAAAAAAAGGCTAAAACTGTATATTAAGCATGCGAGTTGCTTTTTAAGAGATAGTCGACGAATCTCTGTGCAAAACTGCTGCTCTGAATGGATGTCATTCTTTTTAAATCTGCTCCAAATTTTATGCAAGGCTTCAAATGCGGCAGAGCAAAAAATTTTAAACAACTTAAAAGAAATGGAGAGGAAAAAATATGACGAATTATGTGTATGTAAGCAGCTAATGCTGCTGTTCATGACATAAGCCAAAAATGGAAATTGTTGTATGAAAGAAATCTTTGCCCGCAAGGCAAATCATTGCTATTTTGAAATGATGCCCTCATTTTGACAAACACAATAAACTACCTACATAATTCTGTGCTTGTATGTTTTTTCTTTTTACGGAAACAGCTGATGCAAAAAAAAAAAAGGAAAACTTCAGTGGTCACAGACACAGTTTCGATAGTATCGTAAGTATAGACGTAGAATTTTTTTGTTTGATATATTTGTTGTTCTTCTTCATTTTGATGTTGGTTAAAAGTAAATGTTATGTTTAATAAATTAAAATAAATATTTGAGAAAAATATTTATTTATTATTTTTCCTGCAGTAAACTATATAAATTTTTATTTTAATTGAAAATGTAAATTTAAGCAAAAAATATATTTTTATTATAGAATAGATCAAATAATAACATAATAAATATTACGCATTTATTATGATTAAAAAAAGAAATAAATTGGGTTTCTTTAAAACAAAGACCAGGCGTAGTCTTTTCATATGTAAAGCTGCATAGTAGTAAAGCAATTTTTTGTAGCTACATACATTTGTATTATTTATTATTCCAATCTTGTTAAAGATTAACAACAACAATAAGAAACAACTAAAATGAAAGCAGCTGATAACTATGTATATTAGAATGTATTGAAAGAAAAGTTCACCCCACACCATCTAATCTGAAGCATTTTTGAAAGAAAATAACGAAAAAAATAGAGCATTCCATGAGCATTCAAGGAGGTCAGAGCATTCCATGAACATAATATTTTCATTTTTTTGTTCGTTCGTTCGTGGTAAAAATCGTAGTAAAAATTCTACGAACGAACGAAAGAACCAAATTTTTATTTCTATTTTCTATGAACGATCGAAAGAACAACTATTTTCTACAAATATTTTCTACGAACGAACGAATGAACAACTATTTTCTACGATCGAACGAACGAACGAATATCTATTTTTTAAGAACGAACGAACAAAATCTGTACCTATAAAATCCTTCGTGCGATTTGGTGTCCGCTTAGATCTCAAATTTACAGCATTTGTTGTCAAAGCCAATATCTCGAATAATCAAAAATAAAGAGCTGCCACACCCAATATTACCCCACCCACAAATTAATAAAAATCGTATATTTCAGATGAATTTGGCAGTATTGGACTAAAGTTTTGTAAATTAGTTCGTATGGTAACTCTGGCAAACGGCACTAAAACTGGGCGTGGTCGAACTATAACTATGCCCACTTTTCAAAAATTATTATTATTCCGGAGTTGTTCATGTTTTGAAAATGAAATTTGGTGTGTAGGTGCCATGAGACCAAGTGACGGTTACTATATATATATATATATGTCACCACGCCAATTTTTACCGCCCATTTGAATAGCATCGCGCCCGTATGTACCCTAACAGCTCCTTCACAGTTTGTCCGATTTCAACCAAAATTTTGCACATTTATTCTTTAGTATAATTAGCAGTTTCAAGTGTAGAAAAATAGGCGAAAGTAGAAAGGAAGTCGTGTCCGACTTTAAATATTGAAGATATGGCGAACAATTAAAAAGACGAAACCCTACCCACTGAACCATAAGCGAAGGTTTTGAGTAAGGTGAGAGTTTTGCGAACGTTTTTGGTTAGAATTTTTTTTTTTAATTTTTTCTTTTTTATTTTGTCGCTTAAAAGTGGTTGTTATAAAAGATTAAATTCGTGAAAGCTTTTCCCATAAAGAAAAATTGTGCATATTTTGCGAAATTCATTAAAACCTTATTTTGAGTCGAAAATGAATCATTTTTGTATCATTTCAGTAGGTAAGACTTCCTTGTAAATGAACCATTTTTTGTTCATAAATGAGTTAGGAAATGAATCATTTATGTTTTTTTTTGCATTCTGAAATGAGTTCAAAAAAGAATAATTTTTTTTTATCATATCAGTAGGAAACAATTTCTCATAAACGAACCATTTTTTGTTCATAAATGAGTTCACAAATGAATCATAAATGTTACTTTTTATATTCTAAAATCAGGTAAATAAAGGAACTAAAAATAAAAATGTTAACCTTCGTACAAACGTCATATGAACTTTTTTACCAGTGCGAGATGGATGTACTGCTACACGTATGAAAATTTTCAACATTTCTATCAAAAATTAAAATCAAGCCCAAATAGAATGAAAACCACGAAAACATTCCATGCAAAAATGTAATCAAATAAATTCCCCAATTAATAACTTAACTATTTTGATATTTCATATATAATTTGGAAATTTGTCAAAGTGGGAAACAATCACGCCTTTTCCCCTTTGAAACATCAATATCATGACAAACACAATGCGTGAATTCCCAGGTATATTAATCCTATTAACCCAATGACTAATATGATCTCTAATTTTAGTAATAATCATTTCTTCTTTAACAAAATATCGATATGTAATTAAAAATAGTATTATGCAATAATAAAATTTATAATTCAAAAAGGTTATTTTTTTAACTCATTATTGAACAAAAAAAGGTTTGTTTTTGAGAGGCAATTCAGTCCAAAGATTGATACAAAAAGGGTTCAATTTCGTTTCGGTTTCGAGTGCCGAAAAATAACTTTTGTATGGTTCATTTTTGAACTTATTTCCGAAGAAAAAACAGTTTGCTTCTGAGAGGCATTTTCGTCCGGCGATTGATTAAAGAAGGGTTAATTTCCGAGTGCCGAAAAAGAACTTTTATGGTTCTTTTTTTAACTCATTTCCGAACAAAAAAGAGGATAATTTATGGTTCTTTTTTTAACTCATTTGCGAACAAAATAAGGTTCGTTTTTGAGAGGCATTTTAGTCCGACGAATGATATAAAAAGGGTTCATTTATGAGTGCAGAAAATAAACGTTTCTACCCGAAAAGGTTCATAAATGAATTCAAAAACGGTAGTTTTGGTTCACTGGGTACTTTCGGCAACAAATAAAAAAAAATATTTGTTAAATAATTCTGCTGGGAGAATCTAGTGAGAAGTGTTTAATAACTTTTTGCAAGCTTAAATTTGATGACCTTAGAATGGAACATTAGGATGGTAGAAACTGGGATCGGGTGGGTAAATACTAGAACGGGGTACATAACCCCAATAACTTTTACACCAAAAAAATTTGACTCAAAACGAAAACATTAATATATCATTCTTTAAGTTCGGACTGTAAATGCCGAAGATATGAAGAAAAAGTTATATGCGTGACCCATTATATGCGTTCGGTTAAAAAAAAGGGGACATTGGGAGGTCTGCCGAACGAAGTGAAAACTTAAAGCTATGAAATAACATAGAAATAACATAGAAATAGTTAGAGTAGGCAAATCAGACGTGTTCTACTTTTTTAACTCTTTTTATCAATATATGCGTTATTAAATGCTTAAACTGCTATTTTTTAATGTTTATATATAATAAATTTGTAACACAATTACTTTGGTTGGGTAATCGGTAATTGGCTCGGTAATCGGTTGGTAGTCGCTTCTGTAATCAGTTGGCTATCGCCTCGGTAATCAGTTGGTAATCACTTTGGAAATCAGCAAACGGTTGGTAACCACTTCGGTAATTAGTAATCGGTTGGTAATCACTTCGATAAACGGTGATGGGTTGGTAATCGGTATTTGGTTGACCTTCGCTTCACTAATCGGTTGTCAATAGCATCGGTAATCGGTAATCAGTTGGTAATCGCTTCGGTAATTGGTAATCGCTTCGGTTATTGGTAATCGCTTTGGTAAACGGTAATGGGTTGGTAATCGGTAATCGGTTGGTACCCGCTTCGGTAATCGGTTAGTAATCGCTTTGATACTCTTGTAATTGCTTCGGTAATTTATTCGTTTCGGTAATTTATTGGTAACCGCTTTGGTAATTGGTAAACGGTTGGTAACCGCTTCGGTAATCTGTTGGTAACCGCTTCGGTAACCGTTAATCGGTTGATGATTGCCTCGGTAATCGGTAATGGGTTATTAATAGCTTCGGTAATCGGTTCGTTACTGCTCCGGTAATCACTTTGGTAACCGGTAATCGGTTGGTGATTGCTTCGGTAATTGGTAATGGGGTGATAATCGCTTCGGTAATCGATAATTGTTTCGGAAATCGGTTGATTATCGCTTCGTAAATAGGTAATTGGTTCGGTAATGGGTTGGTAATAGCTTCGGTGATCGGTTGGTAATCGCTTCGGTAATCGGTTGGTTACTGCTTCGTTAATCGCTTCGGTAACCGGTAATCGATTGGCAATCGCTTTGGTAATCGGTAATGGGTTGGTAATAGCTTCGGTAATCGGTTGGTGATCGCTTCGGTATATGGTAATCGGTTGGTAGTCCCCTCTGTAATCGGTTATTGGTTCGGTAATCGGCTGGTAATTGCTTCGGTAATCGGCCTGGTAATCGGTAATCTGTTCGGTAATTGCTACGATCTTCGGCTTGGTTGATGCTAGGTAATCCCTAAAAAGAAATGCTGTACAGCAATAATTTCTGTTACGATAACAGCCTGTTGATATTGCTAACAGCGTGATGATATCGCGAATCTATAGTTTGCTCTCTACCAAAAAGTGCTTAACGCACCTAAAGAAGATTTTTCTTCAAAAAAATTTATCGAAATTTTCTTTTCAAAATCCATCAAGGAAAAATTGGAAGGCTTCCATTTGGAAGTGATGGAGAAACATGTCTGATCGTATCTTTTGGAAGCTTATGGGGAGTTTTCAATTGATGTTGTTTCTAATACACTTCCTTAAGAATGCATGTGGAAATCATTATTTCCAAGCCGGTTCTTCAAGAATGCATGTAGAGACTTTTGCTCGTTTTGAGACAATTACAAATCCCGCGGAGAGAGATGTTTTCACATTAATTTTTAGTACAGTGGAGAGGAATGGTTCCCTCTAATGCAGTGCAGGGCGTGTAGTAGCTCGCGTAGCAAAGACTCGTTTACGAACTCGATTTTGTGTCTCACATATATAAACTCCGATAAGAAGTTATTTCAATCAGTTGGCGCTGAGACTTCATGCTAAAAGTTTCACGCTGCTTGATGCTTTAAGCTTGATTGTTATGCACCGAAAAAGAAATGAGAGCGAGTCTTGACTACCACAAGCACAAAACAATAGAAAATATAATAGTATTAGTGTGTCCATCACTGCTCTCATGATACAATAATTTACAAGGTAGCCTTGACAACTACCTTTTTTCTCACGAGCGGCGATCGGGAGTTGTCAAATCAATACTAAGGTTAACTTGTCGTCTGTTTTGCTGCTTCTTCGCTTTCTCTTTTCGATGTGTTTTTGACAACTCCAAATTGTCAACAGAACTGTCACACCTACCTTGTTAATCATTATACCATTACTGCTCTAAGGACATAGTGCGTAAAAAAAGAAATGTGGAGTGTCCAACGGAAGGGAATGCTTCTTACATTCCATGGAATGTTCCCTGTTAATATCCGGGAATGTTTCAATTTCCTAGAGGAATACTTTAGATAAGATGGTGTGCGGCGTACTTTTTTTTTACCTATAAGGTGATACGGTCTGATCTATATAAACGCGTTTATATGGTATTTGTAAATTAAATATGCATATTAATAACAACAACAACAATTCAAATATTCGTAAAACGATAACTTTCAACAAACGACACGATGTTGCATACGTGATTTTGTCATGAACCAAAAACAACAACAGAAGCATCTTCTGAAGCTTTTTATGCATAATTTTTCTTATATGAAAAGGTAATATTTTATCTCTTAGATTTTGCTATTTTGTGACTTCATTAAAGAAGTGACAAAATCCAAAGGTTATATCTTTATTTTGTATGATGCAGAGTAAAGGCTGTAGGTATGCCCTAAAAAGAGATCCAAAACGTTGCATGTGCTTGAAAAAATTTTCGAAAGGATTCCTCAACAAACCACGCTCTAAGTAATTCTACGTCAAATAGTTAAATTAAGCGATTTTGTTTAGAGATCAATCTATCAATTCCTAATTTAATGAAAAAATACTAGCGTCTTTTGGATTCGCACTGGAGGTAAGAAATCTTCTAAAGATACATATAGCCCGTGCTAAATGCATGTACGATTCATATTCTAGATCCCGCCCGTATCGAAAACCATATTCTCGAAACCATAATTTTCGAATAACAGAGCTGACGCGAATTCATAACTTTTACCCCTACCAGAAAACTTACGCCTACCCAACGCGCCTTTAGATAGTTAGTTTCACTTCAAAAACTTTTTACACAGAAAAATTCTGAATTGAACACAAAATTAAAATTTGGTAATAACAAATTTTAAATAATTACAAACAAAATACATTAACAATGTGCAACAGCAATCAAATTTCGTGCACATACAAGCAGCGAAATGAATACGTCGACACTGTTGAATTGTTATTTCTCTGCCTCATTACTCGAAGTCACAATTTAATTGTTTTTGCTCTCTGCTTTCATTTTCTCTCAAAATACACATGCGGTTTCTTTAGTGTATCTTACGCTACGGAATGATAATGTTTATGCTAATTTTTGCTATTAAAGTGTAGTGTTTGTGTTTGCGTTCATGTACACAAACTTTAACGCAACTGAATAATGAATTAATTCCTCCACGCTATGCAACTTTAATGTACTGTTCTTACAAACCTCAAACGTTAATGTTTATTTTTCTTCTCTGATTCTAACAAACACAAAAGCATGCTATAAGATGGAAAATAAAGGAAAAACGCAAGTGAAAACCACTTTGTACAATTAGTTGACAAAATCAGCTCTGAAAATTCCACGACTATCTCAAAATTTTAAATAAATCATGTTTTAACATAGTACAATAAACAAAATTTCATGTTTTTTCAAGTCTTATATTACTGTTAAATACAACTTTAAATCACGGCACGCATACAACTATAAAACATGTTGCGCGATGAAATTCTTAGCGTCTTTTAGAAATGCAAAACTTAAAATAACAAGCCCAAAAATAACAGAATATCATAATAAAAGAAAACAAGTCAGAGAGTAGTAGTTCACTTCAGGCAAAGTTCTGCATAATAATGTCGTCGAGCAGAAAATGGAAATTGAAAAATAAGACAAAAAAAAAAAATAAAAATCACCGAGAAAAGTGGCAAGATGTGTCGTTGGCATAATGATGCAAAACGAAAAAAAAAATTGCGTTCTTGCTTATTTCTTTCTTGCGACGGCAACAGCAGGTTTTTTTCGACTCTAATTTTTTTGTGTTTTTTTTTTGTTTGTTTCATTGTAATGTAAATTTAATTTAATTTTGTAGCTGTTTTTATTATATGCTGTGTGTTATTTCTTATATGCTCTAAAAAACTTTAAGGTTTTTGCTAAATTGAATTAATATAATTAGAATAAATGGGTATAAATGAAAGAAACTGTCAGAGATTTGCGTAGAGTGATAATAAAGACAAATTTGAGAAAATAACGAAATTGTTTTAAGTTTTCTAATCTTTTAAAATAATAGGATATGAAGACAAAATTACTCTATATTACGGAAATTTATAATATTTGTTTGTAACATGGAAAAATGCAAATGAAAAATTAAAAATTTGCAGTCCAGTGTTTTTGCTTCCATTTTGATTATTTTTGTGTATGTTATACCTCTGTAAGATCCTAGCTTTTTTACAAAATTTTGGCCCAGTGCACAAACTAGTTATCAATCTACAGGCACCACACAATCACTTTAAATCATAATATGGCTTTTTTTAACCCGAACTCTCGGCTTAAAAAACATTTAATACAATGATTTTTATGGAAAATTTAATGATTTTTTGAGTTTTTGATATTAACGTTGAAATGGGAAATGGAAATTATGCGAGAAAACTTAAAAAACAGCAAAAATTCAATTTTGAAATTTTTATATTTTCTAAAAAAAAAGCCTTAAGCAAGCTAGCCATATTTTTATTAAAGTGTTACATTTAATCCAAGGAGGTCAAACTGTTGTTGATTTACTTACATTTTGAGTCAGTCAAAATGAACTGAATTATTTCGGGAACATCCGATGATATATCTGACAATTTAAGGCTGGGCTGGTAGTTGTCTGGTCTCCTCTTGGTATTAATGAACTGATAACATTTTTTTTGCTCAGTTAAGTGTTGAGTTTTAATACAGGGTAGATAGGATTCACAACAATATTTTTAATAGACATAAGACCTAAAAATGAAATATGCACGTTAAAATATTTTATTTTTATTCCGAAGTGAACTAGGAATATTTTAAAAGAGAGGCGATGACGAAAAATGTTCCTGTCTTTGAAAAGGACAGACTGTGTAAGACTGTTGAAAATCTTAATATAGAAAAAATTAGGGTCTTATAGAGGTGTAACATGCCCCAAAAATAATCAAAACCGAAGCAACTTAGTTTTAAGGCGGATACACTTGACGTGTTTTGCCTCTTATATAAATTCATATTGAGGAACAGTTAAAAAAATAAAAAAATTTTATCAGAAGCAGGTATGTTTTGAGAAAACAATAAATGCTATTATAACTAATTTGTTTCTTTTTATTTTTTATTGCTATGTTTTAACGCTCTAATGCCCCAATTTTTATATTAACCGTTAAAATTAGATAAAACTGATTTTAAGTCGAAACGAAGAATCTGAATACAGATATGGGTTTGATGTTTAGTTCACTTGATACAGGTGAAAATGTGATATAGGGCATAACACACAAAAAAAAAAAAGAGATGGGCAGGTGCCATCTGAATTTTTTGTAATAAAAGATACATTTTTTGTTGAAACTGAACTAACAAATTATGCTTTATTTAACATTTAAATTGGAAATAAAATATAATAACTTTTTAAAAATGAAAACCTCTAAAAACAATATTTTGACCGTTATTTGCCGGTATGGAAGGCTAAAAAACATTTTTTTACTCTTAATCTTTTAGTTACAAAGATAAAGTTTGTACAAAAAGCCTGAGTTTCAGACTTGCAACAGGACAATTTGCAAGTTTTTTCGTGACAACGATTCAAAAATTCGTACAAATAACCGATGGGGTTATAAAGGACATTATCTACTGGCTAATAAGATCGCTTCAAATTAGATGGAGGAGGAACAGACGACGCAAAATGAGATGATGGTCTTCCTCGACCACGCGATGGGACAGATCCACACTCTAAAAATTGTTTGCTGAAATTTACTACAATACTTGTAGGCAACAGGTTTGGTACTATAACTGCAGTAAATATACACATCAAATAGAATTACAAATTCAAATAGAAAAACAAAAACTTTTCTCTAGATGTTATAGTGAAATTAAACGTGACTTGTAGAATTTCACTTCAAAAATTGTAGCAATATATAAAAATTACTATTTTAATAATAATAACATTCAACAACTGTTGAGTAATAATAACATCATAAGTAGTAAAATTTAACAAATGTTGTTTGATTTTACTTCAAATGATATAGTTATTTGGGTATAGCATTTGGGAAATAGACAATTATGTTCTTTCTAAGTTGTAATATTTTAAATACATAAAATTCTTTCCGCATATATTTTACTGATTCATATTATTTAGTTCACCAGAAATACTTATTATTTTATTATTTAATTAGTTTTTTTATTTAATTTAAATAAAAGCAAACCGCACATATAACACCTTACACGATTATAAGCAGACTCGAATGACAATATGAATACCTGTGAATTTATACACACCTATTTGTTGAATTTTATTACAGTTGGTATCGAAGAATAAAGTTTAACTTATGATTTTATAGCAAAATTCAACATCTGGTGTTTAATTTTACTGACAATTATGCTTAAATTTAAAAATTCGAAGATCACTTCAAAAATTTAGTAAAATTACACTTCAGTTGAATATTCAACAAATTATCGTAAATATGTTAAAATTAAACATATTTGTTAGAGTGCAACTAAGCAAAGAGCTTCAGCCACTTCGGAACGAAAGTTGGGCAGTGTGCATTTCTAGTCTCCTTCATGAATTCGGTGGTAGAGAAAATAGGCATTTACAATGGCTAGGTGCAAGATATATAAAAAAAAAAAATCGATTTTTCCACTTTCTGAACTTCATGTGAATAAGATATCGACCAATCAACCCATCCATCAAGGCTACACCTCCCATATGGCGATTATATTCTTTTATTATCACTTTATCTTAGCCTTTCGATCTCACCAAGTCGCTTTCTGTGGTTGAAACTCAGCGTTAATGAGGCCACCCTCCTCCGTTACGAAATCAGTTATAGGTTCCGTCGACGTTTATTCAAGCGAGCCTGATTCAAAGTGGAAGCATATAAAACGAAATAAAATGAAATGGGATCAGATCGAACAGGAACAATTGGGATGTTGTCCAGGCAGTCTAAACTGATTGCATTATAGAGAACCTCTGCGAATTGAGGTATTTGTTGATAAAATTATCAGAAGCAAAATCGATTTCTTTATCCTCATCATCATTATCTTTCTTTCATTCTATTTTCAGCGGAATGCCCAAGCCCATCTCTAGACTGTTGCACTTTCCGTTGAATTCTAGTAAACTTCTTTTATATTATTTGAGATAATTTTTTTTTATTTTGATACAATTTTTATCCGAAATCTTAAGAATCACCTTTATTTTAATTTTAAACTCATTGTATCACTCACTTTCGATTGACTTAGCGCCATATTGCAATGCGCCAATAACAATAAGTGATGTGAATTTTTGTCTCCTGTTAGAACAAATCTTGAGCAAAATAAATCATATTCTAACGCATTATAGTAATCCAGCTGGAGCCCGTCTGTAGGTGGTCAAGGGGATTAGAGGGTTAAGCTTTGTCACATTCATTTCTTCATTCATATATAGCTAAAATACTTTTTCTGCTATTAAAGTTTCATATGATTACAAATAGTTCAAAAATTAGTATAAGTGGTCGTATCAAGCCCAAATTCACAACTAAGTTTAATTACCTGTCCACAACACTCAGAAAAAAACATCCTTAAATCAAAGAAAATTCACTAAATTTTAAAGAAAATTTTAATTGTTTTAGCGCCAAAGAAATTTTTTTTTTTATATTAATATAAATTATATATAAAGGAAATAAAGGAAAATTATAAAAGATAAGGAAAATTTCATTGAAAGAAATAACAAAATTATTTTTTAAATAAACAGGACCATAATAGAATCAAAAAAAAAAAATTTCTTAAAAACTGAATATATCAAAAATTTCATTTGAGCTGGTGGGTATTTACGGTGCTCCCGTAAATTTGACATATTTGTTGATATTTAGTTGCAAAAAGTTTATTATAATTATTATTAGTTTATACACAATTTGAATGTTACCATCGCAGGAATTGAACCTGGGCCGCTAGCGTGCCAGTCTGTCGATTTTCCTACGAACCAGCGTAATTTATTTAAAAAAAACTATGCCCACAGAGCTTTTGTTCTAACATTCAATAACATGCGAATACACATGCAAAAACAATTATTATGCGGCTGCTCACACCATCGACGAGTAAGCGGTTAGTAGATAGGATATGTGCGTTCTGGCGCAGAGGCTCAGAGGCTCAAGCCGATGACGTCACGCCCGCACCCCAACACCACCAAGTGGTGGCTTTTTTAACTAATCTGCAAGTTTGGGGTATGTCTTTGCTTTAAGCTTTTTATCTTTGGCAAGTTTGGTGTATGTCTTTGCTTTAATCTTTTAAAAATTGGCAAGTTTGGGGCAAGTCTTTGCTTTTTTAAGCGTTGATCATAATTTTATACACTACATTATCGGTAGTGGTAGTCAAGCGAGTTCTTATCAGTGTTTGCATGTTTTGTTTTTTCTTAACCCTCAAATACCTAATAGCAATGACTCAAATCCGGCTGGTTGACTTTAGCTGAAATAATATGACTTGCTATATGAAAATATATATATTAATATGGGTTGAAGCAATTTAGGTACGGAGAAGGTTGAAGGGTTAAGGAAATGTTTATAAATTGATCATAAAGTCGGTAAGTATTAGGTGGGATTCTTTGTTTTGAGCTTTTAAAAATTGTCAAGTTTGATGTATGTCTTTGCTTTAAACTTTTTAAAATTGACAAGTTTGGGGTATTTCTTTGCTTTAAGCGTTGGTAATAATTTTATACACTACATTATCGGTAGTGGTAGTCAAGCGAGTTCTTATCAGTGTTTGCATGTTTTGTTTTTCTTAACCCTCGCATTAGGTACAGCAAGACTCAAATTTGGCTGGTCAACTTGCTTTGTGAAAATATATATATTTATTTGGAATGAAGCAATTTAGGTACGGCGAAGATTGAAGAGGTTAAAGAAATGTTTATAAATTTAATAAAGTCGGTAAGTATTAGGTGCGTGTATTAGATTTGTGTAAGTAGTTTGTATATTAGATGACAACCATTAAAAAAACATAGGCGTATATAAATATCAATTCGTCAGTTGGGGGACATCGGGGTAACAATCCCCCGCGTAATAACCACCGGCCAAGTCACTTACACCCAGCAACTTCTCCGCCGCTGTATTTTATTTTAAGTAAACGAAATACACCGCAACCAAGAAGAGTCAAGAAGTTTCTAGAAGCTTCGAGATGCAGAAACGTCGAGAACATTTTAGAAGTCGACTTATGTTATTGTATGCCGATGACGTCACCCATACCCATCCTGGTACGGATTTTAATTTTATTTAATTTCAATTTCAATACTAATTTCAAGGTTAAAGTGATAAGAGCCAAGCTTCATAGTAAGCGCACTCATAACCCGCAAGTTCAAGATAAGGCAGCAATGTACAAGTTCAAACATGTTTTTTGTGTTACTTCTAAAATAAATAAACAATTTTTGCGGTCAAGTGCAAGGGCAAAAAAAGAAGATAAGAATATAAAGTTGATATGTCAAAAACTAAGCTAAGCTAACCTAAGCTAATATAAGCTAAGGCTGCGTTCATAGTGAACGCCCATAATCGGCTGCTTTTTATAATGGTTCTTGTTGTTGTTGTTCTTACTATTGCTATTGTTGTTCTTACGGATGTTGTTGTTGTTGTTGTTGTTCTTGTTCTTGTTGTTGTTCTTACTGTTGTTGTTGTTGTTGTTGTTCTTACTCTTGTTGTTGTTGTGGTTGTTGTTGTTGATGAGGCTGTTTTACTAATAAAAATAGGCAATCTAAAGTTACTAAATAAATAGCTAAACTTCTTTATTAAAATATTATTTATATTAATTACACTACATTTTGAGCCCAATTTGGTCACATCTGTTGATAACCAAGATAAGCTATGGAAGCTACGTCCAATTACGGACCATCTCAAGTCAAATATGTTGAAGAACTATCACCCAACACAACATTTATCTTACGATGACAATGGACGACACGGTTGCAAGCAGTTTTTTAAAGGTAAACCAATCGGCCAAACGGTTACATGTTAAATTTTGACATATATCAAGGCAAGAACCCACGTTGTACCAATCCATATGATGAACGATTCGGAAAATGTGCAGCACCACTTATAACTATGATCGATGACTTTCAGATGATTTGAAAGGCCTTATTGAATATTTCATTCATATTGAATTATTGTTTGATTGATTATCGATATTGTGATTGATTGATTGATTATCGATCAGTTTAAGCCGGTAGCTGTTGAACAGTACAGACCATTTTAGCTGGTAGATGTAGAACAGTACAGATCAGTTTTAGCCGGTAGCTGTAGAACAGTACAGACCAGTTTTAGCAGTTGCTGTTGATCAGTACAGACCAGTTTAGCAGATAACTGCTAAAACTGATCTGTACTATTCAACAGCTACCGGCTAAAACTGGTCTGTACTATTCAGCAGCTAACTGCTAAAACTGGTCTGTACTGTTCAACAGCTACCTGCTAAAACTGGTCTGTACTGTTCAACAGCTACCTGCTAAAACTAAAGAAGTTTAGCTATTTATTTAGTAACTTTAGATTGCCTATTTTTATTAGTAAAACAGCCTCATCAACAACAACAACCACAACAACAACAAGAGTAAGAACAACAACAACAACAACAACAGTAAGAACAACAACAAGAACAAGAACAACAACAACAACAACAACAACATCAGTAAGAACAACAATAGCAATAGTAAGAACAACAACAACAAGAACCATTATAAAAAGCAGCCGATTATGGGCGTTCACTATGAACGCAGCCTTAGCTTATATTAGCTTAGGTTAGCTTAGCTTAGTTTTTGACATATCAACTTTAAATTCTTATCTTCTTTTTGTGCCCTTGCACTTGACCGCAAAAATTGTTTATTTTTTTTAGAAGTAACACAAAAAACATGTTTGAACTTGTACATTGCTGCCTTATCTTGAACTTGCGGGTTATGAGTGCGCTTACTATGAAGCTTGGCTCTTATCACTTTAACCTTGAAATTAGTATTGAAATTGAAATTAAATAAAATTAAAATCCGTACCAGGATGGGTATGGGTGACGTCATCGGCATACAATAACATAAGTCGACTTCTAAAATGTTCTCGACGTTTCTGCATCTCGAAGCTTCTAGAAACTTCTTGACTCTTCTTGGTTGCGGAGTATTTCGTTTACTTAAAATAAAATACAGCGGCGGAGAAGTTGCTGGGTGTAAGTGACTTGGCCGGTGGTTATTACGCGGGGGCTTGTTACCCCGATGTCCCCCAACTGACGAATTGATATTTATATACGCCTATGTTTTTTTAATGGTTGTCATCTAATATACAAACTACTTACACAAATCTAATACACGCACCTAATACTTACCGACTTTATTAAATTTATAAACATTTCTTTAACCTCTTCAACCTTCGCCGTACCTAAATTGCTTCATTCCAAATAAATATATATATTTTCACAAAGCAAGTTGACCAGCAAAATTTGAGTCTTGCTGTACCTAATGCGAGGGTTAAGAAAAACAAAACATGCAAACACTGATAAGAACTCGCTTGACTACCACTACCGATAATGTAGTGTATAAAATTATGATCAACGCTTAAAAAAGCAAAGACTTGCCCCAAACTTGCCAATTTTTAAAAGATTAAAGCAAAGACATGCACCAAACTTGCCAAAGATAAAAAGCTTAAAGCAAAGACATACCCCAAACTTGCAGATTAGTTAAAAAAGCCACCACTTGGTGGTGTTGGGGTGCGGGCGTGACGTCATCGGCTTGAGCATCTGAGCCTCTGCGCCAGAACGCACATATCCTATCTACTGCGGTTGTTTCTTTTTTGTTTTTATTAAAATTAAAAAAAAACAGCCGAAAAAAAAGTTCTGAAAAAAATTCTGCTGCCATGAGGTTTCGAACCCATGTGCGACAATGTTGAGGGTCTGACGCTCTATGCTGTAGGCTATAGAACTGTTATCGACAAGCAAGCAAAGAATCAATAAGTCAAACTCGCTGTTTAGCTTAAAAAACTCGATATTTAAAATAGCGGCTAAAAATGGCGATCATGAACATGAGGCTAAGCCAATATTCTTTTTTAATTTTAATACGCAATAGGTATCGAAAGCTGCGTAATTTTGCGCTGATATAAAATGTGCTTACCATTTTTAAAAATTAATATAGCTTTTGGCCCTCTACCAGAGCTTTTCTGATTGAAACTTTATTCACTTTTTTTTTAGGCATTTCACAAAGTAAATATAATACAATAAAAAGTTATTACTATACAAAGTAATATAAATATATATATATATATATTAATATATATAGTAATATATATATATATAAATGAAATTTGTAAATAGTAAAGGAAAATTTCGCACATATTTGCAGCCAATTTACTAATTTGAGTCACAAAGTTCATTAATTAACATAGAAAGCACAGTTTTTGCATACTTCGATGTGTGTTGTTTTCAAGGCGTATGAATACTAAGCGATCCAAAAGTATTAAAAAAGTTAGCAAACAGACAAATTTGAGAAGATAAGCAAATAAGAGAAGTTTCAGTCAAAAAGCTCTGGTAGAAGTCCAAAAGATATATGGAATAAAACAATAGTAAGCCTATTATGAAACTACCTAAAAATACGCAACTTTTAGTTTCTATTGTGTATCATAAAAACATAAAAAAATATCCATATAGCTTTCATATAGAACTTTTATAATAACTTCTAAATTTAAATTGGTGGCCATGAATATATGCATATACAATAAAATCAATGTTAAACTCATTAAGCATGTTAAATAACAATACAAATATATGAAGAAAAAATAAATGGTTTTCACAAAAAAAAAAAAATATTTGTGTTTCCAACAGCATTTTGGCATTTCTTAAAATTTTCCTACATTATGGAAGATATCCCGCAAAGGACGCAATGTCAATATTAATTGTATTTTTTTTTTTAAAAATTGGTACGAAAATTTTTTAAGCTTTTATTTTTTTTATTACTTAAGTTTTGGTCCAATATATTAATATATAAAATATCTTAAATTACTTATATAAATATCACAACAATTGTTCAAACTTGGCTTAAAATAAGACTATGTTTTTTTGGTTAAAATTTTTGTGAAAATTTGAAGGCGTCAAAGATCAGTGAAAAAAAATTTAAAAAAATTGACAAAGCAGTTTTTATTCATCTATCTAAAATAGGTATTTGAAGCAAAACATGTTTTTCAAAGTTCTCTAAAACTGAGGTTTTGGCGGTCTTTTTAATGTTTGGAACCAATGTGTGACGGCCGAACACAAAAATTGATTCAATTGAAAAAGCTTTCTGTGTCAGATGGGATTTGAACCTGGGTTCTATCGCATAAAAGCTAGTCACCTTAACCAGTATGCCACGGCCGCCACTTGATCATTTTAAAAATTTAAACAAATAATCGTTAGCATGTTACAAGTTGGTATAAAAAAGCATTTTTAGAAAGCTTTTCGAAGCTCTTGCAATAATGTTGACACAACTTTATAGCTAGTTTCATATTTTTACCTATTTCTTTTTTATAGCAAGTTTTTTCAGAAATATCTATAAAGTTTTCTACAGTAAAATATTTTTTCGAATTTCTGTGTTTCTTTCTAAAAAAAAAAAAAAAATTAATAACTCTCAATAGTTGTTTTCCATAGGAACATATTTCAATTAATATTCTTGTAATTATTAAATGTTTGACATGCCTTATTGAAGTTTAAACAAATAAACACTCAATATAATGTTCGCGTTATCTTATCGCAAAATGTTCACTTAATAGCGAAACTAGCAAAATCAAAATAATTTGCTTTATAAAGCTTGATATCGCACAAAGTGTCTCAATTGCATTTTTTTATCACTCAAATCATACAACATGAAAGCCTTTCTTTGCTTGGTTGCCTTGATTGCCTGTTTGGCCAGCTGTACTACAGCGGAGATAAACTGTCCAACGGAGCAAAGTGATGATTCATATGTAGTTCAATTTCCATCACCAACAAATTGTTCAGAATTCTACAAATGTGATCGTGGAGTGCCGCGTCTGCAAAAATGCCCCGATGGACTGCTCTATAATCCAAGATTGCAGGTTTGCCTAATTTTGACTTTTCATAAAAAATACAAAAATCTACGTTTTAATTGCTTAATATAGGTGTGTGATTATGCTGAACGCGCTGGCTGTATTCTTGAGAATTCGTATTAAAAATGAAATTAAGAAGAAAGTTGAATATTATTTTTGAAAATTTTGTGAATAATGTTTGACAATTCAGTAAAGAATACCAGACAAAATATTCTTTATTAAAAATAGTTTTCTCCACGTGTAAAAGCTTGAAAGAAAAAGAAATTTAAATACATTGTTTTTTAGTTGTATTTAAACCTAGAATACTAATCTACGTATAATTTACTGACTCCTAACGTATATTGAAACAAGTTTTGTGTTCTTGGGTTAAAGGAACCGTGTCACGAAGTTTACTGCTACATAACATAACTTTCAGAACTCAAACCATTTAATTAAATAATTTTTCATTATTCAAGCATATCATTAATTCAATTATAATGAAAAAAAAACCACAAAATATAACTACAACAACGAAAATTAGTAGTTTACTAAGCAACTGGGCTGTTTTCACAGCAATTAAGGTATAATTTTTAATTGTTTTTGTGGACAAAGTCAGTAAAAAGCTTTAAGTTCTTCAACTGCTGGAATTGTTCGTGTGTGTTTTTCTAATAAGTGATAATTATGTTTACATAATACAGCTAAGAGTATACAAATAGAAATATACAAAGACTTAATTTTTTCATGTAATTAATTTTAGACTTGCGTGGTTTTTTATAGTTGCGCTATTTTTTGACTGAGAATTTGTTTCTGAAGCCTTAAATAGGTTATTTGGCTTTAACATGCAGGTGTTTATTTCATTGTTAAGCACCCAGTTTTTGAAACATTCTAATTACACATGCAAGATAATTATCATATGTAATTAAAGATATGCCAGGGCATCGTTGTTGCTTGGGTTACAAAATTGAAATTTGGTATGGTAGTATGTTTTACTATAAAATTCTATGTAACCAAAATTGGGCGTGACCCGCCCACTAATACTAATTTTTTTAAATTTTTGGATTTGAAAATTTTTTGTGAAATTCAACAAAATTTCATCAATTTATAAGTGCACAAAAGCTGTGTTAATCTATTTAGATTTATGGTGACCTCTTAATGTCTTACAAGTAATTATGTCGAATTTTAAAACTTATTTCAATCAAGCTACAAAATAACAAATTATTAGCTATTTTATATTAGGTTATTTGGCTTTAACATGCAGGTGTTTATTTCATTGTTAAGCACCCAGTTTTTGAAACATTCTAATTACACATGCAAGATAATTATCATATGTAATTAAAGATATGCCAGGGCATCGTTGTTGCTTGGGTTACAAAATTGAAATTTGGTATGGTAGTATGTTTTACTATAAAATTCTATGTAACCAAAATTGGGCGTGACCCGCCCACTAATACTAATTTTTTTAAATTTTTGGATTTGAAAATTTTTTGTGAAATTCAACAAAATTTCATCAATTTATAAGTGCACAAAAGCTGTGTTAATCTATTTAGATTTATGGTGACCTCTTAATGTCTTACAAGTAATTATGTCGAATTTTAAAACTTATTTCAATCAAGCTACAAAATAACAAATTATTAGCTATTTTATTTTGATGTCGTATAAAAAAATTAAAAAAAAAAATGTATTGAATTATATTGGGTTTAATAACAAAAATAATAATATTAAAAGCAAAAAGAAATATTTTGAGAGTAATGACTTACGCGCAATAGAGGCACCACCAGCAATTGACCTCTGGATGGACAATCTTTTCAATTGTAGAAGGGTCGAAGCTGAGTGGGGCACTAGTAGCATGGAAAGGGAAGTTCGGAGCGGTACATCCTAGTGGAAGGGGGGAGGGGGTTCTATCGCTCTTTCTATGGAATCTAGTCGTTAATGAACTACCCAAAATCTTCGAAGGTAGAGCTCCAAAGATAACAGCTTATGCGGACGATCTAGGCATAATTATAGTGGGGAAAACTCTACCAATAATAAGTTCAATAATGGAGAGTACACTCATGGAGGTGCCTTACTACTAATATACTATCACATCTCTCAAAAGCAGAATGTGAGACCCATTCAAGCAATAAGGCAGGCACATCCTATTTTAACCCGTAAGCAACACAAATTTGCATTACCACATGATCAAGTGTAGGCTCCCCAAGAACACCTGCAAGGCTTCCGTGAAAATTGTTCGACAGACAGGCATGCACCTAACCATAATGACTCTCCGACAAGAGAGTATATTACGATGTCCCAGAGCAGACTTGACTACATCACACCACACAGTAGCGCCAAAAGTTGCGCAAGCAACAAAAACGCGCTCATACATGAGGTGCACAGCCCGCCTACTGAGGCCCACTCACTCCGAAGCAGGCGACAAACCTTTCGTACAACCGTCAAAGGGCGGTCCTTAAAGGCCACCAAGTGTGGAACAAGCCCCATCCTCTAACTTTAAGTAATCTCCAAAAATTTGACGTCGACTTGGGGTTAATTTGCCTTTCAGCTACATTATCGCCGTCTTATCCATGGCCACATTCACTCCAACACCCACTCACCACTCACACACAATGCCCATGGCCACACTTGCCCTAGTCACCAGCTCAGCACGTGACTGGCCTGCAACCAAGACAAGGAGGTCATCGGCAAACGCACAACACTCACACAATTGTTGAAGCCGCCTCAACAATGGATCCATCATGAGGTTTGCAAATGAATAAACCACAGATGGAACCCTGAGAACAACCTCGAACAACATCCAACCATACAGAGTTGTTGACTACAGCCACACAGGCACGTATGCCGGAAAAGTAAGTCCTCCAGAACATACCCTCCTGACAATCAACCTCAACCAGATGCACGAGCCCCATAAAAACTACAAACAGCCCCAAGAAGTGCTTGGAGCTGCTATCACCCACAACCCCCTTCTCGTACAACCACACGTCATTCACACGCCTACCCTTCCGAAAACCAAACTGATTTTTGCAGAGACCAGCACTCTCACACTTCAGGAGCCGTTATACCATAACCTTCTCCAGCACTTTGCCAAGCACCGGAAGCAGGCTGATATCCTTATACAACCAAGGATTATCTCTCAGTCTATCAGGAGACTTCAACAGCACAATCACGCTAGCCTCCTTCCACGCCGAAGGGAAGTATGCTTCCTACACGCACTTTGCATACAAAGCCTTCAGATCCTCAGAAATTACCTTCCAGACGGTTTTAGTCATCTCTCTAGTCATACGATCCATACGCGGATACTTCTAAGTTTGCGATAGACTGAAACCATACTCAATCTCATTCTTCTCCAGAGCTGGAGGACCAATCTCTTCTCCAAAAGAAGAAGAGACATCTCCTACAGATTTCGGGAAGAACGAACTCAAAAGAAATCACTCCATTCGGTAAAAATGGTATCGCCAAGTCGGATAGAGCTAATATCCTTGGTTTGGCCACGCCCACGACATATCGTAGATGAGCTTTTTATAGCTATTAAGTAAGGGTGTTAGAGGTATAGAACTTTAAGTTGGCAACACTGTTTTAACTGGCGGCCATTTTGTTAGCAGTCAAGTGATTTGTGTTTAGTTCGGTTTGGCATTTCAACATAAATAGATTGACGCCTGAACAGCGAATCCAAATTGTGCAAATTTATTTTAAAAATAATGGTTCAATTCGAAATACGTATCGCGCACTACGTCTATTGTACGGTTAACACATTCGTTTATTATAGCAATTAATTCGACTAACTATGGACCGTTTTCGCACCACGCTTACTCTAAATGATAATACGCATCCACAGAGACGTCGTACAGTGCATACAGAAGAAGCCAGTGCTGCTGTAGAGCGCAACGTAGAGGAAGACCCGAATCAGTCTATCCGCCATCGTGCACAGGAATCCACTTTATGGAAGATTTTGCGGAAAGATCTTGGGTTGCGTGCTTATAAAATCCAACTCGTACAAGAATTGATGCCGTACGACAGGCCCATAACCAGGATTTACCTTAGGGGGGGGGGGGGGAGGTCCTGCATTTAAATACTGCTTATATTTGGCCCATAACAAACATCATCAATCATGGCCTTTGTGTCATTACCTTAAAATGACATAACCTGCATGACCTACAATTTTTTTTTACAGAATATCAAAGCTATATTTGTTCTAAAAATATCACTATATTACTTTGTTTAAACTTATCTGATGTCATTTATCACGCCTACAGCTTTTTTTGCCAATAAATTAATTTGTTATTTAAAAAACAACGCAAACCGCAATTACATTTGTAAACTGTTCGTTTAATAACTTTGATGCATATCGCAAAAAATTGTCTCTTACGTGCTAAAAATAAAAAGTTTCAAGTATATTTTTATTTTCTTCCCCCGAGGTAAGCACCAAACATGCATTTGTTTGTTTAAACTTTTTTTTATTTTAATCTGCTTTATTTTACAACAATAAAATTTATCCAACATTTTATTACAAATTGATCCTTGAGCAATGTCCTTTCGTTATATTTATTTTGTTTACATTTGTTATTTAATGTAATGCTAGCCGGAACATGTCGCTACGTGTCCGTTGCGCTTTTCTCTACTGTCCAGGGACATCGTATTTATTTATTTATGTGACACGCGTGTTCTATTTGTTTTTTTTTTTTTTTTTGTGTGTCCATTGTGTTTGATGTATGTTTATTGTTGTGATGACATACATACAATACAAAAAGGACAACACAAATAAGCGCACCCAGCTTACTGTTTTCTAAAAAAACTTGTTTTTTTCGTGTTTAGCTGCTGTTTGAAAAAAACCCAAACCTAAGCTTTGATGAATGATTTTAGGGGAGACTGGAGCTTAAGCGGACACGGGGCTAAGCTGGTCAAATCAAATAACTGGGAATCCAAGGGAAGTTTCGAATCGCGTAAACTCAAAGCGAACACATCCTTATGGTGATGCATATACGTCAGTAGATTTTGATCAAATTTCATTTCTCCAGTAATAGTAGAAGTACGCGTTTAAACGTAGACGATTTTTTTTTTTTTTTCAATAGAAAATATTCTCTTTTCTGATTTTTTTGATATTCGGAAGTAATTCGGAAGTGATATCTAAAAGAGTTTTAAGCATGTCAATAGCGTTCACGAGTTTCCGGAGCACAGTTCCCTCAAAAAGCTTTTATTATTGAGTAATATATTAAATTTTTTATCAAAACTTGTGCCAACTTTAATTGAGAGTCCATACATTTTTTTAGGATTAACTATAAATAATATTAAGCTACAACCTCACAAGCAATCCTAAACAAAACTTTGGCAACCTTGGAGAACTTGCTATTAATTTCTAAGTTTTTGTTATGAAAAACTTTTCTTAAGTGAACTTGAACTTGAAGTATCAAAGCTATACTAATTGGCTGTCAGGCAATTAATAAATCAATCAACCAATAACTAAACAGTACGATCAAAAAACATTTTTAATTTAATTAATAAATTTTCCCATTCACCGGTACCTTTGAACCACAACAGCTTGAATGTCTTAAAACGATAAAGTTAAATTAAGTTAAGTTGTTATTTACTTTAATTACAGCACGATAAATTTAAATTAATAAAATTAAATTAAATAAAAGAAAATTATTTGGTTATCAATTTATCTTTCGAGCCTTTTCAACAATATTTTCCACGCAATCTTTTCGAGTTGTTTATAAAAGCAGTTTATAAAAGCTTTAATTTTTTAAGGCCTCTTTCCAGCTCTGAAGTAAGAAGTCAAGTAAAACTTTCTTTATATTTTGTAAATATATACCTAACCATGATATAATAATTTACAAGAAAACTCATAGAAAAATAAAAAACGAATAAACATCAAAACAGATGAAAAATTAAACTTTGTTTTGATTTTGACAAGTGTTGGTCGACGCTCTGAGAAAATATGTAGTTGTCAAGGTTACCCTGAAAATTATTATATCATGTACCTAACGAAACGTTCTTCCATTCTATATCCAGATTTACTTATGAATACTCTGTTTTCAAGATTGGGTACAAATACAATTGACTTACGGGCGAGTTAAGTATTTTGGGTGGGAAAAGATAGATCAAATGTTGCATACCCTTTTACCACAATACGACTTTGGTACTGCCTGATAGTAGTTGCCTCGTTATCCTTCTATTACAAAGCCCGAAACATGGTACTGATAGTTTCCTTATGAGCAATGAGTGGACTAAGAGTTCCATTGTTTTTCGTGAAGGATAAGTTATAGTAGAAATTAAATAGATATTTTGAGGTATGGCCTATGGCTACATTGCCTATGTCTAAACTGGTTGACTACCTAAATTGTTTTCGTTCGACCGTCAAATATGCCGCTATAATTCTACTCCCCTGATCATCCCAGCAAACCATTCCTTAAGCCCTAAAAAGTTGTTAAAAAGGCCTATAAAGATATTGGTAACCATATTGTAACTTTTAAGTAACCAAATTTACTTGAAGAAGCAATGTGAAGAGGATATAACTGTTTCTTGTTACTGATTATTGCCTTTGGGTGATTTAAACCAAGGATTATTGGTTTTTATGTTGCAATTTCTTGCACTTCTTAAGACAGTCTTCGGTTGTGGATCGAAAAGTGTAGATCAGACGTCACAAAGCTTTTACCAAGTTAATTTTACTGTAACTTTTTTAAAAATCCACTTACTTTATGCTTACCGAAGTCTTTCACTTGCAGCATAGTTTTCAATCTGTATCTTTTTTTATATATTTCGCATTATCTGTTAAAAGAATTATAGATCTTTCCAGTGTAGTATGAGTTAGTTAGAGGAGGATTAAAAATAAATTTTGTGTACCTTAGTGATTTGATCTATTTTTATTTTAAACATATCTCGAAAGGATTTGACCCAATGTGAGAATTTTCTCAACATGATTTAGCATGTTCTTATGTAATGTACATATTCTTGTTCAAAACTTGCCTCAAACTGCAATAACAACGTTTCTATAATAAAGATTATTACAGGCACATTGTTTCTCACAAAATTTACTTTAAGAAACAATTTGACTAGCATATATTTCTTGAAACTCACAATGTTTCCGTGTTCGTTTTTCATCGAAAAAAAGTATATAAAAAAATTGTTTTCCTTCCGAACTGGATTCACTTTTAAGTAATTTTAAAAAAGATAATTTCTTTTTGATTACTTTTTTTTTTTTTTTTTTTTTTATATGAAACTATGCTTTACTTGAGAGCTGGAAACAGGCCTTTAAGGTGAAAACTTCCTACAGTAACGAGAAATGAAATTGTCACACAAAAGAAAAACCCCAATTAATCGGTCATTATATGGTAGACAGGGGGACTTTAGGCAACATTATTTTATTAAATATATATAGCCTTCTTACAAAATGACCATATCAAAAAATATTTGACAATTAATAAGTGTGGTAAAAAAAAAATAAAGCAGTCAAAGTTAAAAAAATTAAATATTTAAAAAAAAAATAAGCAATGACGAGAAAAGCAGGATTCTGGCACTTTCAGAAACAGCGGGAATGTCTGCTAGGAAAATCTGCAAAGAAATTGATTACAGAAATTCGTAAGTAAGCAGATTAATAAAAAAAAGTTAAAAAGATACGGGTAGCCCAATACGCAAAAAAACGGATCGAGAGCAGTAAGGAAGACGACAAAAGCAGATGATCGTTTAATAAAAAGGATAAGTCTACGAAATCGATTCTCAACAACAGTGGATATTCGGACAGAATTTTTGGCAGGTGGCGGAAGTCGGGTGAGTCGGGGTCCATACTATTAGTAGAAGACTTCGTGAGATAGGTCTTTTTGCACGGCGACCAGCAAAAAACCTATTACTGACTCCAAAAATAAAGATTTCGCTACTACATTGGGCCAATCAATATAAAAATTGGACTGCAATGGATTAGCGAAAGGCTATATTCTCTGATGAGAGTAACTTTTTGTAAGTCACGATTAAACCTTTAATTAAATACTTATTTTTCAAAATTCGTGTATTGAATTTTTTACATATATATACTAATACTATGTTATTACCTTCTACCTGTATTTGGAACCTATGCGATGGTCAAATTATAATGTCATTCAACTGTCTGTCAACTTTCTGACTAAATATTTTTTATTTTTGTGTGGCCTTTTCATTTCTCGTTATTATCCGTGAGTTCTTGTGTGCTTGGGAGTTAAAGTTTGAAATGTTACTTTTCGTTACAACGTAACGTAATGTTACGTTACGAAAGTATATATACGACTCGATATTGGGGTGGATGAAAGGGTTATATGCCACAAAGATGGAATTAAGGTAAGTTCCTATCATCTTGTAAGAAATGGGCTTAATAGGTATTAGCCGAAAGTAACACGAAATGCAACTTAAAGACGCCATAATAACGGAGAGTTACAGTAAGTCACCGTAAGCGACCGTGAGTCAGGTGACTCGAGTGACCGTGTGGCACCATGTGTGACCGTGACTGATTATGAGACACTGTGAGTGACCGTGAGTGACTGCGAGTTACCATGAGTGGCCATCAGTTGCCATGAGTGACCGTGAGTCACTGTGAATGACCACCGTGAGTTACTATGAGGGACCGTGAGTTGCTGTGAATGACCGTGAGTCAATATGAGTGACCGTGAGTCACTGTGAGTGGCAGTGAGTCACTGTGAGTGACCGTGAGTCACTGTGAGTATTATATAAATATATATATAAATTAGTATCTAAAAAATTAATGTAGAGTTTTTGCTATCCGAAAGCATCGTAGTTGAGTCTTGCCTAAGTGTAGTCGTTATCACCGAACTTACCGCCAAACTTCGCCGAGTATTACATTCCTCCGAACTTCACCGAACCCGAACCTGAACCGATGCCACTACAAGCAGAAGCAGCACTCGTCAGCAATCCAGCAAGCTGCATATGAAACTCTACAAGCAACGTATCAGTTCGGAATAATCATATTATTGTGTATTGTATTCAAAAAGACAAGTTATTGAACTCATAATTAGAATTGTACTATTTTACTTGAAAACTCTGTACACTGAAAGAAAATGTTTACAATTAAACAAATAATTATTATAGTCGAAAAAATCGAATAACCCCACGTTTTTTTAATTGGCGAAAGTTCGAGGGTCTTTCGTCTGATCCTAGAGCGGCTGAGTCATATCCCAGCCTGTGAAGAAAACCCCACATTAAAGATTAATTGCAGCACTTTCCTTTCACTGTATCTAATATTGAGCAGTCGATTAAATATGAAACCAAACATTAACAATTCTTTTATGCAGCTAATGCGGAGAGATAAACTTTTTCCCTGGCTCAGTTTAAGCTTTAAATAATAAGTTGTTCAAATTTGTATAGCAAACATACGAGCTTTTATTAATGTTCTAAATTATCAGCACTTCACACAAAAGATGTGTGAAGACACACTTAAAAACAAATTTCTACAAAACAAAAATGCAAAAATTTGCAAACTCAATTAATAAAAGGCGCTGTGCAAATTTCGGCAGCGCTTTAACATTAAATTTTCGGAAATTAATAAACAAAATACAATCACTTTTATTTAATCTGACATCGTACTTAGGCGCTGACGCAACCTTCTTCACATCCTCCCTCTGTCAGTAATTTGACATTTTAAGCCAAAGTTGTTATAAAAAATGAGCTATTTCTTTGTCACGCTAATGTTGAGCACCCAAGTTTCACTTCATTCCATTTCTCTTTTTCGCTCTTACATTCATTATCCTTTTGTTGTTGGCGTGTACTTAATCCTTGCTAAAATAATGCGAAATATTTCAGCTTACGCCGACTTTATTTTACATAAACACTTACACTGTGCAACAGAATAAAAAAATAATAAAAATTAACAGCATAACATTTTCATTAACATGGTAAAGTTGACGTTACACACGCCTCTTCATTGTAGGTTAAATAATTTTAGCTGTTTTTCTATAAAACCTTCATTTTACTTTGCTTTTATTTTATGTTTGGCTTTTTTTTAATCCAACTTTTCTCTTGTGTTTGTTGCTATTTTACACCTTTTCACATACCACTTGCTTCAACACCCACTCTCAGAGTCTTCAACTCCTGTCCGACCCATTCCCACACCAACTCTTGCTTCCTAGGTAACTTCCTTTGTTTTATTATATAACATGCCGCAAATATTTGCATTACTTAAACATTGTTTTCAAGTGTTGCCAACTTTTTTAGTAGCAAAAAATGCAGAATTAAAATAATAAACCGACATTTTTGTTAAAAGAGTGGGAAAAATTAAAAATATACATAATGTTTTTAATCATTTGTTGACTTGGAGATTAAAATTTCTTGTGTTTCAAACACACACCCACTTATATGCACAAACAGTCACACATACACACACACACACACACACGCAATCTAATGTAAGCACTTTGTTTACATGCCACAAGTATGTGTTTGAAATTGTTGTTTTATGTTGTTGCTGTTGATTTAGCTAAAGCATTATTATTTTTATTTTTATTTTATTTTGCATCAATTAAAATAAAATTTTGTTCGCATTTTTTCCCGCCAACCTCTTTTTGAGGTAAGTTATTTTTATGTTGCTGTGTATTTTGCTGAATATGTTTATATAATGTTTACAAAAGAATTGAGAAAATTTCCATTTGCAAAAAATGTGCGCAATTCGTGCAAATATTAGCGTTTTAATTAAGTAAACGCTTAAAATCGTCGTTTAAAAAATTATGTTAATCATACCTGGCAAAAAATTTCAATGCGCATTACTTGTATGCACATAAAGAGCGCTTCATTCTTCTTGCAAGTAGTGCTGTTTGTATAGCACAATATTTGCAGCACTTTCCGTAACGCTAATGTTGCACTTTAAAAAAGAGTATTTGATAATAATGTCAAAAAAAAAAAATTAATTTCAAAAACTTTAAAACATCATCTAATCGTTTCACGTAAATTTACAAAATTTTATTTGATTTTATCAAACTTGCAGTTATTTGTTATTAAGAAACAAATTGTTTAATTGAGATGTAGCAGACTGGTTGACGTGCTTGCCTTGTAATCGAAATGCCCGGGTTCAAAACTGGCTGGCGGCGATTGTTTTTTGTTTTGTTTTAAAAATTTGCTTATAAGTTATTCTGTTATTATAAACCAAATTTTACAACTAAATTGTGGCGGCCATAGCATACTGGTTGGGGTGCTTGCTTTGTAAGCTAGATGCCCAGGTTC
The DNA here is from genome assembly GCA_914767935.1 of Coremacera marginata. Lineage (NCBI taxonomy): Eukaryota > Metazoa > Arthropoda > Insecta > Diptera > Sciomyzidae > Coremacera > Coremacera marginata. The sequence goes on along the minus strand of OU612047.1, from coordinate 140,335,899 downwards.
AAACCCGTGGCTGGCTGATTGGTTTTTGTTTTATTTTAAATATTTACGTATTTGATTTATGTTACAAGGAGAACAAGCGCTCGGTTCTTGCTGCGTTTTTATATCAAATACAAAGAACAAAGTGCTTTGCTCTCGCTACGATTTCATATTTTCTACAGCGGAAGTGCAGCGCATACATCTGATGACATGACTTTGTTAAAAAATGCGCTATATACAAGAAGAATTAAGCGCTCTACTGTTTTTTTGGAGTGCCTCAGATTCGCTTATAAAGCACTCGCTTCCCTGCTGGGTATTTACACGTTTTCATTACTAAGTAAGCTTAAAATATTTTGAAATATTTCAAGATAATATATGAAGCTTTTGAAGTGGATTCAACGACATGAGATACATTTGATAGGATGTGAAAATACTTCATCTTCTCTCACTTCTCTTGTTGATCGACGCAAAATGTGGCTGACGCCACCAGCTTGTGTATTTTAGAACATCGCATTACCGAGATAATTCTTTCTTCAGTTGCTCAGTAAAATTGTGGAGCAATCTGCAAGTGGTTCCCCGGCAGTTTCCAGTTGTATAAGTTTAACTCAAATCTTTAGGGACACTTCTCTATATTTCCACCCTCCAACTAACTATCATCCGTCTTCCTAATCAACACAATGCTTTCGCATTTATAGGTGTAAAAAAACGTACTTACCTATAGATGTACACTAAAACACCTATATGTGCAAAAGTCCTTTTTTTCGGAAAAAACACAGTTCCAATAGTATCGTAAGTGTATACATAGAATGTTTTGCTTGATATATTTGGAGATAAATTTGTTGTTCTTGTTCATTTTTATGTAACAAATATTTCGAATTTATTCTCATATTAAAAAAGTAAATGAACTTGGCACGAATCAAACCGACAACCACAACAACATTAACAGTTTCTGAAGCGTTTCATGCACAATTTATCTCATACAAAAATGTGAATTTTTCTTATTAGATTTTTCTATTTTGTGGCTTTATTATTAAAGTGCCAAAATCCATAGTTAAATATACGGTTTATTTGCCATGCTAGTATTATTTTGGCATACATTTTATCTTTGTTCGATGAATAGTAAAAGCTGCAGGTATACTCAAAGAAGTGATCCATGTGCATGAAAAAATTTACTTAAAAGACCCCCCATACAAACTGTGCTGTAATAAATAAGTCTACGTAAAAAAAGCATACCTCTGTGAAAAAAGCTGGTCGCTTTTGAATATAGTCTGAAAAATTACTCAAAAACTTTCTCAAAAAGCACTCGTAACTAGTGTCCAACCGAAAACTAAATTTGGCCCAAGCCGAGATCCAGCCAGATTTTTTTAATATTCAGCGAAAACCGAAACTGAGTGCATGAAAATTTAAGTTTTTTTCAATAACACTGCATTACAAAAATTACCTTCTGTTCTGTCCTATGAACCAAAAATAGCTTTTCGTCGTTTTCCCGGCGTGGTGTCATATCGCCCAATGGTTCAAAGCCCAAAGCATGTCATAACGCCCAAATTTAAAGAAAAAAAAAAATGGTCACAACAGCCAACTCGAATCATAACATCATAGTCATAACAACCAAGGCGATAAAAATTGGCAGTTATGGCATTCCATTTGGGCATAACCAAATCGAAGTTATTTGCCATATCGCCCAAATTAAAGCATTGGGTGTTATGATATTCAAGTGGGCTGTTGTGACCATTTTTGAAGTGAAACTTTTATAGCCGCGTATACAACAATACGGCTAGCTATATGGGGGGTAAAACCAATGTAACGAAATGGTTCTTATGAAAACAACAACACAGGAATTCGCCGTGCTAGTTGTATAAAACCAAAAAAATTTATATTTAAATTTTTTATATTTTTGCTTCCACTGACGATTGAACACAGTATGTTTGTATCCATAGTCGGCTTTTCTAACCACTGGGCCACGTACACATATTTATTTGAGTAGCTCGTACTTATGTTAAATCAACAATCAGTACTTTTCACTTTTTGTTATAATTGAATTGAGTCTTTCGTTCAATACTCTGAAAGTACAGTACGGTCTAAAAATTTGAATCTGAAAGTAGCTTTTTTCAAAACATTAGCATACTTTTAGGCATTTCTTGCATTGATTGATTTGGAAACAGCACATGCTGCAATATTAACGATTGCGACTTTGAATCTAAAATTCGTTTTATTAGATCTTAGATCTGAGAATTTACATATAAGTATCGTATCTTTCATATATTTCAAATGTAGTTTTCAACTCGTATTTATTTCGAAATAAAAAAATATTCGCATGCTGCGGTATTTGAACACACAAAATACTGGTGACAAGATCTTCCACTACCAACTGAGCTGCCAGATTACCTACGATATGTTGTTCGAAACTAAAACACAAGAAGGATATGTTACTTAAATTTTGTGCCGAAAATTAACACTTGTCAATGCATATGTTACCCACCCGGCGAAAGTTCGGTTGCAATGAACTTTTATCGAAGAGAGTTTCGTATTTTCCCTAATTGGCGATCAAAAATCGAAAGTTATTTCATACCAGTGTTATCGTGTCAGTAATAATAAAAGGCACCTTAATTTGAGTAGTTTAAATGTTGATTAAAATTTTGAACTATATAATGGAATTATATAATGTGAATGAGGAATAATCTTAACCCCTATGGGTATTAGAAGAAGTATTATCATAAAAATTGGGCAGAGATCAGGATAATTATCTTCGCATTTGTGTTGAAAACGAACAATTTTAATTTTAAACGAATAATTTTTCGAAACATAAGCGAACCTTCGTTTACGAAGTAACCGTTTCGTCCACCAAACGTATCTTTTTCGAATCGTAATCGATATCGAATTCGACGGTTATATTGTCTGTGACGTCTGGGAAACAACAGAATTTTTGAGATAATGTTGAATTTTCTTCTATATATATACATGCCCACATCCTTTCGTATTAAATATAGCAAAATTTTTAACGAAAAACGCATCAACATTTTTAACTGTGTAGGCATGGTAAAATAAGCCCAAGCAAGTATGCGCGGTAGCATAAGGCAAGAGCTTCTGACCACGAAGGAAAGGTTCAGTAGTCGTAACTGCGGTTGAAATTTTTTGCTTTTTTTTAATTTAAAAATATTTAAAAATAATCATTTTTTAAGAAAAACTAGGTTTTTTTTTTAAGAAAAATTGAAAATAAATTATATAAATAGAGCCCAAATATATAAAAGGTTGATGATTATTTTGGATAAACACTAAATTCTTTTTCTCATCAATGATGTTGGACAGTGATGTCCAACCGGTTGTTCGCGGGCGCCTGGTATCCCAGAAGAATACTTACTATAGAATCGGCGATGTGTACAAGCATGTTTATAACATGTTCAAATCGACTAAGTTTAACATGTTAAGCAAAAATTTGTTTTTCATTTAACACGATCGTTCACACTGCCTGAACTAATTTCAAATTGACAGTAGCTGCAGATTTATTTGTTTGCAGACGCCACCATTCCTTTCTGTAGCACTTATGGCGTCTTCATATACTTGCACAATTGTGTACTCATATGAAAGAGACTAGAACATTTTGCTTTTCTATTTTTCGTTTTCATGAATTTTTATTTTGCTTCAAAATCTAAAAATTAACAATATTTCACTATTGGCTTCATTAATGGAAATACTTTGTTATAGCCATACAGCGGAAGCCGAACTAGAGCTTAAAACACTTCGCAGTGATGTCGTACTTAAAAGCACATATAATGAAAACGATGCAGTTTTTAAGGCAATGGACTCTGTCCTATATAAAAACGCACGCAATTGAACACTCATCGAAGGAAGCATTTGTCGGATCAACATATACTATATGCGAGCCGGCTTTTTCACAACTAACGGTTATAAAAAAAAATTACAGAAACATGTCATGTGGACTGATGAGAATGTAAGAAATAGTATGATTTTAGCATGCACAAGAGAGCAATACAAACCAAATTTAAATAAGTTAACTGAAAATGAGCAGAGTCAAGTATCACATTAAATTTATTTCTCTCACAATTAAACGAATGAATGGGCTTTATATGTGTCTGTATGTAGTTTACTTAATTTATCTGTATACATTTTTTAATAAATAGGCTGAAGTGGAGTGATGTGTAACACGTTTTTATTTGCTCCAGTAAAAGTGTTAAGAAATTTAATTTTTGATTAATTTATAGGCCTATTTCTTGCAGAAGAACTTATTCGAAGATTTTTATGGCTGTTCAATATTTTGGGATTTCTTTTTTGGTCCTTTTTATATAAGTGGGGTGATGTGTAACGCCAACGAAATTTTTGCTTATAGACCAGGAACTTTAAGTTTTTATGCTTATTTTGACTTTTTATGTTTTGTAAAAGAATTATGATAGAAACTTAATGAAAGAATAGCAATATCTAGTAAATTGGTCTGAATCTCAATGCACACATACACACATTAAATTAAAAAAAAAAAAACAGGTGCGTCGTTGGACACACGGGAGAAACAACGTTTTTTTGCAGCTTCCTAGATTTAATAATTTAGTGTCTTTTTTTAATAAAATGGCTTTTTAATTAAAAAATTTAAAATAACATTAAGTGTTTAGGCCGCAACCCTAAAGAAGGTAAAAGATTAATGAAATGAATATACTTCCTTATCGACTCGTTCGAGTATCGATATTCCAGTATCGATCCTCTGACGAGCCGCTCGTTCGGCTCCTCCGACGAGCTGTTGCCGCCTTTTTACTAATCACTTATTGATTAGCATCGGCAAAAGTATAGTTTTTCTTAGCGATCCAGTTTTGTGATTTTTTAATTAATATCTGCATATATTCCTGCGTTGTATCCACTGCCATTTGTCAGCAGCATCTACACTAATTGATGATTAGACAAAACGTAAGAATTATTAATAAATTGTGTATACAAGTCTATTTATAAGTGTTCTTTATTTTATTTCTTTCTGCACATAAACTTCGAGCACAAATTGCACGAAGTTTATATGCAGGTCTAGGCGTTGACGGTTTTCATAATTGCAGCCAAATAGCCAGCGAAGTTGTGACACCAATTGTCACTGGAACAAATCTACCTAGTTTGTTTATGGTCCTTCGAGAGCCTTCTTTGGAACGTCCGCCTACCGAAAATCAATTGAGCACTTCTCAAGCATCCAGTGCATAAATCAACTTTAATTCCCCAGCAAAAACAAAAAAGGTCAGTTGATTGAATTTAAGTGTCTTATGGTAGAAGTATGTGCAAGTTTTCCTTTTTTTTGGCAAAGGTTTATACATTTTTTTTTTTCACATATAAAAAGCCAACAAGTGTGTGAAAGTGCGCGAATTTTTTCGAAAAAGTTTCCAAAAAGAAAATTAATTTTGTTAAATTGCACCATTTTTTTTTAAGCCGAAGTTGCACGAAGTGGTCAAAGCAAAAATTTAATTTATGGAAAATTATAAATGTTAACAAGTTTAGTGATTAAGTGATTAAAGCTTTGCTTAATTAATTAAAATATTGGAAGCAAATTCGAAAAAGTTTTCTTTTATTTACACACTCACGCACAGGCTGACAATTTGTCAAAAAATTTGTTTTTTTTTTTGGTTTGGTTTTGTTTAAGTAATTTAAAAGCCAAAACTCACAGACATATACGCGTAAGCAGAACAAAAAAAAAAAAAAAAAAGTGAACTTACCAAAAGTGTCCGTCCGATTTCGGTGCAATATAAGTTGTTCTTTATTGTTGTTGCTATCATTCATATATTGATTGAATGCATTTTATTAAAACAAGACTAACTTTATTGAGACTAAATTATCACTCAAATTTAATTTTAACAATTTAATTAATTTTATAAATTAATAAGCACAAACGATAGCAAGAAACTTTAAACTTTCCTTGATATCTGATAATTGCTGAAAAGTTGTTGTTTTGCCGTCGGTACTTTGTTGCATAAACTTACGCGAAGTGTTTGTGCCGTCTGCCCGTTCGTTCTTTTTTTTGCATTGAACATACACACGCACACACGCACTTTAAAGCAGTTCGATTGCTTTAGCAAAATATTATATTTTTTTTTTCCCGAGTACAATAAAAATTTGGTGTAAAGTTACGTTGTAACTTGGTGTGTATTTTTACGCGAAGTGTTTTGCCGCCGGCTTTTTGGCATTAAACACACACACACACACACACACGAATTCTGAAGCAATTCGATTGCTTAAACAAGTGTTAGGTTTTTTCCGCGCACATTATTTTTTTTTTTCGAAAGACTATTGTTAGAATTATTTTATTATTGCGTGTTATAAGTATTTGTGGAGTCTTGATTTTTCGTGAAAAAAAAAAAAAAAAAAAATATACACAAAGAACAACAACCAACAAAAAGCAACAATTGAGACCAGTTGAGACAACTTGGGAAACGAGTTGCCAATTCAACAGAAATACCGCACGTATTGCGATTGTCGCTTTTGGCACATTTGCGGCATTTTTTAAATTTTTTAATTTCATTTCATCATTTTCATCGGAAATTATTTGTGAAATCTTTTTTACGCTCGTGGGATTTTGGATGACAATTGCAAGAAACAAATAAACATAAATTTGTTATTAATTACAATTAATTACATTAATTGCAAAGAAAAACTATTGAACATTGAAAAAATTTAATAAATATATTGGAAGTTTTTAAAAATAAAAGCATTTTTTCACTACAAAAAAAAAAAATATTTAAACCACTTGTATCTTTTTGGTGAAGTTTCTACAAATAAGAAACAATACTTTAAGCGTTTTTTAGGATTACAGTTTTTGCTCGATTTTTTCCGATTTTATTAATCGTTTTTTGGAAAAAAAAAAAAAAAAAAAGAAAAAGGGTTTTCCGAGTTTCTACGTATTAGAGTTTTTTTTTCGAATTTTTTTTTTTAAAACCAATGCTGAAAGTTTCTACGTATTAGAAACCATTTTTAATTATTCATTAAATTTTAATAAAATTTTCTACTTATTAGAAAATTTTTTCCGGTTTTTTTTGAAATAAATCGTGAAGGTTTCTACAAATTAGAAACCATTTTTAATTATCCATTAAATTTTAATAAAATTTTCTAATTATTAGAAAATTTTTTCCGATTTTTTTGAAATAAATCGTGAAAGTTTCTACAAATTAGAAACCATTTTTAATTATCCATTAAATTTCAATAAAGTTTTCTACTTATTAGAAAATTTTTTCTGAATTTTTGAAATAAATCGTGAAAGTTTCTACAAATTAGAAACCATTTTTAATTGTTCATTAAATTTTAACAAAATTTTCTATTTTTTGAAAATTTTTTCCGATTTTTTGAAATAAATCGTGAAAGTTTCTACAAATTAGAAACCATTCTTAATTCTTCTACGAAGTTTAGTAAAACTTGTTACGGAGTAGAAAATTTTTCACTTAACACTATTTAACACTATTTTGAAAACATTTTCTGAAAACTTGTTAGGATTGTTGGAAAATAAATCCCGAGAGTTTCTACTTATTAGAAACAAATTAAAAAGAAAAAAAAAAATTTTCCAACACAATTTTCTATTTTTTTTCAGAAAATTTATGGTATTGGATCCCAACCGACATTTTTTTCGGTTTTCGTCGATTTTCATAATTTTTTTATTGCACGTTTTCGATCAAGAAACAAATAATGGCGAAATTAATCTCTTTCATGAGAAATGCCGACACCATTTTTGATATGGAAAAAGATTTCAATGTTATTCCTCACGATGAGCATACAATTTTCGCTCTGAGAATTCAAGAGGATGAATTGAAGTCTCAATGGGCTAACGTAAAGTCTTCTTATGACGGTTGCTTGCTAAAATTAGTGGTAGCGAGTGGCGAAGAGGATGAAAACGTCACCCTAGTCAAAGTCAAGTATCGCTCGTGTTATCAAACATATGTTCGATGTCTAGCAAAGATGAACGAACTTAGCGATAAGTTGTCCACGGCAAAAAGACTACATGAAGTTGATGTTTCGCAAGAGGAGATGACAATGTCTCGTCATAATATCAAGTTGCCACCGTGTGATACTGAGATATTCCACGGTGATTATTTAACATGGCCTTCGTTCAGGGATATGTTTTCCGCCATTTACATTTCAAATAATCGGATAACACCTGTCGAAAAACTTTTCCACCTTAATCAAAAAACCCGCGGAGAGGCCAAAGAGATTGTTCAAAAATCTCCCCTCACGCACGAAGGGTTTGCGACGGCTTGGCAAAACTTGACAGACCGCTATGAAAATAAGCGGATTTTGGTGAATAACCAACTAAAAGTTTTATTTAATCTGCCAGCCGTGAGCAAGGAGTGTGGAAATAACATAAAAAAGTTACAAAGAGACATCAACAACTGCATTTCAGCATTAACTATGCACAAAGTTGACATAAGCAATTGGGATGCGATATTTACGTATCTATGTTCAACGAAGTTGCCAGAAACTACGCTCTCCTTATGGGAGCAATCTATTGAAGACAAGGCAGAGATCCCCAAATGGGCTGACCTTAATAAGTTTTTAACAAGTCGCTTTCAGACATTAGAAACGGTGTCTGACTTCAGAGGCGCGGTGCAAAAAGGGCAAAAACCGATCGCACCTTCACCGAATGTGAAACAAGTCAACACATACCAGACAAATGTGACAAACACCAACTGCAAGCTGTGCAAAAACCAGCAACATGCGTTGAGGTTCTGTCCGAAGTTTTTGGCCATGAGAGTTAATGACAGATCATCAGCTGTACGGCGGTTACATTGCTGCCTCAACTGTCTGTCAACTGGCCACGCTTCGAAAAATTGTAAAAGCGGATATAATTGCTCCTCGTGTGGACAACGACATCACTCGTTGTTACATAGAAATCCTCAAGGTGTAAATAATCATCAAAATGCGGGAGGTCCAAGCACGAATGCAGTACAGTCCACTCAATCATCCGCATTGCAATCGCAAGCAACTGCGAGCACTAGCAGAAATATTCAATCGTGTTATGCCTCAAGCAGCAAAAATATTTTGTTGGGAACCGCGATGATAAATATTTGCTATCGAGGATCTAGTTTCACAGCCAGAGCACTTATTGACTCTGGTTCAGAGGGGTCTTTCATTTCTGAGAGGCTGCAGCGACTTATTCAGCTGCCTACTCACCGAGTTTCCGCTCAAGTTTCAGGACTTAACAATGTGGTTTCGGCTAAAGTGCAAAAAGCTTGCACGTTGGTCATAGGATCACCTATTGATCCAACCATTCAGATCACGACGAACGCCCTAATTCTATCGAAGATAACAGGAAATCTTCCCACATGCTCAGTGGATACACTGGTGCAGCAAGCTTTTCCAGAGCTTGTTCTTGCGGACAAACGTTTTTACTGCAGTGATCAAGTGGATGTACTATTAGGTGGTGATTTATACCCACAGATCCTTCTTGATGGTATCTGTCGAAATGTTCTTGGGTCACTTATTGCTCAAGAAACCATCTTTGGCTGGATTTTAACCGGTTCCATATCTACCACATCGAAAAATGCACCCTCCTCAACTGTCGTTTCTTACTTGAGTGAAGTTTCGCTTGATCGGCAACTAGCCTCATTCTGGGAAATTGAGGAGGTACCTCAAAAGGTAGTGTCCAATACTACAGACAAATTCTGTGAGGACAATTACGTGAATACGACAAGGCGTAATACCGATGGCCGCTATGTGGTGACCTTGCCGTTCAAGGACAATTTTCCTCAGAGCACCTGTTTAGGTGACTCCCGTTATATTGCGGTCCGCCAGTTTCTTCGAAATGAGGTGAAACTGAGTAAAAATGTGGAGGCCAAACAGGTATACGATGGTGTCTTAAAGGAATATTTGGAGCTGGGACATATGACGGAAGTAACTGCTAGTGTCACTCCGAGACACTGTCAGAGTTATTACCTTCCTCATCACGCCATCACAAAGCCGGATAGTACCACTACAAAAGTTCGTGTGGTCTTCAACGCGTCTAGCCCTACATCAAATGGCGTTAGCCTTAACGATGTTCTTCATGCAGGGCCCGTCTTGCAAAGTGATCTGACTTTGCTTATTTTGAAGTGGCGGTTCTTCCAATTTGTTTTTAATGGTGACATCGAAAAGATGTATCGCCAGATCCTAGTGAGTGAAGAGCATCAGCGATTCCAGCGAATCATTTTTCGAGACGCAACAGGGGATCAGCTGAAAGATTTTCAGCTCAAAACCGTCACTTTTGGAGTGAATTGTGCTCCATTTCTAGCAATTCGGACACTTTTGCAGCTAGCCGACGATGTAGAAGGCAGCTTACCATTGGCATCTAAAGTTCTGCGTCACCATATGTACGTAGATGACGCATTGGCGGGAGGTCATGACTTGCAGTCAGCAATTCAAGCTCGAACGGAGCTTGAAAAAGCAGCGGAATCAGCAGGTTTTGCCCTGCGAAAATGGACTTCCAACTCCGAAGAATTACTACGAGGGATTCCTAGAAGTCATCGGCTGCATGAAGATTTTCTCGAGCTGGAAGACGCGAGCAACGTTAAGACGCTAGGAATTCGGTGGAACGCCCGTTCCGACTATTTCTACTTTCACGCGCGACCACTGGACCAGGAGGGAAGTTTTTCAAAACGAGAGGTTTTGTCGGCAATCGCAAAACTGTTCGATCCAGCGGGATGGTTAGCCCCGATCGTGGTCATCGCAAAAATGCTGATGCAGCAAGTTTGGTTGGATGGCATCGGGTGGGATGATCAGCTCACCCCCTCTACTTTGCAACGTTGGCAAACCTTCTTGGAAAATTATCCTCATATCAGCAGGATCCGGATTCCACGGTGGATCGATTACTCTCCTGATGGCGATGTGCAGTTTCACGGATTTTGCGATGCTTCCGAGAAAGCATATGGAGCTGCCGTTTACATTCGCGTTAAACTTTTGGATCAAATAAGCGTCCATCTTCTCATCGCGAAAACTAAAGTAGCACCAGTTAAGACTGTGTCGTTACCTAGGCTTGAGTTATGCGGTCTGCTGCTGCTAGCGGAAATGGTTGAAATGTTTCTAACAAATTTAGAAACATACAATCATCAGCTGTTCTTATGGACAGATTCAACCATTGTGCTGGCATGGCTGCGAAAACAACCATGTGCCTGGACTACTTTTGTTGCCAATCGCGTCACAAAAATCAGCGAAAAGGTAGGGACGGAGAACTGGAGTCACGTAGATCTAGCTAGCAGAGGATTGGAACCACAGAACTTAAAAGACAGTTCTTTGTGGTGGCATGGGCCCTTATGGCTACAAGAGGAATCGGATTCTTGGCCTAATCACATCGATGATCACGAGACCACCATGGAAGCAAGAGCAGTAAAAGCCCATGTGGCTTGTACACAAAATGTAGGCATGTTGGAGCGTTTTTCGTCACTGCCTCGAGCCTTGCGGGTTCTATCGTACGTATTACGATTCTTTCATCGAACCCACAGGGCACATAAAGGTAATTTCTGTTGTCCATCTGTTGTCATATTACAACAAGAAATCAAAAAGGTAACAAGAAGACTCATTATTGAGAGTCAAAAAGGGGGGTACCCCTCAGAGTACGCCCACTTATCAAAGAAAACTTTGATCGAAGCGAAAAGTTCGCTGTTAAATTTGAACCCTTTTCTCGACAATGACCAAGTGCTCCGAGTTGGCGGAAGGTTGTCACAGACCGAGCACATCTCTTATGATGAACGGCATCCGGTTATTTTACCGTACGACTGCTCATTCGCCAAGTTGCTCGTGAAATTTACCCATGAAGTTTCCATTCATGGTGGGAACCAGCTTGTATTGCGACTTATTCGGATGCAATACTGGATTCCTAGGGTAAAAAATATGATTAAATATATCATCCACAATTGTAAAGTCTGCGTTATCGACCGCAAGCGGTTGCAGACTCAGATTATGGCCTCATTGCCTCCAGAGCGCACAAAACTATCTCGCCCATTTGCGACTACTGGAGTCGATTTTACTGGTCCATACGACATTAAAAATTATACGGGACGCGCTTGTCTCATAACTAAGGGCTATGTTTACGTTTTTGTCTGTTTTGCTACCAAAGCTATTCATTTAGAGGCTACTAGCGATCTCAGTACGGTTACTTTTATGGCCGCATTTTCGAGATTCGTTGCACGGAGAGGATGTCCGGAGAAAATGTACTCCGACAACGGAACTAACTTCGTTGGGGCCTCACGTGCCTTTAAAGAAGATTTTAAGGCCTTTTTAAATGATTCTAGAGAGAAGGTGGTGTCGAAATTTGCACACCAGCACTTAACTTGGCATTTTATTCCGGCCGGTGCTCCCCATATGGGAGGTTTGTGGGAGGCAGGAGTTAAAAGTTTTAAGTTGCACTTTCGCAAAGTAGCGTCAGACTTAAAATATACGTCTGAGGAGCTCTCAACCTTGCTTTCGCGTATCGAAGCATGCTTGAACTCACGCCCTCTCAGTCCAATGTCATCAGATCCAAATGATCTAGCGCCCTTAACTCCAGCGCATTTCTTAGTAGGTGGGCCTTTACTGGCACCTATTGAACCTGATATTGTCGAAAGTCCAATGTCTATTGTCAATCGTTGGCAGAAATTGAAAGCATTGAACCAGAAATTCTGCCGCATATGGAAAACAGATTATTTAAACGAGCTTCACAAAAGATACAAGTGGAAACGTCCCCGAGTAGATTTAAAAATTGACGACTTGGTGGTTGTCAAGTCAGATAATCTTTCAGCTAACGAATGGCGTTTAGGTCGAGTTGTGAAAGTATATTTAGGCTCTGACAACCGTGTCCGTGTCGCCGATCTGCGCACTGAACGCGGGATTATTACTCGGCCGGTGGTAAAATTGATTAGTCTGCCACCAATTTCGTAGCTAGTTGTTTTCGTTAGTGTTTTTTGTGTGCGTGTTGTCGTAATTTCGGATGCGAGGAAATTAACAAATTTAATTTCTATTTTTTTTCTAGATATCAAACAATGTCGAGCGTCGAGAAATCCGCCTGTAAGGTCGCCCAAAAATGTCGGGTGTGTTTGGCTCGTCACCCATTGCGCTTCTGCAAAGCGTTTGTCGCGGGGAACGTAGCAGATCGGCTGCGACTAGTGTTGTTGTTCCGGTACTGCTCCAGGTGTCTCTCCCCGAATCACATGACCGGCGAGTGTTCCAGCGGGGGGCGATGCGGAAGATGCGATGGAGCGCATCATACCATGCTGCACCTTGGCCGGAGTAAGAACGGCGGGAAGTCGTCACCGCCCAAGCCGCAAGACGTAGCCAGGCCTCGTTTGCCTGAGTCCTCTCGTCAGCGCGGGACGGGCGTCGAGGGGAGTGTTGCTGCCCGGCCTAGCTTGCCGCAGGAAGCATTGAGCGTTGAGGGGGATTGCAGGTCCGAAAAAGGAGATGACGAGACGCGATTGGCGCGATGCATTAAAAATGCTGAAGAATCGCGCGCGTTTCGTCCACCGCTGCATGGCAGCACTCAGAAAGCTCGCACTACGCGGCGCTCAAACCGAAGATCTCGCGTATCGAGAGATGAGCGTCGCAATCGTTTGCAGGGACGTCCTCGAGCAACTCACTGCCGCTCCTATAGTGGCGCTCAGCGCCTGCCCTCGCCATCACCGTTGCCATGTCTGCAACAGGTGACTTCGCTCCTCCCCACGGCGGTCGTCAAGGTGATCGATAAGGGTCACATCCATCGGGTTCGTGCTCTGATAGACCCGTGTGCAGAAATGTCAATCATGTCGCATCGCCTCGTTCGACAACTTGGGTTGTCATCGCGGATGGTTGACTCGCATGAGGTTTGCTCCCTAACCCTCCGAGCTAACTACGAGTCGAACCAATCGGTAACAGCCCAAGCGAATGTGTTGCGTCATTTTACGCGAATCACTCCACGACAAAATTTAGACACGTCTATCAGAGCACATTTTTCGAATCTGATGCTTGCTGATCCCGACTTCCTCGTTTCGTCTCCGGTCGGCATAGTGTTAGGGGTAGACGTGTACCCGAAAATTATCCAGCCAGGGATTTTTCCGAGTGGTTTGGGGGGAGTAGTCACACAGAATTCTATATTTGGTTGGTTGCTGTCGGGCACAGTTGCCCAATGAGTTTAAATGTATATATTCTTGTAAAGAGGAACTTGCATATGCTTTTAAATGTATAAAGCATTCAATAAATATTATAATGAATTTTGAAAAAGACACTTTAAATTAATCAACGCTTTTTTACTAGATTAAGGTATATGTAGTATATTGAAATATTTTGCAGTAATACTTCAAGGGGGCCGGCATGTTTAGGCCGCAACCCTAAAGAAGGTAAAAGATTAATGAAATGAATATACTTCCTTATCGACTCGTTCGAGTATCGATATTCCAGTATCGATCCTCTGACGAGCCGCTCGTTCGGCTCCTCCGACGAGCTGTTGCCGCCTTTTTACTAATCACTTATTGATTAGCATCGGCAAAAGTATAGTTTTTCTTAGCGATCCAGTTTTGTGATTTTTTAATTAATATCTGCATATATTCCTGCGTTGTATCCACTGCCATTTGTCAGCAGCATCTACACTAATTGATGATTAGACAAAACGTAAGAATTATTAATAAATTGTGTATACAAGTCTATTTATAAGTGTTCTTTATTTTATTTCTTTCTGCACATAAACTTCGAGCACAAATTGCACGAAGTTTATATGCAGGTCTAGGCGTTGACGGTTTTCATAATTGCAGCCAAATAGCCAGCGAAGTTGTGACACCAATTGTCACTGGAACAAATCTACCTAGTTTGTTTATTAAGTAAATTAAAAAAAAAACACGTTAATATTCACACCCGTAAATTTTATTATTTATCATTAATATTTTATTTATTTTATTCCGTGCTACATTCATTGTTATTTCAACTCACTTGTGGGCAATTGTTAACTTTTGCCGATGCTGATGACATATTGCTTGTATTTAGCAAGTAGAAGCAACATTTTTTTTTGTTATATTTGGATAGCTGCTAAATATGCTGGATATGTAGAAAAGTCAATACGCAATCCTTTCAATATTTAGAGTTTTCAATCTGCTGCAACATAGCTCAGTTGTACTTTATTAAAACACCGATGCTTGTGACATCTTGTAGCAAGTAGTAACAAGTGGAAATTTTATGTGCAATGTACGTTTATGTGCAATGTAGAATAGCCAATACCCAATCCTCTATCTATTAAGAGATTATTGTGATCTACTGCAACAATCAACAACTGTGCTTAATAGAGGCTTTTGGATCAGTGCATAGTGTTTTGAACTCATAATCACAACGATGCGAGTTCGAATCACAGCGGAAGATCGAAGAAATATTTTTAATGTATTGCAAATACATTTTCTTCTTATAATAGACGCTAGGAACAAAAAAATATCAATTTCTAAGAAAAACACTGTCGATTTTAAAAGTGTCGTTTTTGAGATTTCACTCAAGCAAATCACAGAACAAGGCGTAAAAAGCTTCGCTTCAAAAACAACTGATCGTTAACTTCAATTGAATATTTGAATATTATAATTTGTGAAAAAATTGAATATCAAATGCAAAAAGAATAATTATGGGGAAACAAATACATCGTAGTGACAATTAGCACAAATAAAATGGCTAGTTCGATGCTTCAGACAGCTGAGATAAAATAGGCGCTTGCATTTGTTGTATTCAACATCAAAAATCTCGATCTACTTCGGATGACGACGAAAAGCGCCGGAATCGCGACCAAGCACCTGCATCTTTCTTGGTTGTTTGCTTGGATTTCTGTGACGTTTTTAAAGCACAGCTTTTCATTGACTTTCCACCACGATGGGATTGAGGTCTGGGCTGAATAGAATGAACTGGGCCGATTTCGTTTTATTTTGCATGAACAGATGCCGTGGATGTAGTTTAGAGTATCACGCAGTTGCCTCTTCAATGGCAATTAAAATGTGTGAGATGTGTTACACATCACCACAATGTAAGTGTTACACATCACCCCAATCTAAACCAATTTTTTCTATTGATGGTATATTACCAAATTGTGAAAAATTGCAAGATATTTTTTATATTTAAAGATATTAAACATTAGAACATTTTACATTTGCTCACTTTTTTTTTTTTTATATTTTATCCAAACGCTTTTTAAGGCTGACATGATGCTGTCATAAGAAATATATCACAGTTGTTCATTCATTCATATGTCAACATTTTGTACGATAAATCGCCGTGTTACACATCACCCCACGGTACACATTACCCCACCTTACCCTACGTATTTTCATAAGAATCGGTGACCGCGAAGCATGCTCATGGTTTCAAAGTAGCCCTTAATACAAATTCGGTTAAACTCCACTGTTCTAAAAGAAAACTTCTAATTTATTAAGTAAAGTTCAGGCAGATTTTAAGATAAGGGGAGTAACATTTTGCGAAGTCTTTTCTAATCTTTACGCTAATGCCTTGACTCTTATTACACCGAGAAAAAAGCAATAGGTAAATCACCTTAGTCGGCTTGGGTAAAGAGAAGTGCATGGAAATTATAAACTTATGCTTATTCACCTAACCAATTTATTGCTTAATACATTGCTTTGAAAGCACATACTTCGATGCCTTGTCAAAAAAACCTATTTGATTCACCTAAACCCAAAATCCAAAAATACAATATTAAAAAAGAAGTAGCATGGATGGCTTAAGCATAGTTTTGAGCTATTTTCTGTAAAAAAAAGCACAGCTGCGTCATTAGACACACGAGAGAAGGAAAGATTTGATAATTTAATGGTTTTTTTTTTTTGTAATAAAACAACTTTTAAATTTAAAAATAACATAAAGTTAATTAAAAAACACACGCTAATATTCACACCAGTACATTTTAATACAATTTATCAACAAAAAGAAAAGAAAAAAAAGTCTTTGCCCGCCGTGTGGAATCGAACATGGAACTTTTGGTGCCAGTCCATCGCTCTACCCACTGATCCAAAAAGCCTTGCTACTGATTGCTCACATAACTGCAGATATGTTAACAGATGCTGCATTGACAGATGCAGTATGGCGAAGTCTTCTGTTGATAGCCTTACAACAAAAATCTTTTAATAGATTATTGTGTTATGCTGCATCATAGCTTCTGTTGCAATTAATATTGAATAGATCACTCCGCGTAACGAAGGAGTTTGGCTCAAAGCGTAGTGTAGTGACTTCATACACAGTGGTATCGGTTGGTTGTGGGTTCGAACCTCAACGGCATGCGAAGGTAAAATTTTTGTATTTGATATTTAATTTAATTTAATTTAATTTAATGTTCTTGTTATAATAGACGTCAAGCAGCAAGAAAAGCCGAGAAGTCAAAAATTTTTAAGAAAAAACTGGTGTTGATAAAAGAAAACTTTTGTGTTGTTGCCGATTTCAGTCAAACAAATCACAGAAGGATAGGCGGCAGCTTAAAAAAAAAGGAAAATTAAAAAAAACAAAACCAGAAAAAATTATATATATGAAATTCAATTTTTCAAAAAGTATTGTAATACTTGGTTAATTTATCATCCAAATAAGAATTGGCAAGTCAACATGTAAAACTTAGGCGTTTTGATGAAGTACTTGGGAGGCTGAAAACTGCCAAAGCCATCTTATAAATTATACTATGTTTTTTTTTCAATTTAACATAAGCTTTTTTCTCGGTGTAGTTTCAGATTAGAACTCATTTCTTTCGAAAAAGATTTTGAAAGAAAAAACTTTTCTTGTAAAAATATGTTCCTATATATTTTCAAATATATATTTACTACTAAAATTTAGGTTCTTGTCTGTTTCTTTTATACTCACTTCAAAAATGGCAACATTAATTAATCAATTGAGTAAATTCTTCAAACGTCGTTGATTTGCTTCATTTAATTTAAAAGGCAATCAACATTCCTTAGTATATTCCTAAAATCAATCGTCCTTTACTAAGATAACGACAGAAAATATTTCAAAACAAAATTTAATCTTGTGTACCCTTTGATATTTCTCAGAAAAGCTTTTTACAGTTGAGTAAAGGTATCGAAGGTAGGTAAAGGTATCCAAGACGCAAAATAATGCCTCTATCTTAATTTTTTTTTTTTTTTTTGCCCTTTAACAATTTTTTAATACAATAACGTAGGTTTTAGATATATATAAATTGTGCTTTGTGTATAGTTTTGGCACTGTAAGCATATTTTGAAAACTTAGCAAAAATTAAAAATAAAGTTGTCAAATATCCTTTCAACTTAACTGTCTTTTTTAATAGCTGTACAATGAACCCAAATCACTGAAATAAGTCTTTCAAATTTTGAAAAGGTTTGATAAGATCGATTTTGTGTTTTATTTTTTTTTTCTTTGGCTGTTTCTAATGACAGCACAAAATATCGATAAATAATAGCACACAAAGCTCTTTCAGTGAAAATAAATGCTACAAAAACATAAGCAGCACAAAAAACAAAATAAAAAAAAGAGGCAGAAAACACCCAATAACAACAACAACAACAAGTTGTAGCATGTAAATCCGCTGAAAGGTACAAAAATATACCAATTTTATTGGAAACTCATTCAACAGAGAGGAACAGCAACAACTTGGACAGCATAAATGACAGCTCATTAGTTTATTGCCAGCGGAAAATGTTGCTTGACCAAGGATTAAGGATTATGTGCGGGTAGCTTGCTGGGTGTAGATATACATATGTATGTTTGTATGTATAGTGTGCGCACAAACCTACATAATAAATGAGCTAAAGTTAAGTGACAGCAAGGACGACCGGTAAAAGGCTATCGTGTGTGTGTGTTCAAGTGTGGGTGTGATTGAGTGTGTGTTGGTATTTTTGTGTAAGACAATAAATAGCTGTTGGGCCGAAAAGTATAAAAGCGTTTATAAAGCTTTATATAGCCTAAAAATATGTTTGTTTTTTTTTTTTGAGCTCAAGATATAAACGAAGATAAGCTTTAGTAAGGAAATATATGTGATATAAATCATAATTTTTATTTTTATATATTTTTTTTTTTTTTATTTATAAGACTTACCTTGAGCAGCAACATTTTTACAACAAAGCTTTGATGAAAAAAAAGCTCTTATGTAAGTTTTTTAGTTCAAGATTTTTCACTGAAACAAGCACGGAAATTTGCTTCTTTTTGTTTTTATTATTATTTTTATTATGATTGCTTAAGAAAATTGTAACTTGAAAATTTTTTGATTTAAAAATTTTTTTTTTAAGAAAATATTTAAATATTTCCTTAAGCTGTTTTAAATCGTCTTCTTAATGCACAAAAATTTTTATTTAGTAGCCTTCAATTTAGCTTACAACAGCTGACAGGCTCTACACACAACGTCAGAATAATGCGTTGATGTGTAACATTTTTTTCACAATAACAACACATTTAAGCTCAAAATAGTCTAAACCACGTTTTTCAAGTTTTTTTTTTTAACTAGTTTGTATCTTGTTTTTATAATATTTTTGATAGATTTAAAAAATTCACTTTTTTGAAAGCCTGGTCACATTTCTTATTTTCATTCCTACGACATATTTTTAACTTAAATTATTCTAAAAAAAAAAATATTTTCTGCGTACAATATTTTGTTATTTTTCACTTTTGTCATCAACATCATATTATGTTATCATTTTTTTTCACCAAAAATTATTGTTACAAAAAACTTGCTATGCTTTTTTAATCAAAGCATTTTTTTCAAGCGCGCCTGCATACCGCCCGCTAGCATTCTATATGAACGACTGATTTTTGTTGTCGCAGGACATGTCAGTATTTTAGCCGACATCGTGTAGACTTGGTATTTATTTCATCAACTATGCTGGCTGCAAACATTTTCCCTTTATATTTATAGGGAAATTTTTCTCAACCTATGCGCATGCTTGTTTTGTAGAGTGGAAGCGAGGACTTGCTTCCAAGTTGCATTTTATCCTTGCTGGCTTTTGGCTTGTAGAGCCAACCAGTCAGTCAGTGACTTTGTAGACTTTCAGCTGGCAGCATATCGTATCTTTGCATATATTTTTTTATTAATTTTTTTTTTTTTTTTTGCTTGCATGGCAATTTGTTTTTGTTTAATTTTTTTTTCTGCAAAGCACTGTGTTATGATGCCAGTGTGATACTGTTATTTTGGCATGTTTTCATATATTCCATATTGTTGTTTCTATAGAATTTTTGTTTTGTTTTTTTTTCTAATTTTGTTGTTTTCGTTATTTTATTTAAAATTTTGTTTTCTCTCTCCTTACCTCCTCTCAGCTTCCCCATTTTATTAAATTCGAGCATATTCAAGTTTGCAGCATAAAATATTCATTACAAATACTAACAGCTATTGCGCTGGTATTTCAAGGATATTCAGCTGCCCTGTAATGACAAGCAATTGACACTTGAACTTCTTGCCTTACATTCACATACTTAGCTTGATGTTGTTGACAAAATTTATTTTTAATATGAATAAATAGAATTTTCAACTGTCATTGATTAATTTTTTTTTTTTTTTTGTATGTGTTGTGGGATAAAAGAACCTGCACAATTTTTTTAATATTGCCTTACTTTTGCAAGTACTTTGGTAACACGGCAAAAAAAAAACACTTGATGTGTTTTAATTCAATTTCACACAAACAGATCTCAAACTTCTCTTCAAGTATATATAATAAATCAAATATTTTAGATATCACAAGCTTCACTTTTTCAAGGAATGTCTTGATGTTTAAAATGACATCGGTACATCTTAAACACATCTTTAGTACTGACAGTCTTAAGAAATGACTTAAATGATATATTTGCAAACATACAAGGTTAGGTTAGGTTAATCCGGCCGCCTCCTCACATAGAAGAAGGTACCACTAAGGAGGCTCACATAGAACATTCTGGTCCTTAGTGGTACCGGGTGTAAGGAGCCTATAAGGAGTTAGTTAAAATCGGTAAAGATTTGCGTTGAATTCGCATTGAATTAGCAAATCTAAGAAGGGTTTTGTCCACAAGATTTTGTCCACATGTTGTAGTGACGGGAATGTCGGTGAGTCTAAGTATTTTCATTTTAGCCGATATTTACCGGTATCGGCGTTTTAACAGTTTAAGTCTGAGTAATAAATATCAGCAATTTTTAAACGTAAATAGCGGAAAAACTTCTAAATGTATGTCTTTGGCGTAGTTATTGTGTTCACAATTCTAAAGTAAAATTTTATGAGATATATATTTTTGTGTCATATTTAAGACTCTACACCTAGAAAAAAGCTTATGTTAAATTGATAAAAAACCTAGTATAATTTATATGATGGCTTTGTCAGTTTTCAGCCTCCCAAGTACTTCATCGAAACGCCTACATTTTACATGACTTGCGAATTTGTATTTGGGTGATAAATTAACCAAGTATTTGGTAATTTTTTATACACTAATTTTAAAAAAAAATTAAATTTTTAAAACATAACTCCTTTTTTTCGGGTTTTAGTTTTTTTTTATTTTCCTTTCCTTTTTGAAGCTGTCGCCTCTCGTTCTGTGATTTGCTTAACTGAAATTGGCAACAACACAAATTTTTCTTTTATCAACACCGTTTTTTTTTTTTAGAAATTAATGACTTCTCGGCTTTCCTTGCTGCTTGACGTCTAGTATAAACAAGAACATTAAATTAAATTACATATCAAATACAAAAATTTTACCTTCGCATGCCGTTGAGATTCAAACCCACAACCAACCGATACTGCTGTGTATGTAGTCACTATACTAGCATTGAGCCAAACTCCTTTCGTTACACGGAGTGATTTATTCAATATTAAGTACAACTGAAGCTATGCTGCAGCATAACACTATAATCTATTAAAAGATTTTTGTTGTATGGCTATCAACAGAATACTGCGACATACTGCATCTGTTAATATAGCATCTGTTAACGCTCTGGGTAGAGCGATGGACTAGCACCAAAAGTTCCAGGTTCGATTCCGCACGTCGGGCAAATAAATTTTTTTTTTGTTTCTTATTGTTGATGAAATGTAATAAAATTTACTGGTGTGAATATTATCGTGAGTTTTTTTATTTACTTTATGTTATTTTTGAATTTAAAAGTGGTTTTATTACAAAATAAACCTATGAATTATCAAATCTATCCCTCTCTCATGTGTCTAATGACGCAGTTGTGTTTTTTTTTTGCAGAAAATATCTCAAAACTATGCTTAAACCATCCATGCTAGTTGTTTTTTAGTTTTGTATTTTTGGATTTTGGGCTTAGGTGAATCAAATATTTTTTTTTGGCAAAGTATTTCGATACTTATGTGCTTAGTATGTGCTTTCAATGCAATGTATTAAACAATAAATTGCTTAGGTGAATAAGCATAAGCTTATAATTCCCATACAATTCTCTTTACCCAAGCCGACTTAGGTGATTAACCTATTGCTTTTTTTCTCGGTGTATCAATCTTTCTTAATGAGATGTATTTGATTATTTTCAAAAGAAGATTTGAAATTATTCACAGAAAATATGTTAAAATATGCCAAAAAAAATGTTCCTTGTAAGATTTCATTAAAAGATACTTTGGAGAATTTGTATCTATAGCCTTATTCTGTTTGGAGAAATAGTCAAAACTAGTCGCAGAGGGCAAAAAATATGCCATGGAAATATTCCTTGTAAAATTTCATTGCAAAACACTTTGGAGAAGATTTATCTATAGCAGCAGCTAGATCCACCGCTTCAAATTCAATCTGAGCTGGGTGACCATGAAATATATACAAAAGTGTTTAAAATGTACAATATTTCTGTTCTAAAATCAACTGCAATATACTAGCAGAAATACATATAATAACAATTAAATTAAAATTTAATTTCTTCACACTTTCCGAGTTCCTGAATAAGACTTGAATAACAACATTATAAAAAACACACATAAGACTTTATGTAAGTTCCTGAATAAAGGAATTATTTTCATACGCCTTTTTTCCTTGCATAGACCTTGTATAAATAAAACTTGTTTCAAGGCAAATTGAAGGATTTTAGAATTCTCCTTCCTACATAAATTCCTTATGTAAAGCTTTACTTAAGGCTTATTTAGGTGAAGCTGTTACCTGGGTGGCCTATTGAAAAAATATTCGAAAAGATATTTTTCGAAAAAGTTTAAGCAATAACAATTGTTGAGGCTTGGAAAATTTTCTTAATAATTTATTTTTTACTAATTCTCTTTCTAAGTTCATTATATGCATCACATTTTTCGACTTTGGATTAATTTTTCAGAATACGTCAATTTGAATTATAGGTTTTCCATTTTTCTACATAGAATTAAGCTGTACTATAGTTCAACGGCGGATCTAGCGAAATATTGCTCGCAGAACTAACAAATTTTTTTCAAAAATAGAAAATACTAAAACTATAATAAAAATTACAACTTCAAGGGGGGTGAGGCTTGCAACTAAATTTTTTTTTTAAATTATATAAAAATATCAAAATATCAAAATTTTGAAAATATAAAAAAAAAACATTATATTTTTATACCCCAACTCGTACTGCGTAAAGGGTATATTATCTTTGTTATTCCGTTTGTAACGCCAATAAGAAGGAGTGGCAAGTACAGAAAAATATATATATTTTTTATCAGCATCACCTACTGATTCGATTTCCGTGTGTTCGTGTGTCTGTCCGAATGTCGCGATGAAATTCAAAATATAAGCTTCTTTTTAAAACATGAAGACCAAGTTCGAAAATGAGCTAAATCGCTTTGATCTTCAATATAATTCCTGACATTGAAATTTGGAAAAATCGGATGAAAACCACGCCTATCTCCTATAAAAATTTACTTTATTTAAAACGTAAAATCGCCTAAAAATCCACAAAAATTAAAGAAATGTCTTGAAAGTTTGCACATGAGCTTTGCTATATAGTATGAACTATCTCGATGATATTTGGCAAAATTGGACCAAAGCCACGCCTTCCTCCAATACAAAGTGACCTCATCAAAATAGAAAAACTTTAATTTCTGAATTTCACCCACATCGTTTATCCAACACATACCAAATTTTACACATATGGTGTAATGTGAAGTCCTACGACTTGGAAAGTGGAAGTGGCATATTACTTTTAATCGAACTTCTTTAACACCGTGTGTCAGACATCAACAAAATTTTGCAGGTACTAGACAGGGGCGTGGCACTTTATTTTTAAACAAACTCAATCAACTCCGTTTGTCCGATTTCAACCAAATTTCTTATATATATATTCTTATATATATTCTTATATATATTCTTATATATATATATATATATATATATATTATATATATTCTTGAGCATAATGAGAAGTTTTAAGCCTACAAAAGTGCGTAAAATTGGACAAGGGGCGTGTCAATTTAACTCTAATAGAATTCCCTCTACAACGTTTGTCCAACTTAAACCAAATTTTGCACAAATATTATTTGGCATAAGGATCAGTCTGTAGTTTATGAAAGTGGGCGGTGCTATGCAGGGGGCGTGGAACTTTATTTTTAATATATTTCCATCGACACCGTTTCTCCAACTTCAACCAAATTTCGTACATATATTTCGTACATAATACTTGTGGGATTGGACAAGGGGCGTGTGAGTTTTAATTCTAATCAAATTCCTTCTACACCGTTTTTCCAATTTCAAACAAATTTTGCATATCTATTCTTTGAAATAATAAACAGTGAGTAGTCTAAAAAATTGGGTGGAACTAGACAGGGGCGTGCCATTTAAATTTAAATCAAACTCCTTCTATAGCCTTTTTCTGACTTCTTCCAAATTTTCCATATTTTTTGGAATAATGAGCATTCAGCAGTCTAGAAAATTGGCCCGAATTGGTAAATTTTACACATATATTCTTTAGCATAATGATCAATCTACATATAACTCTATGTGGCAGCTATGAGTAAAATAAAATTAAGTGTACGAGACAAATATTTTTGTAGATTATACATAAACATTTTATAGATGGCTAAAGACTTCCAATATACTTCAATACGGCCGCGGGTGGGTATTTCCTTAGCTCCATTCCTTACTAGTTTTGTATGATGTTGAAATAAATGTAAATAAAATTTCGTGTACCTAGGACCACGGGAGCCCGTGCCCACATACATCAAAACATATCAGTACTTGGCGATATGAGAGAAAAGTGATAATTTTCAAAAAAAAAAAAAACGATTTAACTTTTGTTTAACTGTAAATTTCCAAAAATTTGCTTTTAGATTTCTATATTTCTTTATCTTCGAAGATAATTTCATGAAAACTACCAGAGCTGTAATATTTTAATTTTCGAAAAAACTTAAAATTTTTGTTTAACTTTATTGTTAACTTTTAGTTAACAAAATTTAACTTCAACTTTAACGGAGATGCACAAAAATTGTGTAATTATGTAAAATAACTTGGTCGTCACGAATTTTTTTGCTAGAAGTTTTCTTTACTAGAATGAATTTGAAAATTTGAATTTGAGTATTTTTAAGCTATTTTCTGCAAAACAAAAAATAAAAAAAAAAATTAGAAAAACAAAATTCAAATTTAAAATTCTGTATGCTCGAAATTCTGTTTTGTAAAATACTGTTTGTTAAAAAAGCTGTATTTCAAGGTGCTGTTTCTTCAGAATGTAGTTTTCAATATTCTGCTTTCAATTAACTGCATTTAATGGTTAGGATTGCGCCTTTTACAGAAAAGTACAATTTTGGCATACAGAATTTTTTTACACAGTTTTATGTAAATACAGAATTTTGTAATTCAGAAATTTGTATACAGAATTTCATACATACAGATAACTGGACCGAACCCGATAAAAATATTAAAGTGAGATGTTATCCGCATCAGTTGACTTGTTTTGGCTATTTTTGTTTTATGTCCTGGCTGATTTTTGCTAGCACAGAGGCAACATGCGTTAAAGACGCAAATCCTACAGCAATCGACAGTTGTCATATCTACCGTTCCTGAATCAGATCTGTAAAAGAAATAAAAAAAAAAATGCAAATAGTTAACTTTTCTTGTCAGTGCGAAGTCACACTTGTGTGTCGTTTGAGGGTTCAGTTTGAAGAATTACAGTAAATAAATAAATCTGGAACACTTAAACAATTTTATTATAGACATATCTTAAATTCAGTTTTAAAAATCAATTAGGTTTTAAAAAAAGAATGCTCATCCATCGGAAATAATTTTACCCTTTAATCCGCAGGATGGAAATAATTCAAAAAGGGAGGGAAGAGTTTTGGTTTTCGAGTAATTTTGGCTAGAAAAACAAGAAACTGAAATTCCGTTATTTATTTGATTCTTTTCTTCGCTGACTCGCAAATTGATCTCGTAATTATATATTTAACAAAAAACAAAAAAGGAGAACGCGCTTTACATATATGTAGGTAACGTAAGTCATTTGTGGTTAAATAAGACTTTATTACTATTTCATACAATATTTAATGTATTATTAAATGCTGAATGTATGAGCAATTTTTACAGCCACATTAGAAAGCATTACATGCCGCCATAAGCTTAAAGTATGCTTAAATTTCCGTTACAATTTTTTTGATCTTGCATTTTAACTTGAGTGCACTTCTTATAAGCCACAAACAGGCAACTGAGCTAAGGAAAACAAAGACATTAAAATGGTTTTATAATGCAGCAAACAACTATGAAAACAACAACAACAACAAGTGCAACAGAATAATGCGAATAGCTACAGAATAATGCGAATAGCAACAATAAAAAATGACAAATAGTATGCAATTAATAATTTCTGAAAGCCATTGCAATAAAACATTTAGAACATGAAAAAGACGTGAAGACATATATACCAAAACATGCACATGTACACAAACACAGACATAACATGCATGCACATAAATATAAGTAAGAAAACACTGTAAAAAAGTAAGAAAATGAGCTATGCAATATATCGAAATATTGCTGGTTATTGCTTTAATCCCGAAATATAACCTTTAATAAAGCCATGAAATATCGTAACCACGTAGCCTAACCACCTTAACCTAACCACCTTAACCTAACCTTAAACCAACCTTAACCTAACCTAACCTTAACCTAACCTTAACCTAACCTTTCCCTTACCTTAACCTTACCTTAACCTAATCTTATTCCTTTAACGGGCCTCATATTTATTTGTTTGGGACCACCAACATTGTGCATCAGGCGTCCTTAACCTAACCTTAACCGAGCCTTAACCTACCTTTAACCTAGCCTTAACCTAGCCTTACCTTAACCTAACATTGTCCCAACTTAACTGTATCCTAACTTTTAATTATCCTTAACCTAATCTTATCCCTTTAACGGGCCTCCTATTTATTTGTCTAGGACCACCATCATTATGCATCTGGCGACCAAGCGAAATTGCCACCTTTTCACTGACATATCTAAGAAACTCTCTGAAATTGAGCCTATGATCACGTAATACTCCTAGGTACTTAGTGTTTCGTTTCGACGTTATAGAGTGTTGGCACACCTGTACTTCTAACTTATGTACTTTTCCTCAGTTGTTCAAAAGCACCACCTTCATTTCAAACCTTGCAAGTTCCAAGCCAGCCGCTTTAAGCCCTGTCTTCACTTGGTGTGACACTACACACTGTGTCTCTACCGCCTAATCGATATGCTTTGCCAGCACGACTATTGCTATATCATCCCCTATCCGTTTTTGTTAGGTTAAGGTTAGGTTGAGGTTATGTTAAGGTTAGATTTAATTTAGGTAAAGGTTAAGTTAATATTATAATTAGGTCAAGGTTATGTTAAGGTTAGGTTAAGGATATGCCAAGGCTAGTTAAGGTTAAGGTTACGTTAAGGTAAGGTTAGGTTAGGTTAGGTTAAAGTTAAGTTAAGGCTATGTCAACGTTAGGTTAAGGTTATGTCAATGTTAGGTTAAGGTTAGGCTAAGGTTAGGCCAAAGTTAGGTTGAGGTTAAGGTTAGTTTAAGGTTAATGCAAGGTTAAGGTTAGGTTAAGGTTATGTTAATGTTAGGTTAAGGCTAGTCTAACGCTAGGTTGAGGTAAGGTTAAGGTTAAATTAAGGATAGATTGAAGGTAGGTAAAGGTTGGGTTAAAATGCTGTAATTGATTTCGTCGCTTCAAAGATGGAGGTTTCGATGTTGATGACTGTCCGTGGAAAGGAAGGTAAAATATCTGCAAGGACGCTGAATTGGAGGCATTGCTCGATGGGGACCCGTGTGCCAAACGTAAGAAGAGCTTGCTTCAGCATTAAGAGTTACCAGCCAAGCCATTTCCAAGCGATTGCATGCGTTGGGAATGATTCAAAAGCAAGGAACTTGGGTTCCTTATGATTTTAAGCCAAGGGACGTTGAGCGTCGTTTTTTTCGGCTGTAAAGTAATGCTCCAGCGGTAAAAATGGAAGGGGTTCCTACATCGCATCAAGACGGCTGATGCAAAATGGATTCATCACAGCAACCCAAAGAGAAGAAAGTCATGGGGGCTGCCCGGTCATAATTCTAGATCGTCAGTTCGGCCGAATACTCACGCTGCGAAGGTTATACTGTGTATTTGGTAGGAGCAGGTCGGTAGTATCTATTATGAGCTGTTGAAATTAAACGAAACCATCACTGGGTAACGGTATCGACTTCCACTGATGCGATTGAGTCAGCATTGCACTAAAAAGTGATTCTACAGCGTGACAACAACGCTCGACCTCACGATATTAAACCAGTTCAAATCTGCCTGGAAACGCTCAAATGGGGGTTTCTACTCCACCCGTCATATTTTCCAGATATTTCGCCTCCCGACTATTGCATGTACCGTTCGATGACACATAGTCTGCATGATCAGCAGTTCCGCTCACATGAATACATCAAAAAAAGGCTCGATTCGTGGATTGCCTCAAAAAATGAGCACTTTTACAGGATTTTCATCGAAAAACCAGCGAGAGCTTAGTTGTGCACCTAATACATAACAATACAAAACAATATGTTGTCATGCCAGACGGCGGTTCAATGTAAAGGTTCAGGTAAAGTGCGTAAGAATCTTGCACTTCCACCTTCAAGGTGGCGCCCCCTAACGAATAAAATTAAAAATATAACCTTATTACATTACTACATTAAAACATAACCAAATTAACACATAACTGCATAACAACATAATCATATAACTGCATAACCACATAAATATAAGTTAAATTTAAAAAAGCTTTCTTCACATCATATTCAACTGAAATATTTCTGCTAGTGTAGCTTCTGTTTTCAGCACTGCAACTGATCCCAGGAAGTACTCAGCAAAAATGTTGCAACAGGAAGAAGAAGAATACGTTGCAGTAAATGGCAACTAAAATTATTGTTATGACTGATGAACCTTTTATGAACGCCAGCTAAGACAGACGCTAGCCTCATGCGCGCCAAAAAGCATGCAACATGCATGAGTAGAGCAAAAGCAAAACCAACAAACTAGCTTCTAAGAAAAAATAAAAAATAAAAAATAAAACGAAAAGGAAAAGGAAAGATAAAACAATGAACAAGCACTAAAATAAGTAAAACAACAACAGCAGTGGCAATCCTGTTACATATATGTATACGGAGCATATCTGCACGAATGCACAGCAGGTCAAAAAAGAAAATTACAAAAAAATTCTTGAAAATAAAAGAAATGCTTCACAAAACTAGCTCAAGCATAGAATATAGAAGATATAACAATAAAGCAAGCTAGATAAAAGGTAAGATTTAGTTACAGAAAGAAAACAACAACTAAATGAATAACAATAAGTCTGGAAAAACACATAAATTTTTATTGTGTTAACAAAAATTAAGTAGCATGAAATAAAAAGTAGCAAATTTTGTCAGGCAGTTACACTAAAAAAACCGCACAAAAATGAACGACATTAACTGACAATGATGGCTGCTGTCAGTTGCCTGTTGATTCTGTTGCTGATGGTAGTATTGAACTTAAAACAAAAACGAGCAATGGTCTGATAAAAACAACAACTGCCACTAAAACGCCAATCTATATTTGCCAGTGTGCCACATCGTAACAGTGTTGCCATATTGTAGTGCACTTTGATGATTAAACGCAAGCAACATGCCCAGCACGTCCTTCCATGGCTCATAAAAACACGGCGACTGCAATGAAGACAACGAAAGAGATAGCTAAGGTCTTAAAGAGGCTATAAGAACAGAGCGGAGAAAGAGGGAGAGAGAGAGAGGAGATGACTGAAAGCAACGTCTTTCATTTGCCCATCATTTGATGATTCACTTGCTTTTATTTTTATGCTTATGATGTGCAAAATCATTACCAGCTGCTTTATGCGTCACTGCTGGGCTAACATCACGTTTTGATGTTATCGTTCGCACAAAAAGAAAAAAACAAAAAAAAAAAAGAACAAAAGAATATGCGAAACTATTAATTAGATTGAAAACGTATAAAAATTACGATATAAATGATAAAACTAGCGAGTTGCAGCAACTTAACTCTTGGTTAACTCCTTGAATTTAACCGCAACTGACGTTAAAGAACAATATAAAATTGATACAAAACTTTATCGCAGTAAATATTTGATTGAAAATTTTTTATATTTCTAGCTAAAGAATTAGGAATTAAGCAATTTTGTTAAGATGCGCAAAAAGTTACAGTTTAAATAAAATTTAAATTTAGTTTGCTGATTCTTTCTTCTCTCTATGAGAGAAAAAGTGACTTTGGAAAAATCCTGAAAACATTCATTGACTCAAAATAATTTCGATTAATATATTTAGCTTGATAGATAAAAACTAAATTTAATACTTGTTCATAAAATTAATAACGTTAAAAATAAAGATCGACAAATGTGCATAATAAGTAAAAATTTCAAAATATTGCATTGCAATCTTATCAATTAAATAGTTTAATTGCAGGGAATACAAAGCTTCTTTTAGTCATTACAACTATCACGCTCATAGCGAAAATAGTTTTATTCTATTAATTAAACATAATATAACAACTACTATAAAAACCAGTTTTAGTCGAACATTTTAAATTACTTCTAAAAACTTTGACATATTCAAAATTTTCAAATTGCCTTTCAAACAGTGTTGAAAAAAAAATAGGAACATGGAGATAAAAAGCTTTTCATTAATCGTGAAATTTTTTAATTTTTAAGTACAATAAATCTAAAGGTCAAAATCTATTACAACATCTATTGAAGCGCTATTACTTCAACAGTTAACAATTTTTTGAAGTTAAACTTTTATAGCCGCGTGTACACCAATGTAACACCAATGTAACGAAATGGTTCTAATGAAAACAACAACACAGCAATTCGCCGCACTGGTTGTATAAAAACGAAAAAAAATTAAATTAATTTTTCATACTTTTGTTTTCACCGAGGATTTGAATACACTACGCTTGTGTATACATAGTCGGCTTTTCTACCAACTGGGCCACGGAGACATATCTTTTTGTGTAGCTCATACTTATCCTAAATTTTACAATCAGTAGATTTTCTTTGTTTTATCATTTAATTGAGTCTTTCGTTCAATACTTTATTTGTACAGTACGGTTTGAATCTTGTAAAATTTGAATCTGAACGTAGCTTTTTTTTCAGAATATTAGCATACTTTTAGGCATTTTTGAAAATAAGATTTGATAAATTCAGAAAGCAATTTTCGAAGTAGACCTTGGATTGATTGATTAAGAAACAGCACATGTTGCAATGTAACTTTCAATCTAAAATTTGTTTTATTCTTAGATCTGTGAATTTTCATATAAACAATATATCTTTCATATAATTCAAATGCAGTTTTTAACACACATTTATATTGAAATTTAAAAAACAACGCATGCTGTGGTATTTGAACTCACGGTTACGGATGGTTACAAGTTCTTCCATTATGAACTCAGTTACCGGATTACCTACACTGCTTTTAAGTAACTTAAACAAACTTGCCGCATAAGCCATACTTGCAGAATATTCTTTAACTCGTCTGGCTTGTATTCGTCAATAACAGACTTGCAGAATATTCTTTAACTCATCTGCATTGGTTTCGTCAACATTAAAAAAAAACAAACAGAACGAGGAAACAACGAAAACCGTAGAACGCGCGATAGCCGGTAACGCTTATCTCTTGTATTTCTTGTCGAATATTCTTTAACGCGTTCGGTTTGTGTTCGTTCATTAAAAAATTTGTCGAAAATTCTTCAACCTTTCTGCTTTGTGTTCGTTCATGTTTTTCCTACAAATGCTTATATTTCGGGGTAATTTTTTCGGTAAAAGTTACATATATTGTAATTTTAAAACGTGGTGTATTAATGGACTGCATGACTGATATATCAAAGATTACAAATTGGAAATAATCTGATCCAGAACAATATGTAAAATGAAAACAAAGTATATATAAAAATGGAAAACAATTTTTTTTCATATTTCTGTATTGTTCGTTGACGAAACTTCCGTAACGATTCAGTAAATATATCTATGCACGAAAAATCGCAACAATTTCTGTATTGCGTTCGTGGGAATTTTATACGGGACTTTCGTCAATGAAATGTATGGCCAAATCAGCATGTTTCGTCAAAGATGAAGAAAAATCGTTCATGATTCGTTAATCAATTCTTTAAGGCTTGGACTACTGGGAAATATCGTCACAAATGCAACATAAAATACGATGCAAGTCTTGTACCGAAAAACGCATCAACATTTTTAACTGTGTACGCACGGTAAAATAAACCTAAACAAGTATGCGTGGTAGCATAAAGTCAGTGCCTCTGACCACGAAACAAAGGTTTAGTGGTCCTTTCTGCAGTTGAAATTTTGTGCTTTTTTTAAATTTAAAAAAAAATATTTACAATTATACTGGCAGTTTTTCCTTTTTTTTAAGAAAAATTTGAAATAAATTATATAAATAAAGCCCAAGTTATAATTGATTAATGATTATTTTGGATAACCAATTACATTTTTTGTCATCAATCTTATGAAATAAATTGAAAGATGTAGTCTATGCTTGCTTTAAGGTTTGTTCGTTCAAGGGAGATAATGATGCGATGGTAGTACGTTCAACTTGCAGCCGAATTGTACGCGGTTCGATGGGAGTACGGAAAGGGAAAAATGCATTATTACCGCCACAGGTTTTTCGGCAAATTTGTTTCTTTTAAATATTTATAAATAAAAATATAACTAACAAAAAAATAAAATCGGAAGATCTGTCGTATGTGCTATGACGATCGAGCCTGGGTACTACTTAAGTCATCAAATTAAAATAATAAATCCTTTTGATAACCAACTGTTTCACGAAATTAAAAACAAAACTGCGATCGAATTTTGTACGTGAAAATTGAAGTTTTCAGTAACTGTTAATAAACAAAAGGGACAATTGAAAAATCCCATGATAACTCCATGTTGAAAATACTAGTTGGATTTATGAAAAAAAGACAGTTCTTGAACTAATACTGATATGAAGACAGACTAATTTTTAACCATTTGGTTGCACTGAAGGAGGGAATGTTAATAAAATAAATTAGCAATCTGCCCAAAAATTTCATTTTTGGGTAAAAGTTTCACTTCTACCGTGCGTGGCTGTCACATACATCTTTTTTTTATTTTGTAAAAATTGATAAGAAAAAAAAAATATATTAATAATAAATATATATAATAGTATATATGTATAATAGTATATATAATAGTATATAACAAAAAATGATTAATGAAAACAAAATAAAAAAAACTAAGTTGTTCTTATTTTTTCCCAACACTGTATGTCATCTTTTTTTTCATTCATTAAAAACATACCGCACCTCCACATTAGAATACCTTTCGTGTTTATCTAACCATTAGCTTGCCCACTATAAATATAAACTTTATTGAATTTTCAATATTATTTCAAAACACGCATGACATGATATAGGCGTAAATGAGGGAAGTAGTCACGCCCTATCTATTTAAAGATAATGTATAATTGATCCTGCTATCTTGTAGTGATATGCAAAATTTAAGCATAGTAGCTCTTTAATTATCGAAATTACTTCAATGTCTTTGAACTTTTTAAACATAAGCTTCAATTTTGATTAACTGAAGTAGAGGAAATAATCTACAGGAAATAATAGCTGAGTAAAAAGCATGTAGCTGCAAGTACCAGGGCTAAGCCCACGACTAGTTCCCATTCTAGTTCAACATAACCAGTTCAGGGGGTCAATTCCTGTTCTGCGTTATCGTCATGTGAAATATGTTTTCACCTTTACACGGAAAATGCGATTCCCGTTGCGTGCTAAAAGGGCAACAGCTGTTCATTTTTCGCTGAAATGGAGAGAAAGTTAACGCCGGTAGCAAACGCACGTTATGGACAGAAAATGACTTTAAATTAAAAATAAATAATGTAAAAAGAAAAGCAGCTTAGGGAAAAAGGACAAGCGGTTGGCAGAAACAGTATCTTATCAACTATTTAGAGGAAAATGTTGATATTGCCAATAACAAGTAAATACTATTTGCTTTACTACTTTTGGCTGTTTTATGTTGTCGCAAAACTTATCTTGTTCATATTTATTTATTTCCAATATCTTCTGCGCAAATGAAATGAAATTAATGATGAAGTCATTTTTGCAAAAGTTTCTTTCTTTCTTATACAATGTTTACATTTTTTCATAAAAGCTTTGTTTAATAGGCATTCAGCAACTCTTATATTCTATTCAGCAACTACTTTCCATTAGACGAACAAGAATCGCGTTTTTGTGCGTAGTGAAGTGAAAAAGTGAAGACGTCAAATGAAAACGATTGTGAAAAGTTTTTTTTCACTTCACTTTAACGCAAAACAGGAATTGACCCCCAGTTGAGGACTAGTCTAATACATGACTAGTCGAGTTCAGTACTAGTTAATCTAGTTCAGCACTAGTCCAGTTCAGGACAAGTCAGCTCAGTACTAGTCCAGTTTAGCCTTACCAAAGATTTTTTTACACGTATTAAATTAAATGCAAAAAGGTCACCCGGGTGGATATTGGTAAGGCGAAAGTTAATGGCAACTGTAAAAATATTTGTTTCAACAAACGATACTATAATGCGTTTGTGATTTTGGCACGAACAAAACCAACAACCAGAACAGCAACATAAGCAGCTATTGAAGAATTTTAGGCATGATTTTTCTCATAAGCAAACGTGAATTTATCTTCATAGATTTTGCTATTTCGTGACTTTATTAAAGAAAATACAAAACCATTAGTTAAATATTCGTTTGAAGCACCGTGATACTGATATTTGGCATATATTTTATCTTTGCACGATTAACATTAAAGACAATAGATTATCCAAAAAGTGAACAAAAACGTTGAAAAAATTTGCGAAAAAGATCCCCATTCAAAGCGCGGTTGGACCTAATTCTACTCAAAAAAAAAAAACCCGACAAGTAGGGAGTAATATATACGAGTAGAATAATATATTATCAAATAATATATTTTACAGTGTACGTCTACACATGCATATATCCAAAATTTCAAAGAGCTTTGTAATAAAATATTGTTCATTTGAAGTTTCTTTGAATATGTCTATGTCGGTTTTCAAAACGCCCTCGGAAAGCAATTAAAAAAACATCAAGCAAAAATGTAATAGCATCTATTCTGAAAAACATCAACAGTCCTTTCACGTTTTTCAGTAGTTTAAATAAGTATTTATAAGCGCATGAAAAATATGAAATTCTTAAAAAATTGTAAAGAATAACACAAGTTTAGTTTTACAACTTATTAACATGTTATTAAAAAACTTTGCCACAAAGACTGGCCGACCACTGAAGATGATAGCCTTCGCCTCAAGTATTTCGCAATGGGGCAAAATGTTTTTTCTCACTTCAAACTAGCTCAAACCATACTTGCATTGGCTACATTTTTCATCTTTTTCACAAAGTTGTTTTATTCCAACTCTGCATTTTTTCTACACACTACAGTAAGAAAATACGGCATAAATGCAGAAAATACAATTCATACTATATATAAAAAAATTGGTTTGAAAGGCAGAAAAAAAAAAGATTTTTATTAAAAAATTGACTCAAATCATTTGTTTAGAATTAAAAATCTTTTGCATGTTTTTAGTTTTTCTATTTTAGGCTCAATTGTAGCGCATTAAATAGGCGACCAGGCCATTATACTTAAATATTTTTTTATATATAATTTTTTATTTCGGCAACATATCACAGTATCCAAATTTCCCTCATATTACTAGTTTTTTGTTGTTTCAACACCATGTTTATATACAGTGAATCAAAAAAGTTTTGGCACAGTCAATTTTTCTGAGAAGAACTTTGTTTAAAAAGCAACTAATTTGGCCAACTTTTTGATGCAGTTAGTATCATAAGATGAATTTTAATTGAAATACACAAAAAAAAAATCCTTTACTTTATACACTACTCGAATTATAAGCGGAAGAAGAAAAAATGCAAATAAAAAAAGTTTACGCTCAAAAACAAACTTCGTATTATGCACGAAATACTTATTATATTTCATACTACATATTTTCATACTACATATTTACCTTTGTACATTGCACGAAAGAAAAAATTGTATATATTACGAAAAAAAATTTTTTTTATAAATATACGAATGACGTTTGTATATTGTATGAATATACAAACACTTTTACCGAAACTTTAAAAATTTTCAAACAACATTTGTATATTTCACAGATTTATATATTATAGATTTTACAAACTTGCATTCGTAAAATGCAAAAAAAGTACGACTTCAAAAATGTTTGTTTTTTTTTTAAGCGCTACAAATGTTTTTACTATGTACCAAGCATTTGTACATTCTACAAATAGTCTACGTGCGTATTTCTGCAAAGATTTTATTTGTATTTTTATCCCAATCCGAATTTTTTAGAGTGTACACCGAGAAAAAAACAATAGGTAAATCACCTAAGTCGGCTTGGGTAAAGAGATTTGTATGGGAATAATAAACTTATTCACCTAAGCAATTTATTGTTTAATACATTGCTTTGAGAGCACATACTTCGATACCTTGCCAAAAAAAATGTTTGATTCAAGTAAGCCCAAAATCCAAAAATACAAAATTAAAAAACAACTAGCATGGATGGCTTAAGCAAAAAAAACACAGCTGCGTCCTTAGACACACGAGAGAAGGATAGATTTGATAATTTAATGGTTTTTTTGTAATAAAATCACTTTTAAATTAAAAAATAACATAAAATAAATTAAAAAAACACACATTAATATTCACACCAGTAAATTTTATTACATCCCTGTAGGAAAATCAACTAATTTAAAAGTAGTTGATAAAGTAGTTTTTTGTCAACCACAACTAGTTGAAATTCTGACTTTTTTCCATAGAACGAACTAACATATTTTGTATGGTGATGTCCGCTAAATAAGTCAATTGAGTTTCGTTTGCATATATTTTCAACTACTTGTTAAATTAGTTATATTTAAATTATTTTTTAATTACTTTAAAATAACCAATTGAAAACTATTACTGATGGCCTAAAGTTAATAATATTTGATGAAATAACATGGTTAAATATATATAAACTTGTAATCTAATAAAAATTTGTAATTAAAACA
The DNA here is from genome assembly GCA_914767935.1 of Coremacera marginata. NCBI lineage: Eukaryota > Metazoa > Arthropoda > Insecta > Diptera > Sciomyzidae > Coremacera > Coremacera marginata. The sequence goes on along the minus strand of OU612047.1, from coordinate 140,298,560 downwards.
TGTCAAAATCAGAGTAGTTGCCGCCTTAATATAATTCAAAGTAAATTATCAATCACTTGTTTTTAAGTAGTATTTCAATTACTTATATATAATGCAATCAAAACAATTTAGAATTGAAGTGGATGACGGCTTAATATAATTAAAAGTAGTTCATATACTGATTTATTTTAAACTAGTTTTTTAATTAGTTGTTTTTAAAAACAAGTTAGATTGTTCCTATAGGGATTTAATTCACCTAAGCAATTTATTGCTTAATACATTCCCTATAGGAACAAACTAACTTGTTTTTAAAAACAACTAATTAAAAAACTAATTTAAAATAAACTAGTATATGAACTACTTTGAATTATATTAAGGAGACATCCACTTCAATTCTAAATAGTTTTTATTGCATTATATATGAAGTAATTGAAATACTACTCAAAAACAAGTGGTTGATAAATTACTTTGAATTATATTAAGGCGGCAACTACTCTGATTATGACATATTTTAATCTACCATCGCAGCGTACTTCTGTTGCGCTCCTTGAATGTAATTACTAGTCCTTTTTTGAATTAACTGGCAATGAAGTTTGGCATGAATCACTTTTGAATTATTTTAAAATCCAATAAAACACCACAAGGAACGACATTTCACAATTTTCCATTAAAAAACTCTGATCACTTTTAACTTTGTTTACATTTTGCTTTCAGATTTTATATCTCAGAATTTATTTGTGTCGACCAGAAAATTTAAAATTTTTATGCTTTTAAATTCATCTTCAGAAGTGGAATATTAAATAGTTTTCAATTGGTTATTTTAAAGTAATTAAAAAAATAATTGAAATTTAACTAATTTAACAAGTAGTTGAAAGTATATCCAGACGAAAGTCAATTGACTTATTTAGCGGACATCACCATACAAAATATGTTAGTTCGTTCTATGGAAAAAAGTCAGAATTTTAACTAGTTATGGTTGACAAAAAACTACTTTTTGAACTTCTTTTAAATTAGTTGATTTTCCTACAGGGTTGCTTTGAAAGCACATACTTTGATACCCTGCCAAAAAAATATATTTGATTTACAGATGTTAACAGATGTTGTATTAACAGATGTAGTATGTCGCAGTATTCTGTTGATAGCTGCAGCATAGCTTCAGTTGTAATTAATATTGAATAAATCACTCAGCATAACGAAGGAGTTTGGCTCGAAGCTAGTGTAGTGACTTCATACACAGTGGTATCGGTGGGTGTGGGTTCGAATCACAACGGCATGCGAAGGTTAAAATTTTTGTATATGATATTTAATTTAATTTAATTTAATGTTCTTGTTATAATATACGGCAAGCAGCAAGAAAAGCCGAGAAGTCATTAATTTCTAAGAAAAAAGCAGTATTGATAAAAGAAAAATTTGTGTTGTTGCCGATTTCAGTCACCCAAATCACAGAACGAGAGGCGGCAGCTTCAAAGAAAAAAGGAAAATAAAAAAAACCAAAACCCGAAAAAAGTTAAATATATGAAATTCAATTTTTTTTTAAAGTAAAGTAAATTACCAAATACTTGGTTAATTTATCACCCAATAAAAATTGACAAGTCAACATGTAAAACTTAGGCGTTTTGATAATGTACTTGGGTGGGTGAAAACTGCCAAAGCCGTCTTATAAATTATACTAGGTTTTTTTTAATTTAACATAAGCTTTTATCTCGCTGTAGGTACAGGCTGTATGTGTACCTTGTTTTTGCAAAAACAACGGTAATCTATAAGTTCTCTTTGATGTATTCCGTTTACATAATTATTACGCATTATAAGTCAGTTGATTTAAGTTAGTGTTGATGTTGATGTCGTGATTGAATGAGCGAAATGAGCAGTCGTACAGAAATTTCTGTTGATATTCGAAAAGTTATTACAAAACTTCATGTGCAGCAAAAGTCTTATTGCGATATTGGTGATATAGTGCAGAGGCCCTATACAAGTTTGCGAAACATTATAAAACATTACATAAATACGGCAAAATTAGAGCGTGACAGCAGATCTGGACGCCCAAAAATATTAACACCACTCCAGAGCGTACTGTAGTAGCTGCAGTGGCTCAAAATCCTAAGATTTCGGCTGTATATTTTTTTATAAATATACGAATGACGTTTGTATATTGTATGAATATACAAACACTTTTACCGAAACTTTAAAAATTTTCAAACAACATTTGTATATTTCACAGATTTATATATTATAGATTTTACAAACTTGCATTCGTAAAATGCAAAAAAAGTACGACTTCAAAAATGTTTGTTTTTTTTTTAAGCGCTACAAATGTTTTTACTATGTACCAAGCATTTGTACATTCTACAAATAGTCTACGTGCGTATTTCTGCAAAGATTTTATTTGTATTTTTATCCCAATCCGAATTTTTTAGAGTGTACACCGAGAAAAAAACAATAGGTAAATCACCTAAGTCGGCTTGGGTAAAGAGATTTGTATGGGAATAATAAACTTATTCACCTAAGCAATTTATTGTTTAATACATTGCTTTGAGAGCACATACTTCGATACCTTGCCAAAAAAAATGTTTGATTCAAGTAAGCCCAAAATCCAAAAATACAAAATTAAAAAACAACTAGCATGGATGGCTTAAGCAAAAAAAACACAGCTGCGTCCTTAGACACACGAGAGAAGGATAGATTTGATAATTTAATGGTTTTTTTGTAATAAAATCACTTTTAAATTAAAAAATAACATAAAATAAATTAAAAAAACACACATTAATATTCACACCAGTAAATTTTATTACATCCCTGTAGGAAAATCAACTAATTTAAAAGTAGTTGATAAAGTAGTTTTTTGTCAACCACAACTAGTTGAAATTCTGACTTTTTTCCATAGAACGAACTAACATATTTTGTATGGTGATGTCCGCTAAATAAGTCAATTGAGTTTCGTTTGCATATATTTTCAACTACTTGTTAAATTAGTTATATTTAAATTATTTTTTAATTACTTTAAAATAACCAATTGAAAACTATTACTGATGGCCTAAAGTTAATAATATTTGATGAAATAACATGGTTAAATATATATAAACTTGTAATCTAATAAAAATTTGTAATTAAAACATGTCAAAATCAGAGTAGTTGCCGCCTTAATATAATTCAAAGTAAATTATCAATCACTTGTTTTTAAGTAGTATTTCAATTACTTATATATAATGCAATCAAAACAATTTAGAATTGAAGTGGATGACGGCTTAATATAATTAAAAGTAGTTCATATACTGATTTATTTTAAACTAGTTTTTTAATTAGTTGTTTTTAAAAACAAGTTAGATTGTTCCTATAGGGATTTAATTCACCTAAGCAATTTATTGCTTAATACATTCCCTATAGGAACAAACTAACTTGTTTTTAAAAACAACTAATTAAAAAACTAATTTAAAATAAACTAGTATATGAACTACTTTGAATTATATTAAGGAGACATCCACTTCAATTCTAAATAGTTTTTATTGCATTATATATGAAGTAATTGAAATACTACTCAAAAACAAGTGGTTGATAAATTACTTTGAATTATATTAAGGCGGCAACTACTCTGATTATGACATATTTTAATCTACCATCGCAGCGTACTTCTGTTGCGCTCCTTGAATGTAATTACTAGTCCTTTTTTGAATTAACTGGCAATGAAGTTTGGCATGAATCACTTTTGAATTATTTTAAAATCCAATAAAACACCACAAGGAACGACATTTCACAATTTTCCATTAAAAAACTCTGATCACTTTTAACTTTGTTTACATTTTGCTTTCAGATTTTATATCTCAGAATTTATTTGTGTCGACCAGAAAATTTAAAATTTTTATGCTTTTAAATTCATCTTCAGAAGTGGAATATTAAATAGTTTTCAATTGGTTATTTTAAAGTAATTAAAAAAATAATTGAAATTTAACTAATTTAACAAGTAGTTGAAAGTATATCCAGACGAAAGTCAATTGACTTATTTAGCGGACATCACCATACAAAATATGTTAGTTCGTTCTATGGAAAAAAGTCAGAATTTTAACTAGTTATGGTTGACAAAAAACTACTTTTTGAACTTCTTTTAAATTAGTTGATTTTCCTACAGGGTTGCTTTGAAAGCACATACTTTGATACCCTGCCAAAAAAATATATTTGATTTACAGATGTTAACAGATGTTGTATTAACAGATGTAGTATGTCGCAGTATTCTGTTGATAGCTGCAGCATAGCTTCAGTTGTAATTAATATTGAATAAATCACTCAGCATAACGAAGGAGTTTGGCTCGAAGCTAGTGTAGTGACTTCATACACAGTGGTATCGGTGGGTGTGGGTTCGAATCACAACGGCATGCGAAGGTTAAAATTTTTGTATATGATATTTAATTTAATTTAATTTAATGTTCTTGTTATAATATACGGCAAGCAGCAAGAAAAGCCGAGAAGTCATTAATTTCTAAGAAAAAAGCAGTATTGATAAAAGAAAAATTTGTGTTGTTGCCGATTTCAGTCACCCAAATCACAGAACGAGAGGCGGCAGCTTCAAAGAAAAAAGGAAAATAAAAAAAACCAAAACCCGAAAAAAGTTAAATATATGAAATTCAATTTTTTTTTAAAGTAAAGTAAATTACCAAATACTTGGTTAATTTATCACCCAATAAAAATTGACAAGTCAACATGTAAAACTTAGGCGTTTTGATAATGTACTTGGGTGGGTGAAAACTGCCAAAGCCGTCTTATAAATTATACTAGGTTTTTTTTAATTTAACATAAGCTTTTATCTCGCTGTAGGTACAGGCTGTATGTGTACCTTGTTTTTGCAAAAACAACGGTAATCTATAAGTTCTCTTTGATGTATTCCGTTTACATAATTATTACGCATTATAAGTCAGTTGATTTAAGTTAGTGTTGATGTTGATGTCGTGATTGAATGAGCGAAATGAGCAGTCGTACAGAAATTTCTGTTGATATTCGAAAAGTTATTACAAAACTTCATGTGCAGCAAAAGTCTTATTGCGATATTGGTGATATAGTGCAGAGGCCCTATACAAGTTTGCGAAACATTATAAAACATTACATAAATACGGCAAAATTAGAGCGTGACAGCAGATCTGGACGCCCAAAAATATTAACACCACTCCAGAGCGTACTGTAGTAGCTGCAGTGGCTCAAAATCCTAAGATTTCGGCTGTAAGATTATGCAATGAAATGCAGCAAATTCAATAGAATCTTCGATCCCCAAACTATATGCAATACTCTACTTAGTGCTGGTTTTCATGGAAGAAAAAGTGGCTGCAGTTTGCAAAGCATCATGTACATCAATCGGAATCATTCTGGAACAGTGTAATATTTAGTGATGAATCGAAGTTCAACCTTTTTGGATCAGATGGTACACAAAAAGTTTGGCGGAAACCAAACAATGAGCTCCAAGAAAAAAACTTAATTAAAACAGTCAAGCACGGCGGTGATAATGTCATTGTGTGGGGATGTATGGCGGCTTCTGGAGTGGGAAATCTTGTCTTTATAGCTGAAAAAATTAATATGTGCTCTTATTTGAATATTTTGAAACACAATATGTTTCCTAGTGTTGAAAAATTGGACATGAATGGGAAGCCATTTTTGTTCCAGCAAGATAACGACCCGAAACATGCGTCGTTTTGCAAAGCTTATTTATCATTGTCAACAGCACAATATACCTCCACAGTCACCAGATATGAATGCAATTGAACATATTTGGCAATTATTGGAGAAAAAAATTCGGAGCCATTTCATAACATCAAAAGATTCACTTAAGGAGGCCCTTCGCCAAGAATGGAAAAATATAACACCCGAACGGACATCAAACCTAGTTGGGGGTATGCAAAGGCTCTTACAAATAGTTATTCAAGCCAAAGGAGGCCTAAAAGTATAAAAAGTATATTAAAATTTGTTTACATATGTGCCTAAATTTTTTTTATGTAAAATTGTCACTTTTTTGTTTTTTATTAAGATAATACATGAAACAAAAAAGAAAAATTTAATATTTTTGTACTGAATAATAAAGAAATCTTTCAATTTTCAAATGATGCCATAATATTTATTTTTTTTTTTTTCGTTAGGTGGAAAAAGTTATTTAGATACAAACTTTGAGAATAGCTCTGTGCCTAAACTTTTTTGATTCACTGTATGCCAATTTTTTTCCAACTTTTTATGCATTTTTAGTTCGAATTAAAAGCTGCGCAATTTTTAATATTAGTTTGCATGGGAATATTTTTTAATTGATGTTTTTTTTCTTATAGGAAAGTTTTAATTTATTTATTTTGCACTACGTTATCCAATTTTTTCTTTGTAAAAAATTGCAAAGATTAAATTTTTATAGCAAACTTAAAAATAAACAAAATAAAGCTTAAGAAAAATCATATTTTTCTTGACCTTATAGCGCACGCTCTGCACTGGAAAGGTTTGCCCTGGTGTTTTAACGAGGCATTCCTCTCTAGCATCGAAACCACCACTCAATGTGGCCCTAATGCATGTTCCGCTAATTGGAAAAGTTTAGCGGTGTTTACTTTAAAAAAAAAGAAAAACTGTCTTCAAAAGCCAAAACAAAGAAATCGCCTCGGCAAAAATGATGGCAAAGAGCGCTATTAAATAAAAAAAAAAAATAGAAAAAAATATACAAAAGAAGCAAGTCTCCGTAATTATGAACAAGATGGCGTAACATGCGTTTATTATGGCCTTGGTTTTGTTTGTGTAAAATGCCCTTAATTTTATTTAACGTTTCTTTGCATGAGCGAGCCATCATAATCTATGAAGGCGATCAAGAAAAACATTCAGAGTTTACAACACACAGATTAGGGTTGCCGCAGAATGGCATAATTATGGTGGATAATCTTTTTGAACTTCCTCGTTAATGCCATTTGTTGAAGGATTGTTAAGGAAATATTACGTTGTTTTTTTTTTTTTTTTTTTTTTTTTTTGCTAGCACGTGGCTTAAAGAGAACAGTTGTTAATAAGTGATAAGTTTGACAGTTATATTGCTGTTTCTTTTTTTTATTTGACACTTATAGACAGCTGTTGCAAAAAGAAGTTTTTGAGTAAATTTTGTGGAAACGGCAATCTTTTAAAATCAGTTAGACGATGTGAGAGTAAATATGTGCTTTTAGCATTTATTTTATTTATATCATTTAGCTTAATGCAAGCTGATTAACTTATTCTAACAGGGATTTTATTTTCTCTCTCTCTCTTTTCCCTGTTGTGGTGTTCGAAAGATATTCAATCGTTGTGGGCGTAATCCGCCCATCTGAATGACATAATTTTAAGAACACTTCAAAAAGAAAAGACTGGAAAAAAGTAAAGATATAGGAACTTATAATTAACATGGACTATCATTAATTATAATTATAATGCTTTAAATATATGTACTACATCTTAATTGTAAGAAGACATTAGAGAGGGGGAAGAAATGGCGTTGGAGTTCAGAATGGTATTACAGAGTTGAGATCTGCTCAGATGAAAATCGAATTCACTGATAAAACTGTTGGTTACACGAAGCATCTTGGTTACCGGTTCACTGCATCCATCGTGGGTGCGGTGAAAGTTAAAGTGGAAGAGAGGTATAGACCTAGGGTTTCGTGAGTTGGTATTAGAGGATATTAATTGGAGCAGTGCTGGGCATTTAATGCGTTCGCCTACAAGTTGATGAATGAAGAGTACATCGGCAATTTCCCTTCGTTAAGCAAGAGTTTGCATGTTCATCAAATTCAGGAGGTAAGTTGAAGCTTTCAGAATCAGGAAAACCGCGAAGTGCGAACCGAATGAATCTTCTTTGAACCGCTTTTATTCGCACAGAATGCGTGTTGTCGATAGGAGACCAAACTGGCTGGCGTATTCGAGAATATTAAATTGAAAAAAACCTGGTATAATTTATAAGATGACTTTGGCAGTTTTCAGCCACCCAAGTTCTTCATCAAAACGCCTCAGTTTTACATGTTGACTTGCCAATTTTTATTTGGGTGATAAATTAACCAAGTAATTGGTCATTTTTTATACACTACTTTTAAAAAAAAATTTAGTTTCAATAATACAACTTTTTTTCGGGTTTTGGTCTTTTTGTTTTCCTTGTTTTGAAGCTGCCGCCCTCTCGTTCTATGATTTGCTTGACTGAAATTAGCAAAAACACAAATTTTTCTCTTTTCAACAACCGTTTTTTTCTTAGAAATTAATGACTTCTCGGCTTTTCTTGCTGATTGACGTATATTATAACAAGAACATTAAACAAAATAAAATTAAGTATCAAATACAAAAATTTTACCTTCGAATGCCGTTGAGATTCGAACCCACAACCAATCGATACCACTGTGTATGAAGTCGCTACACTACGCGACTTCAATATTAATTACAACTGAAGCTATGCTGCAGCATAACACAATAATCTGTTAAAAGATATTTGTAGTATGGCTGTCAACAGAATACTGCGACATACTGCATCTGTTAATACAGCATCTGTTAACATAGCTGCAGTTATGTCAGGAAATAGTAGCAAGGCTGCTTGGATCAGTGGGTAGATTGATGGACTGGCACCAAAAGTTCTAGGTTCGATTCCGCCCGGCGGTAAAGACATTTTTTTTTCTTTTTCTCTTTTCTTTTTGTTGATGAAATGTAATAAAATTTACTGGTGTGAATATTAACGTGTGTTTTTTAATTTACTTTATGTTCTTTTTGAATTTAAAAGTTTTTTTATTACACAAAAAAAAAACCATTAAATTATCAAATCCATCCTTCTCTCGTGTGTCTGATGACGCAGCTGTACTTGTTTTTGGCAGAAAATAGCTCCAAACTATGCTTAATTCATCCATGCTAGTTGTTTTTTAATTTTGTATTTTTGGATTTTGGGATAAGCTGAATCAAATATTTTTGTTTGGCAAGGTATCGAAGTATGTGCTTTTAAAGCAATGTGTGAAACAATTAATTTGCTTAGGTGAATAAGCATTAGTTTATAATTCCCTTTCAATTCTCTTTACCCAAGCCGACTTAGGTGATTTACCTATTGCTTTTTTTTTTCGGTGTGGAGAGATTTAGTCACGTAAGGATTGGAGAAGTCTCTGGACCAGTGTTTCACGAAACCCAGTGCAGAGTTGGCTCTATTATTCATATTATTAATATGAAACCTTAAATTAAGTTCCTTGCCACATATTACATCTAGGTCCCGTAAATAGCTTACAGAAGGAACTGGCTTACTGAGTAATTAATAAGTTCTTGGAGGAAGTTGGAGTCACTTGCGTGAGTATGTAATAGTTTCACATTTATTGACGTTGAGCTCAAGAAGATTTTTTTGGCACCAAGTGGAAAAACTAATCAGATTGTCTTGAAGATTGCAGCAGTCAGGGCTGGTTTGTATGCGCCGATAGATTTTCATATCATCAGCATACACAGAAAGATTGGATGCTTTGATGATTCCATCTACATCAGAAATTGTTAAGACGAATAACAAAGGACCAAGGTGATCAAGGTGGGACACCAGAGGTAGCTGTAAAAGATTTTGAATTGGAAAATCTAAAGATGACGTTATAACGGCGTTCTTCGAGATATGATTGAATCCATGATATAAACAGTGATGAAAAACTAAAGGCTTTAAGCTTAAGAAGGATGACAGTGTGGGAGATTTTGTCGAACGCTTTACTAAAGTCGATAGAAGCTGTATCAACTTCGTACCCACTTCCAACGAGCATAAAGTATTTGAAACAAATTCTTTAAGGTTAGTGGTAGACGATCTTCCCTTGTTGCCAATGGAAAAAGAGAATGTCATAGATAATACTTTCAAAAATTTTAGAAGTACTTGACAGTTTTGGAATAGGTCTGTAATAAGAAATATCATTTCTAAGTCCTTTTTTATGTAGAGGTATTATACACGAATTCTTCCAAAACTTAGGAAAAACTGAACTAGAAATAGAGAGTTGAAAAAGAGCCAACAGGGAATGAGCCAACAAGTTCGCGAACTTGTTAATGACAATAGCAGGCAATCCATCAGGTCCAGGAGAATAATCATTCTTTAGATTATATATCTTTCCTAACACATCAGCGAGGGTAATATGGACAGATGTCAGTGACGTTTGAGCACAGTTCCTGAATGATGAAAAATATTCGTAGTCTAGTTCATCGTTATGGTTTGTGTATGACTCCCTGAAGAAATTTGCAAATAGGTTTGCAAATATTTCCGAATTATCTGAGGAAATGTCCGAAAAAGTAAGGGTAGATGGGTAGTTGTCAGATTTTCTTTTAATATTGATAAACTTATAGAAGCTTTTAAAATCCGACAACAACTTTCTTTGAATATGAGCAAGATAAGACTCATATAAGTTTTCACAGAGTGCGGAAAAAGGTTAAAGGCATGAAGATAATTTGTAAGATGAAGAGAAGAACGACAAATTAGATATACGCGCCAAAGTTTCCTTCTTTTATTACGGAGTGAACGTAGTTCTTTATTGTACCAGGGAGTAGATAACGAAAAAATTTTCTGCCTAGTGAAGGGGACAGAATGTGTGAAGCAGTCGAAAGCAAGTCAAAAAGATGTTGGAAATCGATTCTACTGAATAAAATCTCTAATTTTACAAAATCAATTATCCGAAAGTTGAAACTGTACGAGTGCTCGAAGTGTGTATTTTTGATATTATTGTTGTAAGATAAAGTAAGGGATAGTAGTTGATGGTACTGATCGAGTGTTACAAGAAGATGGTTACTCGCAGAGACCACACAGTTATCTGAATCCGAAGAAAAAATTAGTTCTAGTTGTCTACCTAACATATATTGTTAGTTACTCCGCTCAGCTGGTAAAGGCCGAAGTCAGAAAGACAGCTAGTAAAAACAATTTCTTTTTCAGAAGTAAGATTTGAGGGAAAATAGTGGGATTCATCATCAGAAAGTTACCCATTGAAGGTTGGGAAGATTAAAATCCCCAAAAAAAAATATCGGTGTCAAATAGATCCAAAAGTGAATCGATAGCGTCTAATGCAAGCTGATAAACATTTACTGCTTAAGAAGGGCGTATATAACAGCAGATAATGAATATATTTCGTTTTGCGATACAAACTTTGGCACATATATATTCAAAGTTAGCTGTGTGGGAATTTTTTATAATGGTTGAATCGAAGCGATTGTGAATTGCAAGAAGGATACCACGACCTGAGGAGAGATCATCTTTGTCGAGACCATCGCCTCTGAATACCACGAAGTCGGACGCAAAGACCTCAGTATCCTTGAAGTCTGGCTTAAGATTTGTCTCAGTAAGAGCAAATATGCCATAGGAAAGCTTAAGGGAGTTAAAGAACACTGTAAAGAATTTGGTACGTAATCGTCTTACGTTTTGGTAGTAAAGAGAAACAAATAATGGACTGGGAAAAGGGTTTTGATTGGGAGTAATAAGTTGGTTAGGAAAATATTGTTGCTGCTTTTTACGAGACTTTTGAAGTAAGATATATGTTTTGACCTCATATGAGCAGCATATGTGCCAAAATCTTCTTTGAGTTGATGGCTCGTCAAGCCAAATTGCTCGTGGAAGCTGGTAAATAAATGTAGTAGGACTTTATTTGGGTGGTAGGCGTAGTTTTCATTCGATTTTTCCGAAGTCCATAGTCGGTGTTTGCAACAGAAATTAAAACTTTTGTGTAAAATTTGGAGTTATTTTATTAATGTCAGTGGGTTTCTAGAAAATTTTACGGTATGAAAAAAATCACTTTGTAGGGAGATTGGCATTGTTTTCAGCTGATATTTCCATATATCAAAGACGGGGCTTATGTTTAAAAATCAAAGCATATAAGTTTTCTTCGACTTCTTTCAAAATAGCGAAATATGCAGTTATGTTAACTTTTATTTCTCAGCTCCTATTATACATAGAATGATGAATTAAAATCATACTATGAAGCACACTTTGTCCTTCAACCCAATATTTTTCAATGCCTATTTCTTATCAGAATTTACCTGTGGGGTATATTTGTTACTTGCTTGGCGACTGGGTGTGTTCCGAGAATCTCGAGAGAGGCGAAAGTTTTCTTTCTTCGTTCGAAAGTTCACGAACTTTTAAGAGTTGCTGAAAAGGAGCTGTTTTTTGGAGGTATTGCGATGGCCACATTTATGGACATCGAGGGTGCCTTCGACAAAATATGCTTTAGAAAGCTACGGCAAGCCCTGACAGAGCGCGATGTAAGCCCAATGACAGTAAATTGGGTAGACAATATTCTCAAGCACAGGTCGGTCAACATGCAGAATGGTAGAGTCAAGACTAGAGGAAGAGTAAGTAGAGGATGTCCCCAGGGCAGGGTGTTATCGCCAACCCTGTGGAACATAACTGTGGACTCACTAGTGGTTAGACTGTATCAATCGGGCATACACACGATAGGGTATGCAGATGACATTGCGTTTGTGGTCTGTGGTAAGTTCATTGGAACAATTTCTGACATCATGATGGGAGCACTCCGAATGGTGGAGGAGTGGTGACGAGAACAAGACCTTACCGTAAACGCAGGAAAATCAGACAATATTCTCTTTACTAGAAAGAGGGCAGGTCTGAGGAGAGAACCACTGAGACTTTTTGGAGCTGAAATCAACATGTCCACGAAAGTTAAATATTTAGAGGTAACCCTTGATAGCAAACTTAACTATAACGAGCATGTAGAAGATAGGATTCAAAGAGCCATGAGGGTTCAGTTTCAGTGTAGACGCATTTGTGGTCTCAAATGGAGGCTAAGCCCAGAGTCTATGAAACGGGTCTACACTATCATGGTTAGACCTGTCATTACATATGCTTCGGTGATCAGGTGGACAAAACTCAGCCAGAAAACCATTAAGAAGAGACTGAACAGAGTTCAACGGCTGGCATGTGTTGGAATGGTGCAATACGCACCACTTCAGCAAGCGCAATGGAGGTTCTGTTAGGTATGTTGCCGTTGGATTTAGAAATAAAGAAAACGGCGGCACTAGCAGCCCTCAGGATGTTGCGAAAGGGTACGTGGCATGGATCAACGGCCCTACATGGTCATATGCGTATCCTTGATATTGTACGTAGAGATGTCAGGGAGACGGGTATGCCTATGAACGGAAGGCAGAGAGTAAGGATAACAGAAATATGTTGTAAGCCTCTTATAACAGATGGAGTCGTCTGTGAAGAAATCGCTGGTAACGATATCAGTATATTCACAGACGGCTTTTAGATGAATGGCAAAGCCGAGGCAGACATTTACTCAGAAGCGTTGAGCCTATCCTGTAGACGGAGGTTAGGGAGGTTTGTGTCTATGTACCAGGCGGAAATGCTTGGTGTGGTGCATGCACTGGACCACCTGATAGATGACCGAGTCAATAGCAAGAAAATTGTCATTGCCTTTGACAATCAGTCGGTGATTGCGTGCATGCAGCGTACAGGCGTCACTTTCAGGTTGGCCATAGAGTGTCTTACCAAACTCAATAGGTGCGCTCAGACAAATGAGCTCACTTTAATGTGGTTGAGAGGACATTCTGGCATAGAACAGAATGAAAATGCCGATTCTTTTTCAAGAGAAGGATTAGCAGAAGAGTTCTTTGGACCAGAGCCACGTATCGCCATAGGCGACAACATGGTGGCAGGCCTTATTAAGCAATGGACGGATTCGGAACACCGTACAAGGTAGAAGCTGTTATTTGCAGGCAATCGAAGGCGGCCGTGAAGTGGTCTCGTTTTGAGGCAGCAAAAGTTATCCGTTACAATCGAAGTACTTTAAGCTGTCTTGCTGCACTGGTCACAGGACACGGTCCCTACATGTACCATCTCAGGAAGTTGACTCTGACCGAGGACGATACGTGTAGGTTATGCTTTGAGGAGCCGGAAACGGAAGCACACATTATGTGCCAGTGTTCGACGTTGGCAAGCATAAGGTTGACCATTCTGGGACGTCCATTTATTAACGATGCCGAGATTGGTCAGCTGACCTACAAGGATATGCTTGGGGTGACAAAGGATGCTTATGTAAGAAGCATGCTTACGTATGAGAGCTCCGAGCGGTAGCATCCTTTGTCCATTGGGGACGAAAAGGGACCCACTGTGGTCCCCTTGGGCCAATTCCCGATTTATTATATATTATTATATATATTACAAGAAAAATGTGAGGTTATGTTTTAAAATCGCACAAGATATTATAGAAAAGCACTTTATGAATATTTTTGCAATATTTTAGATTTTTCTTTTGTCTAGGGGGGCCGCTCCGCCCCGAAACTAACCCTCGCTGCGTCCATGCTTTCAGCATAAATCGGAAAAAGTTTAACAAGTATACTTTATTTATTTCGCTAATGACTGCGCACCATAAATATTTAAAGTCGAATAATGTATTTTTGTATTTAAATTTTGCCTGCCTTTATTGTTAAACTATAACATTAAGAACTGGAGCTTAATCCATGCAATGGCAACCTCGACCTATCTCATAAGAAATAAAAGACCATGTAAAACAACAACAGAAAATACTACCTTAATCTTCTTGCAAGAGCTTAACTTGCAACAAAATAAATAAAAAAAGAAAAAAAAATCAGTAATATACTCATATAATGGGAAAAAATTGTAGTGCTCATAAATTTCCAAGGCGCGTGGCGAATGCGTCTTATGCAGCCAGTGCTGCCACAGGGTTCGTAGCTATGCGTGTGTTGTGTGTTGTGTGTGTTCTTCTGCGTACAACGCGGCTTGAAATTTCACTTAAAATCCACTCATTGCTGATTGTTATTGTTGTTGTTGTTGTGTCCTTTGAGTTCACCTCCACTTTTTTTTATTATATTTTTATTTCGCTCATCTTCTTATCTACTTTGCAGACATTATTGTCGACACCGCATGCAACAACAACAAAATCAGCAACTACAAAAACAATAAAACACTAACAACAAAAACTGCTGCTGCTGCTGCTGCTGATAATGCCACCTTCAACACCCTTAATTGCAGCAATTTTTCCATTAACTGCCGGCCACCAACCAAACTGTCCGACAAGCGACAAAGCTTTGCATTACCGTCTGTGCGTCAAATGCAAATTTATGCGGTTCTGCTATGTGAGTGAACAAGCAGTTTTTATGCATAGAGTTTTGATTGTTTTGCCATTGTTGCTGTTGTTGTTGATGCAATTAAATTCAGTTGCAAGACTTAGTCTAGCTGTGTCCGCCTGTCTACACTGCTGTCTAGACACCAGCCACAAATAATTCACTCTTTCACGATTAGCTAATCGGCTGACAGCACCGGCTGATGTCTTCTTTTGTTGTTTGCATTACATGTTTTTTTTTTGTATTGCTATCGATTGGCACTTTATGTAATTTATGAGTGTGACAGCGAAATGATGAAATTAAAGTAGCTTAGTTATGCATCAAGATTGATGATGTACCGGTATACCTAACCATACCAAAGGAGCATTTTACTTCCAAATTTTGCTAAAATGAAGGCAAATTTTTATTTCAAACGGAGCTTAAAAGGAGGATCAATATTTAACGATTAAAAAAATTTTGAAATGTAGTTTAAGTTAGAGGAATGAATACGAAATACATTGTCAATATCTTATTACAAGTGCATTTACTCAAATTCATCTTCGTCAACTGTTTGTTCGTCATGGGCCACATTATATTTCAATTTAGATGAGATTTGGAGAAGCATATCCGGTTGCGATTTGATAAACGAATAGAATTGTAGATACGAAATGTTCAAATTAACTTTAGTGGTCAGAATGGCATTCAGTGTGCTAACTTGTAGTTGGATTTTCTCTGTCGCTCACGTCTTATTCATCGCAATTATTCTAATCATTTCCTTGTAGTTGCAACTTTCAGTAATTAGATGAGTCAATATTTCAACCCATGTTTATAAACATGTAACAAAAAGTGGAACGGTTTTATAAACAGGTAAGAAACACCTGGCGAGGCCAGCATTATCCATGTCGAAATCGTCTCAAGTCGACTCAAACCTCCACGTGGTGTTGCCTGGGCAATGGCAAACTGGCATCTGTCAGTTTGACGGCTAATTTGAGCGGCGGGTCTCCTAGCCTTAAATGGGTTGTGCCTCGGGTTTAAAGCCCACCACTTAAAAAAACCATTTCAATGAAAAGTTACAGAAGAAATATGAGAAAAATGATCCCCAAAACTGATGACGACCACCGCAAATGAAAAAACTGATAATGATTTACGGATATGCACCTGGAATGTCCCAACTCTTAATTGGGAAGGTGCCTCTATCCATCCGATTGATATCTTGAAAAGATACAAAGCTGATATCACTGCGATCCCAGAAATGCGAAGTAAGGGACAAGGTTACTCTCGGCAAGCATCCTGTGATATCTACTACAGCCGCCATGCGGAGAAGCACGAGTTTGGGTGCGGATTTGTAGTTGGCAAGAGATTACGGCATCATGTCATGCGATTCACTCCTGTGAACGAACAACTTGCCATAATCCGCATCAAGGCTAAATTCTTCATATAAGCCTAATATGTGCGCATGCTTCGATAGAGGACAAGGGCGATGAGATCAAAGATACTTTCTGTGAGAGCCTTGAAGACGCTTACGAGCGCTGCCCCCGTCACGACACAAAAATTGTGCTTGGTGACTTCAACGCTAAGGTGGACAAGGAAAACATCTTTGGTCCAACAGTCGGAAAGTTCAGCCTCCACGACAACACATCCGATAACGGAGTGAGGCTGATTGACTTCGCCGCAGCACGAAACGTGATTGTAAGTAGCACTAGATTCAAGCATCTCAATATTCCTAAGGCCACCTGGTTGTCCCCTGACCAAAAAACGCGCAACCAAATTGATTACGTTTTGATTGACGTAAGGCACTCTTCCAGTGTACTGGATGTACGCACGATCCGTGGTGCTTACATAGACTCGGATCATTATCTTGTCGCAGCTAAGATCCGCACACGTATGTGCGCTCAATCCTACACAGACAAAGCTAGACGTCGACAAGTTGCAGTCAAAATGGACAGCCGAAGCCTTCGCCACTCGACTCTCACTCCTGCTTCAAGAAAGCACTCCTCCGATCGACGATATATGCGCGCTGTGGGCACACATCTCCCACTCTCTGCGTACGGCTGCCGAAGAGGTTATTGGCTACCACCGTGCCCGCCGAATCCAGTGGCACGACCAAAAGTGGCGCGACGCCACTGCAGAGAAAAACGCCGCCTACAAAGCCACCCTGCTGTCGGTTGTGACGCGTGCTGCTAAGGAGCGATACAGAGAGAAGAGGAGGGCCGAGAGACGTCTTTTCAGGCGGACAAAAAGAGAGGCGGAAAAGCGCGAGTGTGAGAAGATTGAGATGTATGGTGACAGGAACGAGGCCCGAAAGTTTTTCGAAAAGATAAGACGCCTGGCCGATGGCTCTAAGACCAGGGCCTCTTTCTGCAAGGATGAAATCGGGAATCTAGTTACAGATATCCAGAGTACACTGACGTTATGGAGGGAACACTTCCCTAGTCTTCTGAATGGCGACGATAACAACAATCCGGCCAATAGAGATGATATCCCGGAAACTCCAATTATGGATGACAGCGTTGAAGTTCCGATGTCCGACTTTAATAAAGTTTTGACAGCAATAACACGGCATTAGAACAACAAAGCCGCGGGAGCCGATGATCTACCCGCTGAGCTGTTTTGAAACGAAGGCGAAGCTCTATTTAAATGCATTCACGAGCTTCTGTGCAGAATATGGTCGGAAGAATGCAATCCAAACGAATGGAACCTTAGTGTACTCTGCCCAATCCACAAGAAAAGCGAGCCCACTATTTGCGGCAACTACCGTGGAATAAGCCTCCTAAATATCGCCTATAAGGTCCTGTCGAGCGTAGTATGTGAAAGATTGACTGAAAGAAAGACCATCGTAAACCAACTGAGTGGGCCTTATCAGTGTGGCTTCAGACCTGGAAAATCTACCACCGACCAGATATTCACTCTACGACAAATCTTCGAAAAAACCACAGAGAAGCAAATCAACACCCACCATCTTTTTGTCGACTACAAAGCTGCTTTCGACAGTCCAATAAGGAATCACCTATACTCCACCATGTCTGGATTTGGTATAAAAAAAAGCGAAATGGCCGTTTGAAATGAAATATGAATTTGGTATACCTGCACAATTAATCCGTCTATGCAGTATGACACTGAGCAACAACAGCAGAGCAGTTAAAATCGGGAAGGACCTCTTCCCACCATTTGATACCAATCGAGGTTTCAGACAAAGTGATTTCTTTTCGTGCGACTTTTTTAACCTAATCATGGAGAAGATCATTCGAGCTGCTGATCTGAGACAAAGCGGCACAATATTCTATAAGAGTGTTATGCTGCTAGCGTATCCCGATGATATTGACATCATTGGCCATAACACACGTGAAGTCTGTGCAGCATTCTCCAAATTAGAAAAAGAGTCGAGTCGCATGGGTCTTGCAGTAAACGCAGATAAGATGAAATATCTGGTGTCAACAAACAAACAGTCCTAGCGTATTGGCACCCACATCACTGTTGGCAACACCTTCTTCGAGGTGTCCGGCATTAACTCCACCAACGATATCAGTAGAGAGATAAGTCCTAGCGTATTGGCACCCACATCACTGTTGGCAACACCTCCTTCGAGGTGTTCAGCATTAACTCCACGAACGATATCAGTAGAGAGATAAAACGAAGGATAACTCTTGCCGACAGGTGTTACTTTGGGCTCAGCAGGCAATTGAGAAGCAGAGCCCTCTCTCGACGAACAAAAGCCACGCTCTGTAAGTCAGTTATCATGCCCATCCTGTTATATGCAGCACAAACCTGGACGTTGAGCAGCTCTGATTAAAAGACTTTAGGAGCGTTCGAGAGAAAGATCCTTCGTAAAATCTACGGACCAATCTGCGTCAATGGCGAGTACCAAATACGATAGAACGATGAGCTGTATGAGCTATACGCCAACATCGACATTGTAAAGTGCATAAAAATCGAGCGGCTTCGCTGGCTAGGTCATGTTAAGTGGATGGAAGACGATGCTCTAGCGAATAAAATACTCGATTCGGTACCCAGCGGCGGTCAACGCAGAAGAAAACGACTGCATCTCCGTTGGAAGGACCAAGTAGAAGACAACCTGACGGAACTTGGAGCTTCCAACTGGCGCCAGGAAACGCAAAACAGAAATGGCTGGCGCAATTTCTTACAACAGGCGGAAACCGACTTACGGTTGTAGGCGCCATCTAAGTAAGTAATTAAAAAACAGTGGAAAGGTTTTTTGTAAACATTATATATAAACACGTTCAATGTATAGAAGCGCTGCCTAAGAGACACACCGTGGTTAGCAATTGTAGGGGATCGCTGGTTTCGAATCTTATGTCAAGATTATAAAATTCAAGAAGGCGGAAAGGGGAGCCATATCGTTTTTTTTTTTTTTTGTATATTTGCGAATTCTTGTAATTTTTAAATTCTGACAAGGGATTTGATTTCGAATATGATATCACAGTTTTCAAATTCAAGATGACGGATAGGTTTGCCACGTTAATTTTTTATATTTTTACGAATTCGGTGCTGAGGTGAATTCAAGGTAAAAATGGGTTGCTGAATCCCATTCTGTTGTCAGAATTTTAATTTTATTTTTTATAACGTAATTTTTAAATTTTTCAACTTCATCTAACAGTTTTAGGGGGCCGCTGATTTAGAATCTGATGTCAGAATTTTGAAATTCAAGATGGCGGATAGGGCTGCCGCCTAAATTAATTTGTATTTATGCGAGTTCTGTAATTTTAAAATTCTGACTTCGGATTTCATTGCGAACCTGACATCACAGTCTTAAAATTCAATTTGAAGGATAGTGTGCCACCTAAATTTTTTTTTGTATTTTTACGAATTCTTGTAATTTTGAAATTCTGACAACGGATTCGGATTCAGAGATTCGTTTTTTCCTAGCCTTCCCCCTTGCACAGAATCCGTAAAAATACAAAAAATTCAGGTGGCAACTCTATCCGCAATCTTTAATTTTTTTTTAATTCCATACATCATTCCCTACTGATTTATAGCCAAACAGGTGTTGATGCTTTTGGTAGAAGCGAAAATAAAATCTCTATGATTCTTGGGAGGAGATTTTAACGTAAGTATTACATCAAATTATCGTTTACCGCTAACTTATTTTCTTCACAAAAAATTTAGCTTGCACATAAATAGCAATCCCAACGAAGCAACAACAAAATCTGTAACTACAATGGATGCAATTTTTTCACGTCATCTCGAAAATTTTGCATCATGGACATATATCTCATATTTAAGATATCAAAAACCATTCATATCTGTATTACCAATAACAGAAATCAATTTACACAAAGTTGTAGTGTAAATATTGAATAAACGGAATATTTTTTATGAAATTTTGTATTGTATTTCTTTTGAGATGCTCCCTCTCTTTTCTATCTCTTTCTCTTTGTCTCTTACACTAAAATCTATCTTATTCTAGAAGAGATATAGTATATGGAAAGTTTCAATTCTTTACTGTATACACGCTTTACTGTTTTTTTTTATAATAATTTCAATATCGGTACTAGTATCGTGATTCCGGGATTGAAATTTTCTATCATGAAAACCTCGCGATCTGTAAAACTTCTCAAAATTGCATTCGCTGGCTATAAGATGCACAACTTTTTTAACAATCAAAGTAATTGTTTCATTTTTTAATATTATGAATTGACAGCTGTCTGCCAAAAACTTTGTTTGCTTGCATCACCTGTGCATAATTTCATATATTTTTCTACTACTCTTTCCTTCTTTTTACTACCTTTTTTCTTCTGCAATGAAACTTTTCACAGAAAACGTGAATATAATTGCTGTCCCTACAGCAATAACCTTTGCTACTAACTGCCAATTGCTGTGATTTCTTCATAATTTGGTTTGTTCTCTGCTGATATTTTATTATTCTTTTTTTTTTGTGTTAACTCTGCAGCAAATCGCAAAAGTTTACAAAATTTTCCAACACAAGTTTTCTAACTTTACTTAACTTTTATTTGCAGACAACATGTTTGCATTGAACTTTCTTCGTTGTTTGTTGGTCTGCTTCTCTGCTTTTGCACAAGTATTTGCATTAAGCTTTGAGCTGCAGCAGAAGAAATAATGACAAACTTTGAAAATTTCTTTTTAAATGGCTTTGGCTGTATATGTGACTGTGGCTGTTGGCAGTGCTCGGCATCCTGCCAATACTATGAAAACGGTAAATCCCGTGACAATGTAATTTGCCGAAGAACACCTGCTGCATGTGCAAAAGAGTAAAAAAAGTAGGGGATATATTTAGTTGAACTTTGATGCTCTTTAGAGTGTGATTGCTGGGGCTGATAGCAGGTATAGAGTGCAGGGGGCGTAGATGTGAGCAATACTCGTAAGTTGCATTAAACTAAATTTAAAGAGTTTTGGAATATAAAAAAGAATGGTTGGGTCAAAATTATGATTATAGAAACAATTTTATGCACTGAATTTTGGAAGATTAAAGCAGCATACTAGGAAGAATTTTGAAAAAAAAATTGACTAAAAATATATCCAACAAAGCAATTTTTTAAATTTTCAATTAATTACGGAGTTATAACTATCTTAGTGACACCTGTAACTTTGAATTTGACTGCCTGTTACTGTGCTCAAATCTTTAAACGCGTTCTTTTCTAAGCTACTTGTTTCTATACGTTTGAAATGATATCTAAAGTTCTAATGGACCGATTAACATAAAATTTGGCGTGAGCCATTTCTATATATCCCTCTAAAGCCCGGACTTGATTTCTGAAAAAATGTTGTTTGTAAATTTTTTTAAGAACCATTTTTTAAAAATCACCGTTTTTACATATCTCTAGTTATGGTTTTCACTTCGGTCAGCATTTTTTTTTTTTTTTTTGAGAAATTTTGGAAAATTTTAATTTGAGCTTTTTGAAAAATTAAGTCAATAATTTTTTTTCCACTTCTAACTCCGCTTTTACAGTGTCATTTAACAAAATTGAACTTAATTAAATGCTGCAGCAACTAAATATACGAAAACTCCTGCGGCGCCAGGAATGTCCTCGGAAGTGGCAGCTTATATTAAATTACAACTCATTATCCTGGCATACTTTACGGCTCTATAGGTGCACAGAGGGTGCACTTAAAACATCAAATGCCGTCACGAATACGCCGAACAAAAAGTAATATAAAACGTTAAAATAAACGTAACCAAGAAGGTGATAATGAGCGACAATATGGTGGCAGCATATAACTGCGCAGCATTTTGTCTAAGAATATATAAAGGAAATAATAAAAATGCTGTGCTGAAGTAAAAAGCATATAAAAAGTAAATAAAGAGCTTTTAAAAAATATCGCATTATTTTGACCAAGAGAATTTGTGTTTTCTCTAGCATCAGGGGCTGCAACATTCTAGGTAATAAATACATTTTTTGGGCTAAATTATGCATAATCAACAACGACGACACTTTTGAGCACAAAAAAATGGTTATTAAGCTTTAACTTAAAAAAAAAAAAAATTTAAATAACGCCGCTTTTCTACTTATACGCCGCTATTACTCATGACTGCACTTATGATTTTTTTTTTTTTGGCATATTAGCTACTCTTCTCTGCTCACTGACAGACACACTTAATTTGCAAATCGTTACAAAAAAAGAAAAAGTATTGCCTGGAGCATGAATTGGGCACAGCTGGCAAGCCTGTTTTACATAATTTTTTTGACATTATTCAGCGTATATTGTATATATTAATAATTTATTTTTTTTTTTTTTTGTTTTTTTCCCCTGCAGTCTCTTAATTTTTCTTGTATTTCTTGGAAAAATTTTCATTTATTGTGAAATTTTATTCATGTCTACTTGAATATTGACAAGCATTTAAATAAATCAGTCTTTGTTTTTATTTTATTCTTTTTCTGACAGTTTCTTGAAATGAGTTTCTAAGAAAATCTCTGTCGTTTTCATATTACAACTTATACATTCATGGGCGTACTCAGTATTTTTCCTGGAAAGGGACAAAGGCTTACTTGATAAGTTCAGGTATTTGGAAATGATGCATCTGAGGAAAAAGTGAGCTATTGACTTCTATATTCCTTATGTATTATTAGTTTAGTTTTCTGTATTATTGTCTACAAAAATACATATTTATTAATATTTATTAGAGCCCTGCATGAATATATTCGTCAAGTGAATATACCCTGATGCTCTGCTATAGCAGTCACTGCAAGCAAAGCTGCAAGGGCATAAATGTAAACAACAGATCGTGTTGCAACAGGTCGTGTAGCGCAAGATAATAACTTTTTATTTGTTCTCTGTTCTCTTTGCATACACTTTTGCACTGAGGTGAGCTTGCGATCTACGCGTTGTTTCAGTTATTTCTCTGAGTACTTAATAAACTACACGAATACTCAGAAATCTGCTGCAGTGAAATGATTAAGAATCAGGTATGTTGGTTTATCCCCGCAATAAGCTTTATGTTATTTTTAATGCATAGTCAGTTTGATGTTGGATAGAGGTGCATTCAAACGCATTTATTTAAAATAAAATTACATTAATATTAATAAAAAATATTTCATTCTGAATGGATTGATGTAGTGGGTAACATTAAAAACTGTACACCTTTACCATACAATACAATACAATATTACATACAATATTGAACCATACAATAAACACAAAAGATGTCGAAAATAGTTGATATTGGCCGTAGCTGAACTCCTAGAGGGGTCAAATATATGACCGTAGGTAAACTCCTAGAGGGGTCAAATATATTAGTTTGTCCTATTATTTTTTACTCCTCAACATTTCTCCCGAGCATACCTACCCCCTATATACCACCCTTCTTTGGCTCCCCATACAATAAACACAAAAGCTGTCGAAAATAGTTTATATTGGCCGTAGCTGAACTCCTAGAGGGGTCAAATATATGAGCTGGTCCTATTATTTTTTGCCCCTCAACATTTCTTCCGAACACACCTACCCCCTATATATCACCCTTCTTTGGCTCCCAATACAAAAAACACAAAAGCTGTCGAAAATAGTTTATATCAGTCGTAGCTGAACTGCTTGAGGGGTCAAATATATGAGTTGATCCTATTACTTTTTGCCCCTCAACATTTCTCCCAAACACACCTACCCCTATCTACTGCCCTTCTTTGGATCCCAATACAAAAAACATTCGTTGTACGATCGAACGAATACAAAAATATTTGCCAAATATTCAGGGTATGAACACTGATATTTTCGTTATTTTTTATTGCTTTATTTACTACCTGCTGTTGTTAGTAAAGCATAGTGCTCTTATTCTCTTCTTTTCTTATATCTGGATAAAACAAAGAGAGTGTAAAAACAGGTATGAGCAAAGCAGAAAAGGGATAGAGGAAATTTTTTATTCTATAGCAAGAGAATATATTCAGGTAGGCGAAAAAGCATACTCTTGCGGGGCTCTAATATTTATACAAAGTAAATATTTATCAATATTTAAGCATACAAAGGCTTATGTAACAAAATATATTTTTATACTTATTTATTTTATTGCTTGCAAACGAAGCTAAGTAATGTAAGCATCTGTTCTGGTGCAGTGGATAGCATGTCGTCCTTGAAAAAACGAGGACGCGAGTTCGAGAATGGAATTGAGCAAGTTTTTAAGTGACTGTTTACAAAGATTTTAAAAAATTTAATAATTAAATAAATAAATCCGCCTATAATTAAAAACGCTGCTTGTTTTTTCTTTTAATTTTTTTAAGTTTTAATTTTAAATTTCTTTTAATTTTTATGCAAAAAAATTTATACAGTTGCTTGTATGAAAATGTCATCACTGTCATTGTATGAAACATAATCCAAATAAAATACGATGAAGTAACTATTAAAAAATTTTGTTGTTTTGACTAAAAATTTAACAGGCTCAAAACGTTTAAAGTAAGTGGTAAAAGTAATATTTTGACATGACCTTAGTTTGAATTTCCCTTTTTTTTTCTCGGTATATTGAATTTAAATTAGACAGACAGCGTGAACTTTGGTAATAAGCTTGACAGATATAACTATCCGAAGTTAGTACTGGTTTAAAAAAAAAAACCTATACTAGCACTTTTCTTATGATAACACTAGCAGGCCACAGTGGTCCGCGGCTTCGCCATGGACTTTTTTTTATCAATTAAGAGCGTTAATAAGTTTTTTCTACTCTTTGCAAAAAATTAATTTAAAAAAAATCCTAAACACGTTAGAAGGGTTTAGGCGATCGCCTTGCATCCAGAAATGAACAAGTTTTGAACGCTCTACAATGTGTTTATCCGCTCTCACTCTCACTCTTCTGTGGCAATTTTAATTGAAAGTAACAACAAAAATTTTTGAACGACGTTCAAGCGATCACCGTGTAACATCAGCTCTTAAGACAACGCATGTCAAACGAAGAGCTCAGCACTGCATTTATATGTACCTCTCTTTCCGCCTTGCGCTAGACTCATCTGTTGTTATAATGTGCTATGCTAGCTGAGCTGAAAAAGATAAAAATAGAGAACAACATGGAGTTTATTGAAATTCTCGCAACACAAACATTTGAAAACAAAACTATCACGCAATTTATGGCATCGAGGATGTTTTCTTAAAAAACTTAACACTTTAATTAAACATACTAATTATAAAAATTTCGAAATGCCTCTAGCTGTGCTGTAGCACAAAAAAAAAATTTTACCTCAATTTTATAAAATAGTATAAATTTAAATAAATAGATATGCAACATTTCAAATAAAGGAATATAAGTATTTTTAATATTTAAAATTAATTTTTGAAGTGAAAACATTTTTAGGCGCGTTGATCACTTTTTTTGTAGAGAGCAAAACTATAGATTCGCGATATCATCACGCTGTTAGCGATATCTAACTGTTAATTTCTGTTGCATTGTCCAGTATTGCTTATGCCGTGGTTATGCTAGGCAAACAAGTTTGGTGAGCTTTATTTTTTGTTACCAAAGCGATAACCAACCGATTACCGAACCAATTACCGATGGCCAAAGTGATTACCAACCAATAACAGAACCAATTACTGATTACCGAAGCGATTACCAACCGATTACTTAACCAATTACTGATTACCGAAGCGATTACCAACCGATTAGCTAACCAATTACCGAAGCGATTACCAACTGATTACCTTACAAATTGTTTCTTGATGTTTTCGATTACCAACCGATTGCATAATCAATTACCGATTACCGAAGTGATTACCAACCGATTACCGAACCAATTAATGATTTCCCAAGTGAGTACCGAATTAATTTACAACTGATTATCAAAGCGATTACCATCCGATTACCAATTACCGAAGTGATTACCAACCGATTCCGTATTACCGAAGCTATTACCAACCGATTATCGAAGTGATAACCAACCGATAACCGAAGCGATTACCAAACGATTATCGAACCAATGTGATTACCGATTACCGATGACTGAAGTGATTACCAACTAATTACCGAACCAATTACTGATTGCCGAGGCGATTCCCAACCAATTACCGAACCAATTACTGATTACATAAGAGATTACTAAACGATTATCGAACCATTTACCGAAGCGATAACCCACTGATTACCTTACCAATAACCGATTACTGAAGCGATTACCAACCGATTACATAATCAATTACCGATTACCGAAGCGATTACCAACTGATTACCGAACCAATTAACGATTACCGAAGTGATTACCGAATTAATTAACAACTGATTATCAAAGCGATTACCATCCGATTACCAATTACCGAAGTGATTACCAACCGATTCCGTATTACCGAAGCTATAACCAACCGATTATCGAAGTGATAACCAACCGATTACCGAAGCAATTACCAACTGATTACCGAAGTTATTATCAACCCATTACCGATTACCGAAGCAATTACTAACCGATAACTGAACCAATTACCGATTATCAAAATGATTACCAAACGATTACCGAACCAATTATCGATAACGGAAGCGATTACCAAGCCAATTACCGATTACCCAACCAAAGTAATTGTGTTACAAATATGCATAATTCAATATTGCATAAATTGATTAAACGGTTTGAAAAAGTAGAACGCGTCTGATTTGCCGACTCTAGCTATTTTGAAAATTCATAGGAGCTTTGTTGTTTCATAGCTTTAAGTTTTCACTTCGGTCAGCAGACCCCCACTAACTACTTCTTTTTTTTTTTTTTGGCTGGAGTCTTGATTCGCTCTCTATACGCACCCTATGGACGCCCTTGCATATATTTTTCATTGATTTCTTTTTCTCCAAGCAATATAGCTGCTGACTGTACCACAAATACAAACATTTCACAATTGATCGCATCCGGCAGCCATTATTAAAATCGCATGCATCACTTAACAACATTTTGTTACAACAAACAATAAACAACAACAACAACAACAACTTTTTCATTGCTTCTACTTAGCAAGCAGCAGCAAGCAAGAAGAACAAGGAAACAATTTATAAAAAGCTAAAACAATATAAAACTTTTACATGCTTCAGCTGCTGAAGTTGGCAGCACATTCACCACAGCAGAAACAGCAGCAAAAAAGATGAAAAAAAAATAAATCTTCTCAACGACATGCAGCCACCAGCAGCCATGAAGTAAATAAATATCTCTTAATTTTCTCAACTCTAAACGTATGCAGTGTATTGAACTTACAGTGTATTTCCTTACTTGTAGCAGAGACCTGCAGTTTCTATTTCCGCTTCCGTATCTTTAACTTTGCTACATGTTTTCATTATACGTTTCTGCTTACATTCGTTCATTTATTTGTTCATTTGTTCCTTTGTTTGTTCGTTCATCTTACTGTCTGCATCAATTATTAAGTTTACCTGGTACTTATTTTTTTTGTTTTATTTTAGCAAATCCTTTGCTGGATTGTCTTTTGGCAACACTTTGCATATGTGTTGTTAAAGCGTGTTTATGTGTGTGTTTGTTTCCTTTTTTGCTGTCGAAGTTGCTGAAGTTCTTGGCGTAAATTTATTTTCACAATTTCCTTTGTTATTGCCAGACTATCTTGCACTATATTTCTTCGTATTGTTGTTCTTCTTCTTTCTCTTATTCTTTTCTCTTTTTAATTGTTTCATTTGCTCTCTTCCTTTAACTTTCAGACTCATTCGTTTCTGAACAACCTGCTGCTGATGCTAGCTCAATGGCAACAATTTATGCAGCTGCATGTTTTAGTGTGTCTTTTATGCAGGTGTTAGTGTGGTTGAGTATGAGTGTGCTTGATTTCAACAATAAAAGCACACACACCCACACACACACACACACAAGTAATAGGATATCAAACTAACATACAAAATTCTGTTTTGACAAATTTCTGCATGAAGTGTAAAATTTCATGCATATTTTATTAAAGTAACAGCCACAAAGATTCTACTTTATTGTTATTTTTTTGTTAAAAAAATAAATTGTAAACCTGTATTTTTTTGCCATTTTCTTAGTTTTTTCTTTTAATGCCTAAAGTTGCATTTCATTCTTAAATGTATCTATGGCCCACTCACTTATCGCTTAACTTCCTTAACCTAAGGTTTCTCAAATCAGTTTAAAATTTAAACAGTAATAAGTTTGTTTTCCTAACTTATCTCATTTTGATCTGCAGTTCATTTAACCCGGCAATGCCTAGAACTATTTTTGTGAAAGATTTTTTTTTTAAAGTACACTTAGGTATTTCAACCGCCTGCGCACGAAAATGAAGTCCATTTTTCTATAAATTCTGACATTTTTACGGAAAATGCGAAAAACAGCTTTACTATTTCGTTACCGTGGGTCACCTAGGATACATGTTTTTTATGAAATAGAAAAAGATTTCAACGCAATTTTACTGAAATCATAAGTAAGAAAAAGAAAAATTTATGAAAATAAAAAAAAATCGTGGTGCAGTCGTCCGAACTGCCGACAGAAGTGTTAGCTTCTTAGCTTTAGGTATACAATTAAATATGATAGAATTAACCGAAAGCATAAACATGCACACTAGGGCGGAGTAATTTGTTCGGAACTTTATTCGCATATTTGAACTGTACGCTAAACTTTAAGCAAAAATGCTAAACAAACTATATCTCAAAAATAAATTTTTTACTTAATTTTAAGAATTTACGAAATTTTGTTTTTGTATTTATATTTAAGAAATGAGGTACATGTACCAAATAAGGCCCACCTTAATTGAGAAGTTTTATGCCAACTCCGAACGACTTATGTTCTCAAGAAGCTTTTCATGTCCGTTTTTACTCTCTGAGGTTTGCCATTGTCTGCATAGAGATGACGGCAGAACAGAAAAATTAATTCAATTGAAATCACTTTCTGTGTCAGATGGAATTTGAACCTGGGTTCTATGGAATGCAAGCCACGCACCTGAACCAGTATGCCACGGCATGGTTTGAAATATGCTCTAAAAATCGAGTTTTTTGAAAAAATGTTTACTGGTGTGGTCGTTAAAAATAACAAACGGTCAGAAATAATAGTAATGAAAAAGGTCTTCCAATCTGCACCAATAAATTTTTAATTTTTACAGTCGGACCAGAGGTTATGCGGATTTTCATTAATTTTCTAACTTTTTTTTATATTATTTTCGCTAAAATTCAAACTAAATCTTTTTTTTTTGTCAAATAAATTATCTTTTGATGATAAAACATACTGATGAAGAATTAAATTGAATGAAATTACAAATAAATTTACACATTTTTTACATTTTAAAATTTATTTGACTAAAAGTATGGAAAAAAATTCATTTGAATTTTAATGAAAATAATATGAAAAAAGTTAAAACAATCCATAAAAATCCGCATTAACTTTGGTCCAATAGAAAAAATTTGAGATTTTTTGATGCAAAAAAACTTCTCATTGCTCTTATTTCTGACCGTTTGTTTTTTTTTTTTTAACTACCATAACAGCCAATATTTTTAGTCGAAATATTTTGGGGATCATTGTAACATAAGCCATGGATTATTTTGAAGAATCGGACTGAACAACTTTTTTTTCTAAGGAGCGTGAGGCGACTTAATGTATATACGTATGTGGGTATATGTGTAAAGACTCTGAAACCGATAAGCCAATTTTTATACCAAGGCCTTGAGAGGGTTCCTGTCAAGTCTGGTGCCGATCGTAAATGGCACCTTAAATACACCTAAAATTTTCAATATCTAACAGTTTTGGAATTGTAGGTCGCACAGCCTGGGAATTCAGAATTCGACCTCAATTTATACATGCTGTTCCATTGGTAACATTTTATGGGCGTTGGACGAGGAGCGTGGTACTTTTTCAGTACCCAAAATTTTCGGTATAGCTTTCGAAACAAATCACACATCAATGAGACTCTGTACAAACTTACTATAAAAGCATGGCTTCACTAAAGCCACGCCCTCTTTTAGGGGATAAGCGCTGAGCGCTGCGAAGCTCGCCGAGTATAAGCTAGTTGTTTTATAAAGAAGTATTGCAAAACTTTTGAGCATAGCACATAATACATGATCAAAACTTGAGCATTAAACTAAAAGCTTGTATTAAGCATTTAATCAAATAGTCACTTCTATTTCTAGGAGTAAAAAATATCATTAAAAAGGTGAAGAGTTAAATTAGACTCGCTTAAATTGCACTGTTCTATAATCACAAAAACCTTTTAATTATGTCTACCTTAAATTATACAACTAAAACTGATTTATGAAAGAGCACCAGTCCAGAATAATAAATCAATCTGATTTATTCCCATAATAAAATCTGAATTGTAACAATTTTTTACATGCACACTTAAAGTGACTTAAAGTGAAAACAAGATTAAAACAGCTTTATTTGTAATCGCTTTACACACCTAACGCACACACAGCATAAACACTCAAGCATCCGACCAAGCCCAAATTACACACACACACACAAACAAGCACGTACGCATGACCAGCTACGCAACATAGCTGTCAAAAATAAACAGAAAAAATTTTTAAAAAAATTATAAAAATAAATTAACTTAAAATCATGCTGGCACAAGGATAACCTTTAAAACATGGTCAGAACTGTTTGTGTTGCAGACCGATGACAAATTACCAGACCACTAACACACACATTCGCGCGCACACACACACACACACACACACACACACACACACACACCCCCATATAGAGAAATCTCGATTGCAACTTGAGTAATGGACAAGGTAACGGAATGGTATGACATGGAATGGTATGTAAAGGGATGATGTGCTTATTATTGTTGTTGTTGTGAAATAGAATGAACATTGCGTGCGCCTGTGATTGCGAGCCTGACTCCATTGTAGGAAAGATTAGAACAACGGATGGAGAAGTCGGTAAAGTTTAGTGCTGAGCCAAAGTTTTGTGTTATTAATCAAAATAATTTGCCATCAGCAGCGGCATAATTAATCTTATTATTATGGGGCATGGTTGGCTAAGTACGGCCAGAGTGGACAGCCTCAATATTAAAGTTGAGTTGGGTAATTGTTGTTTTTATTGCTAATGTTGTTGTTGTTGTCGTTGTTCGTGTTACTGTTACATATATTATTGACATTACGTTTTGATTATGTCGACTTTAAGCCACATTTAAGCATTCAGTTTAATAATTTATAATTTTGTGATTATTAACAACTCTGTCAGATGCATATCAAATATCAAATAATTCCTGACGAACTCAATACAACTCATATGCATTCCATTTTGAGTGAGATTTGTTAAATATCGAATATCCAGGTCGAATTTCCGGTCTTGGATAGCTTCAAACTGCCTGTAATTTTCGACAATTGCAATGGACGCATTAATACAAGTTAGCCACGAGGAAGCAAAATCAAACACGCATTTGTGTGTGTGTATAATAAGCACCATAAGCATTTGAAGCACATTACTACTTGTAGCACAGTAATTGAGTTCAAATTGCTTGCATCAAGATTATTGTCATAATTACAATAAACTCGCCCAATTTCAGGTTTGAACCCAATTGTCATGAATTGTAGGTTATAAAATCATGCACCAGTATATGATAGTTGCAATGAATATTATTATATATTAAAACTAGATGTGTCCATTGCTGGTTTCGGTTTATCCATTTTAGTTTTTCTTGAAATAAACAATTTCGGAACATTCGAAAAATCGCATTTTTTCACTGGGCTATTCGACATTTTCGAACATTATTTGTTTTGAGCTCGAATTAATTCACTTGTAATGAATTACACAAAATTTTGAACTACGTAAAGTTTATTTTTGAAAACATGAACTTGAACATTTCGTGAATATTAAGCACGAACTACACGTGAAATTTCAAAGGTACGTATTCACGTGTACACATATACACGGTTTCAAACATTCACATTTTCAAGTATTTACATTTTCAAGACTTTTACGCATCTTTGTCTATTCCCAAAGATGTTTAGTGTCATTGAATAAAAGCTTATATTACAATAAGCTTGACCAGCTCAAGATTGCTTCCATGGAACTGTTGTGTCTTCAATGGTTTGCTATAGGTAGGGCATATTTTTGTTTCAAGGCTAGTTATCAGAACTTTTGTGGGCTCTCCCTTGTCAGAAACGGATAATTTTATGGTCTATCATCCATACTTTGACTCATACAATCTCAGGTCAACGGCGGGTGATGATCATCACTATCGTCTGGTAATATCGTACTAGTCTTAGTTATACTTACCAGGATTGTTGCAATCAGAGATGTAAAAGAATGCATTCTTACAATCAAAAACTGACACTGAATGCCAAAAAATAATTTAAGTCCTTCGATCATATTTTGATTTCATGACTTCAAGTTTTGAAATCAGCAATCATTTTGATCATCACCCACCCTATCATCTGGTAATATGGTAATAGTCTTAGTTATACTTACCAGGATTGTTGCAATCAGAGTTGTAAAAGAATGCATTCATACAATCAAAAACTAGCACCCATGGCCAAAAAAATGATTTAAGTGCTTGGATAATTTTTTGATTTCCTGACTTCAAGTCTTGAAATCAGCAACCATTTTGATCATCACCCACCCTTTCATATGGTAATATGGTTATAGTCTTAGTTATACTTACCGGAATTTTTGCAATCAGAGTTGTAAAAGAATTCATTCATACAATCAAAAACTGGCACTGAAGCCCAAAAAAATGATTTAAGTCCTTCCATAATTTTTTTGATTTCATGACTTCAAGTTTTTAAATCAGCAACCATTTTGAAGTCATGACTTCGAAATCAATTCATTAAAATTGTTTTGCAGTCTTTTGATTCATTCACTATGATTAAAGCACCGGTCCTTGGAGTCATTGATTGCATTCAATTGAAATCAATGTGAAGTCAATAAAATCATTTGAAGTCATTTGAAATCATGTTGTAAGTGACTGAAATGTTGCAATAATTTGAAGTCAATTGAAGTCATCTTATTTTTGAATGACTTAAAAAATTTTTGAATGCATTCAATAGCTCAGAATTATATTAGGACTTCTTGTGTTGAAGTTAATGCAATCAAAAATGATTTAAAGATTTCAATCAAAACTTGTATGCAAAATGATTTTACAACTCTGATTACAGTACATTCGATTTTTGGTCATGAGATCCATTTAAGTCATAAAAGAAACCCAAGGACTTGCAATAATTCCAGTGCATTTGATTGTCCAGATAAAAATTTGACCTAAATGTTTAAAGTTATTCCAGGTCAACTTAAAAATGCCTTTTATAAAAGTAATTATTCAAGCTTTGCTTGGAAGAACCTTGTAAAAAGCCTTGAAATTTTAATTTTCTTGTATAATTTCTTGTAGAAATCTTTACACAATGATAAATTTTAGGAAGTATTCAATAAAATGTTTGCTTATGTATTATTTCATACATAACACTTTATTCAAGGTGACACTTTTACTATGTATAGAAGAAAATTTTTTCTCAAGTAAGTCTCTATCATAACAAAACTTGTCATCACATGTTTTTTTATTTCAATAAAAGAAAAAAAATATAAGAAACCTTGTCTGTGTCCGGCGTAAGCCACTGAACTCTTGACTGATATTCTGTTTGCATATATCACAGGGCTACCGAAGCATAAAATGACCGGCAAATTAAGTGCTAATATGAAATGATTTCAGTTGACGCTTTCATAAAGCTTTACTCAAGGAAATTCAAAGAAAATAGTAACTTAGTTTCAAAGTTCTTCAAACTAATTCCTGAAAAGATGAGTGGATAGTATGTGCGGCTGCCGGTACAAAGGTTCCGAGTTCAATGCACACTGGGTGATCATTGTAAAAATACAAAAATTTTTGTAATGCATTTTATATTAAAAAAAAAGAAATGAAATGTATTTGCAAAAAAAAAATGTGAATATTCGTGAATATTGAAGATAAAATTTCTTAAATATTTTTGTTTTTAATATCGAAGACTTTTTGAGCATTTAAAGCCATAGTCGCAAATATTTCTTTAATATATTAATTTCTTACAGTTAATTCAATTACAATGATAGTGACCTTTATAAGCAAAGATAAACTTTGTTTTTTGGCCAAACAATTTTTCTTTGTTCAACTAAGTTCTTTATTAAAATTTATTTTGAAAATGTTAACTTCTGCTTCTTCAAGTAAATTTACATAATTAGCTCAATTTTCTTAAATTAGGAAAAAACAAGTTTTGATTTTAAGTCTTCTTTGTATATTTTTTGGCATACTTTCTGGACTCTATCGAGGTGGATGGTTTGAACCTGGAAACTTTTTCCCCAGTGACTTAAAATAAAAAATCCCCAGTGACTTAATCTTAAAAAAATATCTATTTTGACAGTATATCGACGATGTTTACTAAGTTAACTTATTTTAAGGTTATCATTAACAGTGAATTTATTATTAAGTCAAAAAAATCTGCAAATTTACAAAAAAAAAAAAAATCCAACAAAAAAAGATTCAGTTTTCTTCTTCATAAAAAAACATTCCTTTGGTTAACTATGCAATAAGGAAATACTTTTTCTGGCCATCTCCATACTTTGCCTTTCTTTACATTTTCAATATAACATACAGTTTATTATTGAAAATATAAGAAAAACACTGGGTAAAAATAACTACCCGCTCATAAGTAAGAGTTTCAAGGATTTATTATAGTGTCATGAATAATTGCGTCCCTAAAGCTTGCACGCCCGCATTCACAGAGCTATGCATATGATTTATGAACAAGTTATTAAATCCGCAAAAGAACGAAGAAAGAGAAAAAAAACATCAACACAATACATATAAAGCAGCATATTTCCTTAGTCAGGAAACGGAAGTCAGTGCTTGACTGTCGTTGTCTGTGCATGCGTGTGCGTGCGTGTATGTATATGAATGTGTGAGTTTGAGTAGGCAAAACTTTTGTCAGTTAAAATTAATTTCGAATTTATTTCAACGCGTTGCTACGGCATGCTTTTGTGGCTTTGCAACATGTGCACCTGCTGGGTAATTATTTATTAATGCTGACATACTTTTAGGCGCTACACGAAGGCGTTAAGCGAAATCCTCACATCAAGCAGTGTTTTTTTTTATAACTAACAAGAAAGTGTAGCAGACGCCATAAGCAGTTGTAGCTGTTACTATAAACTTGGAGATATTGCAATTATGAAGAGCCTTAAAATATGTTATACATTTTTTAATGTCTATCATGCTGTTTACATATGCAGCGACGCTAATAAAAACCATATTTCACTTATGGTAATGTATTGTATTGTTATTGTAAAAATAATTTACGCCAAATTTATGGAAGTTGCCGTATTGATTTGCTGTAAAAAGTTTTGTAAGCGCATTTTTTTTTTTATATTTTTGCTTTTATTACGTCTGCATACTTTTGAAACGAATTCTTGTTAGAACAGCTGTTGTGTGGTTGCCACAATGGCTGACAAGAAAAGCCAAAACAAAAACACTAACCTAAACATGAGCTTGTATTAACATAACGACAAGCAGCATGAGCGCAACATTTGAATAAATTCAAAGAGGAAAAAGGTGATTGCTTAAAGCGGCAGATACTGAGCAGCTGTTAGTGGAAAAAAAAATATGAGAGTGTAAGCAACGCATAATAGAAATTAAACTTAAACCTTAAACGTTTAAAGTCTTTGAGAAAAAATTCAGAGTAAGGATATAAGAGAGAACATATAAAACAATTCCCTCTCTTTAATGTGAGTTGATATCATAAAATACAGTTTTCAATAATTCACACCCATTCAAATATAATTTTATTTTAATTTTGTACAGAGAAAAAAAGTATTTAATCGAAAAAATTATTATTACTAAATCATAATCATAATAAGTATAAACATTTTCGTAGTTATTTAGCCATTTTACAACATTCAGCATATAATACCTATCACACCATTTTCATCAAACAAAACTCATCATACTACACCCATTCATACTACATCATACCATTCTCATCATACCATATTTATCAAACGACATTAACAATAATAAAATCATCATAATACGCCCATCATACAAAACTAATCATACTACATACATCATACAATACCTAATAAAGCATATCCACATTAATTGGCATTCCAGCCCTTGGAAAGGCTTCAGCCAAGCTTCTTATGATCAATTGTGCTGTGCGAGTTATAATATTTGTACACCAATATCTGAGAACCGGACCTACAAGCTGAATGCCCACTACGAACGGCTAATGTCCTCTTGAAGTTTTACAAGCCAGATTTTACTCACTGAGGCTTGCCTTATCTGCGGAGAGGTAAGATCCGAAATTTTAATTGCAAAAGCAGATTACATTTTTTTGTAATGGAAATCAAAGAATTTTGAAGAAAATAATATACCTATAATAATATATGCACATGAACCTACCTTGAAACACAAAGCTTTGGTTCAGACCTAAGATATCTGTAATATTTCACAAAACGATTTTTGACATTTTTTTTATTTTATAAAATCAGAAAAAAAACGGTTCACATAAAACAGAACTTAGAATTTTCTTAATTTTTCCGTAAGATTTCTTATACACAAACATTCTCAAACTTACATAGTTCCATCACCATTCAACAAACTACACATAAAAAACACATTAAAAGTTCGTTCAGTCCCTAAAATGAAAAAGGTTCGTCTTAATAAAATCTACTAAATCTATGAAATATACTTAAAACTATAAAATTTCTTAAGTCGATAAAATCTATATAATCTATAAAATCCATTAAATCTATAAAATCTATAAAAATCTATAAAATCCATAAAATCTATAAAAATCTATAAAATCCATAAAATCTATAAAACCAATAAAATCTATAAAATCTATAAAATCTATAAAATCAAAAAATCTATAAAATCTATCAAATCTATAAAATCGATAAAATCTATAAAATCTATAAAATCTATAAAATCTATAAAATCTATAAAATCTATAAAATCTATAAAATCCTTAAAATCTATAAAATCTATAAAATCTATAAAATCTATAAAATCTATAAAATCTATAAAATCTATAAAATCTATAAAATCTATAAAATTTATAAAATCTATAAAATCTATAAAATCTATAAAACCTATAAAATCTATAAAATCTATAAAATCTATAAAATCTATAAAATCTATAAAATCTATAAAATCTATAAAATCTATAAAATCTATAAAATCTATAAAATCTATAAAATCTATAAAATCTATAAAATCTATAAAATCTATAAAATCTATAAAATCTATAAAATCTATAAAATCTATAAAATCTATAAAATCTATAAAATCTATAAAATCTATAAAATCTATAAAATCTATAAAATCTATAAAATCTATAAAATCTATAAAATCTATAAAACCTATAAAATCTATAAAATCTATAAAATCTATAAAATCTATAAAATCTATAAAATCTATAAAATATATAAAATCTATAAAATCTATAAAATCTATAATATCTATAAAATCTATAAAATCTATAAAATCTATAAAATCTATAAAATCTATAAAATCTATAAAATATATAAAATCTATAAAATCTATAAAATCTATAAAATCTATAAAATCTATAAAATCTATAAAATCTATAAAATCTATAAAATCTATAAAATCTATAAAATCTATAAAATCTATAAAATCTATAAAATCTATAAAATCTATAAAATCTATAAAATCTATAAAATCTATAAAATCTATAAAATCTATAAAATCTATAAAATCTATAAAATCTATAAAATCTATAAAATCTATAAAATCTATAAAATCTATAAAATCTATAAAATCTATAAAATCTATAAAATCTATAAAATCTATAAAATCTATAAAATCTATAAAATCTATAAAATCTATAAAATCTATAAAATCTATAAAATCTATAAAATCTATAAAATCTATAAAATCTATAAAATCTATAAAATCTATAAAATCTATAAAATCTATAAAATCTATAAAATCTATAAAATCTATAAAATCTATAAAATCTATAAAATCTATAAAATCTATAAAATCTATAAAATCTATAAAATCTATAAAATCTATAAAATCTATAAAATCTATAAAATCTATAAGATCTATAAAATCTATAAAATCTATAAAATCTATAAAATCTATAAAATCTATAAAATCTATAAAATCTATAAAATCTATAAAATCTATAAAATCTATAAAATCTATTAAATCTATAAAATCTATAAAATCTATAAAATCTATAAAATCTATCAAATCTATGAAATCTATAAAATCAACAAAATCTATAAAATCTGTTAAATCTAAATAATCTATAATATCTATAATATCAATAAAGTCTATAAGATCTATTAAAACTGAGCTACGTCATCAATCATTTTGAAAGTTTTAATTGACGCAGTTAAGTCACCAAATTTTACTCGCAATCATTTAAATAAAGTACTCAGTATAGCTGCCACTATACAAGGGCTGCTTGGGTTCCTTATGAAAATTAGCCGTTATTCATTTAAGCGAACATCCGCCTCACGTGACATAGTTTAATATTCCACACGAAGTGCTGCCAAACTTTTGCAACAAATTGTTATTTTAGTGGATTTGAGCAACAAACATGCGATGAAAACATTATTCGGTGTCAGCAAAATGTGAATATTTAATAAATGTTTGGTAAGGAATTCCTTGTATGTGTTGGCATATCTACGCGTTGGTGTGTGT
Source organism: Coremacera marginata (assembly GCA_914767935.1). Lineage (NCBI taxonomy): Eukaryota > Metazoa > Arthropoda > Insecta > Diptera > Sciomyzidae > Coremacera > Coremacera marginata. The sequence continues at coordinate 140,259,572 of OU612047.1, read as the reverse complement.
GTGGGCTTGTGTGCTATGAGCAGTCATGATATCGTTTAGTATAAATGTCAAAAACTTAGCTAAACTTTTGCTTGTAACATCAGCACTGGTTGTAGTTTTTGTTGTTGCTCTATTATACAGCATCAGGTGTGTCTAAACAGCAACGCACCATGAGCATTAAAGTATTGTTTATTCTTATATCAGGGATAATACAAGCTTGAATTATGATGATAAATCTTAAGAAATTCTAAGAAATATATGCAGTATTTTGTGCAAGTTTTAAACAGGATTCTATGTTGCTGTCAGGTCCGTAGCAAAGAGGGTGATTTTGGGTTAAAAATACAAAATTTATAAAAGTGCATTGAATTTTAAAACTATTTATTCTCAAAAAGTTCACTCGGTAATTTTTCATGAATAGCTCATTTATTTTCATTAAGCAGATATATATATATATATCACAATACCTATATAATTTTGATCTGCGAAATACGCCCCCTAAAGGAAAATTCTATCTACGTCTTTTTTTCTTCTTTTTGACATATCTCTCCTTTCATAGAGTTCATTATTTTAACTGTCCTTTTTTCCGTCCACATCAAATAAAAATATCCCTTACATTCATATAATAAAGCATTCGACCCCGAAACAAGGCTTAACAATTTAAATGCAATCAACGGAAATTACAGAAATACTTAAGTTATCCTTTCGACAATTGTTTTTTTTTTTGCTTTTTTATGCCCTATCGGCATCCAGTAAGGCAGGCGACTTTTTCTCTGCTGCCAGCCATTATGAAATCATCTTGAATTGCATTTAAATTTCCTTATTTTTTTTCGTTTTTTTCTTTGACTTGCGTTTAAATTTGCGTATTTTAAGAAACGCCTCGTTTGCGTTCAGTTTGTAGTCCTGACAGTCCTTCGTTTGAAAGGAGTTTGTAAATAAAGTCTCCACCCAAGTCATCGACAACATGTTTTGGCCACATGTAGGAATGTTTAACTTCTCTATCCTTTGACATTTCCCTGATTTTGTTCAGTTGATTTTGCAATATTTTTAAAAAGGATACCCTTCAAAGGACAACCCTTTTGTGCTCGTTATTGTGCCTTCATAATTTAGCCGACGAAATTTATTTTGTTTTTATTATAACAAAACGAAAGCTTTGACAGGCAGTTATTTAAGGATTCAAATGAGGAAAAATATGCTCAGAGATTGTCTTAGAAATGCGTAACTGTGGCAGCTCTAGACAAGCGTTAAAGCAGATATTTGACTTTTTTCATATTATAAAGATTTTATATTTTGTGGGATACCCTGGCATTATAAGAGCGCATGCCTTGCCAACCACCTTCGTACTCTAAAAAAAAAAAAAAAAAAGATTTTATATCTTGAATTTGTTCAAATAATTTTTGGATATACAAGGTGTGTTTCAATAGATACGAGTATTTATTTTATAGATTTTACAGATTTTATAGATTTTATAGATTTTATAGATTTTATAGATTTTATAGATTTTATAGATTTTATAGATTGTATAGATTTTATAGATTTTATAGATTTTATAAATTTTATAGATTTTATAGATTTTATAGATTTTATAGATTGTATAGATTTTATAGATTTTATAGATTTTATAGATTTTATAGATTTTATAGATTTTATAGATTTTATAGATTTTATAGATTTTATAGATTTTATAGATTTTATAGATTTTATAGATTTTATAGATTTTATAGATTTTATAGATTTTATAGATATTATAGATTTTATAGATTTTATAGATTTTATGGATTTAATAGATTTTATAGATTTTATAGATTTTATAGATTTTATAGATTTTATAGATTTTATAGATTTTATAGATTGTATAGATTTTATAGATTTTATAGATTTTATAGATTTTATAGATTTTATAGATTTTATAGATTTTATAGATATTATAGATTTTATAGATTTTATAGATTTTATAGATTTTATAGATTTTATAGATTTTATGGATTTAATAGATTTTATAGAGGATTTAATAGATTTTATAGATTTTATAGATTTTATAGATTTTATAGATTTTATAGATTTTATAGATTTTATAGATTTTATAGATTTTATAGATTTTATAGATTTTATAGATTTTATAGATATTATAGATTTTATAGATTTTATAGATTTTATAGATTTTATAGATTTATAGATTTATAGATTTATAGATTTTATAGATTTTATAGATTTTATAGATTTTATAGATTTTATAGATTTTATAGATTTATAGATTTTATAGATTTTATAGATTTTATAGATTTTATAGATTTTATAGATTTTATAGATTTTTATAGATTTTATAGATTTTATAGATTTTATAGATTTTATAGATTTTATAGATTTTATAGATTTTATAGATTTTATAGATTTCATAGATTTTACAGATTTTATAGATTTTATAGATTTTATAGATTTTATAGATTTTATAGATTTTATAGATTTTATAGATTTTATAGATTTTATAGATTTTATAGATTTTATAGATTTTATAGATTTTATAGATTTTATAGATTTTATAGATTTATAGATTTTATAGATTTTATAGATTTTATAGATTTTATAGATTTTTATAGGTTTTATAGATTTTATAAATTTTATAGATTTTATAGGTTTTATAGATTTTATAGATTTTATAGATTTTATAGATTTTATAGATTTATAGATTTATAGATTTTATAGATTTTATAGATTTTATAGATTTTATAGATTTTATAGATTTTATAGATTTTATAGATTTTATAGATTTTATAGATTTTATAGATTTTATAGATTTTATAGATTTTATAGATTTTATAGATTTTATAGATTTTATAGATTTTATAGATTTTATAGATTTTATAGATTTTATAGATTTTATAGATTTTATAGATTTTATAGATTTTATAGATTTTTATAGATTTTATAGATTTTATAGATTTTATAGATTTTATAGATTTTATAGATTTTCATAGATTTTATAGATTTTATAGATTTTATAGATTTTATAGATTTTATAGATTTTATAGATTTTATAGATTTTATAGATTTTATAGATTTTATAGATTTTATAGATTTTATAGATTTTATAGATTTTATAGATTTTTATAGATTTTATAGATTTTATAGATTTTATAGATTTTATAGATTTTATAGATTTTATAGATTTTATAGATTTTATAGATTTTATAGATTTTATAGATTTTATAGATTTTATAGATTTTATAGATTTTATAGATTTTATAGATTTTATAGATTTTATAGATTTTATAGATTTTATAGATTTTATAGATTTTATAGATTTTATAGATTTTATAGATTTTATAGATTTTAGATTTTATAGATTTTATAGATTTTATAGATTTTATAGATTTTATAGATTTAGATTTATAGATTTTACTAGATTTTATAGATTTTATAGATTTTATAGATTTTATAGATTTTATAGATTTTATAGATTGTATAGATTTTATAGATTTTATAGATTTTATAAATTTTATAGATTTTATAGATTTTATAGATTTTATAGATTGTATAGATTTTATAGATTTTATAGATTTTATAGATTTTATAGATTTTATAGATTTTATAGATTTTATAGATTTTATAGATTTTATAGATTTTATGGATTTAATAGATTTTATAGATTTTATAGATTTTATAGATTTTATAGATTTTATAGATTTTATAGATTTTATAGATTTTATAGATTTTATAGATTTTATAGATTTTATAGATTTTATAGATTTTATAGATTTTATAGATTTAATAGATTGTATAGATTTTATAGATTTTATAGATTTTATAGATTTTATAGATTTTATAGATTTTATAGGTATTATAGATTTTATAGATTTTATAGATTTTATAGATTTTATAGATTTTATAGACTTTATAGATTTTATAGATTTTATAGATTTCATAGATTTTACAGATTTTATAGATTTTATAGATTTTTATAGATTTTATAGATTTTATAGATTTTATAGATTTTATAGATTTTATAGATTTTATAGATTTTATAGATTTTATAGATTTTATAGATTTTATAGATTTTATAGATTTTATAGATTTTATAGATTTTATAGATTTTATAGATTTTATAGATTTTATAGATTTTATAGATTTTATAGATTTTATAGATTTTATAGATTTTATAGATTTTATAGGTTTTATAGATTTTATAAATTTTATAGATTTTATAGGTTTTATAGATTTTATAGATTTTATAAATTTTATAGATTTTATAGATTTTATAGATTTAATAGATTTTATAGATTTTATAGATTTTATAGATTTTATAGATTTTATAGATTTTATAGATTTTATAGATTTTATAGATTTATAGATTTTATAGATTTTATAGATTTAATAGATTTTATAGATTTTATAGATTTTATAGATTTTATAGATTTTATAGATTTTATAGATTTTATAGATTTTATAGATTTTATAGATTTTATAGATTTTATAGATTTTATAGATTTTATAGATTTTATAGATTTTATAGATTTTATAGATTTTATAGATTTTATAGATTTTATAGATTTTATAGATTTTATAGATTTTATAGATTTTATAGATTTTATAGATTTTATAGATTTTATAGATTTTATAGATTTTATAGATTTTATAGATTTTATAGATTTTATAGATATTATAGATTTTATAGATTTTATAGATTTTATAGATTTTATAGATTTTATAGATTTTATAGATTTTATAGATTTTATAGATTTTATAGATTTTATAGATTTTATAGATTTTATAGATTTTATAGATTTTATAGATTTTATAGATTTTATAGATTTTATAGATTTTATAGATTTTATAGATTTTATAGATTTTATAGATTTTATAGATTTTATAGATTTTATAGATTTTATAGATTTTATAGATTTTATAGATTTTATAGATTTTATAGATTTTTATAGATTTTATAGATTTTATAGATTTTATAGATTTTATAGATATTATAGATTTTATAGATTTTATAGATTTAATAGATTTTATAGATTTCATAGATTTTACAGATTTTATAGATTTTATAGATTTTATAGATTTTATAGATTTTATAGATTTTATAGATTTTATAGATTTTATAGATTTTATAGATTTTATAGATTTTATAGATTTTATAGATTTTATAGATTTTATAGATGTAATAGATTTTATAGATTTCATAGATTTTATAGATTTTATAGATTTTATAGATTTTATAGATTTTATAGATTTTATAGATTTTATAGATTTTATAGGTTTTATAGATTTTATAGATTTTATAGGTTTTATAGATTTTATAGATTTCATAGATTTTATAGATTTTATAGATTTTATAGATTTTATAGATTTTATAGATTTTATAGATTTTATAGATTTTATAGATTTTATAGATTTTATAGATTTTAGATTTATAGATTTTATAGATTTTATAGATTTTATAGATTTTATAGATTTTATAGATTTTATAGATTTTAGTTTATAGATTTTATAGATTTTATAGATTTTATAGATTTTATAGATTTTATAGATTTTATAGATTTTATAGATTTTATAGATTTTATAGATTTTATAGATTTTATAGATTTTATAGATTTTATAGATTTTATAGATTTTATAGATTTTATAGATTTATAGATTTTATAGATTTTATAGATTTTATAGATTTTATAGATTTTATAGATTTTATAGATTTTATAGATTTTATAGATTTTATAGATTTTATAGATTTATAGATTTATAGATTTTATAGATTTTATAGATTATAGATTTATAGATTTTATAGATTTTATAGATTTTATAGATTTTATAGATTTTATAGATTTTATAGATTTTATAGATTTTATAGATTTTATAGATTTTATAGATTTTATAGATTTTATAGATTTTATAGATTTTATAGATTTTATAGATTTTATAGATTTTATAGATTTTATAGATTTTATAGATTTTATAGATTTTTATAGATTTCATAGATTTTATAGATTTATAGATTTTATAGATTTTATAGATTTTATAGATTTTATAGATTTTATAGATTTTATAGATTTTATAGATTGTATAGATTTTATAGATTTTATAGATTTTATAGATTTTATAGATTTTATAGATTTTATAGATTTTATAGATTTATAGATTTATAGATTTTATAGATTTTATAGATTTTATAGATTTTATAGATTTTATAGATTTTATAGATTTTATAGATTTTATAGATTTTATAGATTTTATAGATTTTATAGATTTTATAGATTTTATAGATTTATAGATTTTATAGATTTTATAGATTTTATAGATTTTATAGATTTTATAGATTTTATAGATTTTATAGATTTTATAGATTTTATAGATTTTATAGATTTTATAGATTTTATAGATTTTATAGATTTTATAGATTTTATAGATTTTATAGATTTTATAGATTTTATAGATTTTATAGATTTTATAGATTTTATAGATTTTATAGATTTTATAGATTTTATAGATTTTATAGATTTTATAGATTTTATAGATTTTATAGATTTTATAGATTTTATAGATTTTATAGATTTTATAGATTTTATAGATTTTATAGATTTTATGGATTTAATAGATTTTATAGATTTTATAGATTTTATAGATTTTATAGATTTTATAGATTTTATAGATTTTATAGATTTTATAGATTTTATAGATTTTATAGATTTTATAGATTTTATAGATTTTATAGATTTTATAGATTTTATAGATTTTATAGATTTTATAGATTTTATAGATTTTATAGATTTTATAGATTTTATAGATTTTATAGATTTAATAGATTTTATAGATTTTATAGATTTTATAGATTTTATAGATTTTATAGATTTTATAGATTTTATAGATTTTATAGATTTTATAGATTTTATAGATTTTATAGATTTTATAGATTTTATAGATTTTATAGATTTTATAGATTTTATAGATTTTATAGATTTTATAGATTTTATAGATTTTATAGATTTTATAGATTTTATAGATTTTATAGATTTATAGATTTTATAGATTTTATAGATTTTATAGATTTTATAGATTTTATAGATTTTATAGATTTTATAGATTTTATAGATTTTATAGATTTTATAGATTTTATAGATTTTATAGATTTTATAGATTTTATAGATTTTATAGATTTTATAGATTTTATAGATTTTATAGATTTTATAGATTTTATAGATTTTATAGATTTATAGATTTTATAGATTTTATAGATTTTATAGGTTTTATAGATTTTATAGATTAATTTATAGATTTTATAGATTTTATAGATTTTATAGATTTTATAGATTTTATAGATTTTATAGATTTTATAGATTTTATAGATTTTATAGATTTTATAGATTTTATAGATTTTATAGATTTTATAGATTTTATAGATTTTATAGATTTTATAGATTTTATAGATTTTATAGATTTTATAGATTTTATAGATTTTATAGATTTTATAGATTTTATAGATTTTTATAGATTTTATAGATTTTATAGATTTTATAGATTTTATAGATTTTATAGATTTTATAGATTTTATAGATTTTATAGATTTTATAGATTTTATAGATTTTATAGATTTTATAGATTTTATAGATTTTATAGATTTTATAGATTTTATAGATTTTATAGATTTTATAGATTTTATAGATTTTATAGATTTTATAGATTTTATAGATTTTATAGATTTTATAGATTTTATAGATTTTATAGATTTTATAGATTTTATAGATTTTATAGATTTTATAGATTTTATAGATTTTATAGATTTTATAGATTTTATAGATTTTATAGATTTATAGATTTTATAGATTTTATAGATTTTATAGATTTTATAGATTTTATAGATTTTATAGATTTTATAGATTTTATAGATTTTATAGATTTTATAGATTTTATAGATTTTATAGATTTTATAGATTTTATAGATTTTATAGATTTTATAGATTTTATAGATTTTATAGATTTTATAGATTTTATAGATTTTATAGATTTTATAGATTTTATAGATTTTATAGATTTTATAGATTTTATAGATTTTATAGATTTTATAGATTTTATAGATTTTTATAGATTTTATAGATTTATAGATTTTATAGATTTTATAGATTTTATAGATTTTATAGATTTTATAGATTTTATAGATTTTATAGATTTTATAGATTTTATAGATTTTATAGATTTTATAGATTTTATAGATTTTATAGATTTTATAGATTTTATAGATTTTATAGATTTTTATAGATTTTATAGATTTTATAGATTTTATAGATTTTATAGATTTATAGATTTTATAGATTTTATAGATTTTATAGATTTTTATAGATTTTATAGATTTTATAGATTTTATAGATTTTATAGATTTTATAGATTTTATAGATTTTATAGATTTTATAGATTTTATAGATTTTATAGATTTTATAGATTTTATAGATTTTATAGATTTTATAGATTTTATAGATTTTATAGATTTTATAGATTTTATAGATTTTATAGATTTTATAGATTTTATAGATTTTATAGATTTTATAGATTTTATAGATTTTATAGATTTTATAGATTTTATAGATTTTATAGATTTTATAGATTTTTATAGATTTTATAGATTTATAGATTTATAGATTTTATAGATTTTATAGATTTTATAGATTTTATAGATTTTATAGATTTTATAGATTTTATAGATTTTATAGATTTTATAGATTTTATAGATTTTATAGATTTTATAGATTTTATAGATTTTATAGATTTTATAGATTTTATAGATTTTATAGATTTTATAGATTTTATAGATTTTATAGATTTTATAGATTTTATAGATTTTATAGATTTTATAGATTTTATAGATTTTATAGATTTTATAGATTTTATAGATTTTATAGATTTTATAGATTTTATAGATTTTATAGATTTTATAGATTTTATAGATTTTATAGATTTTATAGATTTTATAGATTTTATAGATTTTATAGATTTTATAGATTTTATAGATTTTATAGATTTTATAGATTTTATAGATTTTATAGATTTTATAGATTTTATAGATTTTATAGATTTTATAGATTTTATAGATTTTATAGATTTTATAGAGTTTTATAGATTTTATAGATTTTATAGATTTTATAGATTTTAGATTTTATAGATTTTATAGATTTTATAGATTTTATAGATTTTATAGATTTTATAGATTTTATAGATTTTATAGATTTTTATAGATTTTATAGATTTTATAGATTTTATAGATTTTATAGATTTTATAGATTTTTATAGATTTTATAGATTTTATAGATTTTATAGATTTTATAGATTTTATAGATTTTATAGATTTTATAGATTTTATAGATTTTATAGATTTTATAGATTTTATAGATTTTATAGATTTTATAGATTTTTATAGATTTTATAGATTTTATAGATTTTATAGATTTTATAGATTTTATAGATTTTATAGATTTTATAGATTTTATAGATTTTATAGATTTTATAGATTTTATAGATTTTATAGATTTATAGATTTTATAGATTTTATAGATTTTATAGATTTTATAGATTTTATAGATTTTATAGATTTTATAGATTTTATAGATTTTATAGATTTTATAGATTTTATAGATTTTATAGATTTTATAGATTTTATAGATTTTATAGATTTTATAGATTTTATAGATTTTATAGATTTTATAGATTTTATAGATTTTATAGATTTTATAGATTTTATAGATTTTATAGATTTTATAGATTTTATAGATTTTATAGATTTAATAGATTTTATAGATTTATAGATTTTATAGATTTTATAGATTTTATAGATTTTATAGATTTTATAGATTTTATAGATTTTATAGATTTTATAGATTTTATAGATTTTATAGATTTATAGATTTTATAGATTTTATAGATTTTTATAGATTTTATAGATTTTATAGATTTATAGATTTTATAGATTTCATAGATTTTATAGATTTTATAGATTTTATAGATTTTATAGATTTTATAGATTTTATAGATTTTATAGATTTTATAGATTTTATAGATTTTATAGGTTTATAGATTTTATAGATTTTATAGGTTTTATAGATTTTATAGATTTCATAGATTTTACAGATTTTATAGATTTTATAGATTTTATAGATTTTATAGATTTTATAGATTTTATAGATTTTATAGATTTATAGATTTTATAGATTTTATAGATTTATAGATTTTACAGATTTTATAGATTTTATAGATTTTATAGATTTTATAGATTTTATAGATTTTATAGATTTTATAGATTTATAGATTTATGATTTTATACATTTTATAGATTTTATAGATTTTATAGATTTTATAGATTTTATAGATTTTATAGATTTTATAGATTTCATAGATTTTACAGATTTTATAGATTTTATAGATTTTATAGATTTTATAGATTTTATAGATTTTATAGATTTTATAGATTTAATAGATTTTATAGATTTTATAGATTTTATAGATTTTATAGATTTTATAGATTTTATAGATTTTATAGATTTTATAGATTTTATAGATTTTATAGATTTCATAGATTTTATAGATTTCATAGATTGTACAGATTTTATAGATTTTATAGATTTTATAGATTTTATAGATTTTATAGATTTTATAGATTTTATAGATTTTATAGATTTTATAGATTTTATAGATTTTATAGATTTTATAGATTTTATAGATTTTATAGATTTTATAGATTTTATAGATTTTATAGATTTCATAGATTTTACAGATTTTATAGATTTTATAGATTTTATAGATTTTATAGATTTTATAGATTTTATAGATTTTATAGATTTTATAGATTTTATAGATTTTATAGGTTTTATAGATTTTATAGATTTTATAGGTTTTATAGATTTTATAGATTTCATAGATTTTACAGATTTTATAGATTTTATAGATTTTATAGATTTTATAGATTGTATAGATTTTATAGATTTTATAGATTTTATAGATTTTATAGGTTTTAAAGATTTTATAGATTTTATAGATTTGATAGATTTTATAGATTTTATCGATTTTATAGATTTTATAGATTTTATAGATTTTATAGATTTTTATAGATTTTATAGATTTTATAGATTTTATAGATTTTATAGATTTTATAGATTTTATAGATTTTATAGATTTAATAGATTTTATAGATTTTATAGATTTTATAGATTTTATAGATTTTATAGATTTTATAGATATCATAGATTTTACAGATTTTATAGATTTTATAGATTTTATAGATTTTATAGATTTTATAGATTTTATAGATTTTATAGATTTTATAGATTTTATAGATTTTATAGATTTTATAGATTTTATAGATTTTATAGATTTTATAGATTTTATAGATTTTATAGATTTTATAGATTTAATAGATTTTATAGATTTTATAGATATTATAGATTTTATAGATTTTATAGATTTTATAGATTTTATAGATTTTATAGATTTTATAGATTTCATAGATTTTACAGATTTTATAGATTTTATAGATTTTATAGATTTTATAGATTTTATAGATTTTATAGATTTTATAGATTTTATAGATTTTATAGATTTTATAGATTTTATAGATTTTATAGATTTTATAGATTTTATAGATTTTATAGATTTTATAGATTTTATAGGTTTTATAGATTTTATAGATTTTATAGGTTTTATAGATTTTATAGAGTTCATAGATTTTACAGATTTTATAGATTTTATAGATTTTATAGATTTTATAGATTTTATAGATTTCATAGATTTTATAGATTTTATAGATTTTATAGATTTTGTAGGTTTTATAGATTTTATAGATTTTATAAATTTTATTGATTTTATAGATTTTATAGATTTTATAGATTTTATAGATTTGATAGATTTTATAGATCTTATAGATTTTATAGATTTCATAGATATTAAAGTTTTTGTCGCAACCCTTATGAGAAAAGAATTATTTCCTTTGTGCATGAAGTTTTCTAATTCTCAATTTATTTTTTTTTTTTATTTTTTTATGGAAAATTATTACTTTTGCTTCTTCAATTAAATTTGCATCTTTTCTTTTAAATGATCAATTCTTTTAAAAAAGTAAGGATCAAATTTTGATTTTGATAGTTTCACTATAAATATTTTCTGATATGTTACTTCATAGTCCCTATTGGGAGGTGTGATACCCGAAAACGCCCCACTGGGCCTGCAACTAAATGCATCGGCAAATATATTTTTAAATATGAAACATTAACTGACCTATTCTAGAAAGTTTACAATAGTCAAAAGAAATTGTCAATATATGAAATGCAGATGGTAATTTTTTTCAAAATTTATTGCTTTTGAGCTCCAAATTTTGTTTTGAACTCATAAAATTACAATAAACACTTAGAAATATGAAAAATACTAGTTTACTATTGAACATTTTCAAGCAAAGGTCTGTTTATCTATTTATAGAACTGGTAATATTTTCTTATAAGAACTATTTCGTGTTAGATTTTATAACTAAGTACTTTATTATTATCTACAATAGACATAGGCTAAAAATAGGCACTAGGATCCAACATGCAAAAAAATTTCGGTAACCTATAAAGATTATGAATTTCTGTCCTTGCCAGTATATAATGCTTCTCAAATAATATCAGCTCATTTTAAGTAACGAACATTCTAAAAAAAATCTTTTTGCTTAAACATTACAACCTGAACCAAAAACAATTAACAAGTAATGTTAAGAAACTTTTGCAATTTACATAAATAACAAAATCTCGCAGGATACGCAACTTCAAAACAAGTTTCTTCCGCAGACAAGCAAATATTTCCAGTTTAAACTTGAGCTATCACAACAACAGCACGTTTTTAACCTTTATGTCCTGCTTTGCTGCTTGTCTTTGCAGAACTCTTTGTTAGTGCTGCTTTAGTGCCATCGGCGCTACCTCTTCTGCTCTACTACTTCGCTGCTCTACTTCAATGCTTTGTCAAAGTTTTGAACTTTTTTTCTTTTAATCCATTCGCTTCCCAACAGAACGCTTGACATTGTTGCTGATTTGTGCTGGGTATTTATTTTTTTTTTTTTTTTTGCAGCCAATGCTTTACCAGTATTTTTGCCATTCCGGTGGATCTATTTATTTGCATCTGCTTCTGTTGGGATGCAACGCCACAAAGTGATGCCAAAATGTCAGCTTAAGCAGGAAGTAACAAACGTGTCCTTGTTCTCTCAAGTGCACTGCAATGAGTTTGAAGTTTCCCACAGCAGCGAGATGCAGTAAAGTTATCCTGAGGACGACTACTTGAATGGAGGAGAATGATGCTAATTTGACTGGCGTTGACAAGGAAAAACTTTCTTCAGGCACAACGCCAGACATGAAGATTGAAAACTTTCGCTACTTCAAACATGAGTGATATCTATCTATTTTAGGTTCAGTCATAAATCAAAGAATTGACTCAACAGGATGCAGGAATGCAAAATGGAAAACATTTGTGCTTAAAAGCTTTATGCTTAACCTTTCAACTTTGCGTTTTCCATTATTTCATCCTGTCAGGGTGCATCCCTGCGTGCAGAAGTGAATTTATGAAAATGTGCCCGAAATAAACAAAAGCTTTTGTGTTACCCTCATTTATCAAAATTTAAACCCATTGCACAGTTTCAACAAATATTTTATTTATTTTAAGAGAAAAATACAATTTTGAAGAAAAATAGATAATCATAAATTTCAATACAGAAATGATGGCTGCAATTTATTGAACCACAAAAGAAAAATGCGTGACACAAATACCAACAATTTGTGCTTCCAATCTTAAGGGTATTCATCGTCATTTCAGCGTCGTTTTTCTGGTCCAACTGCAAGTCAGGCAAAGTTAAACCAAAGCAATCCCTACCAAGCAACCCGAACACACACACACACACCTTCAAGTCCCACAATGCCAACAACCAGTCCCTAAAGTCAACTAAGGAACTGCAGAAAAATAAAGCGGAAGTAGCAAAGGAAAAGAGGAAAAAAATTCAAGAACAAGCATATTTCCGGTAGACGCCGGAAGATGGAAGTAAGCAGCAAAAAGCAGAGTTGACAGCAGAAAACAAATAAAAAAAAGGGTTGGAAAAACCATAAAAATCACACGCAAACATTTCAAGTTGCGAGTCGAAAAGAAAAATAAAAAAAAAATAGAAAAGAAACGCTTATGGAAAAGACAAAAATGCGGGTGATAATTCAAAATTATAATAACGGTTATCGTTATTTGATTTTTTTTTTTTTTCTTTCTTGGACTCTTCCTTTCGTCGTTACGTGCGCTTTTTTGCTATTTCTACGAGCTGGAGCTAACCGCAAACAAAAGCGACACAAATCGAGCATAAGCGAAAGACAATTTAGGGAATTGTCGCAAGGATGAGGAAGAAGAAGAAGAAAAAACAGTTATAAAAACTGGCAAGCAAATCAAATCACAGCGACACGCAAAACTTGGGAATGAGCAGCAAAAAGGATGTGAATCCAATTATCTGCATCACGTAGCCATCAACGAGTTGATTTCGGAACATTAAATGCTGATCGATGATTTTAATAGCATGGAGGATTTGCATTTTATGTGGTTCTTTTTTTTTCTTAAGAAACATCAAAAAAAGCACATTGCTTGTAGAGTTATTTTCGACTGCCACAAATGATGTTGTTAAATTCTCTGCGTTTGGAATGCGTTCTGTAAATTTTTATTTTATTTAACATTATAAAGAAATAGAAGAGTTTGAAATTTGTTAGTCACGATTAAATTTTTCTAAACTCCTTATAAACATAAAAATTTCTATAGCGTATCAGATTATATAAGATTAGATTTATTTCAGATTTATGTTGACATATAAGATTATATCTTTTGCATGCCGCATTAACAATGGATATAACAACTTAAACCAATTGTAATATATACAATCCAATGAATTTAGAATACCTACAAAAATTTAAATTTAATGAATTCTAATTAATTGTAACTTGAAACTGCTTAATAATTCATTTTGTCCATTTTATTTTTAAGTATTAAGGACTTTTAATATTGCCCTATTTATATTTTAAAATAATAGAGGAGAGGCTTGCAGTTTGCCACTACATAAACTTTTTGATCAGAACTTGTCATAAAATCCGCATTTTGCTGCATGCTTTGGTAAGTAGAAGTAATAAGACACAATCCTGAGCTAGAAATCATTTAAATTCTCAAAAAATAAAAACTGTACAGCAAATTTTTAAAAGTATCTAAATTCAATACATTCAATCTGGATCTGCAATCTGGGAGGGCTCCTTGCCGAGCAGTGAATTGATCCTCACTGATTCAAACTAAGTGCATTTTGTGATCTCTTTTAACATTGCATGTCCTAGGAAAGATAGCGCTCGCTTTAACATCCCAGACGAGCTGGGATGTGTAATGGAGCACTCCTAGCAACATCCCATAGAAATGAAAAGGAGTTACTCATGTATTTTAACGTATTCATAAATTTTATATATTTTATCTCAAAATAAATATTATTAACTAAAAAGAAACGTTTAATAATTAAAAAAAAAAAATTAAATAAAAGCTTAATTTTAAAAAAGATGAAATAAAAATTTAATTCAGTGAATGATGTAGGCACAATACTTAAAAATCTTCAAATATTTATGAAGCTGTGACAGGTATTTACTTACAAAAAAATTTAAAAAAAAAAAAACAACCGACAAAGTAAAAAATAATTTAGAAATACTTTTCCTTTTAATTTCTTGGTCATATTTGATAATTTATTTAAACATATTTTTATATATGAAATCTTATTATCTTAATTTTTTTCTTATTTGTTTTATTATCATAAATATATTAATTTCTTGATGAATTCAAAAGCTTTTAAGGTTGGCGCTAATATAATCAGACGTTTAATCAGAAGCGCCAACTTCAAAGCATTTGTATTCATCAAGAAATTAATATATTTATGATAATAAAACAAATAAGAAAAAAATTAGGATAATAAGATATCATATATAATAATATGAATAAATAAATTATCAAATATGACCAAGAAATTAAAAGGAAAAGTATTTTTAAAATTATTTTTTACTTTGTAGTGATTTTGTAGTCGGTTGCTTTTTTTTTTAAAAAATTTTTATTTCTTCCTTTTTAGAGAATATGATAAATTTTCGAAAAAAGTGTATAAACAACATAAATAAAATTGTTCCGAAAAAATTTTTTCTATTAAAATCTGATAGTTTGTTGGTTATTTGAAATATCTGCCTCTTAAGGCGGTCCTCTGGTAATCCGAAAAAATTTTTTTTCATATTTCTATTGCTCAGATACTCAAAAACATTTTCCCAAAAGGATTTTTCAAAATTCGAAATAGTTTAGGAGATACAGGCATTTTTGTGTAGGTATGTTTTCGTCAAAATAACGCATCAGCAAAGTTGTTTATTTGCCTGCAGTCATTAGTCGAAAATTCTGTGGAATTCTTCCAAAATATGTATTGATATTACAAAATATACACACACAGTATGTATACATGCAGTATGTATACATGCATGTTTTGATTTAGGGTTTGAAATGATTTTGAGCCCAGGTGTTCACATGAAAGAAGCAAACGAACGAGATTCAGTTTATTTTCGAACGCTGAAAGCTACGCGTGCGCGATAATTGCTGTTGTAAAATAAAAGAAAAATCGTTTTGTGTTTTTTTTTTTGCTATGGATAAAAAAAGCCACCCAAACGCGCCCAGAGCTAAAAATGTACGCATCATCGAAAGAGGGTCGCACAGCCCGCAGAGCCCAAAAAGCCATGGAAAACTCGTTTTATGAGATGGAGGAAGGCACACTTTATGGGGCTGGAATTGCCGATTAATATTCGTAAGTATTGTATTAAAAAAATATGTGTTAATGTCATTTGTGTGCCTCAAAATTGAAGTCAAAACTTTAAACGCGTTTTTCTCGAAACCATGTTTTTCAAAACTTTGCGCACGATAACTCAAACAGTTTTTGACCGATTTTGATATATGAGGCATGAAACGCAGAATTTACGCCGCTATAGCCCCTACCTCAAACTTGCCGAAAAAATAATGTTTACTATTTTTTTTCTACACTAGACTACAAAAAAAAAGGTCGAAATTCGATTTTTCATTTTCAAAGTGGCGGCTCCCCCCCTAAAAAAATTTAGATTTTTGTTTCCGAGGTAGGGGCTATAGGGACATTCATTCTAAGTAACTGAATATTTTTTTTTTTTTTTCAGACGATGTTTACACTTGGAATCGTGCGCAATTTGGACCCACCTTTTTTCCGGAGAACCTCGTTACCAGGCCGAGAACTTTCTGAACGGTCCATAAATTCACTTTTTCAAAATTTTGTATTTTTTTCAATAAATTAAGCTACCCAAATCAAAAAACGGAACTAAAATATCTTTACTCGTTCTCTTTCCACAATATTTTGAAAAAAGGCTAAAATTTGGCATAGATTACCAGAGGACTCCCTTAAATTTAAATTAGATGTCACCTGTTTTGAAATTATTATACCCATTCTTGTAACGAGTTTTATTACCCTAGTGTCAATATTATTCGAGATATAGTGTTTTTCTAATATTTCCACGCCCCTTTGTTAAATAAGCGCCCACTTTCTGGAGCGTTATTTCCAATAATTGTGCCTACCCCTGTACTTTATTTCAGTACCCCAGCGTCAATATTAACTGCGATAGTGTTTATCTAGTATTGCCACGCCCATTTATCGAATAGCGATAACTTTATTGACCATAATTTTTAATAATTCTGCCTACCCCTATACTACAATAAATTTCAGTGCCCTAGTGTCAATATTATTCGAGATACACTGTTTTTCTACTATTGCCACGCCCAGTAGTCGAAATCCGCCCACTTTCTACACCGTAATTTTTACTAATAATGCCTACCCCTATACCAAATTGCAGTACCATAGTATCAATATTATTCGAGATATACTCTTTTTCTAATATTGCCACGCCCATTTTGTTGACGGAAATTTGTAATAATTGTGGCTACACTACACTAAATTTCAGTACCCTAGTGTCCATATTATTCGAGATACAGTATTTTTATAATATCGCCCCACCCATTTGTCGAAAAACGCCCACTTTATTGGCAATAATTTGTAATAGTAATGCCTACCCTTATACTAAATTGTAGTATTATAGTATCAATATTATTCAAGATATACTCTTTTCTAATATTGACACGCCCATTTGTCAAATAATGCCCATTTTCTTGACAGTAATTTGTATTAACTGTGTCTACCCCCACACTAAATTTCAGTACCCTAGTGTCCATATTATTCGAGATACAGTGTTTTTATAATATTGCCACGCCCATTTGTCGAATAACGCCCACTTTATTGACGATAATTTGTAATAATAATGCCTACCCCCATACTAAATTGCAGTACTCTAGCCGCAAAATTATTCAAGATACACTGTTTTTCTAATATTGTCACGCTCATTCGTCGACTTACTCCCATTTTCATGCCGTAATTTGTAATAATTGTGCCTACCCCTACACTAAATTGCAGTACCCTAGTGTCAATATTATTCGAGATACAGTAGTATCTAGTATTGCGAGATCTATTATTGCCACGCCTAGTTCTCGAATACCGCCCACTTTTGTACGGTCCCCTCTATGCTTATGATATCTATCTGTTCCCCAAAAAGTATGGCAATCAGGCATATGGTTTAGGAGTTATCGATGTACATACATTTAAAAAAAAAAAAAAAAAAAATAAAAAAATAAAAAAAAAAAACAGAGAAACCGACGAACTTGAGAACCTCCTCCTTTTTGAAGTCGGTTAAAAAGTAATGAAAGCGCATTTTCGTTGAATATTTTATGTGCATTCACTATTCTTGCATCCATTGCTCGCTTATTGCTCCAACAAAACAGTGAGGGAGCACAAGTACAAAGTGCTCACTTTTTGCTCCCATAAAACAGCAATAGAGCGCACCCTTGTTGCTCCTCATGGGAGCGACCAAATATTTTTTACTGGGTTGCTTCTTCAAGCCAATTTATATTACTATTTCAATTTTTATTACAAACAAAAAAATTTCAAGATTTTAATTTAAAAATTTGATTAGTATTATTTTTTCATACTTTCTGGGACCTTGTGGATGGCCTAAGTCCCGAATATTGGCCCGTGTTTACGGTCCTGATCCAAGCACATTCTTTTACTTTATGTTGGCCAAAAAAGATAGTCAAGTATTTTTTTCAACCCTTGAGAATTTTGTAGCAGTTCCTTTTTTTCTTTTCACAGAATTTCATTAACATTTTTTTGATTAGAATTTTCTTGTTATTAAGTTGCCGTTGAACTCTCTCTTTTATAATTGTTTTAATTTCAAGTCAATCGAGCTCAAATTTGCTCTCACCAAGGGAACTGAAATCAATACCTTTTTCAAAAATTCTTTTGAAATGCAAAATTTATTGTTCAGTTGAATAAGTTTATTTAAACTTTTTCGAAAGATAATCAGCTTAAATTGAGTATGACTTCATTTTAAGACAATTCGCTCACATTTTTTTACTTTGTGTTGGCCAAAGCAACTATTTCAGTTTTTTTTTTTAAACTTGCTTATTTTAAAGCGATTTTTTTTTTTTTCTTTACAAAATCTCATTGTGTTTACATTTTTTTTTCAAAGTCAATTCTTTGAATTACAACACACACGGATATATTGAAGTTGTTGTAAGTGAGCTAAAAGAGCTATTAGAGCTATGGAATTTACAACTCTGGAATAGACAACCAGCTCAAATTAAGCAATTTGTAAACTAATTAAATTCCACTTTCTTTTTCTAGGGTGGCCGAAAAAGTTTGTTATGCTTTAATACGTTTAAAATATGCTTAAATAATATCTTTTTGATAACATTTTTATTAAAACATTCTGGTTATTAAACAATGCTTGAACTTTCCACGTTTAAATGGTGTTAAATTGAAGTCAGTCGAAAATCATTTTCATTTTCTACAAACGCAATGAAATTGTTACCTTTTTTTAAAAATTTTCTGAAAATGGAAAAATTTTTGTTCGCGAATCCATTGCTTGAAATTTTTTTCGAAGGATAATGAAGCCTAGATTGAACTACGCCAAATTTTTCGATAATCCTAACACTTTTTCCTACCATGTGGTGCAAAAGTCGGGTTTTAAAAGTCTATTTGACATATTTAGTTAATTTGATATAAATACAAACATTTCGAAGTATATTAACCATCCTAGTGAGAAGATCCCTAGGGACCTTTCGATTTTTGTTTGTTCATAACTTTTCCATCGCATTTTTTAGATAGAAAGCTGTTGCTACGCGTATTCCAAGAAAAAATTATTTTGAAACGACTAAACCAGGTTTTGAGGTAATACGAGCGCTCGTTCGTTTTTTATATGCATATTAATACATTTAGTACTACATCGAGAAAAAAAACAATAAGTAAATCACCTAAGACGGCTTGGGTAAAGAGAAGTGTATGGGAATTATAAACTTATGCTTATTCACCTAAGCAATTTATTGTTTAATACATTGCTTTGAAAGCACATACTTCGATACCTTGCCAAACAAAAATATTTTATTCACCTAAGTCCAAAATCCGTAAATACAAAATTAAAAAACAACTAGCATGGATGGTTTAAGCACAGTTTTGAGCTATTTTCTGCAAAAAAAAAACACAGCTGCGTTATTAGACACACGAGAGAAGGATGGATTTGATAATTTAATGGTTTTTTTTTTTTTAATAAAACCACTTTTTAATTCAAAAATAACATAAAGTAAATTACAAAACAGTATTCACACCAGTAAATTTTATTACATTTCATAAACAAAAAGAAAAAAAAAAAAAAATTTCTTTGCCCGCCGTGCGTAATCGAACCCTGGAACTTTTGACGCCAGTCCAATGCTCTACCAACTGATCCAAGCAGCTTTGCTGTTGTTTGCTGACATAACTGCAGCTACGTTAATTTACCTAAGCAATTTATTGTTTAATGCATTGCTTTGAAAGCACATACTTCGATACCCTGCCAAAAAAATATTTGATTCACAGATGTTAACAGATGCTGTATTAACAGATGCAGTATGTCGCAGTATCGAATTGAGACGCTAGCAGTTCGGTTCTTACGGAACAAAACGTATGGATAAGCTGTTTAGTTCAGCTTCGTTAAATTACGTTTGCTCATTTTGGGCAGCAACATCGAATTGCATTAAAGCGAACATTTTCGTCTCTACTCGTTACGGAGCAACTCGTCTATTTTAGTTGGGCCCTAAGAAAGAAACTGTGTTGATAAAAGAAAAAATTGTGTTGTTGCCGATTTCAGTCAGGCAAATCACAGATCGTGAGGCGGCAGCTTCAAAAAAAAAAAAGGAAAATAAAAAAAAAACCAAAACCCGAAAAAAGTTATACATTCGATATTAAATTCTTTTTTTTTAAAGAAGTGTGTAAAAAGTTACCAAATACTTGGTTTATTTATCACCCAATAAAAATTGGCAAGTCAACATGTAAAACTAAGGCGTTTTGATAAAGTACTTGGGTTGCTGAAAACTGCCAAAGCCATCTTATAAATTATACGAATTTTTTTTTCAATTTAACACAAGCTTTTTTATCGGTGTAGTATTAGTGACAAGGTCCCTAGGGAACTTCTACTATTTTTGAAAAAATTCTATATAATTAATATTAAATAATGTTTGGCTTTTGTTTGAATATGAACTGGAATGGTCGGCATACTAGCACATTTCGAAAACTGGCAAGATTATCGAACCAGTAATATCGGATATCCGACACTAAGTATTAGTTCCAAATATCAACTGCGAAACGACTATCACCGACTAATTACTACGTTTGACTGCACTGTTGCACTGAATATATCGTATTATCATAAGAAATACTATTAAGTATAACTATTTGTTATATAGAACTTATAATTATGTACCTATAATATATAATTGAATTAAAAAAAATGTACTTAGAATTGTTAATAAAGATTGAAAACATAATGAATTGTGTACCTAATTACTGAAGGTTGAGTAGAACCTTCAGCGAACCCTAACATGGTTGAGTTTAACCTCAGCCTTAGACAAAACCATGTCACAATACGATCGATTTATGTGTATAAAAAAATGCATACGCTTTGATAACTTGAGCTCGCGGTCGGAGAGATTACTCACTAGCAAAACTGCAGCTATTGATGATGGTATGGCTGATGTTGCAGGCCAATTTGGTAGCAGCTTACAATTCACATGATTCACTGATAGTGGAATATAATGGTCGTACACGTTTTACGCAATAGATTAAGTCAAAACTAGCCAAGCATTGAATAAAAGTATGATGGTTGTGGCAGGAACGCAAAGTTAATCAGGGCCAGAATGTTGTCAATTCATTGGTTGTAAACAGAGAAGCGCAAAACTCACTTTTGGCTTGATTAAATCATTCACTGGAATTCTTACTCAACTCAACTAATTCAACAAAGTTCAGCGTTGAATAAAATCAGCACAATACTGGCGAACGCGTCTTTTGTGCCAGTTTGAGTTTGAGTTCGTCTGATCGAACTCACATGTTTGAGTGAACGAGTGTTGACCTTGAATAAAATAAAATGATGCTGCTGAAGGCGTCGTTTGTGTGAGCTGATTGACGAATTGAATTCACATGTTTAGGTATTTGTGTTGAAGTGTATACGGATATGTGTTTCGTAAATGAGAAATCAAAGAAATAGTTAAATTTAGTTGTTTGCAGTCAATCGTAATAAAAACTTCACCCTTCTTCTTGTTCTCTCTTTCTCTCTCTCTCTCTCTCTCTCTCTCTCTCTCTCTCTCTCTCTCTCTCTCTCTCTCTCTCTCAAAAAAACTCATACGTGTTGATTTTTTGCTTTTTGCGTTTCATTCTTGATGAAAATAATCGTTGTTGAGCCCAAAGAACAAGCATGAAATATGTATCCGTAGACGACCGTTGATTAAAGTCACAGAGCCAACACGAAGCACATGGTTTGATTGAATTTAACTCAACAGTGAGTGTATGCATTCGAGCATGTCTGATCGATTGAACGTAGAGGCATGATTTTTACAGAGTTGATTACGTATGAATATTTTTATGTGAGTTTTGCAGTTCTCTGGTATGAAAATACCTTCATACAGGTTACTTCATAGAGTTTACGAGTTTGCCGACAACATCTTTTCTTTGTTACTTACTTTGATTAGACAGAAGACTGAATTTGTTGGCCCAGTACAGTTAAATAAGACATTTGTCCCTCCCAAGTTTGAAAAAAGTGCTCTGCATCCCATTTTCAGCTCATTGTACGGGTTTTACGAAAGAAATGTATCGTTGTTTGCATATGTACCGAAGAAAAATAAATCGGTCCTGCTGTTGTCCCCATTGCATTACACTTGTGACGTTAATACAGAAACCGAAAATCGAAAGCCATGCATTAATCTTTGGTGAACACAATGTATCAGGTACTTGGCACATATTGAAGCACACGAGCAACACATCGTTGGCCACTAGTAATGTTCCATAACATTATTGAAATTGCCGCTTTAGCTCTTTCATGATTTATGACGGAATGAAAAATTTCTCAAAAATCGGATAAAAG
The DNA here is from genome assembly GCA_914767935.1 of Coremacera marginata. Classification (NCBI taxonomy): domain Eukaryota; kingdom Metazoa; phylum Arthropoda; class Insecta; order Diptera; family Sciomyzidae; genus Coremacera; species Coremacera marginata. The sequence goes on along the minus strand of OU612047.1, from coordinate 140,236,068 downwards.
ATTTTTTCAAAACTGCAAACAAGGCAAATAGCAATGCAAAGTGTTGAAGAGCGCGCAACGAATATTCTCATAACATGTTTTCCCAGAATTCGAAATGCTATTGAGGCATTTGATGTAAAGGTAAAATTGAAATTAAATTCTGAAACATATATAAAAAAGGAAATTATAACAATTTTTATATATCTTAAGTTTGTAGCTCATACTGGAATTGCTGCAACAAAGCCGCTTATGCTGAGCATTAAACATCATTATATCGGTGCAATACCTGTACTCTCCAATTGAATGAGAACAACACAGCACACCGAGAAAAAAAGGTTATGTTAAATTGAAGAAAAAACCTAGTATAATTTATAAAATGGCTTCGGCAGTTTTCAGCCACCCAAGTACTTTATCAAAACGCCTAAGTTTTACATGTTGACTTGCAAATTTTTATTTGAGTGATAAATTAACCAAGTATTTGGTAATTCTTTATACACTACTTTAAAAAAGAAAATTGAATTTAAAAAATATTTTTTTCGGGTTTTGGTTTTTTTTAATTTTCCTTTTCTCTTATTTAGTCTGCCGCCTCTCGTTCTGTGATTTGCTTGACTGAAATCGGCAGGCAACAAGACAAATTTCTCTTTTATCAACAACCGCTTTTTTCTTACAAATTAGTGACTTCTCGGTTTTTTTTGCTGCTTGACGTCTATTATGACAAGAAGATTAAATTAAATTAAATTAAAAATCAAATACAAAAAATTTTACTTACCTCCGCATGCCGTTCAGATTCGAACCCACAACCAACCGATACCACTGTGTATAAAGTCACTACACTGCGCATTGAGCCAAACTCTTTCGTTACGCGGAGTGATTTCTTCAATACTAATTACAACTGAAGCTATGCTGCAGCATAACACAATAATCTGTTAAAAGATTTTTGTTTTATGGCTATAAACAGAATACTGCGACATACTGCATCTGTTAAAACAGCATCTGTTAACAAAGCTGCAGTTATGTCAGCATGTAAAAGCAAGGCTGCTTGGATCAGTGGGTAGAGCGATAACGGTAGAGCGTTCCAGGTTCGATTCCGCACGGCGGGCAAAGAAATTTTTTTTTTTTTTCTTTTTGTTGATGAAATGTAATAAAATTTACTGGTGTGAATATTAAAGTGTTTATTTTTAAATTTACTTTATGTCATTTTTGAATTTTAAAGTGTTTTTATTACATAAAAAACCCCATTAAATTATCAAATATATCCTTCTTTCGTGTGTTTTCGCTGTGTCGCTGTGTTTTTTTTTTTTTGCAGAAAACAGCTCAAAACTATGCGTAAGCCATCCATGCTAGTTGTTTTTTAATTTTGGATTTTGTACTTAGGAGAATCAAGTATTTTATTTTGGCAAGGTATCGAAGTATGTGCTTTCAAAGCAATGTATTAAACAATAAATTGCTTAGGTGAATAAGCATTAGTTTATAATTCCCATACAATTATCTTTGCCCAAGCCGACTTAGGTGATTTACCAATCGCTTTTTTTCTCCTTGCAGCGCAAAAATAAAATTTTTACTCCTTTTAATATTTGCATGAAACAAAAATAATAATTTTGTTGAAATGAAAATTCTTTTGCCATTTTATTTTTTCGATATCTTTCTATACATGCACACACATGCATTATGGTAATATCAAAGAACTCTTTGAAGGTCCGTAGGGACCTTGTCACTTTTTTAACGACGCCGGAACTGTCACTTACTGAAGGGTTAATGGACATTTTAAAAACAGTGCTTCTTGTGGCGTTTTTGTGCTATAAAAAGTTTTTGTTTGTGTGACACAAGCTCAATAAAACTACATAAAAATTTTCAGCAATTAATTGTACACTAATCTGGTACAATAAAATTTAATAAAGTTTTTTTTTCTACTTTGACATAATTCCTGCAATGACCAAAAATGTATTTTCAGTTATTTAAGCTTTTTTGATTTAACTCAAAATCATCTCTAATCTTTAGCGAATCTATTAAAATGTTGTTTTAAACTGTTGCGTTAAATAAATAGTTTTAAAAAAAAGAAAATATAAATCTTTGCCATTTTTGCCTACTAATACTTTCCAATTGCCCATTGCTTTTAGTAGCGATTTATTTGCAAACTGCGACAGCTGCTGCTGTGTTCAAATTGAGTGCGTATAAATAAACTTCAGTCCTAAAAGTATGCTATACTTTATATGTTATTTTTCCCAATTCAAAAACTTTGAATGAACTGTTCTAAAAAACAAAAAAAAAAAACTTTTGACTGCGTCGCAATCGTTTTTTGTAGCTTAGGAATAATTAAAATTGCCGTACGAGCGGATTTTAAAAATGTGGCAGCATGTGGCGTTCCATACATAGTGGCAGCACACATTCACTCAGCGAAACAAACAACAAACACACTCAACCAGACAAACATACACTCATGTTAACTCATTCGCAAGCATGTCCGTTGACCATAAAAAAAAACTTTTGTTTGCATAGCTCGTGCATGGATATGTCAGCATGTATGTATGAGTGTGCATGTGTGTGAATGTGTGTGTGTGTGTGTACTTTTAATTGAACATTTGGTTAACGGTAACCAGGTGAATGTGCTTGCTTGCAAATATGTGCTGCAATGTTTGCAACAAAGACGGAACAGCAGGGATTGGATTTTATTTATTTTTTTTTTTTTAAGTTTTTTTGCCCCAAATGCTATTTTTGTTGATTTGAGTTTTCTCTAATTCATTTTTAACACATTTGTGTTGAAAAAAAAAATTTTAAATTCTTTTCAACTGCTTTTCTTCAAAATCCACCAATTCCTCTTTAAAAATCTAAAAATGTATTTCCATCTTCTCATATAGGCAATATTTTTAAATAAAATGCTCTATTTGATTCTTTAAATTAAAAAGCTGCCTTAAAGTATGCAACAAAAACTCACGCCATTATCAGTTACAAACTTGCTTTTAAGCCCCATTGAATGCAAACAAAAATATTTTATTTCATTCTCTACAAAAAGCTCTACAAAATGCGGTGAACACGCATTAAAATCGGAAATCACGCAAGCAGAAGAGGAAACCAATACATAACAATAAGTAAACAAAAAAAAAAAAAATACAAAAAATAAAAACAACAAAAAGTTGTAGCAATAATAAAAATAACAATTGCTGTTTTATCAGCAACAACAACAACAACAATAGCACTAAAAATAACACCGCATGCAACATGCAACCGCATACAAAAGAGTGCAAACAAAAAAAAAAGTACGCAAAAAAATTAAATTTCAAAAAATTATTTATCTTGTTTTATATTTTTTTACTCGTCTTGTTTTTATGCTTTTTTATTTTCAGTGCTTTGCTTTTATTCTTCTTCTTCCTGTTCTTCTACATTCACTTTGCATGTTAATTTATGCTTTAAGTTTTATTTGGCGGCTATGTGTCTACTTCTCTGTTTTTGCATCTTGCAGCAATTTCTGTCTTGCATACTTGCAGGCAATGAAAATTATTGCATGCTAGTTTGCGTATATGTATATGTACATGTGAATGTGAAATTTTTAAGCGACACTTACATAGCAATTATTTATCAAATCAGCAAAATTTTGGTGACACTTATCTGTGACTTATATTATCCGCATTCAGCGAAGTCAACTGTTCTGAACTATTATGGTAGTGATACCTTAGTGAGCGATGTTTTTAATTGAATGTGTTGGTACTCTAAGGCCTTTTCCACACTTGGTCAACGCAACTCCAACTCAAGTTGCTAGCCTGTGTATTTATACCGGAACCTTCAGAGTAAGCAACTTGCACACAACAAGCTCTCGACACGTTCGCAACTTGTTCAACGCAACGCGGCTTTCCGCAAGTTTCATCGGCGACTTGTTGGATCAGTTTGTTTGTTTTGTGAATTCAATTATTTATAGTATAGTATGCTATATATTAATTAACATGAATAAGTAAATTAATTAGTTCCCTTTTTTTTAGTAACAGAATCTCGAAGAAGAAGAAATAGTTTACAGTATAAATGAGCAAGGGAAAAGTATTAAATTAGTGTAAGAAGCACGACTTTTGAAGCTAGTCTCAAAGTATTCGGTTTATAATTGCATTGCTGTTCAATTTTTTCGCTGCTGCGTTGAAGTTGCGTTGGATATGCGTTGACCAAGTGTGGAAAAGGGGTAAGCGTCAGAAAAGTTGTCAAAGTTTAGAGTCAAAGCTTTATCCCTAACTATTCTTAAAAAAAAAGAAAAGATTATATTTCTCTCATTATTCCATTATTCATTCTCTAACGCTCATACATTTCAAGCTTTCAGGTGTGTGCAAGTTTTCACATTGATCAGTCGTGTTGTTATTTAAGGCGTTCTTTGAAAAAAACATTCACTTATAACTTTATTTTTTGAGGTGTACCAGTTAAGGATTAAAGCACTCAACAGATGTGTAAATGTAGCATAGAATTTTTTCGCTCGATTAAATGGCATCCGCTACCTGGTCAGTTTTAGTGAGCGCTCCCATAATTGTACCATTCGGCGAATTTTTACACAACTGTTACCAAGTGTTGACACCGCTGAATGCGGCCATTGTGGTGATAAAGCTAATAAAGCTAATACTCTTAATGAGCGCTTAGGTAAGAAAACGTCTTACAATGGTTCATTTTGCTAAAAGCGGTTAAGTATCTTTGATACTTGTATGGGTTAAGAAATGTTTGCAGGTAAAATTGTAACTCATTTAAATAAATTCACTCAGGGAATCATGGAATTTTCCTGCTGCCATAGAAAAGATGAGTCTTAAATAGACATAACAGAGATATTATATACGAAAAAAAGTTGCCTTGGCCGAAAGCTTATTGCGAGAATCTCACGAGAACTTTAATAACCGTAGTTGAAACTGTAATGATCACAAAACAAAAAACCAAATAATTTCTCTGAGTATTTCGAAAAAAAGTGCAGTGGTTACAGTTGCGATACATTAAGCTTTGCTGTTACTACTACTTCTTTTTAATTCTTTCGTATAGAGCAGCGGTTCCCAACCAGTGGGTTGCGACTCAGAAAAGATAAGAAAAGCAAAAGAAGAATTTAGTATATTTGGAATGAGCAAAATTCTTTCCGCTAAGCACAATAATTAAATAATACTAGTTTACACGGTGAAAAAATCTGGTATTATTACTCTTTTACGAATATTTTAGGTATAACTTTGTTTCTAAGCATAAGTTTCTAAGAAAAAAAAAAAAAAAACACTACTTGCTCGCCGAGGAAACCATGTGGAAGCATCCATGGGCATCCGTAGGATTTTTCCTAGGGAGGGGCAAAGGTTAACGTGGAAAGTTCACTTTATACGGGAACTATTCTGGAATGTTTATTTAAAAAGATGTCATGGAATTTTATTTTCTGAGATGTTTGTTGAATATTTTGCGAGCATTGTCGCAATTGCCGATGCCTGAGATTTGACCGAACTATCAGGACAAAATCCTATATTTTTGTAAGATAATTCCATTGTACATTGTACATCCACATTTTACATCCAAAAAAAAAACAAAAAAAAAATTGTTCAGAAGTTAGGGTGTATCTGAAACACCCTTTTTTATTCAAGATGTTCATAAAATGGACTATACAGAAAAAATACACTCTAAATTATTCAATCAAATTTTTTTTTTAATCTTCAACCTTGAAACACAACATTGTAATTTAAAATCATGAATCTATCTAAAATTTTTGACATGCTTTTGTGCGTTTATGTGCCATATTTTAGAGAAAACAAATAATTTTATTTTTTTATTTTGTCCAGCTAGATTGAGATAAACCCACTCTGTGCGTTCGACACATGCTTGCAGCAGGAAGAAAATTCAAAATGTTTTAAAAGGTGGGCTCAAAAGAAACAACCCATCTCAGTTTAGGGTATCCCAATTTTTCTTTTTTGTATCAGTTCAGAAATAATCAGTTCCGTATGCAAAAATTACTGAAAAATATTCCTAAAACGACTCGTTTCAAGAAACAATACGATGTTGCCTTCGTGATTTCGGCACGAACATAAGCAACAAGCATAACAACGTCAGCAGAAACTGAAGCATCAATGCATGATTTTCTCATACAAAAATGTGAATTTTTCTTCTTTGATTTTGCTATGTTGTGACTTTATTAAAGAAATTATCAAAAATAAATATTCGCTTTATTGACAATTCAACTGATATTCTGGCATATATTTTAGCTTCCTACGATGAATATTAAAGGCTGTAGGTATACCCTTAAGTGTCCCCCAAAAACGTTAGCATGAGCATGAAAAAATTTGTGAAAACGACCCCCATACAAACCGCACTGTAAGACGTAATTCTATGCCAAACATTGCATTATTTTCCCAGTGGGGAACGGACATGTTCCCCACAAACCTAGTGCCCTCGGTTTGCCAGAACATAAGAAAACAAAATGTTAACAAAGTGATTTCATAGTATTTTTTTTTTTAAATTAATAAAAGTTGTGCTTTGTGAAGTTTTCATACTTCTTTCACAGCCTCCACAATATGGCTATCAAGTCTGAATTCCTCTCACAACTGAAAGTTTCAGCAACTTTGTGCAAGATTGTCAAGTCTCCTCTCTTTGGCTATTAAACCCGAATTCCTGTCAACATTGAATGTTGTAACAACTTCTTGTGAGTTGACAAAATTATTAAAACAAAACTTAATACTAAGTAAGCACCAGAGTACGACCGTATTACTCCAAAAATGATAAAAGAGTCTCCAAGTATTGCTATTAAAATATTATCACATATATTCAATGCAATATTGAGGATTGGTTATTTCCCAATGTCTTGAAAATTTTTCACAGATAACTAAACCTTTCCCAAACCTGGAAAAGACCCCACCCAAATATCCTCTTACAGACCAATAAGTTTACTACCTATATTTTCAAAACTTATTGAAAAATATGGAACAAACAAGAATTATCCCAAGTCACCAATTTGGCTTTCGGAAAAAACATGGTACTATAGAGCAAGTGCATCGTATTACAAGGAAATAAGGAAAGCTTATGAAAAAAAAAAATCTGTTCTGCGATTTTTCTTGAAAGTTGCTCGGGCATTTGCTAAGGTGTGGTACGAGGGGTTAATATACAAAATAAAACTATTATTACCTGCCTACTGCCATAAAATTCTAGAATCATATCTAAATGATAGAAAATTTAGAGTAAAATGTAAAAACTATATTACATCTAATTTTCCAATTTCAGCAGGAGTTCCTCAAGATAGCGTCCTCGGTCCAGTTTTGTATCTCATATTTACAGAGATCTCATTCAAACCCTTTAGTTGCATCTAAAGACATAAATAAGTATTTGGAAACGCTAGAAACTAGAGAATACAAATAAATGAGCTGAAAAGTACGCACGTTACATTTACTTTGCGTACTAAAACATGTTCTACAAGCATGCTCAATGGAGATGTTCATGCGTCAGTCAAATGATTGAATCAATTAAAATTTGTTATTGCTTTCCTATGTAAAAAATTAACTTTATCTCAGAGCGAAAATGTACTCCAAAATCTTCTCTCGTCAGTCAATATTTTGATCGAGCTCCAGACCAGCATCAATCAATCAAAGGATTGCATTATTTTACTTGTCTGCATTTCAGTAGGCAATTATATCAAGAAAAGTTGTTAACCGGGAACAAAGGTAGTTTTTTGAAGAGAAAAAGAGGTGTAGTTTCTTCAGTTCCTGCCATAATTTTATTAATTCTATTTTTTTTTCTTATGACTTGCATCCGAAGGTCATTCAAATAGGTATAATTTCCAGCGTATTGATTTCCTAATGTGATCAATTTTAATCCTAATCCTAATTGTTTTGCACACAAAACAACTTAATAAAAGAAACACCCAAATTCAATCAAAAAATCGTGTGTGAGCAAGTGTCAATCAAAATTTTCAGAGAGAATTAAAGAGAGTAAAAAATCGCGATGTACTTCAATCATTTGGCTGATGTGTGAACACCTACAATCAAATCTCTATTCTTCAAACGAATAACGTTACATACTTGGGTATTCATCTCGACAGACGATTAATTTGACGAAAGCATATTGAGTCCAAGAAAACCCAAATGAAACTGAAAGCTCTAAAGTTGAACTGGCTTCTTAACAGGAGTTCAAGGCTCCAATTGGGACGTAAGGTATTGTTATACAATTCCATAATCAAACCAATTTGGACGTACGGAGCGCAACTTTGGGGAAAAGCCAGTTCTTCTAATGTTGATCTAATACAGCGATCACAATCGAAAATCTTGCGATCTATTACGAGTGCGCCTTGGTACCTTTTGTAAAAAGCAGTCTTATTGCACTCAATCAAAAACACAAAGAACGACTCCAACATCATCCAAATTCTTTATAACTTATATAAATTATAACTATGGATAAACGAAACATGATTATCCAGAGCGAGACCACGCCCGTCTCGCCTGGCATATGTAGGAGCTTGACCCCGTCCGTTCAGCCTTACATATGTCAGCACTGATCATTTGGTTTTTGATTTTAAAATTGATTTTTTTCTGAGTGCAGGTTCACTGTTTATAACACTTTCTGTAGGAGGCTCATCGCAACGGCTTTTTTTGTCTTTCACAACATTTGGTTTGTTTTTGTAGTTTAACTTCACTAAAAATCACTTCAACATTAACATGTTGTTAGCATGTTAAATTCAATGAACGCCCACAAAGAATTCGCATAGCTATGTATTGTACGATTATTTAAGCTGTGATTTTGCGAATATAGTTAAGTTTCCACAGTAGCTTAACTTCGATTATAGCAAATCGATCATATTTTCGAGCAAATCTTGTTCTTGCGTCACCAAACAAACGATCTCTTAAAGTCTATTTTCTCAGAAGTACACACTTTGCTGCAGTGCATATAAATGAAATAATTGCTAGCAAAAGATACCAGTCACCATATTATAAAGACATTTAAAGCAAAAGAGATCACATTTTCTAATTAATACTAATTAAAAATATTTACCTTTTTTAAACATTAAATTATCTGTATATATCAACGTAAATCAGTACAGAAAATGCTATCGTAGAGAGGGATCATCCCCTAAATCCCCCACTATCTACGTCACTGAACACTTTACACTTGTACATAAGAAAGAATAACATGACGGACGTACTAATGCCATCTATGTGTGATTCTAGAAACTTATTGATCAATCTAGTACAAAAGCTTAAAAAATATGGGTGTAAACGTGATCACAGACATACGGACAAATATATATGCATATGGTTAAATCGTCTCAGGCGGTAGTGCTGATCAAAAATATACATATTTTTCTATATCTACCAAGCCTCCTTATGGCTGTTACAAACGAAGTGAAAAAGTTAATATACATCTTACGTAGTACTCATAAAGGGGTGTTTATTGCTAACATTTTTGATCTCTCTGTTAAATTTAATCAAATTGAAATTGTATTATTTTCCCATAAAAACCGAATTTAATATAAATTTTAAGCAAAATTGTAATTATTACCTAATCTAAGCCTACTATCTGATTTCACATAGAATTTGTGCTTATCTTAATCTTACCACAACAAATAATAAGCTGACCAGCACGCTTATCTACACCTTTGAAGACAACAAAATATTCCCTATTGTCTAATTAGGTTAAACTTGAGTGTTGCCATTGTTTGCTGAAATTGCTTAAAAATGGCTAAGACCTGAGATAAAACAGCGTAGAACGCAGGATTATAATTTTTTTTTCAGGTTATTGTTTGCTTGTAGTAATTGTAAGATTACAACAATAACCAACTCAACAATAACAATAAAATGCAAAAGCACATAATTTTCACTTAAGGCTTTTCTCACACCTTTTGGAGCAGCAAAAAACAACAACAGCAACAACAACAATAATAACAATAAGAGGCTAGAACAATTCAGCCAAATGCTGTTCATTCAATTCTATAGAATTTCAACAAGAGTTTCTTCAAGCGTTTCAAACGTTGCGTTGAATTCAGTTTTAGATAAGACAGCGCTAAAATTTTGGCAGCAGCTTAGTTGGGATATGGTAAGAAGAAAAGCTGGGCCAGTCCAGGTGGGCACGTTGGAATTAGAAAAAAAGAGCAAGGAAATCAGGCTAGAACAAGCGCCAGTTCAAGGTATGACAAGCCAGTTTGCAGCACCTGGCACAATGCTTGTCACGCTGCCATTGTTGTCCATGCTTGCCAGATATTTACTGGGTGAAAATTTATTGCTTCAGGTGCTTCTTTTGTCTGCACAGACAATTGAATGGAATCAGACAAAAAATCAACAAGAAATAAAATAAAAAAATAAAATAAATACGTGTAACAGACAAAAGTTAAAAGAAAGTCAGAAAAAAAAAATAAACAAAAATAGGAAACGCTTTAAAACAAAGGATTTTTGCTGAAGTTGTCATGACTGGCTAAGAGATAATAAAACATGGGTGATAGAGTGGGGGGAGGGTGGTTATTGAAGTTGGTGGTTTAAGCTACAAAAGCTGACACTCAAAATGAGCAGTTTTATTTATTTGTTTTTGTTGTTCATATTATTTGTTATTGTTCCCCAAGCAGTACTGCTTTTTATTGAGCAAAAGCTTTGTTGTTTTAATTGTTTTTGTTGCATGCTTTTGAAACTTTGACTAACACACAAAAGTAACTTTGCCATATTGTTTCAGTTAGTGTGCAGATTTTATAGTAGGAGTTCTTTTAATGTCTTACCTCAAATGGCTGCTGGAGTAGTTGTGCTTCAAACGAACCATTAAATCTGCAACAACAAAAACAAACATATTATTAACAAGCAAAGCACCAGGTTTAAAATAATCTTAAAATTAAAACCGATTATCAAAAGCAGCTGCGCGTCCAAAACGCCTGATACTTTGATGAGTACCTGTCAAAAGATGCACAAACACATTCCCTAGCTTTTATTGACGAATGCTGCCATCTTTACGTTAAGTCGGAAGCTTTTCAGATCACCCTCGTAACTATATCTCTCCCGAATTGACCTCTGAAGGGGTCAAATATATGAGCTGATCCCCTTAATTTTACCCATTAACATTTCTACTAAGCACAACTAACCATTATCTGGCACCCTTCTATGGGTCCCCATACAAATGCACAAAAACTGTAGAGTATAGTTCATAAATCTCCCACATTGAGATGGAAATGAACATTTCTTGGGCTCCTCATCACTCCCTACTTGATGCCCAGAGTAGTCCAGTATATAAGCTGGTCCTATTATTTTTTGCTTTTTAACATTTCTTCTGAAGACGTTTACTCCTTCCAGCCAAACTTCTGGGGTCCTCATACAAAAAACTGTCGATTATAGTTCATATCTTTTCCGAATCGACCCATAGAAGGCTTAAATATATGAGCTGGTCCTAGTATTCTTTCCCCTTCAACATTTCTTCTGAAGACACTTACCCCTGATGTGCCACTCTTCTGGGAGTTTCTAGATAAAAAAACACATTACCTGAATCAAAAATGCAGGCATTATCAGTGCAAGCCTTAACAGTGCTAACGTTAACAATGATGGCACTAACAGTATTGGCGGTATAGCGTCGCTGACATTTACATTGCTGACGTTAACATTGCTAACGTTGACATTACTGACGTTCACATTGCTAACGTTAACATTGCTGACGTTAGCAGTGATAACTCGAGTTCGTATCTTTTACCCCTACCAAAAAGTGCTCGCCGCGCCTAAAGAAGTTTTTACTTAAAAAAATACGCTTGAAATAATCAACATCATATTTAATCATTTTGGCGATTACATTGTCTTATTGGTGCCGCATGCATACAAGTGAGAACTTGATTCTTAATCAATTTTTGAGCAATTACTTTTTGTTGTAAGCATTAAAAATGTTTTACACGTTAGAAAGACCTTGTTCTTCGAGATAGGTTTCAAGGTCTGAAAATCTGCTTAAAATTAAAGCTCTTGCTAAGTAAAGTCTCAAAACGGTATGCATACTCCTGAGATATAGCTCGTTTCTCTGGGAATTTTCTCGTTAAATGTTGAGTCTCCTATTCAGTCAACTAAGTATAAACGATCGCAGTATACCATTAAAAAAATAGTCCATACAATTTTATTATCCTGGAAAATATTTACTCTCTCATATCAATAAGTCGGATATCAAAAAGTTGTTTTTTAGTGGTTGGACCAAGAATTTCTAGCATAGCTAAAGTCATAAAATAGTTTTATACGTAATAAAAATTTTGATCTTAACTTGATCCGTATTGATCTTGAAGAAATTTTTATTATATTTCATAAAAAAAAAAATACTAAATCTCGTTTTAAGAACCATACCCTGATATCTGCAAGACTGCATCACCGATGTTACACTATTGAACTCCGCTATCTTGAATTTTAAAACTTCGATATCAAGTTAGTAATCAAATCAGTTGTCAGAATTTCAAAATTACAACAATTCGCAAAAATACACAGAATCTAGGTGACAACTCTATCCGCCATCTTGAATTTTAAAATTCTTACAATAGATGCAAATACCGCTATCGATTTTTACCTTAGTGTTCGCTCAGCTCTGAATTCGTAAACATAAAAAAATTAGTCGGCTACACAATCCGTCATCTTTAATTATAAAATTCTAACATCAAATTCAAAATCAGTGGCCCCCTTTAACTCTTAGAGAATGTTTAAAACTTCTAAAAGCCTATTTTAAAGTGGAAGCCCTGTATTAAGAATTTAGATGGCAACTTTATACGCCATTTTGAATTTTAAGACTGCGACATTAGATTAGAAATCAAATCCGTAGTAAAAATTTCAAAATTACAAGAATTCGCTAATATACAAAAACCTATCCGCCATCTTGAATTTTAAAATTCTCACATCAGATTCGAAATAAGCGACCTCCTTAAATTATTAGAAAATGTTTAAAACTTGTTAAAAAAAATTATAAGGGGGCAACCCTGTGCTAAAAATGTAGATGGGAACCCTATCCGAGCATCTTGAATCTCAAAATTCTGACATCAAATTCAAAATCAGCGACCCACATAAACTGTTAGAAAATCTTTAAGACTCGTAGAAAATATAATATATAATATAAGGTGGCAATCCTGTCGTAAAAATTAAAAAAATAAAAAATTATAAAATTCTCTCACCAGATTCAAAAAATGTTTAAGTCCCGTCAAAAACATATTGTATGGTGGCAGTCCTGTGGTAAACATTTTGGTGGCAACCCTATCCGCCTTCTTAAATTTTAAAACTGTGACTTAAGATTCGAAATGAAATCAATTGTCAAAATTTTAAAATTAAAAGAGTTCCCAAAAATACAAAAAAAGCCCTATTCAACATCTTGAATTTCAAAATTCTGGCATTGGATTCGAAACCAGCGATCCTCTAAAATTTCCAACCACGGAGCCTCTCTAAGGTGGCGCTTATATGCATTGTATGTGTTTGTATACAATGTTTACAAAAAATGTTTCAATTTTTTGTTACATGCTTATATACAATGTTTACAAAAAACGTTACACTTTTTTGTTACATGTTTATAAACATGCATACATGTTTTTTAAAATTTTCCTCTCGATAAAAAAACCCCGTCAAGAATATATATAAAAAAAAAAATAAATTTCATATGGTCTCAAATCAATTTTATGTATTTATTTACGAATTATATCCACCTAAATAACTGATTCTATTTTGTTCTCCATAACTGCACATGACGATATTAAAGAATGATGATGGATGTTTAAATCTTTGCGTCACAATAATTAAAGTTTTTTTTAATTTTAATAATGACAACAATTTTTAAAGAAATACTTTTTCTTAGTGGTTACTCTTATTAAAGAAAGAGAACTAAAAAAAAAATTAAGCAAACCGTTTTTAATTCGAAGATGATATATCTTAAGAGCATGCATAAAAACTTAAATTCGAATATAAAGAAGTTAATATGAACTCACTTATGAATATCATTTTTCATAACATGGAAATTTTTAAAATTTATCAAAATAAATATTTTTTAAATTCTCAAAATTTTAATAGGACCAAGCGTACCAACTCGCTTTTTCATAAACGTGCTATCAAATTGACTTTTCATGCAAACTGGGAAGAGTTTTAAAACGTTTTCATAATTAAACAGCATAAATCAAAACTATATCAAAGCTAAAAACTGGCACAAGCACATATTTACATACATGTCTACGAGTACTCAAACACATACGTCCTAATGCATGCTGTACTTTCGGTTTGGCAGCACTGTCATTACGTCACGTTATGTAAAGAGTAACGATGTAACGCAATTTCATGTGCAAATTGAATACTAATTTATGATTTTGTAATGCATAACATGTGAGCTGTAAGTGTGTGTGTGTGTGTGTGTGTGTGTGTTTGTGCATGTGTGCGTTATTATACGTATATGCATATCTCTTTAGGATGCATAAATTAGCATGCGAGTGAAGTAGAGCACATTGCAGCTGGCTACCAACACTGCTTTGGGGAAAAAACAACTAAAGAATAATGTTGGCCAAAACTGTTAAATGCGCTTACAAGGCTTATTTTAGACAAAGAAATTTAACTAACTTCATACGAAATCTAATAAATGAAGTATTTAAATTTTTTCTGAACTGACTTAACTTATAAGAAACTAAAGAAAATTTCAAGTAAATCGATTTTATGGCATTTGAAATTTACTCTGAAAATAAAAAACATTAAAAGCAATACACAATTATAATAGATTTATTTGTTATGTATGATAAATTAAATATTCCATGTTAGCATTTCAACGGAAGAAGAATAGAATCAGCTTTCCATACAAAACTGCCTTGTTGCTCTTTACGTTTTGCATTACAATCAAATTCCAAACTCTATTCAAGCCTTCGTTCCTTCATCAATCGAATGCCTTTTCAGCTTGATTTTGAAGCATTTGTATTATTTTTCATTTATTTGCATACGTATATTTTTAAACATGAACTATACTTCAAAATGCAAATTGATGTTGCATAACAATTTCAATAAATTTGGAAAATCAATTTATTACTTCTGAAATACAACATAATATTTAGCCTACATTTAGGCAACTTACACAAATCAGCTCATAGCTAAAGATTTATGTATAAATTTCCATAGAACGTTAGGGTCAAAAGTGATGAATTAATGGAAGAGTGTGTTTGTGTCTGTGTGTGTGTGTAATATGAGCTTGCGAGTATGTAAAGCGTTATGCAAATTTATGATTTCTGCCAGCATGTAAATTGAATGCATGTTTAATTTTATTAATTTGCCTAAAATACTGCAATTGTTTGTCTCGAAATATTGCATGCAGAATAATGTAATCAAACGTTTTGAAAGTAAAATAAATACATATAAGAAGAGTAATTTTAGTTAACTAGAACATAGTTATTGAACTGAAAAGTTCATTTTTATTTGTAGCTCTTTTTTCATGCATATTTAAGGGACTTATATCCATTTTTTGTGGAAAATTTGGGTATATTTTATGATGACGAAATAACGGTTAAAGATATTAAAAAATGTTTGTTTATTTTTAAAGAAATATTTGTATAAAAATATTTTTAAAAGAATAAAAATAATTTTTAAAAAAGTTTTCATTTTGTATCGTCATTTATTCGTAATAATAAAATCCTTGAGGTACCAAGAAAAAATCAGCGGACAAGATTGGGGATTGACATCGAGCTGTTTTTTTAAGGTCTAAAAAATCATATGCACCTACTTTTACCCTCGAAATATAAACATTTTTTTGTAATTTTGAATTCAGCAAGCCATCATTTTTTTATAAATTCAAAAACTAAAGTGTGTCATATTTCAAATTCGAGATATCCTGCCTTTCAAAAGAGACTTTTTTTTCTTGGTGCCTCATGGATTTTACTGTTACGATGAAATGACGCACTTTTTTTTGTAATTAAATACTTTTTTAACAATATACAAAATTTTTAAATCAACATCCTTAACACTTATTTCGTAATCTTCTTTTAAAATGCACCTAAATTTATCGCAAGACTTAACAAAAGTTCCTTTAAAAAGATTATGATTTACTTGTATGTATGTTACTATCTGATGTTAAATCATGCTGATCTGTTTTTTTTTTTTGTTAAAAAATTATTTCTTTTCGTGAATAACCAATCAATATTAACAACACATGCTTGCAAAAATAAAAAAAAAATAAAAATAAAAATAAAAACAAAAACCAAAATTAAAAGACTGACATTAACATTGACTTTATCATCACTTGACCGCGACTTTACCTCGACTGAACGTTGACTTGATGACGACTTACTATCGATAATGATTTAATTTTGACTTGTTGATGATTTGGATTGACTTAATTTTAACTTGATTTGAAGTTAATTTCTACTTAATATCGACTTGATTTGAACTTGATATGGATTTAATTTTGACTTTATTCAATGTAATTTCGAATTGATTTGAACTTAATCTTGACTTGGCATCGTCTTAATTTTAATTTATTCAATTTAATTTCGAATTGATTTGAGTTTGATTTTGACCTGATTGACATGATTTTCACTTGATTAACTTTGACTTTATTTTTACTTATATTTAAATTTATTTCTTTTGATTTCAGTAAGATTTTGACTTATTATCAATATGATTCCGACCTGATTCGATTTAATTTCGAAATGATTTTAATTGAAGTTTTACTTTATATGTGGAAGCATATATTTATTTATATGTAGAAGTGGCGGCCGTTCTTTAGACACCCAACTTCCATCCGGCAGCTATAACTTGGAAGTAGTCAAGGAGTTCGTTTACCTTGGCACCGCCATTAATACCAAAAACGAAATCAGCCTGGAGATAAAGTGAAGAACAATAATTGCTAATAGGTGCTACTACGGGCTCAGTAAGCAACTAAGTTCCAGAGCCCTCTCTCGATCGACAAAACTAACACTCTACAAGACGCTCGATCTACCTGTGCTGCTTTATGGCGCTGAGGCATGGGTAGTTTCGCAAACTGACGCAGCCGCTCTGGGGGTGTTCGAGAGAAAATTTCTTCGCAAAATCTTCGGTCCTGTTCGAGTCGGCGATGACTATCGCATCCGAATGAACCACGAGCTGTATGAGCTCTACGATGACATTGACGTAGTTCGGCGTATAACTGTGCAGCGACTACGCTGGCTGGGTCATGTCCATCGTATGAACGACGAAGCTCCAGCGAAAAAGGTGCTCGAGGCCGCTGGTCAACGACGACAAGGGCGACCATGCCTCCGATGGATGGACCAGGCTGAGGAAGCCCTAACCGCACTTGGTGTATCCGATTGGAGAATGCGCGCGCAAAGCAGAGGCGCCTGGCGAGAGCTGATGAGGTCGGTTGAAACCCGGACACGGGTTGTTACGACCAACTAAGTAAGTAAGTAAGTAAGAAGTGGCGGCCGTAGCACAGTAGGTAGTGTGTGTGGCTCATACTCCAGAGAACCCTGGTTCAAATCCCACCTGACATAGAAAGTTTTTTTCAATTGAATTCATTTTTCTGTTCGACCGTCACCTCTCTGCAGACTATGGCAAACCTCAGAGAGTAAAAACTGCCTATCTATTTGAGAACATAAGCCGTTTGGAGTCGGAATAAAAAAATGTGGGTCCAGTTCTCGATCATTTGTGTTCAACATTTCACAGCACACACAACAAAGATCATAAAAAGCTCGGCCAAAGTCCTTTCAAGGACTGAAATGGCCATTTCGTTTTTTTTTTCTTTTTGTAAAGACTAGATTTTAACTGTATTTCGAGTTGAATTTGTCATGATTTCACCTCAATTTTGACTTGCTTAAATACAACAACTTAAATACAACTTGATTTTAAAATAATTATGACATCGGCATGATTTTGATTTAATTTTTAATTGATTTTGGATTTAATTTAGTTAGAGTTTTACTCTATTTAAAATTGATTCTGAGTTGATTTATAAATAATTTGGATTTGTTTTTGATTTGAGTTTTAATTTATTTAAACTTTATTTTAACATTTAATTTCGATTTGATTTTGATATTGTTTCGACTGAATTTTGACTAAACTGTGACTTGATTTGAGCTTAACTGCTATTTGCTTTCAGTTTAATTTTGATTATGATTCCACCTTATTTCAAATTGAGTTTGAATTGATTTCGACTTGATTTTGTTATAATTTCTACTGGACTTCGCGTTGACTTAGAAATTAGTTGTTCTTCACTTAAGCTTAAACCTGTATTCTGTATCACGAAAGAACTCACCATCGATAGACAAGACACGAAAAGCAATACTATCTTCCATTATAAAATCCGCTGCTTCTTATATCTTGCTTATTGTTAGTATACCTTTTAGCGACACATAATAAAAAGGTTAATTTTGATAATATTTCGTCTTGAATTTGAAATGATTCTGACATGGTTTCGAAAAAACCCATATTTTCGAAGTCGATTTTTATGATCTCAGTTCGACTTGCCATCAATTTGACATCAATAAGATTTTTGGATCTAACTCCAACTCTTACTCTTACTCTAACTCTAACTCTAACTCTAACTCTAACTCTAACTCTAACTCTAACTCTAACTCTAACTCTAACTCTAACTCTAACTCTAACTCTAACTCTAACTCTAACTCTAACTCTAACTCTAACTCTAACTCTAACTCTAACTCTAACTCTAACTCTAACTCTAACTCTAACTCTAACTCTAACTCTAACTCTAACTCTAACTCTAACTCTAACTCTAACTCTAACTCTAACTCTAACTCTAACTCTAACTCTAACTCTAACTCTAACTCTAACTCTAACTCTAACTCTAACTCTAACTCTAACTCTAACTCTAACTCTAACTCTAACTCTAACTCTAACTCTAACTCTAACTCTAACTCTAACTCTAACTCTAACTCTAACTCTAACTCTAACTCTAACTCTAACTCTAACTCTAACTCTAACTCTAACTCTAACTCTAACTCTAACTCTAACTCTAACTCTAACTCTAACTCTAACTCTAACTCTAACTCTAACTCTAACTCTAACTCTAACTCTAACTCTAACTCTAACTCTAACTCTAACTCTAACTCTAACTCTAACTCTAACTCTAACTCTAACTCTAACTCTAACTCTAACTCTAACTCTAACTCTAACTCTAACTCTAACTCTAACTCTAACTCTAACTCTAACTCTAACTCTAACTCTAACTCTAACTCTAACTCTAACTCTAACTCTAACTCTAACTCTAACTCTAACTCTAACTCTAACTCTAACTCTAACTCTAACTCTAACTCTAACTCTAACTCTAACTCTAACTCTAACTCTAACTCTAACTCTAACTCTAACTCTAACTCTAACTCTAACTCTAACTCTAACTCTAACTCTAACTCTAACTCTAACTCTAACTCTAACTCTAACTCTAACTCTAACTCTAACTCTAACTCTAACTCTAACTCTAACTCTAACTCTAACTCTAACTCTAACTCTAACTCTAACTCTAACTCTAACTCTAACTCTAACTCTAACTCTAACTCTAACTCTAACTCTAACTCTAACTCTAACTCTAACTCTAACTCTAACTCTAACTCTAACTCTAACTCTAACTCTAACTCTAACTCTAACTCTAACTCTAACTCTAACTCTAACTCTAACTCTAACTCTAACTCTAACTCTAACTCTAACTCTAACTCTAACTCTAACTCTAACTCTAACTCTAACTCTAACTCTAACTCTAACTCTAACTCTAACTCTAACTCTAACTCTAACTCTAACTCTAACTCTAACTCTAACTCTAACTCTAACTCTAACTCTAACTCTAACTCTAACTCTAACTCTAACTCTAACTCTAACTCTAACTCTAACTCTAACTCTAACTCTAACTCTAACTCTAACTCTCACTCTAACTCTCTCTCTAATTCTAACTTTAACTCTAACTCTAGCTATAGATCTAACTTTAAGTTTTTCTTTTTTAACGTTTTTATTGTCTCTTTGTTTAAGGGGGACGGTTCCTTTTTTAGATGAAAACTGGCCAATTTCCATAATTTCTTTTAAAGTATTTAGAGTTGTGAGATTAGAGTTGTGCATTTGAAAAGATATGTCAAGAGGCATAAAAATAACTTTTTTTTTTAAATATAACTCATTTTAACTCCACCGGAAAGAAAAAATCAAGTAAAAGTAGACCTGCAACATATACATGCCTGTATTCTACAACCAAGTTATCAAGGTCAGTATAAAAAAGATATCATTCTCCGAAAAGATTTCCCGAAAAAACGTTTTTTTACTCTCTTCGCAAATAAATTAAATTATTTTAGGTGCAATTCGGAGAATTTATTTTAGAATACAGACAAGCCATTGTTTCAATAAACATACAAAAAAAATTAGGCCTACCATAGTAATGGTTTCCGTGAAATCGTGTTCACCGCGCAAAAAATCCCCATTTTGAGAAAACTTAGTCCTACTATAGTAATGGTTTCTGTGAAATCGTGTTCACCGCGCAAAAAATCCCCATTTTGAGAAAAACTTATTTAGACAAAAAAATGGTTTGGTGAGTGGGGAAATATTTATGGATATATATACGAAGACCTTTTGATAATTCAATGAAAAATGAAATTTCCCACCTAGTAACTTCAAATGCAACACTAATCCTGCCAATTATCATCTGTTAATAGACTACTGTCAAAATTTCAGCTAGCTACGACGCTTAGTTTGTGTTTGACAGCCATTGACAGCAGACGATCTTGTGAATTTTGGCGAAAATGGAAAAAACGTGAATTTCGGTGCTCATCAAGCATTAGTTTTTGCGCAAAAAAAACATCAACCAAACCGAGGAAAGGCTTGATAAATACTATGTGGACTCTGCACCATCGATTGGAATGATTCACAAATGGTTTACTGAATTCCAATGCGGTCATGAGCACAAGTGACGCTGAACGTTGTGGACTCCCATATGAGGTCACCATACCAGAAATGGTTACTAAAATTCACGATATTGTGATGGCCGATCGCGGAGTTAAAATGCGGGAGATTTTTGAGGCCGTAGGCATCTCAGACGAACGGCAGTGGAACATTTTGAGAAATCCTTTTGAGATGAAAAAAGTATCCGCTGTAAAAAAGTATAAGATGGGTGCCGCCTTTGCTCACTTAACCATAAACACCAATTGGCATATAGGAAAATTAAAAAAAAGCTTAATGATTCTAAGGTTTTCAGCTTTCTGAATGTTAGAGCTGAGGTAAAGCTTTCCAAATCGAGTTTTGTTAAAAAAAAACCAGATGCCCCTTAAATTCTTTCTTCTATAGTTGCTCCTTCCCCCGCTGTTAATTTCTGTTTAGGCGTTTTTTTCATTTCATTTCTTATTCCTAGAAATTTATTTGTTTCCTTATTCACTTCGCATTTTTTTATGCGCAAATTTTTGTGATTCATCGCTTAGCTTTTTCTTACAACAATTCTTCTTATACCTCTCTTAATAATTTTTGAGCTCGTATTTCTGAACTTTTTTCTACTGTAAGGTACAACCGCAAAGAACCCAAATTTTAAAAATTGAACCTTTGAGACCGCAGTATAAAATTAAAAAAAAAATTTAATTTTTCAACCTTGTTGAATGCCTTTGGCTGCAATGTTCACCTGCTAAATTTTCTACATTTACTTTACATCCTTTCGGACATTAATGTGGCGTGTCCTGTCATTTTTATTTTTATTTTTTATTTTCTGCTTTTTTTCTAAGTACTTTCGCCTTGCTGATCCTTAAATGCGAATTAATGTGCATACAATTTTGGCGCAGCCTACAAATTTACTTTAAATAAGCAATTTATTGTTGCTTGCGGTGGGTTGAAAGTTCCAAAAATTCCCAAATGATAAGGATTTATAATCGTACTCAC
Organism: Coremacera marginata; assembly: GCA_914767935.1. Taxonomy (NCBI): domain Eukaryota; kingdom Metazoa; phylum Arthropoda; class Insecta; order Diptera; family Sciomyzidae; genus Coremacera; species Coremacera marginata. The sequence goes on along the minus strand of OU612047.1, from coordinate 140,214,355 downwards.
GGATACAACTGCTGAAAATAATGAAATATTTTTGGTTTTACAAATTATACCGTAGGATAGACACGAAGCATGACAAATGCCATAGAAACAGGAATTAGCAAAATGAAATGCAGGAAAATGTTTTTTTTTTTCAAACAAGCACACTCAACAATAATATGAACTCTAGAAAAAGGACGACAGTTCTTAGTTGGCAATGCTTAAGCTGATCGTTCATTAAAAGGACCTTGGGACACTTCATGTTGAATTGTCATTCGATAAGCAGTCTACTTGGCAGCACTTGAGTGTTTCATTTTTTCTCACGAGGGCTTAGCAAGTTGTTATAGCTTAATGAGCGCAAGCTGAATAGCTGAATTAAAAAAAAAAAACATTTTAAAAAAGCATACTTTTAATGTTAATTCTTGTTAAGAATTTTTAAATTTTGCTTTAATTCTGTTTTTTAATTCACTTTATTAACTATATATTTTACTGCAATTTATAACTTATGTTTATATATATTTTTTTTTTGCGCACAGTTTTAATTGAATTGATTTTGTGCAACCGCCTTTTGTTATGCAATATTTTATCGCAGCATAGCTTTCAGTGCCTGAATATTTTTTGCATGAGTTAAATGAGTGACGCCATAACACTCCACAAGCTCTTTACTCACACATTTATATTTAGCGTAATCAGGGAACACACGCTACTTCGAACAGGTTAAAGTTTAATTTAATTTGCTTTAAATTAATAATAATTGCAATTATTTTTTTCAATTTATGCTTCACATAGTGTTCCATGCATGTGTTTCTGTTGCTGTATATGTGCTTTTGTTGGAGGCAATAATAACCACATTAATTATGTGCGTTTTTCATTAAAATGTTTGACTGAATAAGAATCATATAAGTTATCGATTAATTTTTCTGAGCTCAAGTTGGTGGTGATTAAAGATTAAAAATGTTTTAAAATCATTTATTAGCTAATATTTTTTTAGGGAACTAATATCTATTCTTGTGAAAAATTTAGCTTTGTTTTATGAGAAGATTACAAAAAAACGGTTAAAGATATTGATTTACAATTTTTTTTTTTTATACTGCTATTGTCCGCCCAATTCTATTCCATGGAGTAATTGTCTGGTGGTCGGCCACTCGTAAGTCTACCGTACTAAACAAGCTCTCAAAAGAGTGCATAACTCTGCATAACAGAGGACTTGCGGTCTAATCCTATGGATGCGTTAAACGTCATCCTGCACTTACCTCCCTTAGACATAATTGCCATCGAAGGTGCTACTACTACAGCTCTGAGGCTAAGGAAGTCTGGATCCTGGTTCAAAGCTGGCAATGGACACACGGAAATACTGGCTTCGGCCACTGTCCCTTCCAACACAGACTACTGTACACCAGAGGTAATATATGTCAAAAAATACAATGTGTGCATTCCTACACGACTGAAATGCTAAAGCAGGCCTCACTATATGGAGGGGGCCATAAGCATCTTTGCCAACGACTCTAAGCTCGAAGGGCAAGTGGGTGGGGGAATATTTTCCCCGGACCTGGGGATCGAGACCTCCTTTCGACTACCCGATCACTGCAGCGCTTGCCATGGGGAGGCCTTGGCCACCTAGGAAGCAACACAGTACCACAACCAGCTGTGTGCGTCATGGAAATCTGTATATATCTTTTCAGACAGTCAATTCTATACCCAAAACTCTAAATCTCTTGCTGCATGCCGTAAATCTCTCAACGTGATGGCTGAGCAATTCGGGATCCACCTGAGTGCCTGGGAACCGTGACATAGAAGGCAATTGCAAAGCTGACGAACTGGCTAAAACAGGTACAACCGCCACTATTCTTCCGGTAAAGGATGGGGGAGGTACATTTTTAGCCATCTTTAAGCTCCAATGCAGGCGAAACACTCTGCGCCAGTCCAACGAGTGATAGAATGGCCTGGTCACCTGCACCACAGCCAGACTAACTTGAATTTCCTACGACAACAAACGCACCTCCTCCATACTGGGACTCAGAAGACCAAATCTCTCTGTTCTGGTAGGGGTACTCACCGGACACTGCTTAATAGGAGCACACGCTCTTCGTCTAGGCTGTGAAGCCAACGACTTCTGCAGAAGGTGCAGAGATGCTGAGGAGGAGGAAACCGTACAACGCTTTTTCTGCCACTGCCCTGCTCTGAGGAGAAGGATACTAAATACCATCAGTCGAACCCTCTTTCACTCCCTTGCTTCAATATCCATGATAGATTCAAAGAAAATCAGCAGATTCATTAAATCCACGGGATGGTTCAACGGCGACAGGTTAACACTAGGTTAAATGAGATTACATAGTGGCATTAAGGTCTATATTGGCCTAAGTGCACGAGGCGGGTAGCCGTCTTAACCATACTAACCTAACCTAACGTGACATACCGTATGTAACCGTGAAAGACCAAGAATCGCCTTGGGTGACCGTGAATTACGATGTGTGACCGTGAGTAACGATGAATAAACGTGAGTCACGGGTAGTAACCGGTAGTCACGATGAGTGAACGTGAGTCAAGAGAATTGACCTTGAGTTACGATGAGTGACCGTGAGTCCTGATAAGTGAACATGAGTCAAGAGAAGTGACCGTGACGATGACTGAAAGTAAGTCACGATCAGTGACCGTGAATAACCGGAGTTACCGTGAGTAGCCGTGAGTCACCGTGAGTGACTGTGAATAACCGTGAGTTGCGCTGAGTGATCGTAAATCACTATGAGTGACCGTAAAGCACACTATCTATGCTCAAGTCACACAGCTAGTAACCAGTTAAGCAAGCTCACAAAACAACCCAATAGTCATATGTCATGTCATTTGGTGTGTTATTTGTCGTGTCATATGTTATGTCATATGTCAAGTCATATCCAATAATATCATGTGACATGACATTGACAGGACATGGCAAACAAAAGCAGTGGTTAAAATAATTTATAAAAACAAAAACAAAAAATTTTTCTTTACAAATGGACCTTAAGCCCAAATACAACAACAAACAATAAAAATTGAGGTCCACTAAAATCAAATAAAAATTTTTTTTTATATCATTTGGTTAACATCCCTATCGGAAATTTCAAAGTGCTTTATTAAAAAGCAAGAAAAAAGGGCTTCACTCTGCCTATGAATAGTGCTTTTGAGAAGTGCTTTGCTCTCGCAACGCATTGAGCTTTAAAAAATAGCTTTACTTTCACGATTTTCCCTTATTTGACTATTCGTAGTTCCTAAATCTTGTCGTTGCTGTCGTACTAGTTCGATTTATGTATTTTTCTCATCACTACTTGTCATTACTCATCACTAGTATGCGCGGAAAGTTTAATTCGTGCAAGTGCTTCAGCAAAATAGTGAAAAATACTGAAAAGTAAAAAACGTTTATAAATTGTTTTAAAGTAAATTTTTTTTTTTTTTAAAAATAACAAAATGAGTGGGAAGTGGTGCGGTTATTCAAACCGCCATTGAAGTTTTGAGCAGAAAATTGAAGTGGACATAGCAGGGCAGATTATGTTGTATGCACAAGTTTTACCAGATTTCAGCCATGGCGGTGTGGATTGTGATTGGAGCGGAAAGTGGCAATAGTGAAAATATAGAATGCGAAAGAACAATGCAACTTTCGTCAGAAATTGACATTTAAAAAGAAATTCAGGAATAAGCTAAATCAAAACTAAGCTCCTTTTGAAATCACTTTTCGAAGCAAGAGCAAAGCGCTTTTTTAAATCATTTTTCGTAGCGAGAGCAAAGCGCTTTTTTAAATCACTTTTCATAGCAAGAGCAAAGCGCTTTTTCAAATCACTTTTCGTAGCGACAATAAAGGTCTTCTTTCCAATGACATGCCAATATTAAAAAAAATCACTATTAAAAACGAGAACAAAGCGCTATTGTGATTTTTTAAAGTGCTTTGAAAGTAGTTTCGAAGCGCTTTGTTTCCTAAAGAGATATAAAAGAAGGACACAAAATGAAAGACTTAAAGCTGAAATTTTTATTTGTTCAAAGGAGCAGAATTTATTGCTTTTTGCAGCTATAGCATCAAATGATTTACTTAAACTGTTCCAATTCGAATTACTTGTAGCATGTTTGCGTGTAGATGTTTGTGCTAAGAAATTTTTGTTTCTTTCTATATTTTTATATATATTGCGATATTGTAAATCATTTATATATATTTATAAATGATAGTAAGTTTTTTAACTATAGCTATTGAACGCAATCATTTGAAATAATTTAAATAATATTGTTTAAGTGTAGCTTTGCGCTCAAAGAGAATCATTTATTAATTTTCTTACAGTTTAGCCAAACAAATTTAAATTTGAGCTCTTAATATGTTTGTCTAATGAGTGTTGTTGGAAAACTTTGTTTTTCCTAATTAATAACTTTGTCAAATAAGCTGGCGTAAATGATTGATTTAAACAAACATATGCAAATACATGTCAACAAATGCACACACACAGAGAAAACACACAGACATATTTTTGCAAAATATATTGACATTTTAGTTCTTGTGACATTTTGCTTTACTAAACAGCATAATGAGCTTGTTTTGCCTGTCCACAGCCCGTCTCAGTTCTACTTTCACAGTTTTGCTGTAAAAACAGTAGGTTTGAAAATTGCAACAACAACAAAATATAGAAAATATTTGCAAAACAAGAGTCAAAAATTTTCATTTTCTGCACAAAAACAGTTATCATCAAAAATTTTCTGCTTACTACTGCTGCTGCTGGGCGGTTGATTGGTTGGTCCTTGAATCCTTAGAAATTTAGAGACTAAAAAATAAAAGTTGTATTAAAGGACAGGATGTGCATGCAAGCCGAAGTATACGAAATGGTTTTCGAAAAACGCTTTGATGATAGCAAACGAACTTTGGCAATTTGCACTAACAAGAAAGAGTAAGTGAATGAATGAGTGAGTGAGAAGGAAAAGCATAAAAAAAGCTTTATTATTACACAGCTCAAAGTGCTGAAGAAGCTGCAGTAATTGTGTGAAGTGGAAGGACAGAGATAAAGCATGTTTTTAATTAACTTTCTACAAGGTTGTGTATCTTTCTTGGCTTATATTGTCACGCATTTAAAAGAGCTTATTTTATCTACTATTATTTTATATTTAATATTATTTTTTGTGTTGAAACAAAGCAGGCAGCAGACTGAATAAAAGCAATAAAGGATAGGCAGAGAGAGTGTATGTGAGTAGACGGCGGGTTGGGGCGGAGGGTTATCTTTGTAATTCTACAGCAACTGCTGTTGACATTTTAATTTCAACCAAAAATGTTAAGGTTTTGCATACAAAAGCTTTTCGATTTTTGATGTCAAATATTTTGAAATAAATTATTTTGAAAATGCTGCTAAAAATATGAAACAAAAAAGTAATTTTTCTGTAATTTACAGCTGAGTTTGTTCAAGATAACTAATTTGTAGAAGTTTCATATCACTTTTAGTCACGCAAATTTTCATTCTTATATATATGTAAGAACGTTTATTTTTTACAGGCAGTATGAATAGCAAGGTATACAAAATTCAAGTTAAATTCAGAATAATATTAAATTAACAAAGTTAGGTTAAATTCAAATTAGGAAAAGTAATATTCAAAATTAGTTAGATTGGCAGCTCACAACGACCGACCGACTGCACCGACTGCTATCAACTGACTGACTTACTGATCTCTCTTACATTCGGCCATTCGACGTCTTCTTCTTCCGTCTCGTATCGATCGATCTGCTCGTGCCTTCATAGCTTCATAAAGTCGCAGCAATACTTGATGTATTGTTTGGACCCTCAAAACTCGCTGCTTTTTTAACATCGTAGCGCCCATTACGTTTGCATCTTGTGACCTCATATTGTCCTAGGTACTCGCAGGTACTCGCTAGCTAGTTTTTTGCCTGAAATAAACTGCGTCCTTCTGATGGCTACCAACTCTCGAATTTTGTACGGAGTTTATATCTTGCGACGTTTATCGATATGACGTTGATTAGCACACGGTTGAGGCGCTCGACTTGGCCATTACCTTTAGGCACGCCTGTTGTTACCAAAACATGCTCGACTGACTCTGCTCGACAACATTCCTTGAACGCTGTTGATGCGAATGCTGGCCCTTTATCGCTGACGGCTCGATGTGGCACCCCAAAAACGCTAGTCCGATCCGACAGCTTTCTGACGACCTCTTCTGCTGATGTTGATTTTGTAGGATAAAGCCATGTAAATTTTGCTGAAATCGTCGATTACAGCCAATATGTGTTTGTACAGTTTTGTTGTTGCGTCCATCGGAGCGAGGTGATCAACGTGTATGGTAAGTAGTGGTGCATCACCTTTGTCGATAATATTCAGGCGGCCCTCTTGCCTTAGAAGCTTAAAGTAAAGCTTTTATCAACATTTATGCAGATAGATAGATAGATACATAAAAGATAAACGTATAATATTATATAGAAACTAGCAGACCAAAGTGATCCGTGGCTTTGCACCGCACGTTTTTGTTTTTATTATAACGCAAAACCTTCATATAAAAGAGTCCTAAGCACGCTAAAGGTGTTCAGTCAATCGCCTTGCGTTCAAAACTAAACAAATTTTGATCGCTCTACAATGTCTCAGTCTCACTGTTTTTGACAGTTTCCATTCCATCCAGCAACAACAAAAACCTTTGAGGACTGTTCAAACGACCAGCATGTGACTTCAGCTCTTAAGGCAATGCTTATCAAACGAAATAAAAAACATTATTTCTTTTTTTTTTTTTTTCTTTGTTTTGCAGCTCAGCACTGCATTTATACTTATGTATCTCATTTTTAGCCTTGCGCGAAGCTCATTTGTTTCTTTATGTTGTTCTGTGCTACCTGAGTAGAAAAAGGGAAGAGTAAAGAGCAACATGGAGTTTATTGAAACTCTCGCAACACAAGCACGTGAAAGAGAACGATCAAGCAATTCGTGGGACCGGGGATGATTTCTTAAAAAATTAACACTTTAATTTGACTCACTTATTATTGAAATTTCGAAATAAAAATAAAAAAGACTTATACGAAAATAGTGATTTCTTAAGTCCGTTGTGTTTCTTTTTATAAAACCTAACATTGAATAATCTTTATAAGTAATGAAGTCTATATGAGCATTAAATTTTAATTTAACATCAAATATAACTCCTAAGTCTTTTATTTCATCTTTACGATTTAAAATGTAGTTTTCTATGCTATAATTAAAAATTACTGGATTTGACTTTATGGTAAATGAAATCATATTGCATTTAGTTTTATTTAAACAAAGATTATTTCTGTTACACCAGCTTTGCAGATTAGTAAGGAAATTTTAATTTTATAGCTTTAAACAATCAGATATATTATACACTTGATGAATCATCTTAACTTATGAATTATCTTAACTTAATTTTCTTAATGTTTTATAACTGTTTTATAACATTTATAAAAATTAAAAAAAGAAGCGGCCCACAATGCGAGCCTTAAGGATCAAATTTAATCGACATGAATCTATTTGAACAAATAATTTTCTGTTACGTAAGTAGCTAACGAAAAATTTTAGAAGCGGATCGTGTATACCGAACTTTTCAAGTATGTAAAGTAATATATTGTGATCGATCCTATCAAAAGCTTTGGAAAAATCAGTATAGATAACGTCTAACTGAGAATGCTGTTCCATTGCTTTTGATATTCTATTTGTAACCAACATTAAGTTTGAACAAGTTGATTTTCCTGGTGGAAACCCGTGTTGGTAATCACTTATTACGTTTTGAATATGTAAGTACAATTTTGTTTTAAGAATATTATCAAAAATTTTTGCAAATGCACATTGTTTTACAATAGCTCGATAGTTCGTTACTTCGATGGTCAAGAAAATCACCATTTTTAAGGCATGCTTTATACAGGATCAACAGAGGTTTCATAATACAGGCGGAAATCCTTTTATTTCAGTTTTAAAAGAGTTTTACAAATCAGAGATTGCTATTTCTATATCAGTTTTTACAAAATTAAAACTTCCAATATTCTAAATATTCAAACAATCAAAATCTCAATTTAAAACTTGTTCCATACAAATCGATCCTGTACTTTTAGTGCCTACATGGAAACAAAAATTTGCACTTCAATTTTATATAATAGTATAGATATAGATATGGTTATAAAAAGATATACAGATATTTTAGATATATGAAAAAAGTAATATTAAGACTTCATTAATATGAGTTATTCCTGAAGTAAAACTTTTAATTTACACTTTTTAACAAAGTTTTGTTATATTTTTTTTTTTTGCTTAGTGTTTTCATTATATTTGAATTACGTTTTTTTTTTTTTTTTTGTCAAAATAAAAGCTTATTTTAATGAAAACACTTTGCTTCAGTATCTATGTAATCCCTCAAACTTGACGTCAAACTTTCTTTTGTTGCCTGTCATTACTGTGTATATGCTGCACCATTTATTACAGGTCTTAAAACAAAGACGAAAAACTTAAACACACAAATATTATGCAAACTAAGTTAAGTCGGATCACAAATAAGAATAGCGTTACAAGATACAGCGAAAAGTTAAAATCCTTGCTTGTGCCAATAGCAGAACGCTTATCAACGCACACCATGAAACACAAAAGCCACACATTTACTTCAGCCAGACGGCCTTTGAGCGCAATTTTATCCTGGCTTTAAGGATAATTAGAAAAGTTTTGGACAACCGCAACGTTTACGCGTATTTATTTGCATTTTGTGCAAATTGAGCGCTGATGAAATAGCTAAAAATTATTTGCAACTAAGTAAGAATGTACATAAATTTTTGCATGAAGCTTTATTTAGGGCTTAGTTGGTCTTCAATAGCAAAGCTTGTCATGCATAAAATTCTGAATAGAGCTTTTGTGAGGATTTTGTGTGATTTCATTTTTATTTGTGCTTTTTATATATTTTTAAGTGACAAATTTTTTGCTATTTTTTGAACCATTTTCTATGCTACTGCTGCTGCTACTGTTATGCGAAGTTTTATATCTTTTTATATTTTCAAAATTAATCCCCAGAAAAATATCCAATTTCAAAATTGATCCTGTTTAGGCTGGATTACTTTAAAACGCATAAAATTGAAGAGAGAGAAAAAGAAGCAAACGAAAACAAAAGCAAAAATAAAATATTAAAAAAGAAATAAATAAATAGATGTTTATTTTCAGCAAGCATCATTTTCCGCCTGGCATGTTTGCAGCGCAAACGCAGGCGACCACTTGCAGGATTTACGTTATGTTAAGCACGTACCTTATGTTGTAAGAAGAAGCAGAAAAAAAAAAACAGATTTGTATCATTGAACAAACATCACGCAGCTTAAAGCTCTGCTGCAATGCAGTGAATGCATTGATATTTTATTGACACACACAGAGTCAGCAAGAAAGAACGATGCACAGTAGACGAACAGAATAGTAACAGAAAAACTGCAGAGACAACAATAACCCAGTTGACAATGGCAGAGGTCCGGAGCGCTACTTCGTATGGATTTTGAAGCCCTTCCGAGCTTATGTGCAACTTGGTTTCCTTTTTATATGAATTGGAAAAAATTGTTTAGACTTTCCGCTCTTGCTGCTCTAAAGAGGCCTGCTAGAAGCAAATTTTCAAAATGGCTGAAAGTAGGGTAGAACCAAAAAAATTAAAAAAAAATATTTTATCTCTTTTCGTTAATATATCTTTAATTTTATTTAATTTAATTTAACATATTTTTGTTATATCAGATTATTTTCAATACATTATCTTTGATAAAGCAGACATTTGTTACACAAGTGTTTCGATCATTCGTGTTACCATGATCTTGTTTAACATAATCAATATGTAAGCCCATTTTGTCTCTGAACGCTGTTTGAATGCGCTTTCTTTTACATCAACTAATGCTTTATTTTCGGGTCGAACTTGCCAACTTTTAATTGGCAACCGGTAGGCAATGTGACGTAAGCATTCTAAGAATCGAATCCAATAGTGAAGAGTTGACAGTTTATACTTATATATATAAAAAATTGGAAATTTCAATAGAATTTTCTTTACAAGCATTAAAATTTTGGACTGTTTTTTTTTTCTAAAAGCATCTCGTACTCAAAAAAATCTCAGCTCATTCGGTACAGTAGTTTTGGAGTCTATAGCAAACACAATTCCAATAACTGATTTTTATATACATACATATAAGATTTACTGTAGAATTTAATTTTTAACGTTTTTCAAAATCGTCCACCTCAAAGGCTAGCAAAAAGTCGCAGAAGATTAATATCAATTCTGAAAGGAATTAAATAATACTTATAAAATCTTGAAAAATCTGATTGAGAGTATGCAGGCGTCAGAAAATATTGCCTCTCAAATATAAATAATTTTGCATATTTTCCTTTCATTCTTGAAGCGTTTTTAGCTCAATAAAATACAAAAATTTAAATTTCTTGCTACAGATCATAAATTTGTTTTTTTTTTTATTTGATATTTAATGAGATAACTAAAAAACTATTAAGGAATGGAGCTTCGGCAGGGTTTCGAGCTAAAATACCCCCCCGTGGGGATTTTGATAAAGCATTGCTTTTTGATGAAAAAAAATACAGTGCAAACCAAACAATGGCTTGATAAAAATTATCCGGACTCTGCTCCATCGAGACAAATGGTAGAAAAGTGGATTGCTGAATTTAGCCGTGGTCGTACCAGCACAACGGATGCAGAGCGCAGTGGACGCTCAAATCAGACTATTATTCCACAAAACATCAAAAAAATCCTTAAATTGGTTATGAACGATCGCAAATTGAAGGTGCTCGAGCTAGTTGACATTGTAAAGATATCAGATGGTAGTGCTTTTACCATTTTACACGAACATTTGGGTATGCGAAAGCTCTGTGCAAAGTGGGTGCCGCGTGAGCTCACAGTCGACCAAAAACAATAACGAATTGAAGCTTCAGAGGAGTGTTTGGCGCTATTAAACCGCAATAAAATAGAATTGTATCGTCGATATGTGTCAATGGATGAAACATGGTTTCACTTTAACACACCAGAATCCAAAAGACAGTCAGCTGAGTGGACAGCAGTCGACGAAACGAATCCAAAGCGAGCAAGGACCCTACAGTCGGCTTGTAAGGTGATGGCGTCTGTATGTTGGAATGCGAAAGGAATAATATTCATCGACTATCTCCAAAAAGGAAGTACCATCAACAGCGATTATTACTGTTCACTAATGTTACGGCCACATTTGCAAAAGAAAACACTGTTGTTCACCAAGAAATGCACCGTGTCACAAAACGATGAAACGATGACAAAATTGAATGAATTGGGCTTCGAATTGCTTACCCACCTACCGTATTCTCCAGATTGAGCCCCCAGCGACTTTTTCCTGTTTTCAGATCTCAAGAGAATGCTTGCTGGAAAGAAATTCAAGTCCATTGATGAAGTCATCGCTGAAACTGAGGCCTATTTTGGCGAGAAAGAGAAATCGTGCTATAAAAGTGGTATCCAAACGTTGGAGAATCTTTGTACTCGTTGTATCGCTTTCGAAGGAACTATGTTGAATAATATAATCGAGTTTTATCAAAATTTTGTTTTTTTCTTATCCCGCGGACTTGTTGAATGACCTGTTGTATGTGCAAAATTTTTTAGATTCATACCAACGGTGTAAAAGAATTTCGTTTAAAGTTAAAGTGACACGGCCCCTGTTCAGTTCCGCCCAATTTTCTAGACTACTGACTTCCAAAGAATATGTGTGGACCATTTGTAAGAAGTTGGACAAAGACTACAGGAGGAGTCTTCGAAAGGAGGAGTTCGATTAGAATTAAAGTATTACGCCTCTGTCTAATTCCACTTAATTTTTTAGACTAATCACTGCTCATTATCCAAAGAATATATATGCTAGACTTCGTTACAGTCAGAAAAACAGTGTAAAAGGAGTTCCAGTAAAGTTAAAGTACCACGCCCCCTGTATAATTCCGCACACTTTATGTTCTTTATGGTAAAGAACATATTTGGTTGAAGTCGGGCAAACGGGTTGAGTCGAGTAAGTTCGATTGGAATTAAATTGACACGCCCCTTGTCCAATTCCACCCACTCTTGTAGACTTAAAACTTCTCATTGTACGAAAGAATACATGTGCAAAATTTGGTTGAAATCGGAGAAACAGTGTGGATGGAAATAGATTAAAAATTATGACAAACGTCCCCTGTCTAGTAACGCCCACTTTTATAAACTACGGACTCATCCTTATGCCACATAATATGTTTGCAAAATTCGGTTCATGTCAGACAAACAGTGTAAAGGGAGTTCGACTCGAATTAAATTGGCACTTGCCCAATCCCACCATTTTTTGTAGGCTTAAAATTTCTCGTTATTCTAAAGAATATATGTTCGAAATTTGGCTGAAATCCGGCAAACGGTGTAGATGGAGCTAGTTTAGAAATAAAGTGGCACGCCCCTTGTCTCATACCGCCCAATTTTAGAAAATTTAGACTGATAAAACTATCATCGATTATATGTGCAAAATTTGGTTGAAGTCAGTTGCACGCTGTAACAGAAGTTCGATTAGAAGTAAAAGGCCACACCCACTTTTCTAGTCTAAGGACTTCATATTATACCGTAGAATATATGTATGTGTAAATTTTGTTAAAGGTAGAACTAACGATGTGGGTGGAATTTGGTTATTAACAGACACGACGACATTAAATTTTATGTATTTACGAAGGTTTTCCTATATTGATGACGTCACTTCGTAAGAAGGTAGGGGGAGTTTTCATTATATTTTGCCATATTTAATACTGAGTATAAATTTTCGAGCCATTTTTTTATTTTCTGATGATTTTGAAGAGATTTTACTTTTAAAATAAAGCCACTTTGTATGGGAGGTAGGCGTGGTTTTTATCCGAGTTTGCCAAATATTATAGTGATGGTTTATATTAAATATCAAAAATTTGAAGAAATTTATTTAATTTTTGCAGATTTTTAAGAGATTAACTTTTAAAATAAAGTCCCTTTGTATGGTAGGTAGGCGTGAATTTTACCAGATTTTGTCAAATATCCTAGTGATGTTTTGTATTAAGTGCCAAAGCATATGTGCAAAGTTTCATGACATTTCTTTCATTTTTGTGGATTTCTAAGAAATTTTACGGTTAAAATTAAGTCACTTTATATGGGAGGAGGCGTGGTTTTCATCCGATTTGGCTCATTGACGAACTTGATCTACGGGTTTTAGAGAGGAGCTTATATTTTCAATTTAATCGTGATAACTTTAAAATTACGGCTGTCATCGTGATCACAGACGGATATACAGACGTACACACGGAAATTGACTTTCGATCACCATACAGATCGAAAATATATATACTTTTCTATACCTGTCATTCCTCTTTATTGGCGTTACAAACGGAATTAAAGAGTAAATATATCTCTTACGCGTTAGAGTGTACAAATTTGTTTCAAGTTTTTAAGAAATGTAGTTATGGTAAAATTTTTTCCTAAACACTACAAAAAGGGGACTTCAAAAAGTTAATATCGTTAAAACTCCTGAATTTGAAGATAAAGTGCATCCACAAATAAAATTTTTGTGTTCTAATATAGTGTGTTTCCTCTTGCGAAGGAATTTTCTTTGGAGCGATATAAAATTTGTAAGATTTCGTGACCATAAAAATTTTGATTTTTGTCCTTTAGACGAACTACTGTGGGCCGCATCTGTTGGGCAAAGCGAAATATGCCTTTTTTTTTGCGTTTTCCAAAACTTTTTCGAGTATCTCTGGCGGTAGAGCGATGATGTTTTTCACGAGTGTTTTCTTTAAGTTTATCTCAATGGTTTGAGGCTAACTGGCAAACACTTTTCTTTTCAAACAACCCCACAAATAGAATCCAGGAGTTGTAAAATCTGGAGATCTAGATGGCCAGTCAATGAAGCCGTTTTTTTGACATCGCACGTCCAGGGAATTTTCCTTGCAAAAACTGCATTGCTCGATTTGCAGTGTGACATGGTACTCCGTCTGTTTGAAACCAGTAAATGTCCAGACCTTTTTTCACACATTTGTGGACAGACATAATGAGCCAACATCCACTGATATCGATTCCTATCGACTGTTTTGGCCAAGAAGAAGAAAAAGGGCCGATAATAGTTTTGATGCAAGCGCCGACCCAAACAGTCACTTTTTGGTCATGCAATTGTATTTTATGGATCTTGTCTGGATTTTCTGTCCCCAAAAGGTGTCAATTTTGCTTCTTGACGGTGCTAGTGAATGTGAAATGGGCCCCGTCAGTCATCAAAGTTTGCTTCCGAAAATCAGTTTCAGTGTCAACCATTCGAGCGACTGTTTTGCCGCATAGCAAGCAACGTGGACGGTCTGTGGGTATTATTCTTTGGGTCAATTCCACTTTATACAGAAACAAGTGCAAATTATACTCCAAAATGCATCGCAAAGTTTTTTCACTGACACATGTGGGTTTTCGGCAACACTTTCTCTTACCGCTTCAACCAGTTCATTGGAACGTCTTGACCGTTGATAAACGGCATGTGAACGATTTCTAAGTGTCCCATGTTTGACAAAATTCGACACCAAACGTCGAATTGTTTTTTCAGAGAGTGCACAATTGCTAGATTTTCCAAAAGTGGTTGTAAAAAGGTTATGTTTTTTTTTTTTTGCAAAAAAAAATAAAGTTTAAGTTCAAACATTTGTGTAACGTCTAAAGATTATATCGTTACAAGCCTCTAAGATATGAAAATATCAGTTTTTATAAAAAAATTTAAAACGAAATAAATCATTAATAGAAGATTTAAGTATATATAAATAATATATAAAATTGCTTAAAATATTGAAAAAGAAAAAAACACAGGTGCGTCGATGAACACACGAGAGAAGCGAAGCTTTTTCGCAGTTGCATAGATTTGATAGCTTAATAATTTTTTCATTTTAATAAATTAATTTTAAAATTCAAAAATTTAAAATGACATAAAATAAATTACATACATACACAAAACATACTTACTGCTAATTTTTTTATTGTTGAATGTCAAATATCCACGCCTATACCATATCCATATACGGGCATATAATGCCAGCGACTAACTCAACGACTAACTAACGAGTAACTAACGACGAATTTTAACTCTCACATGGTTGTGAACTTGGCTGCACTGAACAAATTTTTTCCTTCAACAGCGTACTACCTAGCAAAAAAATCTGTCGAAAACTTTTCAGATTTCACGTCAAGCAAATCACAGAACGAGGATTAAAAAGCTTCGCTTCAAAAATATGTATTTTGAACGAACAAGAAACAAAATTTAACAAACATTTTAGATTCCTTGCCGATGTCATGCATGCGTTTGTTATTTCCATATTTCATCTATTTTTTTGACCCTTAAAACTGGTGGGCATTGCTTATTTTTGACACTTGTGGGCATTGCTAATTTTCTTCGTACCAACAACATAGAGTGTAAATTATTATCTAGAGATTGCATCAACTCTGCTACATCTCTGGCATGTGTTAACATAGGTTAACAGAGTTTTTTTCCTTCACGTTTTTAAGTAAAATTACTCTGTTAACACATGCCAGAGATTTAGCAGAGTTGATGTAATCTCTAGATAATAATTTACTCTCTATGCCAACAACACCACAAACGCATTCACAATACAAACACGCTGGAGACACCTTGTGCGAAATAAAAGCAAATTTTTGTTATTTGTAGCATAGCAAATACACAATCCTCTATCTATTGATAGATGGTGACGATCTACTGCAGCATAGCTATTGTTATAGTTAACATTGAATCAACAAACTTTTTCAACACAGCTTGGTGGCCTGATGGATAACGTAACAACTCGTGATCAACTGATTGCGAGTTCGAATGAGATCTCGTGAATCTCCACCTGTGCAATTGGATTATTTTTTTATATAAAAGTATTTAATATTCTTGTTGTAATAAACGCAAGCAATAGGGGACTACAAAATTCTAAGAAAAAATCTGTCGAAAATTTTTCAGATTTCACTCCAAGCAAATCACAAAACGAGGAGTAAAAAGCTTCGCTTCAAAAAAAAAACAGAAAAAATTACTATTTTTTTTTTTGCCCCGGCGGGGCTTCGATGCCATCCCCAATCAGGGCACTAGGCCTAGTGCACGGCGCTTAATGCAAATAATCGCAAGAAGCGACGTTAGCGCTCAAGGCCAGCAATGACAGCAAAGAGTGCGATCACGCGTTGCATTGAGCCACCAGCGAATGCGTGTACTTCGCATGTTGTTCATAAGTAAATATGAACAAATAGTAAGCGAAATATCATCATAAGGCAGTCAAGTGGTTTGACCAAAATCAGTCGTTTAGCAATTAAGCGAATTTCTGGTGATTCTAAAAATAAAAATAATCTTAAAAAAAAAAAAAATAGGCAGTCTTAGTAGCAAGGTCTAGCCACTTAATCACCAACAAAAAACCCTCCGGGTTTTCGGCTTCGCCAAACTCAAGCTTCGGTCAACCTTATTTTAAGTATCCGTATTGTAAGGCCTTCTGCCATCGGCACTCTGCCGCCTATTTAAATAGGACCTCAGCCGCCGTGTGCACTTTGCTACTACATCCGCCTGTAAAATTATATATATGATTAACCGTAGCTTAACTTATTGTTAAGCTAATATTTTTAAATAAAAAAAAAATAATAATAAAAAAAACACTAAGAACTATTATATATAAAAATAAATAGATTTTGCGAGCGCTCCGAGCTAAGACCTTCGGGTTTAGTGATAGAGTTGGCCTACGAGTCCAACGGTGACAAATTCTGCGATTCATAAAATTATTTATTGTTTTTTTTTTTTTTGAGACTGTTTTTACCCAGGGGTTACGAGATCCCTTGAACGGACCCTGGAGCGGCTGAGCATACCTCAGCCTAAGAAAAAAACTCGTTACAAACGTATTAATAGAAGTAATTCTTTTTTATATATACTATATATACCAAAAAAGGACTTTCATTTTTTATTTTTATGTGACTGCATTTTTTTAAAATACCATTTTTAAGTATTTTTCAAAATTTGGCTCGACTTTGAGAAAGAGTTCCAGGGCATCCAGGGTTCATCTAACAAAAAAATAAGTTAGGCTGAAAATTTGTTCATTTGTTTAAATTTTATTATTTTTCTGCCCTAAGTTTTTTTAACCTTATTTGTTTGCAAACTTTTAGAAAACAAAGGGCAACAATTTTATATCATGGAAAGTATTAATAGCAATAATCTCTTAACTAACCTTTGTCAGAATTTGAATATTATGTAATTATGCCCCCTAATAAAATTTGTTTTTATTTGCATTTTGTGAAATGAAGAATTGTAAATGCAATCTATATTAATAAAATTATATTCATTCATGCGATGTTCAATGAGTTCAATTTTGAATTTCTAAGCAAAACTAGAAAGAAACCTCAAATGCAATGCATACAAATTTCATTGTTGAATTACGTAAATTTTCAAATGCAAAATATTTATTCTTTGACTATTATGCTATGCATAAATATTACATAAATAATAACAATATGCAGTGTGCTGAACCAGTGTTACCAGTTCTGCTTGCTACGTAACAATGTAGCATAATTAGTGCATTCTAATTAGATGCATTACAAGGCGCGTCAGTTGCATATTAATTGAACTGAAAATTTCAAAATATGCACTCCCGAGATATGGAGTAAAAGAAAAGACACATAGAGTGTGAGACAAAGAAAAGAAGACAGAAAAATAATGTAAAGAATGCGCTAGCAGCAAATCTTTGCATAAGCACTGACACTCAAGTGTTCGAATAACACTCGAACAACATGGCATCAAAAAATTCACTGGGGACTCGATTCTAAGAGCATAGTGAGCAAGCAACAAAACTAACAACAACAACAACATCAACACTTTAAATCAGCTGCGTAGCACGTGGCACACACCACGTGTTCAAACTTGTCTAAAGCTGGCAAACAAAACAAACATGCTCAGCTTCCCAAAACCACCCTAAAATTCTTCATGTTAAAGTTGTTAACATACATATTTTTTTTTTTTTGTGTTTCTAAACATGCATCTCATTCACACTTTGCATCTTTTGTGTGCTTTTGAGAGACGTTTGCTAAAAGTTTTGATTTATACATATTATTCATAACAACGCCTTTGATGGTGAACAAGTGTCCGTTGCACAGAAACTGCGGTGTGGCGTAGTGAGAGTCGGAAACAAACTTACTCATTGAAAGGAACAGAAACAAGCATGGCTAAAATAAAAAAATTCATGGCGCACAAGTGGAAACCAGCGCTATCATATAAATTGTAGGATGCACAGAGAATAATGCATTCAAACATTGGCTAGATTCAAAAAAATACTCTTGCATTTGCTTCCTGCAAATTGAGCGATGCAAATGTACAAAAAAATTTTGTAGCCAAAATTTTAAAAATGTTGATGACGCCTTAATGAGAAATCAAACTAGATTTCTCTTAACAGTATTGCTAACGCTCAAGCCGCAAAATATAATTTAGCATAAGCATTATCGTTTTTTCAAGGAATTATTTTGTATTCAAGCAAAGAAGTTATTGTATTTTTTCAAAAATTTTAATTTAAATTTTAAACATGCAGCAACAGTATATGACTTGGAAACGAAAGTTTGAACTTAAGACTTGGTTTTTAAATCACAACAGCTAGATTTTTGTTACCAACTAACAGCTCACCTTAACTTTTCATGTCTGATTTTTGTGAAGAAGTCACTTAAATACAAAGAGCGGATGTTGATAATAATGATTTGTAATTTTATTCTTACTTAACAGTTGAAATGCAAGTTGAAATGAATTATAAAAAAATTTCCCAAGAAATTTCCCATTAGGAGAAATTTACATATACCTCCAAGAAACTTAATTTTTTCTGTGTATATGTAAAAAATTAAGCAAAAAACTATTTCCCACTAAAATATCATCTAATTCCCAAAAGGGAAATTTTTATTTAATCTTGAAATGTTCAAATTCCATATTTCTGTTATGATACCGCAGTCACATTACACGTTTAAAAGTCTCCAAAAATATATCCTTTGGAGAAATTTTTGTGTACTTCAGAAAATTTAGTTTGTATAAATATTTAGCAATGGAAAAAAAGTTTTGAAAAAAAATTTTCTAAAGTATCCCAACAGGCAAATTTATATTTAAGTATCAAAGCTACGTCAAAGAATCAAAGCTAGATACAGCAAAATAAAAATACATTTTTAAGCATATATTTAACAATTATTTTGTATTTTATTCTTACTTTTCAGTTAAAATACAAGTTAAAATGATTTAATAAAAAGGTTTCCCAAAAATGTTCATCAACCTATTTGCAAAAAACTTTATTTTGTCGGGGTATAAGAAAAAAAAATAAAGTTAAGCATGAAATTTAATTTTAAAAGAGGATAGAAAGGAAAAGGAATCTTACTTTACAGCTTAAATGCAAAATTAAAAATTTCCATAAAAATGTCCCATTAGGGAAATTTATATTTATAAATTTATATTTATAAATATTTGCAAAAAACTTTATTTTGTCGGGGTATAAGAAAAACAAAGAAAGTTAAGCATGAAATTTAATTTTAAAAGAGGATAGTAAGGAAAAGGAATCTTACTTTACAGCTTAAATGCAAAATTAAAAATTTCCCAAAAAATGTCCCATTAGGGAAATTTATACATATATTCAAAATCTCTATTTTGTCAGTGTGTGAATAAAAAATTAAGCAAAAATCTATTTTCAACAAGAATATCTTAAATTTCCCGAAAGGGAAATCTTTAGTGAAGCTTCAAAAGTTAAAATTTTTTCATATATGTTATTAAATAGCAGCGCAAAATTTTTTTGCTTTTGATGAAATTTTTTTGTATACTTCAGAGAATTTCATTTTGTAAAGATATTTAGCCAGAAATAGAGAAAAAATATTTTTCAAAATAAATTCCAAAAGGGAAATTTATATGTAGGCCTCAAATTAGGGTGAAGGCACAGCAAAAAAGTTTTCGCCTGATACATATATGACTCTTAAAAAAGAAACAATCAGGCCTATCATGAGTAATTTTTACGCCCAGAATCGGAAAAGGGAATTTCCATTTTTTAAAATAAAGCTCAAGAAATTTTGTAAATTTGTAATGCAAATTTGTTCATCAAAAGTCAATATTCATGAAAGTAAAAATATTAAATGGTGGAGTCATACCTGCTGTCTTAAAAACGAAAATTCCCTTTTTCGATTCCGGGCGAAAAAATTACTCATGATAGGCCTGAATATATCAATAACATTTTTTTACAGCCAAATGTACATTCCATGCCGTTATATTTTTTCTTTATGTATTTTATACCGCTAAGCTCGAAACTCACATTGAAAAATTTTTTATGGCCAGGTTGTCGAAATGAGTTTATTAATTTTTTTTTTCGTGGGTAGCTTATATGTTTAACTTTATCGCGAGTTAAAAAGATATAATTGGGTTGCTCAAGATATGACAGATATCTCCCTTTACCACTTCTTACATTTTTAAGTGTCCAGTAAAACGAAAAACGGTTTCAGCTTTAAAAATTCGACATTTTTTTAATTATTAAACTAGGCTTATTAGGACAGCGGGGCGTATGATGAACATTAATTGCAATTAATCGAAATTTCTTATACATTTTGGACGATAACATTTAGACTACTGAACCGCTGTAATTTTCATTCTAAATTCTTTTGATTTTATCGCCTTTAGTTTGTTATCATGTGCAACCCAATCTGACATTTTGAACTTGAAGTATGGCTAAACTTGTGAGCGAACTTAAAAAAATAATATGTGTATTAAAAAACTCATATCTTAAAAAAAACACTCTCCATAAAAAATTTTTTCAATCTGACTTTTTAGTTTATTTGTTCAAAATACACAGCCAAAATAAAGTGGCATTGAATGTAAATGATTTTTTTTTTTATTTTGTAAGCCAGTGTAATCAATAGTCTATAGCAATTTCTGAAACTTTCGAAAGGGGAAATTCATATTAAAAAAATGAAAAGTGCGTGTAGGCAATCAAATGGTTTTTCGTCTGTTATATGACAATTTAAAAATTTCCCAAAATATTTCCCTCAAGGGAATTTTTTATTTATCTTAGAAAATCCATTTTGGTCCTAAAATATAGCAAGTATTTGGCAAAAATCATTATATTCTATAAAAATTCCTAAAACTTCTCTGAAGTGAAATTTTTCACCATCATTAAAAAGAGCGCAGTAACATGACATTTTCAATAACTTCTTGAGGGAAATTATTGTTTATACAGGTAAATCAGTGTGTGCTCTTAAGAGAATACAAAGTGAACAGCATAAATCAGATTTTTATGGAAACTTCTCAAAAGGGAAATTTATATTTATTTAAAAGAAATGAGTGGAAGTAAGGAAAAATAGTTTTTCGCCAGTTCAAAAACAAAATAAAAAATTTCCCAAATTATTTCCCTGAAGGGAAATTTATGAAAATGCTGGAACATTAAGTAAATATCAGTTGCTGACACTTTTCAAAAAGGAAATTTACATTAGAATATATAAATTTGTACGTACGAGTGAAGGCATAAAAAATTAAACGCTTTTGATCCAGCTCTCCAATATATATTATTTAGTAAAAAGCCAGTTCCAACCGATAAGGTCATTAAATATTTAACTCATTACATGACATGCAGATAAATTATTTTCTCTTTGTACATGTAATTCTTTTAAGCTAAAAACTAATAAATAAAATCTTAAGAGTTTAAAAAATACCAACGCTGATATAAACATAACATATTTCACTGTTAGAATAAACGATATAAGTTTATAGCTGTTATAAATAAACAGTTGTGTGACATGTTCTTAACTTACAGAAATGTTTATCCATCATAAAATACCGTGACTGTGACCAGCACCAGCAACCCATTGACACCGCAAACGCTCCTCTATGCCCCAACACTTGGCACGTTGCCTTAAGCAAATATGAAAAGCATGCATTTCTGCTGACCACACAGAGTGCCACACAAGCCAAATTGTAGCAAAAAAGAAAAGAAAAATAATGCGCTTGGTCAGCCAGTTATTAGCTTGATATATGCTGACACAATTTTCAACATCATATTTCAAAAGATGCATGCCAGGACAGCCATTTTGTGGCATAAAGTCAAAATGCATATGGTGCTAGGGTGGCCAAGTAATTTATGACAGTTGCCTTAGTAGTAATAACAACAAACCAACCAACATTATATAAGTTACATGACGTAGCATAAGACAACAAACTTGATATAATTATTTTTAATGGTAAGACAAACGAGCGAGAACTTCTTCCCAAGGTCCTTGTGCTGACCTCTAATAAAAGGTTGTTATATTTTTAATGAAAACGATAGCTTAATTAAATATACGCATAAACTAACAAGCTTTATTGTATTAACTTGTTTACTTATGACAGAACAGATAAACGAGATTTTAATTAGATAACTATAGCTTGTTGAAGAAAAATTATTCCAACAACATTGACGCAGCATAATTGATATATATTCACGCATCTTAAAGCTACGTTATGTGTACGTTATATAGAGTCAGTTACACTTCAAGGACTATTTAATAATTTTTAATGAGAAAAAAAAATAATTTTACATTTTTGCCTAATTTGAAAATTGAATTTTATAAGGACAACCGAGGAACCTTAAAATTTAATTCAATTTTAATTAAAAATAATTATATCCTTCCAAGTTGTGCTACAAGCAAATGTTGCCTTATTAATTTGAGTAAACAAAACAAAAAATAAGTCTAAAAAGAAACATCAGGTATGGCAGAATAGTGGTTACTAGGCTGAACAGCGGATATTATGCCATTTGAAGCGCCCTGTTGTTTTGCTTATGACAGCCAAATTGGCTCCAACTTTAGTCAACAAGCTGACCTTCCCCTGCTCCTTCAATCCCTCTTCATTGCCACCCACTTTTGTCAAGTCTGACGCAAGTGGCTATAATCAATTAATTAACCGACTGTTATTATATTACAAGAACAGCAACAGTAGCAAAACCAACAACTTTTTTGTTAAATCAACAGTAGCCAAGAAAATAAACTTTCTGCTTTGGTTAATGAAAATATGGATGAGTTTGCGTAGCCACCTTGAAATTCACAACAAATCATTAACGAAAATCTTATCCACAAAGCATCACAGGCAAAGTTTAGAATTGCAAAGTTTTTGGCTTTTTCAGTAAATGTGGAGAAAATTTTTTGTGTATGCCACTCAGCTATACGTACTTATAAATAAATTTTTGCCTTAATGACGCCTTAGAGATAATATAATTCTGTTGATTTTTGAAACTGGCATGTTCAATGTTCTACCAATCGGCGCCAAGGGTGATGGTAAGCAGATAATTGAAAAATCTAATCAATATAAATAACCATGGTGAAAGTTGGGAGACTGGCTGTCTGCCGTGTGTAGGTTTAATTTAAAAAATAAAAAAATGCAATCGCTTTAACCGGTATAGAAGGAATACTAAGCGATTTATTAATTGATTTAATAAGATTATTTAATGAAAAATAAATTTCATATATAAAAGCAATTATAGTTTCTATATGAATTATTGCTTGTTGCATCTCGTCTTGTTGGTCAAGTGCGATAATGTTTGTACCACGACTAAGTTATAATGAGTTCGAGGTCAATTGAGAGCAAAGAAATTTTTCTTATTATTTTGATTTTTATTATTATAAAAAAAAGAAAAACGTAATAAACATATTCTTAGCCATACTCTTCTACAATACCACATTATCATGCAAAGTAAAATTTTTATTTTTGAAGTAAAACTTCTCATGCGTCGATGTGAAGATTGAGGGAAAAATTTCAAAAAACAAGTTTTCAAGTTTATAAATATGTAATAAAAAAGTGAAACGTTTTTGTTTATAAGCAGGTAACAAAGCAGTGGAAACGTTTTTTGTAAACATTGTATATAAACACGTACAATGTATATAAGCGCTGCCTAAGAGAGACATCGTGGTTGACAGTCTTAGGGAATCGCTCGTTTTTAATCTGATGTCAGTATTTTCTAATTCAAGATGGCGGATGGTAGGGAGGAGTGAAAAAAGTCAATGTTTTTTTTTTGGAAACGGGTACCCTTCAATAACTGCGTATGAGACCTAGTAAGAATTCTGTAAAATATTTTATTTTTACGACGTCATCTTGAGTCTGCACATTTGGCTTAAAGTTTAAAAATTATTGAAATTTTTAAAATTTTTAGAAAAATTTTTTAACTACTTCAAACAACAATAGCCCTGAAAAATAGTCCTGACAGGGCTTTTAAAATATTTTTAGGCCTTGGTTTTAGTCTGAATTCGTAAATTTCTGATAATTTTAACGTTTTAATATTTCTGATAACCACTTATAATGTTATTAAAACTTGTTTATATAGTTTTCGTTAATCAACTTTGCATTGTGCAACTTTTAGCTAGTTCATATAAAACTACCCAGGCTTCACCACGGTTTAAGCTTTCTCTTTTCTTTTGATCACACACCAATTTTGAGGAAGCAGTGACTTCTTTGAAGGCTATTTATCTCATTGAGAAAAAATTTTCCCCCCAATCAAAATGTGCTTCATATGCGCATTCACTTAAAACAAAAGAAGGTTAAAGCAGCGGCTATGAAGCACTTTTTGATAAATAATTTTAATAACCAAACAAGTACCCTCCAATGACTGTGGATGAGACATATCATAAGTAATGGTAAAGATATGGGCAAGTCTTTGCTTCCTACCCGTATAAATGTGTTAAAATTCTACATTTATGTTTGGAACAAAAAAAAAAAAATAAGTAAAATGGCAAAATCCTTAGTTTTTTAGAAATGTCCAAGATTGTTGTTAACAAGTTAAGCTTCATGTGGGGAAAAGCTTCGATCATCCCATGTATAACCTCTAAAACTATTACAGATTTATTAAAAAACAAAGTTGATTTAGTTCAAACACTCAATAAAACATACAAACGTGACGTAGATAAGGACAGTTTCGAAATAAAACTAGTCGACTTTAACAGAGTTGAGGCATTGTTCGATGTTAGTATGTTCATGTAAATGTAAAGATTTTCAACTTTGTAAATGTGATCTCGCTAAGAAGGTTCCAATCCTTGATCGCAAATTCTTGATCGATCAAAGAACTGGAAGTCAACTGCAACGAAAGCGCTAGAAACAATCTTATGTATGGACCCTCTAGACATACACGCAAAACTAATAGCAACGGCACACCGCCTAACGGCGGAAAACAACATACACAAACAAAGGTTTGGGCACTGTACTATAGGCAAGGACTTATCCAGTAGCACAGACTACGTGATACCTAGCACAATAATAGACTCAAGAATATCAATACGTCTAGGACTGAACGACTAGTGCTACGGCATAGAGCAAGCACAGCTGTCAGTCAACATAATCACTGATGGCTCTAAACTGCGTACGGGAGGGGTAGCGGCAGTTTACTGTGCAGTCCCAAAGATAAGTCAGCCTTATAAACTGCCGGACCACTGCAGCATCTTCCAGGCGGAAGTGTTTGCCATAAGGGAGGCCGCGGAGACTGCGCTCAACATGAACACACATCG
Organism: Coremacera marginata; assembly: GCA_914767935.1. Classification (NCBI taxonomy): domain Eukaryota; kingdom Metazoa; phylum Arthropoda; class Insecta; order Diptera; family Sciomyzidae; genus Coremacera; species Coremacera marginata. The sequence continues at coordinate 140,188,918 of OU612047.1, read as the reverse complement.
CTCTAATATTAACATCTTTGTAGACAGCCAAGCGGCGATCAAATCCATCTGCTTCGCTACCATCATGTCCACAAATGCCCTGGCAAGCAGGGAAGCACTAGATGCACTGTGCGCTTCAAAGAGAGTGCGCATCTATTGCGTGCTAAGCCACCGGGGCATTAATCGAAATGAGAAGGCAGATAGACTGGCAAAGGACGGCACCGGGATGGGATCAGAGTCAATACAACATGTACCAATCCCACTAAAAGAGCTGCACAGAAACCTCGAAGATAGGGCCGCACAAGCAGTGAGTCATAGATGGAGAGATACGACAACATGCAAAATCACAAAAATCATGTTTGACATATGATGAGAAAAACTTACTCTGTTTATCTTGACACGACCGTGCAGAGATTGTAGGACACTAGTGGGTATCCTCACTGGTCACTGCATGGCGGCACCGACGTTTACGTCACTGCAACATGTGGCCAAAATTTCTCCAGAAACCTTCCTTAGATTTGCGAATTTAACGCAAATCTTTACCGATTTTAACTAACTTCTTAGGTAGGGGCGGCAGCCGGTGTATACAAAATAACTCGCTTAGACTCACTTAGACCAGATAGGTCTCACCAGACCAGATAGGATCATTACACTGGCAACACTGTTTTCCTAAGTTGTATTTTTTTTTTGGTGCTCTAGAAATAAATTAAAATTTGTTATTTTTCGTGAAATTATTAAGCTAAAAATAATTCGAGTTGGTCTGCTAAGGATTGCTGAGGATATTCATCTTTATTGTTTTAGTGTGTTTAAAACTTCAGCGTCATGATCACATTCTAATAACGGGTGACTTTAATCTTCCAAGTGTCGCTTGGAACTGCTGCACCGAAAACCCTGCAATATTATTGCCTTCGTCTGAATGCTCATCTGCTAATTCATTTTTAAATGAGCTTTCAAGTCAAGGACTTTTTCAATTGAACAGCCACTTTAACAAGAATAGCCGTTTGTTAGATCTTTTATATTTTGACGACAGCAATATTATTTCAGTTTCAAGGACAGATCCACTCGTGCTCCCTGAAGATCCGTACCATCCAACTTTAGAAATTGCTCTTAATTTTCCTAAACAATCTGTAAAGAATCGTATTGCTCAACCTCCTGCTGAGTTAAATTTTAAAAGAACCAATTATGTTTTGTTGAAAAACAATATATCTAATATTAACTGGACATCTGTACTAAATATCGTTAATACACAAACATCGCCAGAAAACCTTGATTCGGATGTCTCTGCTTTTAATAGAACTCTCAATGATTGTTTTCTATCATCAGTACCACAGAGAAAAGCCCGTTTAGCATCTGGTCCTGTATGGTTTACTGAAGAACTGAGAAAATTAAGAAATTTAAAATCCATGCATCATAAAAAATTTCAAAAAACTCATAGCATTACAGATTTTGGTTCTTATACCTCAATTAAGTACAAGTATCGTCAATTATGCAAGCAATCTTACGATATTTATTTAATGAAGGTAAAATTAAACATCAAATCTGATGCTAAATCATTCTGGAACTTTGTCAACACAAAACGCAAGATTGATTCCTATCCTTCTTTTATGAAATATAAAACTGTTGAATCAGATAGCGAGAATATCATTTGTAATCTTTTCGCTGACTTTTTCAAAGCGACCTATTCAACTTCATCCTATGATAATCTAAGCTATCCATTCAGTGTTCAATCTGGGGATATTTGTCTCCCAATAATTGATACTAACACGGTTTTATCATACTTAAAAGCTCTTAAAACGCCATATAAAAGTGGTCCCGACAATATACCGTCATGTATACTAAAATATTGCTGTGATGAATTAGTAACTCCAATCACTTTGCTTTTTTCGTCTTCATTAAAATCTTGCTATTTTCCAGTTGCCTGGAAGTCGTCTTTTATTATTCCGTTGCACAAGTCTGGTAACAGGTCTTTAATCGAAAACTATCGTGGAATTGCAAAATTAAGCGCTTTGCCGAAGCTTTTCGAGGCAATCATTACTTCTCAATTATCACATAGTGTTAAATCTATATTGTCTCCACTCCAACATGGATTCGTTTCAGAAAAATCTACGGTTACAAACCTACTTGAATTTACTTCCAAAACCATTGAGAATTTTGGAAAAGGTTTACAGACTGATGTTATATACACAGATTTTAGTAAAGCTTTTGATGTTGTTAGTCATAAGCTCTTAGTCTTAAAGCTATCTCTTACTGGATTTCCCACAACACTTGCAAGATGGATTGAATCTTATTTATGCAATAGAACACAACGTGTTCTTTTTAAACTTGTTAAATCTCATGAGTTTCCTGTCACTTCTGGTGTACCTCAAGGAAGCCACCTCGGGCCTCTTCTGATGATTTGCCATTTGTCATAAAGCATTCGAGTATTTAAATGTACGCAGATGACGTGAAACTATTTCTTCCTTTCAAAAATGCTAATGATGTCGTTCTCTTGCAAGCTGACATAGACCATCTTTATAGCTGGTGCAACGTGAATCGTATGAATCTTAACATGAAGAAATGCAAGCACATGACCTTCACTCGAAAATCTCCTGTCACATGTATTTATAAAATTTGTGACCATACATTAGAGTCCTTAGATGTCTTTCATGATCTTGGAGTAACTACGGATACTAAACTTCGCTTCCATATTCATATTAATAAAATTATGAATCGAGCAAATAGTACTTTAGGTTTTATTAAACGATGGGCAAAAGAGTTTAATGATCCCTATATAATAAAAACCTTATTCACCTCTCTAGTGCGACCTATTTTAGACTATGCTTCAATTGTTTGATGCCCTCGATATAGTTGTTACATTGACGACATAGAATCAATTCAGAAAAAGTTCCTTTTGTTCTGCTTAAGCCATCTTTACTGCAATTTCAACTATAACCTACCACCTTATGAATATCGTCTGCAACTTTTAAATCTTCCTACATTAAATAATCGGAGAATTATGCTAAATGCTACTTGGATTTTCAAACTTTTACATGGATACGTAGACAGTCAATACTTACTGAGCAAAATTTACTTTAATATTCCTCTCCGACCTAGAAGATCTTTTGAGTTACTTTACATGAACTTTTGTAGAACTAATTACTTGCAAAACGAACCACTCAGAAGCGCTTGTGGCGACTTTAATTTTGTTTCAGATGCAATTTCTTTCAATAAATCCGTTTACTCAATTAAATTTAATATTTTAGATTATCTACAGTACCGCCATTAATCTGGATCATGCTTTCTAAGGATACTGAATATTTCCTGTGATGTTGTGCACAACTTATACAATCTAGCTGTGTAGTTAAATATGATTATCCAGAGCGAGATCACGTCCATCTCGCCTGGCATATGCCGGTTTGACGTCGTACGACTAGCTTTGCATGTGTGAGCTGTGCTCTAATCCATATTTATATAGATATACAAGCTATAGATACATTTTGATTATCCAGAGCAAGACCTCGTCTGTCTTGCCTAGCACATGTATGAGCTCGACCTCGTCCGTCTAGCCTGGCATATGGGAGCACCGCTCTAATCAATCATTCTATTTACTACTAAGAAGCTAACCGGATTGCATCTGTATATACCTGAAATCCTGACAATTTTACATTTTTATAAAATTTAATTGTACATAAATTAATTGTATCATATTTATTTTGTCGAATATTAATTGCTATAAAGCCATATGTGCTTAGCATTAAAATAAATAATAAAATAAAAATAAGGTACATTGTGATACCGGTGCACACAGGCTTTCATTCAAAAATGGAAATAACTTGAGCTCCTGATGAACCCTTTTAGACGCCTGACATCAATCGTTGTCAGGTCGCCAAGCACCTACCTACCTACCTAACTTACTCCTTACAGACTCCTTACACCCGGTACTACTAAGGACCAGAAAGGTATATGTGAGCCTCCGCCAGGAGACGTCCAAATGTCGATTGGACGTGTTGATATTCGAGTGGCATCAGCAAATAAAAAAAAATAGCAAGGAAAATGATAGAAGGATAATGATAAAAGAATAAAGATTGTGTAAGAAACGTTGTGAAGGATATGACATTGGCTTCCATAGCGACAATGAGTATGCTATGAACTTAACTATCCCACTTCAAGGAATGGGTTGTGTTCCAGAAGATTTGGTGGTTGTTAAAGAGGAACTAGTTTCCGGCCTTTCCTCAGATACTACCATAAACACTCAAACTAGGCTTAAAATACCATCGTTTTCCCGAGTACTTTCACAACAGCAGCTTTAGCCTCTGCTCTTTTACACGATGTACAGTCCACTCATTCTTGAGATAATGTTATAAATAAAGTTAAGTAAAGAAAAGTAAGACACGAGCGAATCAAATCTCGGCACAAAGTTCTAAATAAGGAAACAAATTCGTATACTTTGAGGGAAGAATTGACGGCAACCTTCGTACTCACAAGACAGATGATGAGAAATAGAGGAGCCTCAATCAACATTCATCGGTTACACAGTCCATTGTCTGATAAAGTCATTGGCATTGCTAATTCTATCGTCGATTACTTTTCTGAGCACAATCTTACAATGACGGAAATAGTTTGCATTAGTTGTGATGGATGCCTTTCAAGCACAGGAAAATATAATGGTGTAATTCGTTTTCTAGAAGAGAAACTTGGTAGACCTCTGCAGTGGGTTGTTTTCCAATTTCATACAATTGAACTTCCATTTAGTCCACCAATGGAAAGCTGGATGGACCTACTAGCGAGTCAAAAGGATTTGTTGGGCCTGTCGGTCAAAGTTTGGCAACGTGTCATGCATTGAAAATAGTTTAGTTCGAGCCCATAGAGTTCATTACTGATAAAATCGATCGTGGTGATGAAAAGAGTTTGAGTATTGACCAACAATGCCTTTATGATATTTTTAAAGCTGTTTCGAGTGGGAAAACATTTTAAGGATTTGATAACAGGACACCAGGAAAGCTCTCCCGTGCGAGATAGTTACCTACACCTAATAGAATTTTAAGATTATACGTAGCTACAAAAACTGAATCGCAAACATTAAAAGATTTCACCTTCATAGTGAACGTTAATACACCTACCTGGTTCAGGATCAAGTGTTATACAAAACCTTATAACGGAGCTTAAAACTTGTGGGAAACCATAAAGAGTTGAACTTACCTTTCTGAGGAAAATTGGAGAATTGTACATAAATGCATCCAAGGCAATGGATACATTGCTCATTGCTATGTTGGCTGATAATAGAGAGCATATAAGGAAACTTTCTTTAAGACGTATCATCAAGGCTCGATCTAAAGAACAAGCCAGTATGCCACTAAGACGGTTTGAAATCCAGAAAATAAATTTTAGAGCATCAGAGTACGTCGATATGATCGATATGACAAATCAGGATTTGCAAATATTACTGCAAACCGAGAGTGTAAGCATAGCTTCGGAAGAAAGAGCCGTCAAATAAGTCACTGCTTTCTCAAAATTGGTATGTGATCAAAAGAAAAGAGAAAACTTAATCAAAACTACAAAAGAATGTTTGATAAAGGGTCCGCCAAATAACTTTTTTTTTTTTTGAAAATGCAAAAAAAAGATCTACTGAATATTTTCTCAAATTTCTTTTTTTATTTGAATATGCAATCCTTCCGGTTAATAATGGAAAATAATTTCATTCAAATGGCTGCCTCGGCTGGCCATGCAGTAGCCTACACGATCGGATCAATTTTTAAGCACATTATCGATTGTGTGCAGCTGTATTTCACCAATGGCTTCACGAATATTGTCCTCTAAAGCGTCAATTGTCTCTGGCTTGTCGGCGTAACACTTATCTTTGAGGGCACCCCACAAATAATAGTCCAACGGTGTCAAATCGCAGCTCCGAGGTGGCCAAACGACATCAGCTCTGCGGCTGATAATGCGATCTTCAAAAACAGGGCGCAAAACATGGAGTGTAGCTTCGGCTGTGTGGCACGTAGCACCATCCTGTTGAAACCAAATGTTGCCAATATCCTCCTCTTCAATTTTTGGGAACAAAAATTCGTTCAACATGGACCGATAACGATGGCCATTGACTGTAACGGCCACTCCTTGCTCATTTTCGAAGAAAAATGGCCCAATTATGCCTCTGGACCAAAATCCGCACCAAACAGTGACTCGTTTTGGGTGCATCGGCTTTTCAATGTATGCGTGCGGGTTTTCTGTGTCCCAAATGCGACAATTTTGCTTGTTTACATACCCGCCAAGATCAAAATGAGCTTCATCTGAATATATGATTTTTTTTGGCAAAATCGGCATCTTCTGTAAGTCGATCGCAGGCCCACTCAGCGAAGCGAAAACGCATTGGATGGTCAGTTGGCTTCAACTCCTGAACCAATTGGACTTTGTATGGCGTCATACCAAGGTCTTTGTGCAAAATTCATCTCAATGATGTCTCCGAAATGTTCAATTGTTGAGAACGACGGTGAATTGATGTTGATGCCGATTCACGTACACTTTCTGACACAGCAGCAATATTCTCGGGTGTACGCACTGTTTTTGGCTTTTCACGCTTTGGTTTATCGATGAGGATGCCAGTTTCTTTCACTTTTTCACAAGATAACGAACATACATATCCCAGCGTTGTTCAAGCGTATACACAACCATATTCGTTCAGCGGAAGGATAAAACTAATTCTCTGTCAAATCAGACATGTGCTAAGTGTTACCATTAGAAATAAGCACTAGTTAAAAAAAAAAGGCTAGATGGCGGACCCTTTCGAAATATTCGTCCAATATATGACACACAGAAGCAATTTACCTTCTGAAGACTTTTCTTGAAGATGTAAATACATGCTCTCATGGTTGGGTGGTTAGTAAGGCATGGGTGGGACTCGAAGTGCAACTACCTCTCCGTGGTGAGTCCTGCGTAGCTTAATATGAAGTAGCGAAGTGTTTCACAATGCAAAGTTGATTAACAAAAGCCATATAAACAAGTTTTGATAACATTATAAGAGGAAATTTACATAAACTATTTTAAGAAATCCTTTTTATATTTAACGCCTTGTTCAACTATTTAGCGAGTACCATTTTTGCGACTACTGTTTATGTTTTAAGCACTTAAAAAAATTTCCTAAAAATGTAAAAAATTTAAAAAATTTCCAAACTTTAAGCCAATTGAGCAGACTCAAGATGACGTCGTAAAAATTAAATACTTTACAGAATTATTACTAGGTCTCATACACAGTAATGGAAGGGTACCCGTTTCCGAGAAAAAATATTGACTTTTTTCACTCCACCCTAGCGGATAGGGTGGATAGGGTTCATACATTGATTTTTTTTTTAATTTTTTCGTATCCTTAATTATTTTGGATACGTAATTTTGAAATTCTGACAACGAATTTGATTTTGAATCTGAAATCGTCGTTTTAAAAGTCAAGATGGCTAATTTTTTTTTCCTTTAACAAATTCGGTGCTGGGGCGAATACTAGGTAAAAATGGGTCACTGAACTTGAATCCGTTTTCAGAATTTGAAAATAATGTAATTGTTTTACAATGGTATTGCCACCTTATTATATGTATCATAAAGAGTTTTACATATCTTTTAACAGTTTTTAGGGGTCGCTGATTTTGAATCTAATGTTAGAATTTTAAAATTCAAGTTGGTAGATAGGGTTGCCATTTAAACCACTTTCTATTTTTGCAAATTTTTGTAATTTTGAAAGTATGAAAACGTATTTGATTTCGAATCTGACATCACAGTTTTCAATTAAATACGGCAGATGTAACATGTTCACATACTTCTTGCCTTCATTGAGCTAAGGCGCATTAGCTTAAAATGCACTCAGCAATATAAACTTATTCAACGTTGCCATCAAGAATAAACTGCGATTTAATTACTTTTACTTTTTATTTTCATAAATACAATAATAACGGAGATTTTTTTTTATTTTTATAGGAGTACCTTTCTAAAGTGTAGCTACTCTTGTTTCCACTCCCACTCATTGGTTAACATAATTGAAAAAAATAACATCTATATATGCAGCACCCTAGCCACAGGCAAAAATTACCCACATATCCTTGCTTTCTTATATCCGTTGTGCATCGTTAAGCTAAAATGGCATTGGCTTTGGCGCCATCTTGAAATTGCATATCACATGCGCAAGGGCGGAAATTGAAAACTACTGAAGCAGCACATTGAAGACTTACTGTAACGAGGCGTGCGCTGAATTTTTTATCTTGCTCAAAGATCCGCCGGAAGACGTGCTTGCATGAAATCGAATGCAAAAAAAAACAATTAATTTTGTTTTTGCATTGAATGGTTTATAAAAGATAACATGATGTGCTGTGATTATTATGTTAGTGGCAATTTCTTTAAAGCTTAAACATTTTTAAATTTAGCTCAGTGAATTTTTTTAGGGCAGACTGGGGATAAGCCGAACAGTTTAAGTCTTTTCCCAAAAAAAAAAAAAAAACCCCAAACATGTATACTGTAAAGAAGTGAATCTATAAACTGCCACCAGAATTTTTTGTATTTCTACGAATTCAGTTCTGGGCCGCACGCTAGGTAAAATTGGATTGCTGAATCCAAATCCGGTGTCAGAATTTAAAAACTACCAGGATTCGTAAATAAAAATACCAAAAATTTAAGTGGCAGCCCCATTCGCCATATTGAATTTTAAAACTGTGACCTCAGATTCGAAATCAAATCTGTTATCAGAATTTCAAAAATTCGCTATAAAACCAAAATAGTTAAGGTGGCAACACTATCCATTAGCTTTAATTTTTATATTCTGACACCAGATTCGAAATCAGCGACCCCCTAAATCTGTTAGATGATATTGGAAACTCTTAAAAATATATTTTATTAGTTAGCAATCCTATTGTAAAAACTTAAATACTTTTGAAATTCTGATAACGGATTCGGGTTTAACGACCCATTTTGACCTAGCATTCGCTCCAGCATTGAATTCATAAAAATAATAAAAAATGAGGTGGCAACCCTATCCGCCATTTTGAATTTTAAAACTGTGTCGTTATCAAGTTCGAAATCAAGTCCGTTGTAGGAATTTCAAAATTATACGAATTCGCAAAATTACAAAAAAATCTAGGTGGCTATACTAGCCACCATCTTGACTTTTCAAACTCTGACATCAGTTTTGAAACGAGCGATCCCCTAAAACGGCCATCCACTGTGTCTCTCTTAGGCAGCGCTTATATTCAATGCCGCTGTTTTGTTACCTGTTTAAGCATAGTACTCTATTCGGTTTCACGTGAAATTCCACGCAAATCTACATATAAAATTTGACAGCTGGGAAACAAGCGTGAAAATTTCACAACATTTTCGTCAAAGTAGTACTATGTTTCGCAGCCGGAAAATCGAGTACTATATTCCGCAACATGTACCTAGCAACATTCATTTCATGGCAATTTAATTGAACCGACCATTTATTTTGCCGTGAAAAGTGGCAGTTGTTGTCAAAGTTAAAAGAAAAAGTTACAATCAAGTTGGCAAATGAAGTGCAAGCAAAATAATGTTTGTTTTTAATTAGATTAATATAATTTTCGTTTTATTTTTCAATTTTCCTTTTTAATAATTGCAATGGATAGGTGATTTGCCCAACATGCTGCTCTATCTTCTCTCGCATCTTCTCTCGGTGCTTGTGCTCGCATAAACCTGCAGCTGGCAGCAATAGGTTGACGACTTGTCCAGCTGCACAACAAAGGACATCATCTGTAAAACGTTTCACTTTTTTGTTACATGTTTATAAATAAAAATGTTTCAGTTTTTTTTTTGTTACATGATTATAAACATGCATACGTGTTTTTAGAAATTTCACTTAGAAGTTCACTTAGAATTCACCTAAGAAGTTTCACTTCAAAAAAGGCACAGAGACATATTTTTACTAAGTGTGTTATATCATAAGATAGTTTTTTTTGTTTTTGCTACAAACAGAAGTTATTTATTTTTTAAAAGTATGTCCAAGTTTTAGCGCTATATTGCTTCAGAGTTAAGCACATCGAAAACGAAAATCCGTAAATTCCCCCCAGTTGATGGGACTAAGCCGGACAACGCAAATTAAGTCAAGAATAAGACATAAACATGCATTTTTTTTTATGTGAAAACTGAAAATAGAGTCTGTTTTGATAAAACTCAAGTGTTTCGTTTATTGTTGGACAACAATCGATAGTCAACGCCGATGATAGTCTGCGATTATTTCTGCCATCACCACAGTTTCGATAGTATCCCGAAAATGATCAATACTATGGAATAAAATATACACATAAATAAATAATAAGATTTTTTATTGAACATTTAAAATAGTTTTTGAGCAAAATATTTATAATTATATGTATTGAATAAGGTAATGATAAAAGAATATTTTTTGAAAATTGAAAATAGAACAAAATATTCTAAACTATGCAATGAAAAGAAAACTGGATTACAAAAACAAAACCATTGAAAAACTTGATGCGGTGCATAACTTCGCGAGTGGTGGAACTTATCAAACGCATTGAATTTTCCCTTAACAACAACCTAAAAACGAATGATTTTTACAATTTTTCTAAATCGCTATTGTCACGGTTAGATACTTATCGAACAATTTAACAACGCGTCGCGCTATTAATAGCTCTTGCCCCTGGTTCACACAGTCTGGGAAGCAAGCCATAAAAAACTTTTCAAAACTAACTGTAAATGGAAGCGCAATCCAACTATTTTAAACTGGGAGGCACATAAGAAGGCAAGGAATGAGGCTACCTCAGCCGTGAAACTGTCTAAATCTAGGTTTTATATGTCCAAGTTAGATCCTTCGCTGCCTTCGAAACAGCTGTGGAAAAATTTAAAGGGTATTGGAGTATTTCAAAAAGAGTCTGTGAATTGTAGGATTGATCCAAATCTGATGAATGATTTTTTTGTTGCTAACTCTACATGTGATAATCCCAATTTCTCAATCCAGTTTATAATCTTGTTAATAGTAACATATCTGTATCCAATAACGAATTTGTTTTCAATGCAGTAAATGAGAGGGACGTAGCTCGCTGCCTGAACAAAAATAAATCAAATGCTTCAGGAGAGGATGGCATTTCCATAAAAATTCTGAAAATCATACTGCCATTTGTTCTTAGCTCACTTACCCACATTATCAGCCATTGTTTTTGACTACTTCATGCTACCCTGAAATTTGGAAAGTGGCGACTAGCATTCCTATTGCTAAAAAAAGCTAAAAAAAAAAAAAAAAAAATAAGTTGAAAGCAGTTTATGGATGAAAAGTGCAGAAAAAAGTAAAAATAGACTATCTTAAAATTCCTCTCCCTACGATTTCTCTCAGCCTTCGACGCAGATCATTCCACATTCTAATGGCGCTAATAAAGAACAAGCGGGAAGTGTTTAGTGAATTATGCCGAGGCACAATCAAAATATGACTTCTTCTAGACAAGCAAAATTGAAGTTTTTCATACAGATAAAGAGGCGTTTTTCGTGAATGAGCTTATGCAGGTATATTCAGTTTCTTGAGAATTGCATTTCTGAAAGTAGAGCATAGAAGTCGAACCTAAGTAGTCCATATACATAACGTATGACATAATTATAAGCAATTTGAAGTTTTAACCAGGAGGATTTGAAGTTTAAGTATGTTATCACAGGTAAAATCAGTTGTATCACCAACTTACGCTGTATGCCAACAGGAGTGACACTAGCAGACATTCTTAAATTATGTAGGACATAATGAATGTTTTTGACTACACTATTTACATGATCAACACAAGACAATGAAGAATTAACCCATTTTTGGCGGCTACTAGTTCCAGTTGAGCTAGAAATATGGAATTTCATGTCTCGTTTGTTTGTGGGTTAATTAGAGGAATTATAAAGTAACATATTCGAAAAAGCTCCTAGTTTTTCGAAAAATAGACGTTGCGTTTTTATGTAACGAATATAAATGCAAGTTAACACGCTGCATTCCCATGCATTCCCATAAAAGTGCTGACGCCAGGTCTGCAGCAACACACGCGTCGGCTAAGTGGAACGTTCACCTGAGCTCACCGTGGGATTGTCAGCTCAGCAATATGATTATTGCACAAGCCGGTCACCGTGGGATCGCTGACGTAGCATATTGGTATATTTAGGTATTGTAGTATATTGGTATATTTAGGTATCATAGTATGTTGGTATTTGTAAGTACTTTAAGCTTAGTGGTAAGAAAAGTTTTTTAGTTAGTTTAGTTGATAATTGTGAACGACTTCGAGCAGTCTAATAAATTGTGTTTAAGTTTTAAATAATCGGTTTTTAATTAATAAAAGTCTGAAGGCCGAAGTTGAGGCTTTCAGCAAAAGTATTTTTTTCGACCACTGTGATCCTGTGAACTTAACTGGCGCCCGAGCAGGGACAGGCAGATAGCCAAGGATCTTTTTACAATTACTAGTTCGAACAAAAGGAGCTTAAATCTGTTAACATAAGAACCACACGCAAGCTTCTTCAGAAAGAACTTCCGCAAGGAGAGTAAAGAAAAGATTCTGGTGGTGAGGTAAACCTGTGCCTTAGTAGGTTCCTCACAATCTTTAACGTCTGGAACTAAACAGGATAACGCAGACCCTTCAATGTCTGTCCTTCTAAGAGTACTTTCCATTGGTTAAGACTATAAAAAAAAAAAGAAAAGAATATCTCCAACAAAATATAGTTGAAATAATTCGAAAGGAACTAAAAAAAAGTTTTAAAAATTTATTGGTGAAAAATATATCTACTAAATAAATCAAAATTAAACCATTTGAGAAATAACATGACAAAAAAAAGAATCTCAAACAAAATATAATTGGATTTAATTCAAAAGAAATAAAACAAAGTTTAAAAAAGAAAAATTTATTGAAAAAATATTTAATAAAAAAAAAAAAAAATTTTAAAATTTATTGGTGAAAAATATATCTACCAAATAAATCAAAATTAAACCATTTGAGAAATTACATGACAAAAAAAGAATCTCAAACAAAATATAATTGGATTTAATTCAAAAGAAATAAAACAAAGCTTAAAAAAGAAAAATTTATTGAAAAAATATTTCTGCCAAATAAATCATTTGAAAAATTATATGGCAAATGAAAAAATCTTAAACAAAATATAATTGAATTAAAAATAGTTCAAAAGAAATTAAACAAAGTAATTGATGAAAACATAATTCTACCTAATAAATCATTTGAGAAATTATGTGCCAAATGAAAAAATCATTGAATTTAAAATAATTCAAAAAGAAATTTTTACAAGGTTATTTAAATATACAGTGAATATCTTCAAGAGTTTTCCGAGACCATAAAATTAAAAATTTAGGTTTCTTTTAAAACAAGTTTTGGAAAATAAATTTCCAGGAAAAACCCTCCAAGGAGTTTTTAATTCTTACCGACCTATGTACGAACTCCGTTCCAGGGACAAAAGTGATAGTAGCGTTCACAGTGCAGAACAAGATGGCACAGACTTAATAACTCATGTTGAAGCACCGCTGAACGTCTTTAGAAACCAGATTGTGTTTAAGTTAGGGGAAGATTCTCGAATTATGGAACAACCACACCCTGGTTATCATCGGCATTTTATTAGAGTAAAAGAATTGAATAGAGTGAATCTCACAAGATTTCTGAAGGAACTCCTTAACCCAGGTTTAGTCAATGGTATAAAGATTCCTGAATCTTCTCTTCAAATGCTACAGGATGTCTACGTAGACAATTTCGACAGGTATAAGATACGCATTACTCAAAGATTAGTTGAAGATGTAGCTAATCAAGAAAGGGTCTGTAATATTATTGAAGAAAAACACAAGAGGGCGCATAGGAACCCTAAAGAAAACAAAGAACATATTCTCGAAAAATACTATTTCCCTAGAATGAATAGCCTCATAAAAAGGTACACTCATAGTTGCGAAATATGCCGTTTAAACAAATACGATAGACACCCAACAAAACCAAAGCTGTAGGAAACCCCCATACCACAATACCCGTGTGAAATCCTTCATGTTGATATTTTTGAAACTCGTGGGCTAAAGTTTTTAAGTTGCATCAATAAATTTTCAAAATTTTCAAAATTTTTCCATATAAAAAACAAATCTGCAATTCACATACGCGAAAAATTTACGAAAATTTTACATTACTTTACGACACCAAGAATAATCGTTACCGATAACGAAAGAAGCTTTATGAGCTCTCTAGTGTCAAATTACATTACATCGTTGGGTATCGAACTCTATCAAACCCCAACCCAGAAAAGCGAAGTCAACGGACAAGTTGAAAGGTTGCATTCCACTATTTTGGAGATTTATCGATGCCTTGAAATAGAATTAAAACACATTAGCCCAAAAGAACGTCTTTACATAGCAGTAGACAGATACAACAATTCTGTTCACTCAATAATAAATAAAAAGCCTAATGACATATTTTTCAATAGAACACAGAGAATAAACTATCAGAATTTAAAAGATTTTCAGCAAAAAGTGCACAATGATGTTAGAGCTCTGATAGAGAGAAATCAACAGCTTAGGAACCTAAGAATAAATAAAAAGAAAGCTGAGCCTAAGAAATACAATGTAGGAGATGAGGTTTATATAATAAACAAGCAGATTAAGGGAAAACAAAAACCCCTATACAAAAAAGAAATAGTAGGAAAGGACAATTATGTTACCATTACTACAACAACGGGAAGAAAATTTCACAAGTCCCATATTAAAAATATCTAGGCAATAAACGTAGTAGAAAATTAAAAATATAATAAACTTAAAACCCTTTACTAATCAAAATTTTCTTTCTTCTCTTTTCACCCTTATTTTTAGTTCATTTTATTATTATAAAATAAAAAAAGCACTTTTTGTAATAATTACAAATTAATATTTTATTCCTCATATATAATTTATTAATTAATTTTTATAAAAATTTCATAATTGTCCTAAGTTCTATTAATTATATTAAAAATATTAAAAATTGCAAAAAAAAAAAAAAAAGAAACTATTATATAAAGAATGTATAAGAGAATTAGATTAACATTTAATTTTAAGCCCGTAATCAGTACCGTCATTACCTTGCAGATGTCTAATAGCTGCTGCACAAGGCTTCCACGTGCTTAAGTACAAGGCTCCCATAGTGTCCATAAGAGAAGGCGATGGCTGGATCGTGAATGGCAATTTCAAGCTGGTGCATGTCATCAACCTAGAACGTTACAACGATGCACTAGCGAAGGTATCAAAATTTGGCTGCGACAAATTTAGAAGACGAGGGGAAGAGTTAGCTCTTGGGATTTTACATCAACCAAACAATGGAACGCTTAAATGAACTCCGAGGTACTAAAATAAGGAAACCGCGTTCAATAAACTGGATTGGATCTGCCTGGAAATGGGTCGCTGGGAACCCAGATGCAACCGACTGGGACTTGGTTCTTCGGAAACAAGGAGAAGTGATTGAAAATAACAACCACCAATTTAAAATCAATGAAAAACTCTTTAGCGCGTCTCAGGAAATAATGCATAGGATTAAACAAATTGTCTGCAGCATTAATGGCATTTCGAAAGAAACTGGAACGAGACAAGTAGAACAAGATGCAATTAACCAGATGCTATTGCTGAAAGAAGAGGTTGGAGAAATCGTACGAGCATGCCAGATGGCAAAAAAAGGAATTGTGAACACCAACCTCCTGGACATGGAAGAAATCAATCAAGTGCTATCGGAAATAGAAACCCTTCCGTATCAAAACACCATTGAGGCAATCGAGTACGGGAAACCTTCAGTTATAACCAACGGCTCCCTTCTACTATACGTTCTGTCGATGCCCAAGCTGAAAGATGAAAAGTACCACCTGTTGATAACACGCGCAACTATCAACGAAGGGAAACAAATCGACCTGAGGTTTCAGAAGATGCTAGTGAACCAGAGGGAAACATACGGGATGGTAAGAGACTGTTTTTTTATTAACAATTCCACCATTTGTGAAACAACAGATCTGGAAAGGTTGGATGAGGACGATTGCCTGCCCAGAATCCTCAAGGGTGGACATGCAACTTGTGAATACAAAATAAATAATGAAGTAATCTCCGAATTGATTACTGAGAATACCATATTTCTTACAAATTTCTGTGGAGAGGTCAACGCCAACAACATAACAAGTTTCCTGAATGGATCATATGTTCTACAGCTTAGCAATGAGACGATCTATTTGGGAAATCATACATTCTCCAGCAAAACAATCTCGAGACTTCAAGCGCTTCCACCAGTTTTGGCGTATATTACGAATCGTGGAATGAAGCTGAACCTGGAATATGTTCACGACATTAGCTTAAGGAATATCGGATATGTCGAAAGGCTGAAAGAGGGATTGAACTTTTCCTTCGCTTATGATGTCGTCACCATAGTAATTATAGCATCTGTAGCATACATACTTTGGAGGAAAGTTGGTGGCAGTTTTAATATTCCTGCAGTCCAGTATCCAAAAATGCAGGCAACAATTATCAACCCGATACCTAAACCAAGCCGGAGTCCTATCGCCACCCCTTCATCAGGATTCGATCTGCGTGACGCAGATACTTGAGGAGGGAGGAGTTAACACGCTGCATTCCCATGCATTCCCATAAAAGTGCTGACGCCAGGTCTACAGCAACACACGCGTCGGCTAAGTGGAACGTTAACCTGAGCTCACCGTGGGCTTGTCAGCTCAGCAATATGATTATTGCACAAGCCGGTCACCGTGGGATCGCTGACGTAGCATATTGGTATATTTAGGTATTGTAGTATATTGGTATATTTTGGTATCATAGTATGTTGGTATTTGTAAGTACTTTAAGCTTAGTGGTAAGAAAAGTTTTTTAGTTAGTTTAGTTGATGATTGTGAACGACCTCGAGTAGTCTAATAAATTGTGTTCAAGTTTTAAATAATCGGTTTTTAATTAATAAAAGTCTGAAGGCCGAAGTTGAGGCTTTCAGCAAAAGTATTTTTTTTCGGTTTCAACTATGGAATTCTTCATTGGCAGCACAATGTAAAAATTGTTTGCCGATGACAGAAGCGCATACATTAGTCGGATGAAAGAGGGAGGGAGAGTTTTGATTTTTTCCCCTTTTAAAAAAAATTCTTAAAAAATATTCATTCGTAAATTGCAATAAATACCATGCAACAAGCCCCCATTTACAAAGAAAAAATATCTACAAATTTTTTGGATACGACCCTGACATTAGCGCTATTTTTTAAAAGTAATGAAACAAGACAGTCTTCAATGTATTGTAGAACAAACAATATGAATCTTTATACTGATATACATAAATACACATAGAATTTGTGTGGTTCACATACTCAAAACGTATGGATTCATTCGTTGGCGGAGCTTTCAAAGGTAATGGTTATTAGGAAAGCAGCAAACCACATGCAACAAAAGCTCTGAACTCAAGTTGTGACATTGGAGATTCCGTGCATATTTGTTGCAAGCATGATGGATCTTACTTGCATTTACTAATGCAACATCGAGTCTTATTGTATTTATGAATTGCGTTCGGCGTTGCAATGAATACATGTTGTCTGTTCTTTCGATCAAAGCACTTTGCTTTTTTTACTGGTTCATTCATGAAAAGTTTGACATGACTGTAACAATGGCATTGTCATACGAACGTATAGCTGCGATTCATCTTCCTTATCGAACGAAAAATGAATACAACCACGATACTTTTTCTACATTAACTTCGTGAGAAAATGCATCCATGAATTCTTCGATTTGTTGAACAAATAAAAAGTTTTTACGAAACATTATCCAGCATTTTTTGTAAATTTTATAAATTTAGTGAAATATTTTCAAATTTATTCAACACTCAAATGTAAGCAAATTGAAACATGGGGGGAAAACCTGATGTTTTCGAGTTCAAATATTAATATTATTGATCTTGCCGATCCATTTTTTGGTCACTTATCAACCCAATTTTATTTCACTACACAACCCATCATTACTCACATCATAAGAAAAAACTATAAATTATGAATTAAAAAATAGTTAAAATGACTGCATAACACTCCATCGATTTCCTATATAAATAAGGGGAGTGGGGGGTAAAAAAAAAAAGTTGTACGAAAAAATTTACCGAAGCTATTCTGAACTAAAATCTATTAACGGAATAACGAAACCTCACATTTTGCATACCTACTTCCCTGCAGCGCCTGCACTATAAAGTGCTACCCTTATGCGCGGACGTTGCGAAAACGCAACATGCAATTTTCATACAATCTGCCGTGCAATTATATAACGCAAATGGCATAGATTGTTTTTTTTTTTGAAAAATTTATATTTTTTTCTGATTGGAAGAAAAATTATTTTGGTAGATTATTTTTTTTTTTTTACATTTTTTGTTAGAAGAATGAAAACACTTTCTTATAATTGTGAAAAATCAAAAAAAATTTTCAAAGTTAAAAAAAAACACAGAAATCAGTTTTTTATGTAAAATTCAAAAACGGGTCGATTAGATATTTTTATTGGTTTTTAAGCTTCAGGTGTCAAATGGTGAGACACTTTTTTGCGTTTCGTTTCTCAACGTCCGCAAAGAATGGTTTAATGTGGAAACCAAGATTCACAATTTTTGACAAAACAGTTAACTTGCTTATTCTAAATATTAGCTATAGCTTACTATATATATTAGCTATATTAGCTATATTAGCTTTCTATACACAAATATTATCATGTTGCAATTGAAGTAAATAACTACTTAATAAAATAACAAAAATCAATCAATAGTATAACTTCTAAGCTAAAATTATTATAACCATGTTGTTATTGCCAACCTTGGCATTAAGATCACTTAGCATGAGAAGAACAAACTAATCGCTCCTAAAACTTAACAATACCCGAAATATCAAAATTGCCACTAAACTGACAGCTGTTAAGTTTAACTGTAGCTCAAGAAATCGCACAAAACAACTTTTATGCTCGATCAAAATCGAAAAGCATTAAAGAAGAGCAGCATTTGACATTAACTGCTGCCACGCCTTAGACCGCACAATAAATGCAATCTGCTGCCGTCAACCGCATACAAACCAACACAGTTTGGTATTTCCGCTACGCATTGATGCAACCACAAATGCAAAGCAGCTTTTTGGAAATTTTTCGTAATATTTATGCATGAATTTATGTAGCACGTTTATAGACTAGCTCCATTGAGACCTTTTCCCACCTACCTCAACTCCTTTACCATTGCTACAGCACCGAACTGGCCATCAATGCAACCGTTTCACTTCACTTGCGCAACCAATGTTTTACAAACTGCGGACTGAATGTAGTAAAAACGAAATCTATTTGCGTTGCCTAGTTTTAGGCATTAAATTTAATGAGTTTGCTTTTAGTGCAAATACGTAGTATTTTTAATGTATCTACCAATTGTTGCATAGCCAAATGACCATGTTTCATTTGCGTCACATGTGGCTACCATTTGTGGCTACCAACTTACCCCGTCGCGAGACTAGCATGTACTTGGCCGTGTGCATAAATGTGTGTGTGTGCGTGTTAGTAGGCAGCTATGTTTTGTGGTCAACATTTAATTTGGTCATAAAATTTGAACAATTTTAGTTTGAATTCGAATTTGAATTTGAATTTTAATTTGTATCTGAATGGTTGTGAATGACGACCGATCAGTGTGCGTTAGTAAATTGCAGTTTTGTCGACAAGTTATTTGCATAAATGTCAAAGACCAATGCGACACATAAAGTCAAATTGATGCAATGCTTAGGCAATGCTTGTTGCAATTATATATGCAACAAAGCCACAGCGTTTATTAAGTCTGATTTTCTATGAAAAGCTTATGAAAATTTTAGAAATGAAGCTGGAGGGAATAATTTTATCTCTAGGTGCCAGGTTGCAAAAATTAAAGGTACTGAAATAAAAGCAAGAAAATAGAAAAAACAAAACAAAATATTTTTGTTTGATTAGAATACACATCATGAAATCGAAGTAGATGTTTTGGTCTTTAGTTTGCAATTTAATTTTTGTTTGTTGCTTGGAATTATCAAAACTCAACATAAAGACGTCTAGTTTGTAGATGACCAATACAAGTGAGATATGTCAACAATTATTTGCTTACTTACTTACTTAGTTGCGGCTATTGGAAACTGCAAGTTAAGGCAGATAGTCCTTCGCTTGGTCCTTCTGCATTGTAGGTAGTAAGGGAAGGCAGTAAAATTAGCCCAAGCTGGGTGTCATACGAAGGAAGAACAATAATAGGCTTCCAACGTTGATGACATAAGGCGAAAAGTAAACATTTTTTTTTAACCGATTCTATTACGACGATGTGGACATTATTTTGAGGATTCCATATTACACATGCAAATTCGAGAATCGCCCTTACGAGAGATGTATATAATAAGTAAAGGGATCATTGAATTTTTAGCCCATCTTTCAATGAACACAAGGAAACCTCTAGCCTTATTTACCACCATATTAATGAGGATATTGAAGCTTAGTTTTGGATTCATAATTACACCACGCGCGACAAAAGTATGTACAATTTCTAAGCTACTGTTATCAATAGAGTAATTTATACTCTGAGGAGTTCTGCGTAAGAATGTCATTTGTTTAGATTTTTTTAAGTTCAGGCTTAAAATGTTAAAGTAAGTAAGAAAAAGCTTCAGGTCGTCAGCATACATTAAAACGTCACTGTGTTTAATTACCTAATTAAAGTTACCCTGCGGAACCCGGCTACCCTGCGGAACACCTGAGTTGACCAAAATATGTCTTGAAAGATAATTTTTATATAAAGCCCTTTGAATACGTTGCGATAAATATAATTTAATCCTTGTGTAAAATAATTCTTTTATAGATTTTTAAGTATGATTCTATAAATTTGAAGACTACTAAAAATAATGCAAAAAATTGGCCTTAAAAATGCTGCTCATTTCATACAAGGCAATGGCAATTATCTCTTGGAAATAATGAAAGAATTAGGCGATTCGCAATATCATCACGCTGTTAGCGTAACTGAAATTCTTGCTGTACAGCATTCCTCTTTGGGGCTTACCTAGCATCGATCAAGCCAAAGACCGAAGCGATTATCGAACCGATTACCGGTTATCAGGCCGACTACCGAAAATATCACTAATCGATTTCCGAACCAATTACTGATTACCGAGGCGATTACAAAGCGATTACTGAACCAATTTCCGATTACCAAAGTGATTATCAACCTATTACCAATTACCAAAGCTAAAAACCAACGGATTAACGATTACCGAAGTTATTACCAACCAATTACCGAAGCGATTACCAGCTGATAACCGATTACCAAAGCAGTTACCAACCAGCTACCGAAGCGCTTACCAACTGATTACCGATTAACGAAGCAATTACCAACTGATTACCGATTACCCATGCGATTACTAACCGATTACCGAAGATATTATCAACCCATTACCGATTAAGGAAACGATTACCAACCGATTACCAACCGATTACCGAGTTAATTACGGATTACCCTACCAAACTAATTGTGTTACAAATATATTATAACCATTAAAAAATAACAGTTTATACTGTGACGAACCTTTTAGCCGAGGTATCACTCGCCGGTGTCCAGGGTTCGATCACAAAAAAATGATTACAAGTTACGTAAATTTCCATTCCACTTTTATTTAAAAAAAAAAAATAGATAGTTCACAGTTTTACTACAATATATCACTTATTCTTAATTTTGTGTTGTGTCATTCACTTTAATACTAGTTACTTATGGTATAGTTATTTAATGTAAGTTTACACTTAGAATTATCCTGACTTCGGCGTAGTTTCCCGGTGTTGTATACTGTCAGCTGTCAACATCGTCACCCGCTGTGGCTTAGCACGTCGGCTTAGAGAAGGATGCGTTATCCACTATGGCTTAACGCGTAGACAGGTCTTAGGAAAAAGGATCGTCATCCACTATGGCTTGACGCGTAGGCAGGTCTTAGGAAATCAATCGTCATCCACTATGGCTTGACGCGTTGATAGGACTTTGGAAAATCAATCGTTATCCACTATGGCTTGACGAGTTGATAGGACTTAAGGAAAATAGACCGTCATCCACTATGGCTTGACGCGTTGATAGGACTTAAGAAAATCAATCGTCATCCACTATCGTCGACGCGTTGATAGGTCTTAGAAAAATCAATCGTCATCCACTATGGCTTGACGCGTTGATAGGACTTAGGAAAATATATCGTCATCCACTATGGCTTGACGAGTTGATAGGACTTAGGAAAATGGACCGTCATCCACTATGGCTTGACGCGTAGGCAGGTCTTAGGAAATCAATCGTCATCCACTATGGCTTGACGCGTTGATAGGACTTTGGAAAATCAATCGTTATCCACTATGGCTTGACGAGTTGATAGGACTTAGGAAAATACACCGTCATCCACTATGGCTTGACGCGTTGATAGGACTTAAGAAAATCAATCGTCATCCACTATCGTCGACGCGTTGATAGGTCTTAGAAAAATCAATCGTCATCCACTATGGCTTGACGCGTTGATAGGACTTAGGAAAATATATCGTCATCCACTATGGCTTGACGAGTTGATAGGACTTAGGAAAATCAATCGTCTTCCACTATGGCTTGACGCGTAGGCAGGTCTTAGGAAATCAATCGTCATCCACTATGGCTTGACGCGTTGATAGGACTTTGGAAAATCAATCGTCATCCACTATCGTCGACGCGTTGATAGGTCTTAGGAAAATCAATCGTCATCCACTATGGCTTGACGCGTTGATAGGACTTAGGAAGGAATCGTTATCCACTATGGCTTAACGAGTAGGAAAAGGTTTGCAGGAGCTAAATAATTATATATGATTTACCAGTTTGGCCGCTGTCGCGTGAATGAATTTTTATTTTCTGCTCGTTGCTTAAGTCACCCCAACTGTCTTGCACAGTCATGATGTGGTGAGTTTACGTTTCTAGTGTTGCCAACCGGGTGAAGTTTAACTGATGGCTGCTGCTTACATGGCTACTCATGGTTGTTAGAATGCTAAGTCTGACTAAACGTATGATACTATTTTCAGTTGTTATTTATTAAAATATGTCGTGATTAATTTATCTGGATTTAATTTAACGTAAACAGAATATCTGGACAGCAGAAAATAATAATAAATTAAGACAAAAAAAAATAAAAATCTTCGGTGTGTAGATAAAAACGAGCTCTAGCGACTTTCATCTTTACAATACATTCAACAACGTATAAATTGATAAACAGAATTAAAAAAGTAGAACGCGTCTAATTTGCCGACTCTACACCGAAAAAAAACAATAGGTAAATCACGTAAGTCGGCTTGGGTAAAGAGAATTGTATGGGAATTATAAACGTATGCTTAGTCACCTAAGCAACTTATTGAACTACCAAATCTAAAAATAAAAAATTAAAAAACAACTAGCATGGATGGCTTAGCCATAGTTTTGAGCTATTTTCTGCAAAAAAAAAACACAGCTGCGTCATTAGACACACGAGAGAAGGACAGATTTCATAATTTAATGGTTTTTTTTTTTTGTAATAAAACCACTTTTAAATTCAAAAATAACATAAAGTAAATTAAAAAACACACGTTAATATTCACACCAGTAAATTTTATTAAATTTCAGCAACAAAAAGAAAAGATAAAAAGAAAAAAACACTTCTTTGCCCGCCGTGCGGAATCGAACCTGGATCTTTTGGTGCCAGTCCATCGCTCTACCCATTGATCCAAGCAGCCTTGCTTCTACTTGCTGACA
The DNA here is from genome assembly GCA_914767935.1 of Coremacera marginata. NCBI lineage: Eukaryota > Metazoa > Arthropoda > Insecta > Diptera > Sciomyzidae > Coremacera > Coremacera marginata. The sequence continues at coordinate 140,165,243 of OU612047.1, read as the reverse complement.
TAACTATATCTATATTAACAGATGCTGTATTAACAGATGCAGTATGTCGCAGTAAGAAGGAGTTTGGCTCAATACGTAGTGTAGTGGCTTCATACACAGTGGTATCTGTTGGTGTGGGTTCAAATCTCAACGGCATGCGAAGGTAAAGTTTTTGTATTTGAAATTTCATTTAATTTAATTTAATTTAATGTTCTTGTTATAATATACGACAAGCAGCAAAAAAAAAAAGCCGAGAAGTCATTAATTTCTAAAAAAAAAAAAGGTGTTGTGGATAATAGAAAACTTTCTGTTGTTAACGATTTCAGTCAAGCAAATTACAGAACGCGAGAGGCGGCGACAGCTTCAAAAAAAAAAAGAAAAATAATCAAAACCAAAACCCGAAAAAAGTTATATATTTAAAATTCAGTTTTTTTTTAAAAAGTAGTGTATAAAATATTACCAACTACTTGGTTAATTTATCACCCAATAAAAATTGGGCAGTCAACATGTAAAACTTAGGCGTTTTGATACAGTACTTATGGTACTATGGTACTACCAAAGCCATCTTATAAATTATACAAGGTTGTTTTTCAAATTTAACATAAGCTTTTTTCTCGGTGTAGCTAATTCGAAAATTCATAGCAGCTTTGTTATTGCATAGCTTTAGTTTTCACTTCGGGCGGCAGTGCCCCACTGTTTTTCATTCAGTTTTGTGTCGTTTTTCATTTGGGCTATTTTTATACCCCAACGCGTACTGCGTGCGTGGTATATTAACTTTGCCATTCCATTTTAACGCCAATAAGGAGGCGTGACAGGTATAGAATTGTATATAACATATATTTTTTATCAGCATCACCACCTAAGTCGATTTCCGTGTGTCCGCATGTCCGTCTGTCCGCCTGTCTGTCTGTCGACACGATTACAGTCGTAATTTTAAAGTTATCGCAGTGAATTCAAAATATAAGCTTCTTTTTAAAAAATTAAGACCAAGATCGAAAATAACCCAAATCGAATGTAAACCACGTCTATCTCCCATACAAAATGGATTTCTTTTTACAGTAAAATCTTTTAAAAATTCACAAAAATTAAAGAAATGCGTTCAAATTTTGAACGTACGCTTTGATCTTCAGTATATGACTGACTATGAAATTTGGAAAAATCGGATGAAAACCACGCCTACCTCCCATACAAAATGACCTCGTATTAACCGTAAAATCTCTTAAGAATCTGCTATTATGCGATTAAAGAAAGATCTTGAAATTTTCCACAATAATATTTCCACATTAATATCATAGACCATCACTATGAAATTTGACCAAATCGGATGAAAACCACGCCTACCTCCCATACAAAGTGGCTTTATTTTGGAACAAAATTGATTTAAAAATCCACAAAAATTAAAGATTTGCAATTCTTAAAATTTTGCACATGAGCTTTGATATATAATATGAACCACCTCCATGATATTTGAAACCGGATTTGAAATCTGATGAAAACCACGCCTACCTCCCAAACAAAGTGACATCATCAATAAGGGATAACTTTCGTAAATATATACAACTGAATGGTATCGTGTCTGCCGTGGCAAAGACTGGTAAAGACTTCGAATATACTTCAATACGTCCGCGGGGTGGTATTCTAGCTTCGGTACCCTGCCGAAGCTTTATTTTTTTACATGTTTTAATTTTTTTTTTTTAAGATATTTTATAGCGCCAGCTTGTCTCATTTAAAAAAAAAACACTGTAAAAAAATAAATATTCTTAACGTTCTTAAAATAGTTGCCTTGGCGCATCCGAAAGCGATTTCGATTTTATACACTTAACCTTACAAGCAAAAAAAAAAAATATAAAATATTCATAATACACGTACCGTTCAAACTGCTACCCATTCCTCAATAGACCCCTTAAGCATCGCCACTTCAGATTGATTAAAAATTTTGTTGGTTTAAGGCTGCTATTTTCTGCCTGTCCATGCTCCACATTCCATTGTTAAAATTTTTCACAGCACATCAAACCTGCTATAAATTCCTGGCCAGCACCCATTTTTTTGGGTAAATTTTTTGGTTTTTTCCTTATTTAAGCATTTTCCACACCAACTAATGGGATAATGAGTAGGCGCAACGCGCGTCTCATTTTTAGTTTTTTCATTTGTTTTACTTGACAACTTCTTACAGGACAACGTTGTCTGGCATTTCAAAGAAAAGAAAAAACATTATGGCCAGTTAATATAACAGCTAGATGGCAGATAAAATGGCACAGAAAACGACAAAATAAAAGCAAATACTCTGTACGTTGCTGATGCTTTTCTTGTTGTTGACGCACATAATGTCCTAGTTGGCTGGGCCGCACAGTTTTTGAAGAGGCTGACGCTGCAGTGGGGCGTGCGTTAAGCGGCGAAAGTCTTATGGCCAGATAAGCAAACGACATGCGGAAGATATTAAGCCACTTCGAAGCTCAAGACTGACAAAATGAGTATTTATGGTTATCCAGCAAAAGAACAATAACAACAACAACAACAGCAGGAAACCGACAAACAATAATAAGAACAACAACAACAGCTAAAGTAAGAGCAACAAAATGGCCAGCAAACAACAAAAGCCAGCCAGCAGAGCAAACTAGCGCGCCAGCAACGGAAACAACGGCATTTCGGGTTATCAAAATATTTTGAAGTTTAGTTAACACCGAACTTCCGGTTAGGTTTTTATCAGCAACAATTCTACGAAATAGTACAAGAACAAGACGAAGAACGAAGAACTACAAGTGCAGAGTACACAAACTGGCTGAGAAGCAGACAGAGGCAACAATACGTACTTTGTTGCAGTAAGAGTTTCGTTATGTCAAGGAAGTAGTAGCAACAGCAACATCATCAGCAGCAGCTAAAGTTGAATCCTTATTGCAAGGATAATGACCAAACAAGAGAGTTTATAAAATTCCTAACTGGTCGTTGTTGTTTTCGATGGCACAGTTGAATGAGGGCGGTTTGAAGCGTATGAAATTTGGCGCAATTTACGCTTGAATGGAATCTGCGATAAACCTAATAATGTACAACACTGGTTGAAATGAAAAAAAAAAACAGAAGAAGAAACACAGCAACGATAGAAACTGGCAAATTTTTAGTCCAAGCTCTTAAATAAAAAGAAGATTGAGTCAAATACAAATTTTAAGATAATAAAAAAAAAATATGTATGGGGAGTCTACTACCAGAGCGTACTACCAATAGTATTTAAAACATTGTGAGTAGCATTATAATTTAATAAGAGAAGGAAAAAGAAAGAAAGATGCTTAGTGACTTTCAAACATATAAAATTTTAAGTTTTGAACACATCTATTTGACGTACAGATAGAACTTATAAAGAAAAATATTACAGTTCTTTTAACTCTTGTGGCATAGTGGTTGATATATCAAGACATGCATTTCTGGTGGACACTGATGATAAATTCAAAGCAGAGGTGTTGATAAAAACCTGTATGAACCAGTAAAAAAATAAATAAAAGGATATGGGAATTTTTCCAAACAAAACCCTTTATTTTCCAAATTATTTCAACTGAGAATTGGATATTTTTAATCGTCTTTTACGAAAAATACGAGTAATTGCGAAAATTAATACAAGAAGTATGAATATCATTTTCAAAATTGTACAAAAATCTTAATAGGTACATAAGAGGCAAGCTCAAACTGCAATAATATTTTGCAATTATTACAGTGCTTTCACAAGATTCATTTGAAACTTATAGTACAGCCATTTGGGGTAAAAAAAATAGGTTACCTGGAAAGTTTTCCGGTAGTTTTGAAAATTGGTCTTTTTTTTCGTAAAATCAATAGTTTTGGCATACAAGCGCCGCAAAGTGTATTTCAAATAACATAAAAAATTATTTATTTTATAAATACATACATCGTATTAGACAACGTTAGATTTGTATTTAAAATGCTTAAATATTTGGGATCATATGTGCCCCCAAAGTTGTAAGGGATGGTTGCAAATGAAATAATTTGAGCTATTAAAAGTTCAAAAATTGTCGAAACCGGCCCAGTACTCCTCGAAATTCCATTTTTTGGGAATTTTTTATATGATATTTTTTTTTAAATTCAGCATTTGGGATTTGCGGGGAGAAAACATTAACCATTCATTTTGATGTTAAATTTGGTGAAGAATCTGATTCTGGACTTGGAATTACCAAATAATTAGTCCGGCGCCACCAAACTTACTGAAAACGGAGTTTTTCGTTTATTTTCACACTATTTGGTTTTTTCATGCTTACCCTTAAGGCCGATCCTGATGATTTTTCAAAAACTTTTTATGCAATATGAGAGGTCATTTTGTGTACACAGCAACTAAAATAAAAAGTAAGACATGTTCAATTTAAAAAATAATGTAATATTAATCATTTTGGTAAGATGAATGCCGACAGTAGCTGTATCCGGATTAAAAAATATGAATATCAATATCTATTTTATTTAAATTTATATATATTTTTATTGCAATCATTTATTTTTTCTATGAATAAATTAATTCTTTATTAATTAAAATCAATTAATAAAACATTTAACAACCAATTTTATTCTTGACTATACCAAATATGACCCAAAACACATTCATCCTGCTGATCTGCCAACGATATTTTATTTTCTCCATAAGCAAAGAACATATTCTATCTCCCTTGATAAGAAACATTTTTTTCTCTTCACGATTATTTTGCAGAAACTATTTGTACAATCATGCTTTCCTTAACTATAAATGTGCTTAACTGTAAATGATGTCCTTAAAATTATACATTCTGTTGGTTTCTCATTGGACAGCAAGTGTGGTACAACGCCATTTTATGTTTCCCAAAAGGAAAAATTAAATTAACTCTACAAGAAGAGAGCATTTATGTTCAAAAAGCAACGATAACAACAACATCAACGAAAAAATGAGTCAAATGAAGACAATCAGCAGAAACTGCAATTCATGACAGCCACAGCAAGTAAAAGGCGGACAAGATGGCTGGAAAACGCATTAAAAAGGAAGCAAGGATGGGAAGAATAACAATAATAAAGATAGTGAAGAGATGATAATAAAGAAAGCCATAGGGATAAAAAATGAATTCTGTACTTTTACGAAGAAAAAGCGAGGTGAAGCTCAAAATAAATGGGCAAAGATTACAAATGACTCGCTCAAAAATGTTGTCAAAAATAATACTTAAAAACCATTGCAGGCAATCATGCGCAAGAGTTTAATTATATATGGTTATATATCAGCATGAATTTATAAGATTTTGAATATAATTAAGGAATAAATGTAATGATACTAATATGGATATGAATATGAATATGAATATGAATATGAATATGAATATGAATATGAATATGAATATGAATATGAATATGAATATGAATATGAATATGAATATGAATATGAATATGAATATGAATATGAATATGAATATGAATATGAATATGAATATGAATATGAATATGAATATGAATATGAATATGAATATGAATATGAATATGAATATGAATATGAATATGAATATGAATATGAATATGAATATGAATATGAATATGAATATGAATATGAATATGAATATGAATATGAATATGAATATGAATATGAATATGAATATGAATATGAATATGAATATGAATATGAATATGAATATGAATATGAATATGAATATGAATATGAATATGAATATGAATATGAATATGAATATGAATATGAATATGAATATGAATATGAATATGAATATGAATATGAATATGAATATGAATATGAATATGAATATGAATATGAATATGAATATGAATATGAATATGAATATGAATATGAATATGAATATGAATATGAATATGAATATGAATATGAATATGAATATGAATATGAATATGAATATGAATATGAATATGAATATGAATATGAATATGAATATGAATATGACGTGGTGGCTCTATAGTTTCGCACACTTTTAAGAAATCCTCCACATTAAGACTCCAAAACTTCTGAGCCAATTACTCTGAAATTTTGGCAGTACATTGATTTCGAGCACGAGATGGCTTACGCGAAATTTTTGCCACACCCTCTTTCACCGCCCACAAATAAAAAATGTATGGTTGCTAGAACATCCGTGGCTGGGCCGCGGATCACTGGGTCCTACTAGTATATACTCGTATATGAAAACAAATGAATAAATATGAATATGTAAAAATACGATGAAAAAAATTAATTATAAAATTAATTATTTATGTTCTAATAAAACATATATTTATCCCACTGTTTGTTATGGACACACATGCATTTAATTTTTTAAGGACTTTCTCCTCCCAAATGACCACACCACCACTTCTCTATCTTCAATATGGTCATAAACGCCAGTGTATAAAATTGGCTTTGCTTTATTTGCTGGTCGAAAAGTGTCGCCAGGGAATTAAGCTCATCACCGCTGATGACAATCAAGTGGTCGTCTTTCATATGCTGCTACTATAGCTTAGCTTAAGCTACTGCGTCACTCATGAATGAGCCAGAAAAGAAAAAAAAAATAATCAAGGCAAGGCACATCCAAGAAAATATCAGAACAACTGCTCCGAACGGTCAAACACAAAAGCAAGGACATGGTTTTATGATAAATGAAAAACACTCAGATGCAGCACCAGCAAGAGAAATCAAATGAAATTGAAGTGAACAAAATTGAAAAGGGTGAACGGGAATATGTAACATAAATTTGAACAGGATAGGTCCTGTGGTAGTGCTGAGCGCTCAAAGACAAAAACAACAATGAATGACTAACTGAATGCCAGAGTGAGTGAGTGAGTGAATCAGTTGAATGAGTTGAATGAGCACAGCAGGGAAAGCAGGTCGTTCAATTTAATGCATACTTTGTTTCGATGATAGAGCAAGGATAATGCCTGGACTAACATTAGTGCAAACAACAAAAACTACAAAAAGAACCCAACAAAAAGTTCAAGAAAAAAACAACGTTAAATTAGATTAGAAAAACACAATGAAATGAAATGATAGAAAGGATAACATGGCAAAAAGTAAAACATTTTAGTGAGAAACATGATAAAGAAGACTTGAAAACGGATAAAAATGTGTTAAAGAAAACGTTTTAGCTGCAAAAGTGTCAAATACATCGTGCTGAGTGTGTATAAGTGGCCAGTCAGCAGGGTGCCGGCGGTGCTGCTCTAAACTGATAGCAACATGATGAGAAAAGTCATTGCAGCAGTAGCAACAGCGTCCTTGAAGCAAAATGTTGCAGTCTAAAATATCCTGCTGGGTCATGTAATAAGATACTGCTAATGAAAGACCTCACATGAAAGAGAGAGCATCAGTTTGTTTGAAACACACTTAATGAAAATGATATTAACTCAGAGCTAAATTGTAACTTATTAAAAGATTACTGCGGATAGCTTATTTTTGCAGAAGGAAAGCATTTGCTTAGCAATTGATTAGCAATTTTTAAGAGGATCAGAAGTAACAATCTGTTTATTAATGGACTCATGAGATTCATACGAATTAAAGCATTTATAGATAGAAATCAGAAGATTTATGGGATTCATAAAAATCTTTTAGCCTCTGAGTGATTGGGGAATAGTTGATTCTGTAAATATTTGAATCTCTCAATCATTGCATCCTTGAATCTTACAATCTTTGTATCTTGGAATTTTTTACTCTTTGTAGCATTGAATCTATGATACTATTTTTCGAAATCTTGAATAAGAATATATTTAAGTTCTTGAAACTTTGCTTGTTTAAATTATTGAAATTCTAAATCTTGAAATCTTCGAACTTCAAAATAATTGAATTTTTGAGCAGCAGAATCTAAAAATTGTTCGACAATTTGTATCATTGATTCTTTGAATATTTCTATTAATACTCGTATTCTTTGAATATTTTAATTTTTACAACTTTAAATATTCAAATCTTTGATTCATCCTATTTTCAAATTTTAGTATCTATGCATATTTGTATCTTTAAGCCAAAGAATCTTTGAATCTTCAAGTTTTCGAATCTTTAATTTTATAATTTCTTTTGTATTGAACTTGTGACTTGAGAACAGGAACAAATCGACCGGATGTATTACAAGACGCGGACCGTGTTAACAAAAATTCGATCGACAAAATACGTCAACCTTACGAAATGTTAAATTCAAAGAAAGTGCCTACGGACTAGCTTAACTGCACGAATATGAGCTAGAAAATATAAAACTGGAAAAGACAGGATGAACAAAAAAAAAAGCAAAACGAAGAGAGTTGAAACACGGAAGCTGATGGCGAAACACGCTCGATTGAAATGAACAACTGTGTAACAAAGAAACACTTATCATAAAAAGAAAATATATAAAACTTATGTGAATTAAATAAACAAATGTGTAACAAGCATATAATTAAAGAAATCAATTAATAAATAAAACCGCCAATACAATATGCAATCAAAACGCCGTGTTTCACTTTCAACACGTATTCATATTCATATAAATTTGCATATTCATATTCATAGTCATATTCACATTCATATTCATATTCATATTCATATTCATATTCATATTCATATTCATATTCATATTCATATTCATATTCATATTCATATTCATATTCATATTCATATTCATATTCATATTCATATTCATATTCATATTCATATTCATATTCATATTCATATTCATATTCATATTCATATTCATATTCATATTCATATTCATATTCATATTCATATTCATATTCATATTCATATTCATATTCATATTCATATTCATATTCATATTCATATTCATATTCATATTCATATTCATATTCATATTCATATTCATATTCATATTCATATTCATATTCATATTCATATTCATATTCATATTCATATTCATATTCATATTCATATTCATATTCATATTCATATTCATATTCATATTCATATTCATATTCATATTCATATTCATATTCATATTCATATTCATATTCATATTCATATTCATATTCATATTCATATTCATATTCATATTCATATTCATATTCATATTCATATTCATATTCATATTCATATTCATATTCATATTCATATTCATATTCATATTCATATTCATATTCATATTCATATTCATATTCATATTCATATTCATATTCATATTCATCAAATATTCATATTCATATTCATATTCATATTCATCAAATATTCAATATGAAAAATTTTAGTGTCCAGAATATTTGTGAAAAAATACTTTCGATATTTTCACCCACATTCAGTCACCAAAGTCAACCAACATATAACTACTGCAACATCATCAACATTGCCGTACTTTTTCAAATTTCATTTCCTTATCCGTTTTTATACATTTCGTTATTTACACAAAATTCAAGATGAGGCCAACGGCTTGTCATAGTCAAAGGTTTTGTTGTTATTTTTGTTAAAGGGTGTTAGTGCTTCGAGCAGATCCTTTGTAATTAACATGCTTGAATGCAGTTTTAATTTTAAACACATACACACTTATGCAAAAAACAACAAATATATATTTAACAACACATACATTGTGGATGCATTAAGCGACAAATGTAAAAACAACATCAACAAAATTCAGATCATGCCTGTTTATCCCTTCTTAAAAGCCACATTAGTGTTGAAAAGACCAACTTTGTATAGCTTAAGCATGTTGTTGTTGTTGTAATAGTTGCCATTGTTGTTGTAAGCTTGCGGCTTCGTATATGTGTGTGTTTATTTGTACAAACTTGGCAAGCCAGGAAATTACTTTGGTGCTTAGCAAATAGTTAGCAAAGAAATTAGCAAGATGCAGAAAAGGACCTTCAGCGTTGGAAAAGGATCTGCTTGTGTTAACTGTAGCAGCAACAAAGTCACCAGCTGTATGTAGACATGCTTCTCTTGCCACATTTATTGGTACCAAAAGTAAATTCAATTTTCTTTTTTTCATCATTCAGTTTGCTGGAAAACTGCACCGAAGTGAATTTATGCAAAAGATGTGCGTTCAAGCCGCAGCTAATGAAAGTTTTGCATAAAACATTTTTGTGGTCAGAGAAATGTAGCTTGAAAAGAAATGCCAGCTGGTTGTGGATGCTAGGTTAAGAATTGTTTTATGACGCTTGCTAAAATACAGGGGGTATTAAACAAAAACAAAAATATACCTTCTTAAAAAGGAAAGAGTAAAAACTTCTTTTTTAAAAATCGTAAATAATTTAAGATACGAGTACAATATTTCAAGACCAACCAATATGTTAAGTTCAATTATTTATTGACTTGGTAAGTTTTAAAACGACAAACTTACAGAAAAAAATCAGTCGATACTAGTTTCATAAAGTAACTCTAGAAGTGCATTTTTGTGTACGAAATTCATATCATATATGACTGTAACGTCAGTTGAGAATTTGCAAAAAAAAAAAAAAAAAAAAAATTAAATTATTCATTATTAAATTATTAAAAAAATCAAATTAATTAGCCATTCCTGATCTAAGAATATTTTTTTTTGTGACATAATACACGACCGATCATCCCCCTCCCCTTACTCCCTCCACCCCTATAACAAATTTTGTCACAAATGTTTTACCTCCTCCTTCCTAATCGTATGACGATTTATATAGTTGACCCCTATTCTTCTATAATGTTCTGAACCTATACGGAGGAGATCCAATAGTTTGACACCTTCCACTTTTGTTAGCACCTCATTCCCCCGCTTTCAATAACAAAAAAAAAAAAATTAGCTTAGCTTTTCTCTGACTTACTTATTTTGTCCTCTCCTCGCATAACTTAATTTATTTTGAAATATCTAAAATCAACGTAAAATTAGCAATATTTTAAGCGAATTCTTAAAATTTCTCGCATTCCAAGGCCTTATTTTGTATCTCATTTCACCATAAATTGTAACAAGTTAATTTGTATTTCTTTTTTTTTATATATTTATTTTTCCCATGAGTGCAAAGCAAACTTTTCGAGATAATAAAAATCAAATAAATCTTCACATTCCGCAGCAATTAAGAGCAGAGTGCAAAAATGACGTCAAAGTCTTGCTTTACGGCATTCCATTGAAATTGGTACACAAAAGAAATGCCTGATTATGAATCTGAAAAAAAAAACACCGCCACATACATTATAAGCGGGAAAAAAAAAATTTGTTTTCTACAAAATTTTATGAATTGATCAAAACAATTAATGCGATATAGCTGAAAAATGAAAGTTCATGATTATTCTTTGTTAATTGTGTGGCGATAGAATGAAATGGGTTGCCAATGAATTCGAGTAGTTTCAATTGATGGTAGTCAAAATTATTTATATTTTCTTATGTTCCAAGAAGCTAGAAGAAAGGTCGAACATTCGAGTTTCTTCAATATTGCTTAAAATTTTTTTTATTTTTAAGATACTGAATGCATTGAAAGCTCAGTAGCATTTAAGTTGTTTATAAATAAATTTAGGCAATTCTGGTAATAATTAAGTTCAAGGTTAACCTTTAACTGTCTAAATGCAACTCGGAGTTGCTCCGGAGTTTTTTAGTTAGAAAAAGTTTAAAATATCAGTTTGTTGTAATCCTTTGTAATTATTATTGTAATCCTTTTTTTTTGCAAAATTTTGTTAACGTAAATTCTATAAAAAAATTAATTCATAAAATTAAAGCTTTTTTATATACAATTTTTGTTGTTATGTCCGAAGCTAAAATACTTAAATATAATAAATATAATAAGATTAACAAATTTATTAAAAACAGAAAACTTTAACTTTTTCTAATTTAACAACACCCGGGCAACGCAGGGTACCATTTAGCTTGGCGCGAAGTTTTCATATAAGAGATTTTAATGAAACTATCATAACATAGTTATGAACTATTACCAACATATTTCTCGAAAAAACATAAGCTCCCCTAAAATGGGAGGCACACTTTCTAACCCTGCCCCTACTATTTTTTTAATAGTGGTTGGCTTAGATTGTATACGACTGCATCACAAGTTTCTCTATAGAAGCATGTAAAATAACGATATTGTGGTATAATAACTTCTGAGGAATGGGCGTATATATAGCTTGGCCACATCCATTTTTGTTGAAGCGACAGTTGCTATAGTATATATGCTAAATTATCAAATTATAGTTTTATACGATCAAAAACTTTTGAATCTGGCAAATTTAAAATAGTAAACCAGTAATTTTCATATTTCTATGTGTTTGTTAAATTTTTTGATTTCGAAACTTGATGCTCACAAATAATAAATTTCGATAAAAATTTTCATATGAAAAGCAATTAATGACAATTTCATTGAGAAATTTTTTTTTATTTCAGCTTCAAATTTTGTTTTGAAATCAAAAAATTGCAACAAACACTTAGAAATATGCAAAATACTGGTTTACTTTTGTCATACTCATACTCATACTCATACTCATAGTCATACTCATACTCATACTCATACTCATACTCATACTCATACTCATACTCATACTCATACTCATACTCATACTCATACTCATACTCATACTCATACTCATACTCATACTCATACTCATACTCATACTCATACTCATACTCATACTCATACTCATACTCATACTCATACTCATACTCATACTCATACTCATACTCATACTCATACTCATACTCATACTCATACTCATACTCATACTCATACTCATACTCATACTCATACTCATACTCATACTCATACTCATACTCATACTCATTCTCATACTCATACTCATACTCATACTCATACTCATACTCATACTCATACTCATACTCATACTCATACTCATACTCATACTCATACTCATACTCATACTCATACTCATACTCATACTCATACTCATACTCATACTCATACTCATACTCATACTCATACTCATACTCATACTCATACTCATACTCATAATTACGCTCATTAAAATAAATCCTAAACAATTTGCAGACTATGTTAATGAAATAATTCAGATGATGTTTAAATTAGTTCTAGCTACAATGAGGTAATTGTTTTTCTTTTAAAGTAGATCGAATAAATTTAAAAATATTTTCAAAATAACTTTGATTCCTTCCAACTTTGATTTAACTTTTTTTTCATTTTCTTTTAACTTTGATTTGATGGTTTTGTTGTATGTGCCACTAGGTACTTTTTTTTAAATAAGTAAGTTTTTCTTTAAATTTAATTCTGCTGTAACTGATTGCCTTACACTTGCTTAAATTTTTTTGAATAAAATGAAGCTCCAGTTCAAGGTCATCGTTTATGTATCCCTGATGACGCCAATAATTTTTTTCCCCTTGTGTCAAATAAATTCTTCATTTCTTGTTTGTTCAAGTTGGCTAGTGTTAGTGTGTGTGACATAAAAAATACAAAACAAACACATAGTAATAACGTCTCCATGGACGACACCGGAAATGTGCTAAATTTGTTTGGGTACAGTTAAGGCAACAACTTCAACAATCAGCACAAATAAAGGAAGATATATGTGTGCTAATCAGAGTTGTTACTTAAGCTTTTCGTTACGATTGTGCATTTACTGCACATCATATGAAATATAATAAATATTTATGTATTATTATTATTATTACCATTGATGCAATTTCTCTTATATAGATAATCTTTTGAATCACACGTTAAGCTTATAGCACATATTAAATGCTTGACATTTCAATAATTGACAAATATCTATAACGGCAAGTTTGAATATTACTATAGAGATGAAGAGTAATTTTCATTTTAATAAATGATTTTTTCTAATAATTGTTAGTACTATATATAATTTATAAGCTGTATGTGTTCTTTTTTTCTGACTTCATAGCATAATATTCTTAAAAAAGTTTAGGGAACACTCAGAACTGCGACAGAAAACTTGTAAAACCATCAAATTATATATTTTTTTATTTTGAGACAATGAAAACACATATGAAAGTTCTGTTTCAGGATGATAATAAAGTTTTCCTCCTAAAAAATTTCACCCGTTATTCGCCTTGGATTGCGGGTTTGTTCTATCCAGATACCTGTATTGCGTGCAAAATAGCCCTCCAATTAATTAAATTAACAAATTTATTGCGTTAAACTTATGGGGTTAGCCCCTTCCCCCTCCTTCATCCCCCCCCCCCAATAAAGTCTAAAATGTAGAAAAATGCTTTAGAAACTGTTTAAAATACAATTTATTTAAATTCATAGTTTTATAAAATTCGAATTGTGTCTTACCTTGATAATGTACTACAAAGAAGTGACGAATCGTACGAAAATAAAATAAAAAATTAGTGCTTATAGCCGTAATTATAGTATCTTCATTTCACTTGCATTCTGTCGATCGTACAACAAAAACATCACAGTAATAGTAAATCTTGCTTCCTTTTGTTGACATATCAATGTGAGCTTTTTTGCATTACGTAGGTATTTTGAGTACAAATTAGATCTCTAAAATCAGATAATCTGTTGATCGGAGGTACAAACGTATTATGAGAAAATATTAGAGAACACTTGAGAGTATAAAACAACGCAATAAGAATAAATTTTTTTTTTTTAAATAAAATTGAGAGAAAATCGCGTGGCGGCCGTGGCGTAGTGGGTAAAGTGTGTGAGTCTTACGCCAGAGAACCCAGGTTCGAATCCTCCATCCGACACAGAAAGTTTTTTCAATCGAATTAATTTATCTCTTTGGCCGTCACCTCTCTGCTGACAATGGCAAACCTCAGAGAGTAAAAACTGCCATGAAAAGCTTCTTGAGAACATAAGCCGTTTGGAGTCGACGTAAAACATGTAGGTCCAGTTCTCGATCATTTGTGTGCAAACATTTCACATCACACACAGCACAATTGATCATAAGAAGCTCGGTCAAAGTTCTTTCAAGGGCTGAAATGGCCATTTCGTTTTTTTTCGAGAGAAAATCGCACTCGAACTAATAATTTTTGTAAAAATAAAATATTTTTTGAGTTGGATCAACTCCTATTTCTTTAAAGTACAAGGAAACTTAAATTGATTTTTACTCAAACTCTTAAATTCATTTTTAAAAACTGGTCTGAAATCTTACGTAGCTATTGCCTCATATTATCACCACATCCGTTAATTCCTACACTCTATCCTAACATATAACTGGTACACGAGCTTTACGACGACTAATAACACAAAGATATTTCTGACCAAAGATGAATACACAAGTTAACAAATGGTCACAGGAATGTGATAGATGTCAACGCTTAAAAATACACAAGCACACGAAGACAGCACCACACAAAATCAGCATACCACACGGCCACTTTCAACATATCCACGTTGATATAGTCGATCTTTTGCCGATTTTAAAAGCGTATATATTAGATACAAACTTGCCGCAGTTGACAAGAATACCCATTGGCCAGAAGCATATCCGCTGAAAGACACAAATACTGACACAATTGTTGACACTCTTCAAAGAGAGTTCATTTCACGTTTTAGAGTTCCATTGAAAGTTACCTTCAGAGCACAGTTCACTTCAGTGGCCTTTAGCAACTTTCTTAAGAATCTCGGTTGCCAGCATACAACTACATCGGCTTACCACCCACTAGCTAAAGGCATGGTAGAGCGTTTTCACCGCCAGTTAAAGGCTACCCTCATTGCGACGAACAACCAGACAAATTGGTTCACAGAGTTACCACTAGTTCTCCTGGGCCTCAGATCTTCTGTCAAGGAAGATATCAAAGCGTCGCCAGCTGAGATGGTTTTTGGTTAGACGTTGAGATTACCGAAACAAATAGTGATACATAACAGTGAAACTTTAAACCCTTCGGATATGCTCCCGCAAATCAACAAAGTAGTCGAAAACAAACAATCATATATTTCACACCATAACACAAAATTCCAACACCACATACCGAAAGAACTTGATAAATGTAAATTTGTTTTTTTTTTAGAAATGATGCCATACATAGAAAGCTCAAGGAGCCCTATGACGGACCTTTTGAAGTAATAAATCGCAACCCAAAATACTTCACAATACTTAACAATAATAATAAACACAAAAAATTTGCTTAGACCGTTAAAAACCAGCATCGATAAACACAGATACAACACCTACAACACAACACAAAGGACAAGTATATTTTAATTTATTTCTTTTTTTACATACTTCTACTTATAACTAGGAGGGGGCGAGAATAGACCTCCCCCTTCTATACGAATTTTTCTTGTCTTGAAGAAAGAAATCACAAAGCTTTCGAATTGACCTCGCCTTCCGATTCACCCTGTATAAAAACTTTGCTAATTCAAGTTTTAATAAATTACAAATGATTGGAATAGTAATCGCTGACATTTGTAATGTCATAACTACAATTCAATGAATTTACCCTGATGCATTCATTTGCTTTTGAAAGGACAATAAATTGGATCGATGTTACTCATACGCCTCGGTATTAGTTATGAGCTATTTGTTGTTTGATAAAAGCATGCATGTAGTGAATATTTATAAGATTGACTTATATTATACATATTAAAAAAATATCGGTAATAAGCTTAACAGGAAAATGTATGAGTCTAATTTTATCTACACTCTTAAATAGGAATATGATAAATTCTTCCAAGTAAGACATATGCGGAAACCTAAAACCTACACAAAATTTTCACGACAGATGTTAATGCAAACTATTCTGCCAACTTACAGAAATACATCAAGTCACTTATGGCTTAGATGGAATTTCTTAGGGTATATGACAGAAAGTGTCTCGTATGTAAACAAGTTGCGCGTGTTGATAGAAAATAAATACTTATATGAAATAAATTTACAAGACATGAATTGCATACTTTAAGGCTGCAGTAGGGTGAAACTGGATGAAAGCATGTGTGAGTTGGCATTGAAATGACAACAAACACGACAGAACGTAAGGAATGTGTAGGAAGTTAGGTGAGCATTTGCAGTAGACAAGACAAGGTTGCTGCAACGCCTGAACGAAGCACTCAAGAAAAATGTTGATGGAAAACATGATGCTGCATGATGCTGCATGAGCTGGCTGACAATGTCAAGTGTTTAAGCGTGTGGTATCAAGCTATGCAAAATTCTATTAAGTGCTTACAATAGTGTGAGCTCAGAATTTATGCTTGAGCTTTAGAATTCATGACTTTAATGCCTAAATTTTTTCATTTTATTATTTTTCAATATTATTGAAGATAGTCTTAAGCAACAATTTTAAAACATTACCATTAAAACTGGTTTAAGAACATTTAAGAAATTCAAACTGACTTTTGTGTGACTTTAAATCAACCAAAATGCTCTTGAAACATATTTACCATAAATGTATTTGAGTTCTCTTCCGCTTCTGCCTGCAGTCATTTCCGGCGCCAAGTGACTAAATTGAAAACGGCAATGAATGTGAAGCCGTTTTTAGCGACTTAATAAAATTATTTATTAGCAACGAATACAGGCTGACAAAGCCTAAAAGAGGCTCTCCTGAGTCAATGTGTGCATGTGTATGTGTGTGTATGTGTTTGCATTTGAGTATGTACACATACAAATAGCAACAGCCGACATTATTAAGCAAACAAATATTGCTTCCGGCAGACGCAGTGGCAGCGCGCGTTTCCTTTGCTGTGGCGCTGCGGTGTGCCTGAGTGTGTGTATGTGTGTGCGTAACAGCGAACTGATGAAGCGTCCAACAACAAAAACAACAAGGACATAAGAGGACTTAATGAAGACTTGCCATACAATCAACACACGCACGAACACACACAAACATGCTAAATATTCACATGTTAGTGTGGCTTTTAAGCGCAACATAATCATATTCATTGCTCACTGTGTGTTGGTGATGTTGTGCTGATTGTTCTCGTTGTTGTTGCTGTTATTGTTGTTATTGTATTTGCTGTTGCTTTTATTGTTGTTTTTGCTCTTTGCTATTTTTGTTGCATGCTGTTATTGTTGCTGATTTTATTATTATTATTATGATTATTATTATTATTGTTGTTGTTGTTGTTGTTGCTCTTGTTGTGGTCGTTTCTGTTTCTCTTGTCATTGCTGTTACTCTTGTTGCTGTTGCTCTTCTTGTTGCCCACAATATGTTGCCATTCATACATACATAAGTTGCTGTTGTTGTCATTTATCGCTTTTTCCTGTTGGCCTTGGGACTGCGTTATGGGCGGCAACGCAAACATATGCCTGCATATGTGTGTGTGTGTGTGTGTGCTCTTATGTCATTGCCTACATGCAAAACTCGGTGCTTTGGTGAAACTCATAAAAGTCTCCAATAAATAACCAAAATTATTTTTTTTTATGCACCACGCAGACCTGCTCAATGTAAGCGGTGAACTTTTAATATTACAAAAAAAAAAAAAAAACAAAATAAATAAAAGTAAGGAGGAACCATTTTATACTTTAAGGTGCTTTAATTTCATCTATATTTGATCCAAAATTGATAAATTTTCATTATCTTTAGGGACTGTCTTAAAGCAATTAAAATTTTTCAATAAAAAAAAGCTTTATAAAAATTTTTAACATTTGAGAGCTATAAACTAATCCATTTCTTATAACAATATCTTTAAAATAAACCTAATTTTTTGTTAAGATAATCTAGCAAAAACAAATAAAAGTAAGAGCTGCTTGACATAATGCTTTTATTATAAACTTATTAGAGAAAAGCTTTTAAGCTTCTTGATGATTATAATGTTGCCTGAAGTAGCTCTTAATAAAATTCTGCTCTTAATAAAAGGCAATAGGAAGCTTAAAGAAAACATATTACCATTGAATTAAAAATCAACGTATACGCCTAAGAAATTGAAACGACAGCGAAGAAGCAAAGACTTCAAACAAAAATGCAATTTGAAAATGAGCTGTGAAATTACAGTAAGAAAAATAGCAATTAAGAAAAAACGCCCTAATAGACAGTCAATCATCTTGACAGCCTAATGAGCCAGTAACTTTCAAACTGCTCAAAATAAACTGCTTTCTAGTAAGGCAAAAATCAAGCTGTTGGCAAGTCTAGCATGAAACAAGGAAAATCAACGCAGCAAGCAATGATTAGATTCTTGTTAAGTGTAACTTAATCAATCATTCAACTTTGCGTTTTGTGTCTGCAGCTGTTTGTCTTTTAATTAAATCAACAGCTTTGCAAGAACAACAACAACAAAGACAATAATAAAAAGAACAACAAAACAAATAACAATATCATGATTATAACACCGATAACATGCATTAAGCTACTTTAATG